>OY728148.1:985202307-986452307 GCA_963277665.1 Viscum album | reverse complement strand
GTCATGAAAATTATATTGTGCCGGTAACAAAAAAATAAAACCCTTAGCAAGATTACCTGGTTGTTCACATCATTCAAAAATAGTTTCTTAGGGTTGGAACCTATTTTTAATTTTTACACCATCATTATCAGGTTTCTTTTACACTTATTTTTCATACTTATTCTTTTGAGATGATTGACTCCCCCTAAACCTATGACTGTCAAAACCTATAGAATATTAGTAAGGTTATTGGTTGAACCAACACATATTTTTTTTAGTTATGATTCCATCACAATAACAGTAGTAACTATAGAAAGAATATTTTCCTCTATAGCTTCAATACTAACTGGAGTTAGGAATATGTTTCTTAGAAACCTTTTTACCTGAATTTTGTTTACCACCAACCATTCTGTTATCAATCAGAGTCTTCTTGTTTAGCTTATTTATCCTTTTATCCTTGTCATACCTAGAAATAATAGAAACATTTACATATTCATAATTTTTATAAACATTTTTAGAATTAGGTTATTCAAATACTTATGAATTCTCAACTTTGTTAATCATAGCAACATACATAATTTTATAAGATTTCTTATTTCCAGAAATAATTCTATCATTCCTATCAACTTTTGATGGTTACTTTTTTTTATCCTTATCAAGTTTTTCTTTATGAAAACTTTCACAAACATCATATATTGAATTTTTTAAAAATATAATTTTTTTTTCATCTTTACAATGTTTTTACTAGACATGTTCTAACTAATAATTTTATGCCTTTAACTTAAATTCCAGATTTTCATTACGATTCTTCTCTTCCATAAGATATTTTTTCAAATACCTAATATCCAGTTGCATCTTTTTCTTCTCATCTAAAAAAATTTCCTGAATTTTTTATGAGGAACATTCATCTTACAACTTCTTTTATTTTTTATTTTTCAAGACTTCTAATATATCTCAAATATATTTCAAATCTTATTTTAAATGAAATTTATGTTGAGTTTCTTCTTAATCAGATCTTCTAATTCTGAATTATTCATCATTAATTGTTACACTAAAAGTAATCTCACAAACATGCTCAGTAGAATTTTTGGATTTAGCTTTACTATCTACTTAATCTTTGTCTTTAGATATGAAAATACACCTTTTTTTATTTGGAGAAGTTTTTACCCTTCCCTATAGAATAAAATTTTCCTTTCCACCATTTTTCTTCCATGACCTTCTTGGCCTTATTTCCTCTTCATCACCATCTTTTTATTTCTTACTTTGTGCAATTTTTTTTTGAAATGTTCCCAATGAATCCATATTCAAAAAAGTTCAAGGGAAAATTACCTTTATATTTAACTATACCAATGGAATGATTTTTAAAAAAATGGATAAAATATCATCAATATTTTTACATACCTCATTTTCAGAATCAAAATAACCACCTTCTTCTTCAAAAATAAGCTTCTTTGAATTCTCTTTCTTCACAGTCTTGAACGAAATTTCTCCATTAAATTTTATTTTTATTTTCATATCTTTATACCATATTATATTATATGTGATGAGAGTTCTATGAAAAACATCTATAGATAATGTTATATGATATCTATATTCTAATTAATAAACATTAGAATCAAACTTATCGAGAATAATTCGTAATATCATTTCAATAACTATAGAATCCTTGAACTTTTAACTATAACATTTGATAGTGTTGATGATGTTATTTAACCTGGTAAATAACTCCCTAACATATTCATACCCACCCATTTTCAATTCCTCATACTTCTGCCTCTAGATTTGTAATTTTTTTCTTCTCTTTTGTATTTCCTTCATAGATGTTTTTCATCTTATCCCATATACATTTAGCTATGGAAACACCCTTCACCCTTAAATTTTAACTTTTAGAAATTGATGATAGTTCATAATTCTTGCCCCATCAATCACTCTCAAGATTATCTTATCAATATATTAAGATGAACATTATCATCAATAAGAGGAAATACATCTGTTTCTTATTCTATAAAATCATGTCTAATAGACATAAGATGAGGAATCATTTTATCTTACCATATATGATAATTCTTACCATCGAAAACCAGGATTCCTTTATTATTGACACAATTCAAATTATCCATCAATTTCTCTTAAAAACATCAACAAAGAATAAATGAAGGGAACCTGTCTCTAATACTAATTATAATATCCCAGTCCAGATAATTGTATCACTGAGAGGGGGAGGGGTGAATTAGGGATATATTTTTCTTTTATATTTCCTTACTTATTGAAAAACATTTTTCCCCTGTTAAATATTTATTTTCCTATTGAAAATAATTAAAACCCACATCTATAAGAACACAATAATTTACAAGGTTTATTATTCCACAAGAATATATACATCCTTGGTAATGTTTGAAAATGACCTAATACCGCACAATCCCCTAGAATTCAATCATTTTGTGTGGAATAAATTGATTTGGATATGCCCTTTCACTTGTGTGTCACTATGTAAACAATTAAATAGTGAATATTATCCTTCTAGAACAAATGATGTAATATTAATTTTTGTAACAAAACAAGTTATGATTCTTCTTTATTAACTATCACAAATGTGTAATTTTTTGTAAAGAAATATTTACTTTCTTACCTAGAAGTTGGTAAGAACTTTTATGGACTTTGTTATAAAACTCAGTCCGATTCTCCTAGTCTAATTGATCAATAAGAAAAATATATGACTTTGTTAGAATATATTTGAGAAAATTTTGAACCATTTCTTCTTCAATCTAGAAATCCCAATACAATCATTCTAGTCTGATGATTCATCCCAATACGATGACTAGTTGAATACAATCTTGTCTCTCCTCAAATGCTTCTACCCGAAATACTTCTTCAACAAAATTTAATAAGGAAACCTCTTATTCTTTATAAATCTCGTCCTTGTCTCTTATTCACCATGAATAGAACATCTATGATATATTACAAAGTAATTTCTCTTTTATACTCACCCCAAAAATGGTTTGGGTGGGATTCCTAGAAATTATTCCTCTCAATTACATTTTACAAATCTATATGTTCCTTTGAATTTTAGGTGCATCTTGCCATCATAAACTCTTCTCAACACTTCTTGAACCATCATGAATCCTCAAATAGCTTTATCTATACTTTATACTTTATTTAAAAATATTAGTCTGATTCTAATTTCCCATTCTGATTTTTCATTATAATTCACCTCATTACGATGATGACAAATGTAAAATAATATATTCTTCTTTATCTCTTCTCTTGACCCACTTGAATGATAAACAAAGTAATTAAACCTATTTTAATTGGTTGACTACATTATTCATAAATCTCTAAATTTATTCTCCATATTGGCCACTATATACTTTTCATTTTCTTTACATTCATAAGTTTCAAACAATTCTTCCTCTGATGATTATGATGGCATACCATGTCCGATGGACCGGTATCAGCAGCTTCAACATCAACAACTTCATTATCTTATATATATGATACCGGTCAATTTTTATCACAAAAAAATTCAACATTTGATGAATATTATGCCATACTAAATCCAATGGATCAATATTAAGAGATGATTTCTTTTTTGAATATTATGCTCGCTAACTTCATTCTTTGAGGATTTAAATATTTTTGGCATTTAGTTTAACTAAAAACTAGTACCTTCATTACGATCATCCTCCTTGGTCATTAAACAATTATTCATCTAGAAATATCGTTATGATGATCTTCAGACTGGAATGATTCAAATTCATCAAATTTATTCTTTCATAAACTTTCAGAAAGTACCCTTAATTTCTTCATGACTTCGATTATGTTAAATGTCAGCTTCATCATCATATAACCTACTAAGTAATGTGTTTCTACTTGCCTATATTTTATCAACATCTTTCTTTCTCTATCAACCTGAATACAGTTGGTATGATTATGATCAAACTGAATATGATTGGTAGAATCTTTCTCTTCTCTTTATTTCATCAATCATAAATCACTAGTTTTACAACATACTAATGATTTATTAGAACTCCAAGATCAGAAAAGCATCATAACATTTTCATTATAGTCAGGAAGACTCTGATTTTCCCCATTAAAATTAAACCTTTCATTCGAGACATTGGGTGAGTATAATGATCCTCTTCATCCCAAAAACGTATTCCAAATACAATGGACTTTCATAACCATTGGTAGTCTTATTTTCTTGAATATGATGGTCTGTCTGATTTTCACCAAATAAAAAGTGAGGAGATTTATTTTCTTCTTAATCATCCTTGAAAACAAAAAATAATACCTAAATATCATAGTCATCATTATAATATTTCTCTTAACATGTACTCACACTACCAATAAGTGGAGATGTTTTTGTGATATATAGTGATGATTCAAAGAAAGTCTTGGGTTGTGTACTCATGTAGAATGATAAAGTGATATCCTATTCCTCGTGATAGTTAAATATTCATGAGATGAACTACCTGGCACATGATCTAGAGTTAGAAGATATGATCTTTGCTCTAAATATTTGGTCTCACATTCATTATGGTAAGAAGTTTGACATATATATCGATCATGAGAGTCTAAAGTATATATTCACATAGAGTTATATCAATATGAATCAAAGAAAATGGTTTGAGCTAATCATGGACTATGATTTCTTTATTCACTATAATCCAAGAAAGGAGAATAAGGTAGATGATGCTCTTAAAAGAAAAAAAATGCTACTATATCCATGATGAAAACTGAGAGAGACATTTTCTTATTGTATATGAAAAGGTTATATATTGAAATCATAAAGATATTGAATAAATCCTACCTCTCCCTAATTATTTCCCAACCATCTATCCAAGAGAATATAAAGGAGACATAAAGGGAAGATCTGAAGCTATAAAAAGATGAAATCAATAAATGAAGGGGAGATACATGAGTACCAAATTGATTATGATGGTGTAATTTAGTTTTTAATGAGGATTTGTGTTCCTTCATCACCTGAGATAAAGACCATTCTATTGTATAATGCACATAGCCTATCTTTCTACACCACCCCAGAAGTACCAATATGTACCATGATCGTTGAGGACACTTTTAAGGGGACAACATGAAGAAGGAGTTTATAGAGTATATATCAAGGTGTTTGGTATACCATCATATTAATGTAGAGTGAAACATTTCCAAAGGGATGATGAAACCATTTCTTATAACCATGTGGAAATAGGTGAATATCACCATGGACTTTGTCACCAATCTCCCAAAAACATCCACAAAACAATACGATATGGTTTTTAGTGGATAAACTCACCAAGACTAACCACTTTATCACTATTTGGGAAGATTTATCACTTGAAAAAAATTCCAAGATATATGTGAAGGAAATGGTGATGTTTTATGGGGTTCCACTTTTTATCATATTTGATTGTGATCCAAAGTTCACCTCTAAATTCTATAGAATCATTCAGTAATATTTTAGTACTAAATTAAATTTTAGCATGACCTATCACCCCCAAAATGATAGGAAATCTAAAAGGACTATTCAAACACTTGAGGACATGCTAAGATCACACTTGATGGAATTTAAAAGAGGATGTGATCAAAATATCCCAATGGTTGAGTTCTCATTTTAAAATAACTTCCACTCGAGTATTTAAATGCATATATATGAATCTTTGAATGTAAAGAAATGTAGAACTCAAAATGTTTTCAGATGAAGTTGTGGAATGAAAGATACATTGACCTAATCTTGTGAAATTGATGACAAAGAAGTTTCAATCCAAACAAAAACATATAAAAGCTACCTAGAGTTGGTAAAAGAGCTATACTAAATACTACTGAAGGGAAATTAATATTGATGTCAGTGAAAAAGTTTTCCTTTGAATATAACCATGGAAGACATTCATACACATTGTAAATAAAGGGAAGTTTTAGCCTAAGGAATATTGACCACTTTGAGATCCTGGATCACCTTGGATTAGTGACATATCAACTTTCATTTCCACAAAGTATGGATTATGTTCATGATTTTTCCAAAACCAATTTTATGGAAATAATTAGGCCACTACCCTTCCATTACTGAGTTTGGTTGGGTTTTTATGACATTTTTTTATGTAAATTTGTTGGTAAATCTAACTTGTTCTCAAAATACCTAGTGAGTCCTTTTCCTCACTTATAAAAAGTCACAATATCTCCTCACTCCTCCCACCTCTCAAACCAATTAGTTTCAACCAATATCTTCCCATATAGATTCCCAAAATACCTCCCATAGACCTTGAATCCTCCCTTTGGTTAGAAATACTTAGAAGGAATCCTTTTGGTACAATCCAAAAGTAGTTACCTGATTAAGCGGTAACATCTTCTCTCAAGGTTTTTAGTTTTATTTCCGTTATCCAACCCCTCATTTCATATTATTTGATTCTTGTATAAAAAAACCATATCCTCAATATAATAGTGTGTTTTATTCTAAGGGTTAGTCCTACACTTACACATACTTACATTTAATGGGTAGTGAACATATTGTGTCAATGTATAGTGAAATACTGCCTCACAAAATGACGATTGTTCATTTTACTTTAACAACTTTCATAGTTGTCCATTATGATGGAAACTATATTTTTATATGATATAAATGATATTTATTAATTATTTATTCTAATTTAATCCTTTTATAATACACACCTTTAATACTTTCTATTTTACATTAATACGATAACATCGTTTGAGGATGTGTGGACTACCGCCCCCTCAAAGCGATGTGATTCATTCACACAATCCATGGAATGTATAAAGAATGATTATGATTAAATATATATGAAATAAACAACCTATATATGATATAAATAAAATAATTACCTTTTTTCAAATATACTATATATATATATTTCATTATTAACCTTTCACACACTATAAAAGTGATAACGTCGTTCATAGATGTGTGGATTACTACCTCCTCGACACGATGTGAAACATTTTACACAACAATAATTATATATATATATAAGTATATGGATAAATAATATATTATTTATGTTATATTGGTCATTCTAGAAATATTTGGTGTTAGTTACCTTATTTCCATAACGATCATTGAAAAATAAGAACGTCACTAATGCGTACATATAGCAAACCATCACCATGATTGTAATGTTGGTTCCTTTTTCATAACAATATTTAATAATTAATTTTAAAGTTGTAATTAATGAACTAATGTGATAATTATTTCGTGATTATTATTATGTAGATGTCATATAATGACCCCTTTGACAATAAATGACCTACCAATGTTGTTTTTGACCTATAATCTGAATTTGGTGTAAATAGACGATGTAAAAAAGAATTGTTTATGTAGTTGTATAAAACATAGTATAATGTGAAATAAAAGTAATTTTAAACATGCATAATTTTCTCAATAAATTTGAAAATTAACATAATTTTATTATACAGGATGTCAAAGGACGTTCACCCAAAATGAAACTCAAGGTAAGGTATTTACATCTCAGTTATTACATCTATGAGATAAATGTCATGTTCAACATTTAATTATTTTGTGTGGTGTATCTACTACCCATATTGATATATTATATAATTAATTATTTTATATTTATAGTATTTAAAATATTCATTCAATATTATTCCTTCATCTGGCTTATGATTTAAATTGTTTTAGAGTGGTATGGGACACTTTGGGATGTTTAATGATTAGTTTCCTTGTGACTAGTACTAATGATCTTTCATTGGAATTTCTATACTAGGATATTATATATCCATTTTTAAATAAAACCATTCATTATTATCTGCTTATTCATGACCATTTTCATGTATTAGTACTATTTTTCCACTCTTTGGTACTCAAAATGTTTTAGAAAATTTTTTAAAGAAAACTAAACATTATTTCTCTCTTTAGCCAGAGAACCTGTTTTCTTCTAAAACCAAAGATTTAATATATAAAAATTCAAATTTTTTTTAAACTGATTTGGTAAATATATTTTTACACATTTTTTCTTTTACCATTGTTTTCAAAGGAATTTTCTTATCACATTATGAACAATTCAATTTTTTAAACATTAACAATGAAAAAAGAATGTCCTTTTACCTCATATGACAAGTACAAATTTACCAACAATCAGTTATTTGTTGCTTCCTTTTTATGTATAAAAGGTTTATTTTTAATGAATTTTTTTTTAAAAGTGATTTTCAATGAAACAAATTTCCAAAAGGTTTTTCATAATAAAAGTATATTTTCCTCAAGTAATTTTTTTAAATATCATTTTATAGTATTTCTATTCATCATCAACAATAACCATTTATTTTTACCCCACATTAGATTTCTTTGTTGATACCATCCTTATTCTTTCACTAGGTGGCTTATTATTGATTTGTCCAATGATAGTATTCACATTCAATTCTTTGAATCATTTATTATTCCCCTTGAAATATTCAATCTTCTATGATCATTGAACATTGAATTTCACCATATTATCCACTTCATTCATCATGTATGTTACTATTACCTAAACCCTATACCATTTTATATACAGTGTCTACATTGATTGTTATTTTATTATTTGGGAAAATATTGATAATTACATATCCTTTATTCAATATAGATATTTGATAAGGCATATTATTTATTATGATTATTCTATATGAGGAATGATTTGGACATGAAATGATGGGAGGAGCTTGAAATTTATATAGGTCCTCAATGAATCAAGAGGTTCTCATGAGAAATATTAGTTTCACAAATTAGAATTGTTTAAATCGTCTTGTGAAAGGTTTTGATGGTATAGGATTTAATGTGCCTCAAACATGGTTTCTATTATGAAATCATTTCCCTTGTTTAGTTTTAGTAATTATTCACCCATGATATTTTACATCGACATATCTATTGATACATTTCATTTTTTGTTATTTAGATAGAATGTGTTTCAGTTTCTTACCTTGCCATATTTATTTTTCCTTATCTAGTTATTTCAATGGAATGTGTTTTCAGTTATTACCTTTCCATAATATTTTTGAACATCCTTCTATGTTTATTGATTATACAGTGAAATTCCTTCTCAGTTTATTGATTATATGGAATGTGAGTTCAGTTATTCACAAAGTCATAATTATTATTCTCATTGATTCATTAATACTTCTGCTATATTTTTCCCTTACTGAGAATTTGAGCTCACCCTTTTTATGTTTATTTCCCTAGGAATCCATGTAGCATAATTTGAAATATATATAGGTATTTACTAGATGGATTATATTTATCCTTGATGCTATTTATTTAGAAAGAATAAAAAATTATTTTTTAAATAGTGTATTCTTTTCTCATGTATGTATCTCGTTTACCAAGAATATTAAACTCTCGATCCTTCAAGATTTAATTCCATATAATATTTCCAATGAAATAGTTTTAGACACTAAATCAGGGCCTTCTAGGGTCAGGTTACTACTGTTTGTATCAAAGTAAGTTTATTATCATCCTTGGGAACTAGATTTAGGAAAACATAGGTTATAGAACATAAACCTAAGGTAGAATTTGAGGATAAGTATAGAATAAAATCATAGAATTTTGGTAATGTAGAGATTATGTGGTTCTTTATATCAATACATCCATGTGTGGATACTACAAGTGTGTGTGGTTTTGATACATATTTAGCTAGGATTATTGACTATAACTAGGTATTTTGAGCCTAACTTGGGGTAACATGGTATAGAATAATTGGCCTTACTACACAACTGATTCGACACTCTTGGGAGATATGTTTAGGATAATTTACATTTTCATTAAAAACCACCATGAAGGATTTTGACAATGAATAACCTAGGTTAAAAATAGGGTTCTTAGATTGAAAATAGGGTATCATGATTTAAAATCCTATAAATGAAATTATGGATAAACTCTGTACTAAGGAACGATCTATGTTGAAATAAGTGGAAGAAGTATTAATGTATTAGGGTTGTATTGAAAAATTTATTTAAAAGACTATTTTGTGACTAACCTAATTTAAAGGATTTTCATCATATTTATTTTATGAATTATATTAATTTGTTTTAGAAAATGATGACCTATAAGATGGGTGATAACTAATCCAATCTGGTAAGGTTGTGGGTCTTAAACCCATGACCAAAGGATGATAAGGGTTTCATTCCAACCATTAACCTATGAAATTTCTTGGTTAATTTTTCAATGTTTTTAGTTAAACAATTTGATGAATAAATGTTAATGATAAACCAGTAGTTTCACTTTTGAGTATTAGATATTAATATATTAACCATATTTTTTTTGGAAGATAGTTAAAGAAAATATTTAGAATTTGATCAAAGCACAACCAAAATCTAGGATCTTTCATATGAAATTGAATCCTATCATGTAAGATTATTTCATTATATTCTTAAGTTGTAAAATAATTACCCAACATTAGGAAAATGTCTTAAAAATAAAATGTTTTCCTAATATCTTAATTTCTATTGAAACTGTGGTCATATAAATCATCACAGAATTATGGATTTGAGTTCCTCAACTTTCCATTGATCATTCACTTTTTTGTGATTGATGACCCCATTCACTCCTTATAAATTTTTACATTTTTCTTAATAGTACGTATCTCTACATTACACTGATGTTCTCCTACTTAGATACCTAGTTACATGGTAGTACATGTGACCTAGGTACTTTTTATTCTATCTTTTATCGAGGATGACTTATAAACCCTTCTCATGATGTGGGATTTGAAACATAGGAAGTAACAAATAGTCTATCACCATGATCGAGTTTAAATTGCGAGGATGTAATTTAAATAAGGTAGTGAGAATGTGATGAACTGAAAATCTAATGTAAGAACCCTTTATTCGATAGCATGTATGACACATGAAACTGAACACGTAAGGTAATATAATATCTAGATACTTTATAAAATATTTACTATTTAAAAAGATTCTATGTATTTCAATACATGAAACACCAAGTTAGCTTTTGTTGCATGCAAGAGAGGCCTTCCTTGACAGATTATGTTACATGAAAGAGTGTCCTTCCTAGATAGCTTGTGTTACATGCAAAAATGACCTTCCTTGACAGCTTCCATTATAAAAAAGACCGATTTTTACCAAAATTATAATGTATTATTAAAATATTATTATTTAATATAAAATGTTATAACCTAGCCGTTATGTTAGCAGTTATAAATAGTATTAACTAACTTATGAAAATTTATGGTTTATATAAATATAAAATAAATTCTTTGGTTACCAACTAATAATAAATGCAAATAAGAACCAATTGGATATTAAAAAAGATATATTATTATTTATATACATCCTAAGTAGTTTTGTCTTAATAAACACAGTTAATTAAAATTAATGAATTATTTTAATGAATATATATGTTATATATTAAATAGAATATTTTTTTTATTAATTCATTATGTTTGATATGCATAAGATAAGAATAAACCCTATTTTACATTTAAAACCTATATTTTTATGAAGGCAATTTTACAAAATTTTAATAGAGAACCCATTTTAAATTAGAATTTTGACACTTTAATTGATTTATTATCTAAATATAAACTTCATCATGGAAATGTAAATATAATAATTATTTTAGGGGGAATTTTTGATATTTTTCTGAAACATTTCATATTTTATGAATAGTTAAAATTACTGAATTTTAGTTCAAAACATCTCTTTTATCTAATTTATTTATAAGGTTAAATTATATTTTTAATTGGTTTTAAAGTTTAATTAGATAATATTTTTATAAATTAATACAATTTATTTCATTAAATAAAATTTTAATTTCAAATTGATTATAAAAAATAGCAAACTTTCATACCTTTTTACCTTAAAAACATGCATTGTCGTCCCATCTTTGGGATTAAATTTAAATTAATATCTACCACTTCTATGATTTGAATTTGGAAAAATTGATTCCATATTTGGAATAAAAAGAATTTATAATTTCTTATAAGACCAAATTGGTTTTTTATAAATTATTAGTGAATGTAATTTAAAATAATTACAATTATTAATGTAAAATTAAGCTTAATAAAGGACTAAACCTTTAACTTAAGGGGACAAATGACCTAGAAACTTTTCCAAAACCACTTTTATGGACATAATTAGGACATTAACATTACATTATTTAGTTTTTTTGGTATTTTAGGACATTTTTTTGATTAAATCATCGGTACACCTAACTTGATTTCAAAAGACCAAGTGAGTCCTTTTCCTCCCTTATAAAAGGCCGCCACCTCTCCCCATTCTTCACACAACTCAAACCACTTATATATGAAAAATAACTTACCACATAGCTTCCCAACATCCCTATAGTAAAACTTTAAGCCTCTATTTTAGTATAAATCCTTCCAAGGAATCCTTTTGGTGGAAACCAAATGTAGTTACCCGATTAAGAGGTAATGTCTTCTCTCAAGATTTTTAATTTTATTTCCATTCTCCAACCCCTAATATATTCTTATTATATTATTATATAAAAACACAATTATCATTAACATACAAGTATTTTTTTATGCTAATGGTTATACCTACACTTACACACACCTCCATATAATGGGTAACGAACATATTGTTTCTGTGAACAACAAACTACTGCCTCACGAAATGATGATTGTTTATTTTCCTTTACCAACATTAATGGTTGGAAATTATTTGGAAACTATGTTTACATATGATATATATGATATTTATTATTTCTCTATACTTCTATATTTTTTTATCACATAACTTTAATACTTTCCATTTATTTAATATGATAACTTTGTTTGAGGAAGTGTGGATTACTGCCCCCTCAAAGCGATGTGATTTGTTCACTAGATCCATGAAATGTATAAATGATGATTATAATTAAAAATATGTGACATAAAAAAATCTATATGATATTAATGAAATAATTACCTTTCTGTATAAATTCTATATATATATATATATCATTTTATTTATTTCCCTTTCACATACTTAAAGAGTGATAACGTCGTTCTTGGACATGTTGACTACCGTCTACTCAACACGATGTGATTCATTTTACATCACAATAATTCTATATAAAATTATGTATGATTTTATAATATTATATTTATTATATAATGGGCATTTGGATAGATATGGTGTTACATACCTTCTCTCCTTAAAAATCATTGAAAAATAAGAGCATTACTCATGTGTACGTATAACCTACCATCTCCATGATTGTAACGTTGGTTCATTTTTCATAATCATATTTAATGATTTATTTTAAATGCATAATTAATGAAAAAATATGATAATTATTTCATGATAATTAATTTTTAGATTTTATATAATAACCCCTTTAGCCATAGTTGACCTACCAATGTTGTTTTTCACACATAATCCGAATTTGTTGTAAACACCCAACGTAAACAGAATTTTTCAAGTAGTTGTATAAAACATAGTAAAAAGTGAAATAAAAATAATTAAAAACATGAAAAAGTTTCTCAATAAATTAGAAAATTAAAATAATTTTATTATACAAGAAGTTAATGGATATTCACCCAAATGTAAACTCAAGTTAATGGATTCTCATCTCACTTTTTACATCTATGAGATAAATGTCATATTCAAAATTTGATTAACTTTTGTGGTGTATATACTACCCATTTTAATATATAAAATCATGAATTATTTTATCATTATTGTATTTTAAAATTCCATTCAATATTATTCCTTCATGAGGCTTATGATTAAAAAATATTCAAATTTTTATGGTACACCTTGGGATGTTTAAAGATTATTTTCATCAAGAATAGTATTAATGGTCTAGCAATGGAACTTCCATTAGTGAAAATTGTATAACATTTTTTCAACAAACCCTTTAATTATTATATAGTTATTCATGACTATTTTCAAGTATCAGAACAATTTTTACACTCTTTGGTATTGAAAATGTTTTAGATTTTTTTAAGAAAGCCCAAATTTATTTATCTCATTAGTTAAAGAACCTGTTTCTTTTAAAAATCATGTTTTTATAAAATGTTTTCAAAAATATTTTTGAAATGATTTGGTAATGAAATTTTTATCCTTTTTTTGTTTAACATTATTTTCAAAGGAATATTCTTTTCTATTTTCAAACAATTTATTTTTCTAACCTTTAACCGTGCAAATAGAATCTTCTTTTACCTCACACAACATGTACAGATTTAACCATCATTATTTCAGTTAAGCTTCCCTTTCATGTCTAAATGGTTAATTTATAATTTTTTTTTTCAAAAGTGATTAAAAACATATTTTAAAAATGGTTTTCATAATCATAGGATATTTTCTCCAATTTTTTTAAAGATTGTTTTATAGAATTTCAATCCATTAGCGTCAACGGAAACTACTACAAAACTATGTTTATCGAATACTAAGGCATTAAAAACTCTAGCTAAAAATGATGTTAAACACCCCCTTTGTCAGTGATAAAAAAAATTATTAAAGGAGGTCTTTAATACTGATAAAAAACATTTTTAAAGGGGGGCCTTTATCAGAACTTTTAAAAAAGCACTGATATATGGGATCTTTTAACAGTACTTGTACAAAAACACTATTATAGGGGGGGTCCTTATCAGTGCTTTTTTTGATGCGCTGATAAAGACCCCTCTTTATCAACGTTTTTTAGTAGCACTGATAAAGGTATACTTAAAAAAATCATTAAGAATAATATATTAATATATAAATATATTTATATTGATATTAATATAATATATATTTTTTAAAATATGTTTTAGATAAGGTAAATAGAATTTTACACTTAATATATAAGATATTTTGGGAAAATGGATTATAAAATAAATAAAAAAATATTTTTAATTAATATTTTTTTTATTTCTGATTAATAGTAATTTAATATCAATTTGAAGATAGAAAATCAAAAAAATAATAAAATGTCTAAAATAAGTTGAAAACATAACTCACACTTCAAATAGTGATAACTTTTGATCTTGGTGTCCATTTATGCTCTACCACATATCAAATAAAATTTTTTGATGTGATCTACAACCTTAGTGACAATGGTAAACCTCTATCACATGTTTAAAGGCCCGAAAATCTCATAAGATCTCAAAAATAGAGTTTTTAGTCATGGTACCCTGATTTATTGACATTCGTTGGATTATCAACCTATTTTATTGTTGTATTATTTCCTTTTTTGGTGGTGACTAATTTTATTCCTATGTATTACATTTATATTGATAATATTGTTTTAAAACATTATCATTTTTCGTAATTTAATGTCATTTATAGTTAAATATATTCATGTTTTGTATGTTTACTTATAATAAAGCACTCATATAAATACATATATCAACATATTTATGTAAAAATGTATATTAAAATATATGTAAATAAATAAATATTCTAAAGATGTATTTAAAATAATATCTAGCCATTTTGACATTATATATACATATACATATGTGTGAATTAATAAAGAGATATATATTTATATTCTATTATATTATATATAAATGAATATAATATATAATATATTTAAATAAATATAAGTATATATATATTACACACACACATATATATATATTGTATAAATGTATTTTAAAATTATAATATAAATATATGTATATATATATATATAAACATAAATACCATTAAATAGGCATCAAAACATCATAGTGTAGTGGTAAAGGTGTTCCATCATTGAAGGAGAGGTGTAGGGTTTGAATCCATGAAGATGCACATAAGGATATAAATTCAAAAAGTGATGATAAAAGGCGGCGGGGTGAAAAGCACTGATAAAGGGGGGTGAAGCACTATTAAAGGGTTCATGGAAGCACTGATAAAGGGGGTCAAGCTCATAAGTGTCCAAAAAAATATAATTTTACCCCCTTTAACAGTGCTTCCATTATCATCACTAAAAAAGTGTTATTAAAGTCCCCCTTTAACATCACTAAAAAGGTGTTTTTAAAGGACCCCTTTAACAATGTTTTTATCATTTTAAAGGGGGACATTAACAATTCTTTTTTAGCACTGATAATGTTTTTAACTTTTCTCTATGCTCATATTGTCAATGTTTTATTATAATTAATAAAGGACTATTATAGCACTTTTAAAGGGCTATTTTGTAGTACTGAACCATCTATTTTTACTCCACTAAAGATTTTTTTTGTATTGATATCATCTGTATTCTTCCATTGAATGGTTTATTAATGATTTATCTAAGGATAGTATTCACATTCACTTCCTTGAATTATTTGTTATTCCCCTTGAAATATTCATTCTCATTTGATCATTGAACATTGAATTTACCCATAATTATCAATTTCATTCATCATGGATGTTACTATTTCCTAAACCAGATACCATTTTACATATGATGTGTACATTATAAGTTATTTTTTTATTTCAGAAAATATTGATAATTTTGTTTTCTTTATTCAATACAGATATTTGATAAGGCATATTATTTATTTTGATTATTCAATTTGAGGAATAATTTTGAAAATAAATGATGGGAGGATACTAAACATTATATAGATCCTAAATGCATTGATAGGTTCTCATGAGACAAATTATGTGTTAAAATCAGAATATTTTAAACTGTCATGCGAAAGGTCTGGACAGTATAGGTTTTCATGTGCCTTAGACATGACGTCTATTAAGAAATCATTTACCTAATTTTGTTTCATTTATTATTCATCCCCGAGATTTTGTGTCAACATATCTATGGATACATTTCATTTTTAATTATTTATATAGTATGTGTTTTAGTTTCTAACCTAACCATATTTCATTTTTCTTATCTAGTTATTTTAATGTCATGTGTTTTTATTTATTACATTTTCATGTTGTTTATGCACCTCTTCCTCAGTATATTGATTATATGGAATGTGAATTCAGTTATTCAACATTTCATAATTATTATTATCATGGATTAGTTATTTCTTCCACTATATTTTGACCATACTAATCATTTCATCTCACCCTTATTATATTTATTTACTTTGGAATCCAAGAAACATACTATGAAAGATATGTAGGGATTTACTAACTAGATTAGAGTTATCCTCAAAGATAATTATTTAGAAAGAAAAATAAAAATATATAGTAATTAGTTTATTAATTTCTCATGTATATATCTATTTAATCGAGAATACTAAACTCTCAATCATTTGTGATTTAATTCCCTATAATCATGTTAATGAAATATTAGTAGACACTATCTTTGGGCCTTCTCGGGTTGGGTCTTTATGGATCTCCTCTTAGAGACGCTAGGGTTTTTACTTTGAGAAGCCGAGAACCGTTAATATTTTTATATGGAAGTTAAGAAGATAAATTGGTAGGGTTTGGTCGATATAGAAGGTTCAAATTGGTGTAAGTAAGTGAGGGATAAAGTTCCCTTTTATAATTTAGGTGGTGCATTTTAGGAAACTCCCAAAATATTAAATTAATATGTATTATTTTTTAATAAAAAACCTCTTAAAATTGTGTTATTTAAAACCTACGATTAGTATGGTTCTAAATCCTCTCAGTAAATAATTTTTTACATGTTTAGGTCACAATGTCAACCTTATCATTTGTCTTTAACCCTTAGTTAAACCCTTTACCTATTACCATGGAAACTGTTTTTTACACTTTAGGGATAATATAGTTACTATAAAATGATAAACAAACCCCAAATAGATCATTGATGACATATTTAACCTTATTGTAATTATTTGGACGAATTTATATTTTTATGAATTTTATATCATTTAATAAAATATTATTTATTTTGAAGTATCAATTTTTTTCATTTTTGATACTATTCAATATTTGTCTTTTTACAAAATTTTCTAACATCATGATAACATCGAACCAAAACTTATAATTTATCACAAACATTTCGAAATTTTCTATAAAATTCATAGATGTAAATAATTATGTCAAATTTTATTAATTTTAATGTTTTTAATATCATTTATTTTTTTATTTCCATTAATTAAACAATTACTACGTCATTATTATGAAAGCATTTAATTAAATTATTTCTTCTCTACAATTTTTTTTGTAAATTATCATGATGAATATAAATTTATTATCTTTCAAATGAATATTTATAGTCTAATTTATCTTTTCAATAAACATGTATTAAAAATGTAATACTTATTAAAAACATGAGTATGAAATTTTTAACTTATCTTTAAATAAAATATAATAAATGTCTTATTCTCATCCAAGAGACTTAAAAAGAGTATACTTTTGACCTAATTATGATTTTGATATAAAACCACTCATTAAAGGAAATTAGGACAAGTGTTTGGCTAATTTTATAATATCATTTGTATCAATAATTACATAATTTACCCTCAACTGTGGTAATTAAAATATTACTAAATATTACTATTCATATGACCAAAAATAAAAGAAACCTATTTACATAATTTGGAACCATTAATTCCAAATATAGAATCCATTTTTCATAACTAAAAAAATATAATTTTTAGTAATTAATTTAAAATTAATCTTGTTGACGGTGTGAAAAAATTAGTTATTAAAGTTTAAATTTGGAAAAGAATGAAACATTTTTATATCTAAATTCATTGTAAAATTAATTACAATAACCTAAATTTTATTAAATGATAAAAGTAATCAATTTATAATTTAAAAACACTCAATAATATAATTTAACACTATAAATTATTTTGATGAAAAAAGTTTTTTTCAATTAAAATTTAGTATTCTTCACTATTCATCAAAATAATAAACTTTTCAGAAAAATACCAAAAATTAAACTAAAGTAAAAAATTTATCATTATATTTAAAATATATAGTTTATTTTTTCAAATAGAATTCATAAAATTTTCAAAAATTGGATTTAAATTTGGTTCACCATTAAAAGATGATAAAAAGGTTTTTATAAAAAAAATAGGTTTTATGTTTAATATTGGGTTTGATATTATCTTATACCTCCCAAATATATTATATGAATATCAAAAATATTTTATTTAATATATAAAATATATATTTCATTAATATCATTATATAATAGTAATTAATTTAATTTATTAGAATAAAATGACTTTGTGAGCATTAAAATAGTTCTTTAAAAACATCTCATATATATTCAGTTGGTTACTATATTAATTTTTAATTAATATAGAACCAATGAATTCAGCCATATATTTTCATAAGTTAGTTAAAACTATTCATAACCACTAACTTAATGGCTAGGTTATATCTAATAATATTATAGAAATATATTTTAATAATATATTTTTTTCTGGTAAAACCCATTCTTGCATGTAACGCAAGCCAGCTCCTATTTGTGTGTAGCATAAACATATTTTGGTATTGAATACAACATAATCTATAAACGAAAATTAATTTATTTAATAAGTGACATACTGTAAAATATTGGCGTGTTATAGTTGATTTAGGGACCTCAATTTTTATGTTAATGCATTTCATCTACAAGGTGGAGATTTTTGAACTTTATTCACTCAATAATATAAATTAAATGATTTTAATTCCATGCATTATGTGAAGACCCGACCCTAGAAAAACCAGTATTTGATTCCTTATGAACACGATGTGTTGTTTTAAAACATAATCATGCACTGATAAACACACATCACATCCCATATAGAGGTTCGAGTTCAGTTCAGGCTCTGGGAGACCGGTAACTTCATAAATGTTTCATCTGATAATAGTTGTTACATAAAAATTTAAAATTCAATACATAAGGTGAGAATAAGAATTCTCTGTAAGGGTTTTAAATTAAACCAATTAAACATTTGAAAGCACTTTTTAAAAACTTATACAATGAAAATTCTCTTATAGAAAACTGTAACACATGTAACATAACATAAAAGTGCTCAACTAAGATTTTCAAGGAATACATGAAACAATTAAGACATTTTTAAAAAAGTGTTTGTAAAAGATATCCTGAATAATATGGCGTATGAATGTTTAAACACAAATTAAACTATTTAGAGTAATACATAATCAGAGTTGCACATGAAGGAAAAAAACTTCAATTTTATATGTTGGTTTCTATTTTACAAGAATCATGACTCAAACATTTACATTTGACATCAATAAGAACTTGATAAAAACACAAGGGAAAGAGTAGTGAAAGAATAGGAATATAATCTTGAAAAGAACTTGTAACATGACTTGAATATGTGGATTCAACATTTCATTCAGACATTCAGGAACATATCACTGAGGTTCATCCCCAAGGTCTCAATAAAGAAAAATTACCGAGGTTATTCATGAGGGTGTCGTGAAGCCTGTCATATCTAGAGATTAATTCTTTATCCCATGCATTAGAGCGCTATCAGGGTACAACATTAATATGACATTACTTTCATGTGAGCCACATAAATCAATACATTACTTATATGGTTTTGTATATTCAAGATGTCCTATACAACCTTGAATAGTTCATTCATGGTTTGTCATAGTAGTTGAATTTACATATCTTATAAGTGAGAAAGGCATCTAGATTATTAAAAAACCAAGCTAACAATCATATGACCATTATTAAAAGGAAAGAATAAATGTAGATTATGGAACATACATTGAAATCTAAGGTACTGAAAGAATATAATACTAGAATTTATCACTTGCATGTTTGTTCTTGAAATTCGAAAATTTTATCATCCTATTGATTACAAAGTGAACCAAAAATCTCAAGTAGGGTTTTGAGCTTGCACATGCTAAAACATTCAATATTTCTAATCCTTTTCATAATACAGAATAATGTCCATGATAGAAATTCTGAATCTTCACCATAAGAAACATCATTTAAAATATACATAAAACAAATAAGTTACTCTTAAATGTGGATATAAGTTTTGTTTAACACCCTATTTCTTATGATTTTAAAACTCCACCTAAACTCGAGACATAATTTGTAAGGACCTTAACAACTGAAATCAAGGTTCACGAAACATATAAATTATATGTATGTACACGAAATCAATCTAAATTATTGGAACAACTATGTGTGTTAATCACCTATGAATATTAGTTCAACAACATTTTGAATATGGAAGGTGATGCACTTAGTCAAAAAAATTTGTTTATGAAAACCTAGAAAAAAATTATTTTATAAAAACCCGATCATATATATAACATTTTCAAAATTTATTTAATATTTAAATATGAAATTAATTTTATGTGAATATGTGCAGTGCATGAACAATAATACACAATCTTCATACATATTATCGAAGTAGGAAGGTCATGCCCATTCCTGCATATAACGGATGTATATACATATAACCAAAAGTATTTATGTATTTTCAAAACAAAAAAATGAGGCAAGGTATAATCCTTAAATTCGTTACTCTATTTGAATGCAAGAGATCCCAAAGGCCTCGGTTCAACATTTAATAATGTTTGGATTGAACCATAAGGTTAAAAAAATATATTTTTTTCTAAAATATAAGTGTATGTATTCTCAATGAAGCAAAACAAGGCAAAACTAAAAACCCTTACATTAAAAACCGGGGAAAGGAGGACTTTAGGGAGGGTTGGTCGGGCTCACTGGAGACTTGAATGGGAGAGATGAACTGTTAGGTCTCAGTTAATTGTATACAAAATCTCACAAACCACCTTCCATGAAAAAACGTACCCACTTTAATTTCATTCAATGGGGGTGACGTGCTTGAAGAATATGAGGAGACATGGGGGTCCCTAGTGATAAGAGGTGAAGAAAACAAGGGGTGTTCCCTAGGGTATGGTTAATTGTGTAACCCATGCATGGAGGAAGAAGAAGATGCGGCCAGGGGAAATGCTGGGGAAAAGGGACGGTCCAGATCCATCCCAACGTCAATCAAAGGGATGAGATGTGTTTGCTGTTTTAAAATAATTGAGAAGCTTATATTAGATCTATATTACATCGGGTGGTCTAAGTTCGACACGATAATTTAAAAACTTCGAACAACCACGATTAGATTGTTCCGGATTGAATGGTTGACATAAACCACCGAGATAGACGTGGTTGCTGGGGGTCAAGCACGGGATTGGAAACAATGGCCCAGATCACGCACGATGTGATCCAATGGTACAGATCACATTTCCCCAAAAAACGGCTTCCCACATCGAAACGGAGAGTGTTTTTCACCTCCCTTATAACCCCAGTCCTTCCAACGAGTGCTTAGAAATCACACAAAATCCACGAATGGGGCCTATACAGAGGCTCCCGCCCACAGGCCTTGGCATACCCAGACCCTGCCGCGATCTCACACCCGCACTGGTGCGCCTATGCACTCTTTCTCACTCCCAATCACACTTTGGGGATCCTCTGCCTGATTTGAGACTGACCATGGCTTGGGGATGAGGGTCATGCTCAACCACTTGATGTGAGTTTCCTCCCTCGACCCTAGCCAAAAAGGGCTGGCCCTAGTGGGCCAATTTTTTTTTAAATAAAACTACACTAAAAAATGTTTTAAGAAGCGGAAACAATCCATTTATTAAAACTATAAAGAATTTTATATTATTAAAAATTAATGAATACAAATTAAAAATGTTTTAATTAGAAGTATTTCTAAAATTAAAAACACTAAACCCATTTTTTTAACACAAAAAGTTACGAAAAAGAAATTTTAATAAACCTGTATTATAATATATATACTAGTATCCAGAAAAACATAGTTCAATGAAAACATAATTTAATTTGAAAAACTTAAACATAGTCTATAACATTATTTATGAAATGAAAATAGAAACATTTTATTTGAAAAATTCACAAAGTGTTTTGAATTACTTAATTCTTTTCAAAATCACTTAAGGGTGAAATGATGTTTTACGCCATATCCTTTTAGAGATCATAAATGATGGTTTAATTATAACCTTAATCATAACTCAATTATTTGGAAACTAATTAATATTTAAATAAGTTCATTTATCCTAACAATGTCCAATGACTATTTTTTTATAACCGTTAGCTTCCAACGGTCACTAAAGAAATAGTTGAAAAAAGTGTCCTATAAAACCAAACCTTACAGTGTCTTAAAACTCAAAAGGAAGAAGATGGTGCCTCCCATTCCTCTCATGCTCAACATGATTTTTATGATCACAGTGGTGATGTTTTTTTATTTAGTTGACTCATAGATCTCCATTAATTACTAGGCCTCATGGTCGTGATTGGGGGTCATCCAGTAGATCTGATAGGGTTTTTAATCGGTATATTTGGTTAGCATGATTACTCTTTTAATCTCGGTATATTGTTGACACTACGCTGTTCTTATTTAAATAAAGAGCCTTATGTTTATCATTTAAATTTTTTTCTGTTAAAAGGGATTTAACAAAAGTAAATGCATAATATCATCATTATATGATACCCAAAATTTGGGGTGTTACATTACTCCCCCCAACAATGAATTGAATCCCCGTAATTCCTTTCATACAAACTTGCTAAAAGGAAGATCTCAGTTGTTCCTACCATATCCCCCATCGTAGAGGATACACTTGTGCGTTCAGCAGAAAACCCAAATTTTTGCTCAACTCCTCTAGTTCTCTGATCCAGATACACTTCGGGTAGAAGGGGTTGAACTCATGCACTGAAAACTCAGGCTTCCAGAGGGAGGATTGAATGGTACAATGTTTGGAAGTGTCCATATGGACCAACTTATGATGAACCTGCCGAATTATGTCTCGATCGAGAACATATAAGTTATAGACTTTGTCTTATAGGCTAATATAGAGTAGTTGGAACATGTAAGTCGCATAAATGTTTCACTCTAAAGCAAAATCTTGAAATTTTACTCTGGCTGTGTAGTTCCAGCTTAGGGTGAAACAAAGGAAGATCTATTCATTTTATTTTCCTCTCCGCTTTTGCTCAGCCAATTGTGTTGAGCCTATGCGGTAGTAGATGGGAGCATTACCTTGATAGGTGCAGAGAATCTCCTGACCGTTTGTCATCTCAAAGAATTCCTCGCACTTTCCTCGCAGTTTTTCAAAGGACGATACTCATCTTCAGAGGTTTTGATTGCAATAATATCCAGTATCTCAATAGGAAGAGATAACATGTGGGTTTTTCCTTCCATATGAACGTTTTAGATTAGAGTTCAATCACTTGAAATCCATCCAAAAGTATAAAAAAAGTAAAGACATAAGAAAGAAGAGATAAAAAAATATGATCTTTATATAACTACTAGTGCAAAACGTAAAACGGGACTAATGGTTTCCCCAGTTCCCTAACACACGAATTCACAAGACAAGCTCAAAACTCCCTATCTTCGTAAACTATATGCAACCCGGCTAATCAGTTTCGATACCATGGGAGCACTTATGGTAGCTCCATAGTCTAACATGCGGGCTGTACAAATTTGAGACATCACTATGTATTTATTTTCTATACACAGAATGAGAGGATTTTTATTCAAGGATGCCAAACACCATCATTTGACCCAAATGTCCATAGGACAAGACTTGACACAAGTATGTTGCGTGGAGATCTCCCTCTGCAGCGGCCTCTTGGAAAGTCGTGAGGGACGAGATGCCTTCTGCTGTGGTGAAGCATCTAAAATGTTTATCGTAGTACGTCCCCCATCATGTGTAAGATGGAAACTTGGATTGCATCATAAATATGTAATCCAGACCCGATCGTCGATGGAGTTGAAGTACTTGGGGAGAGTTGGACACATCAAAGAGATTTTTGTACGACATATGGGTATGGGCACAATTTATAAAATCTTCATGGATGGCTATGACAATTATGGTTTCTAAGGCCTCATTGGGAAGAAAAAAATTATTAGTACCTTCGTTTTCCATCTAAATATTAAGAAAAATCATTTCTAGTAATTCTGATGTATATTTTTCTTTGCTCCAATTCTGGCTTTCCAGAGTTTTCGAAACTGAATCCTCTGATACCAACTGTGAAGACCCGACCCCAGAAAAACTAGGAGTCGGTGCCTTCTGAACTTGATGTGTCATTTTAAAAGAGAAACATTAACTGATAAAAACAGATCACATCCCATACAGAGGATCAAGTTCAGTTAGGGATCTAGGAAACCGGTATGTTCAGAAATGTTTCATCTGATAAAAGATGTTACTTGAAAATTTAAAATTCAAAACATAGGATGAGCATAAGAATTCCCAGTAACAGGTTTAAAATAAACCAATGTAACTTTTGAATTAATTTTTTAAAAACTTATCCAAAGAACATTATCTTATAGAAAATTGATACACATGTAACGTAACATTATAGTGCTCAACTCATATTTTTATGTAATACATGAATCAATTATGACATTTTAAAAAAGGGGTAGTAAAAGATATCCGGAACAAGTATGGCGAGTGAATGTTTAAGAAAAAATTAAACCATTAAGAGTAATACTTTATAAGAGTTGCGCGTGAAGGGAAAAAACATCAATTTCATATGTTTATTAATATTTTACACGAATCATGCCCCAAACATTTACTTATGACATTAATGTGAACTTGATAAAAATATAAGGGAAAGTGTAGTGAAAGCATAGGCATATCATCTTGAAAATAACTTGTAACATGACATGAATATGTGGCTTTAACATTTCATTTAGACATTCATGAACATATCATCGAGGTCCATCCCCAAGGTGTCAGTAATGAAAAATTACCAATGTTATTCACTAGGGTATCGTGAAGCTTGTAATCTCTAAAGATTAATTATTTACCCAATGCATTGGAGCGCTATCAGTGCGCACCCTTAATATGTCTTTACATTCATGTGATCCACATATATCAACACTTTACTTAAATGGGGTTGTATATTCAAGATGTCCCATAACACCATGAATAGTTCATTCATAGATTGTCATAGTAGTTTAATTGACATATCTTATAAGTGAGACAGGAATCTAGATGATTAAAAACCAAGCTAACAATCATATGATCATTATTAAAAGGAATGAAGAAAGGAAGATTATGGTACATACATTGAAATCTAAGGTACTAAAAGAAAAAAACTATAATTTATCACATGTAAGTTTGTTCTTGAAATTCTAAAATTTTTCATCTAATTAATTACAAGGTGAACCAAAAATCTCAAGTATGGTTTTGTGCATGGACATGCTAAAACATTCAATATTGTTAAGCATTTGCATAATACTGAATAATGTCCCTAATAGAAATAACGAATCTTCATCATAAGAAGCATCATTTAAAAGATAGGTAAAACAAATAAGTTACTCTTAAATTTGGATAAAAGTTTTGTTTAACACCATATTTCTTATGTTTTTAAAAATCCACCTAAACTCCAGGGTTAATGTGCAAGGACCTTAACAACTGAAATCAAGGTTCATGAAACATATAAAATATATATATGTACCCGAACTCAAACTGAAAAATTGGCACGACCATTTGTGTTAATCCCCTATGATTATTAGTTCAACAACGTTTTGAATAGGGCACGTCATGCCTTTAGTCATAAAAATTTGTTTCTGAAACCCTACAAAAAAATAATTTTATAAAAACCTGATCATATATATAACATTTTCAAAATTTATGTATCATTTAAATATGAAATTAATTGTATGTGAATATGTGCAGTGCATGAACAATTATACACAAACATCATAAATATAATCGAAATAGAAAGGTCATGCCCATTCCGGCATATAACCGACGTATATACATATAACCAAAAGTATATATGTATTTTCAAAACAGCACAATTAGGCCCAGTACAATCCTTACATTCATTAAGCTATTTGAATGCAAGAGAACCTGACGGCCTATGTTCAACATTTAAGAACGGTTGGACTGATCCTCAAGGTTTATATATATATATATATATATTGAATATATAAGTGTATATATTCTCAAAGAAGAAAAAAAGGAAAAAATAAAAACCCTTACTTTACAAACTAGGGAAACGAGGACGTTGGGGAGGGTTGGTCGGGCTTGCTGGAGACTTGAATGGGAATGAAGAACCAAGAGGTCTCAGTTATTTATATACAAAATCCCACACACCACCTTGCATGCAAAAACGTACCCACTTGCATTTCATTCAATGGGGGTGTCATGCGTGAAGAAAACGGGGAGACATGGGGGTCCATGACAGTTAGAGGTGAAGATAATGAGGGGTGTGCCATAGAGTAGGGTTACTGGTGTAACCCATGCATGGAGGAAAAAGAAGACGCAACTAGGGGAAATGCCGAGAAAAAACAGACGGTCCAGATCGATCCCATCATCGATCCAAGGGATGAGATGTGTCTGTTGTTTTAAAATAATTGAGCAGCTTAGATTAGATCTATGTTTCGTTGATTGTTCTATGTTCTACGCGTAAATTTAAAAACCTCGAACGACCATGATTAGATCATGTCAGATCGAACGGTTGACAAAAACAGTGGAGAGAGACGCGATCGCTGAGGGTCGAGTAGGGATCGGAAACAACGGCCCAGATGGCGCGCGACGCGATCCAATGGTCTAGATCATGTTTCCCCTGAAAAACTGCTTCCCACATCGAAACGGAGAGTGGTTTTCACCTCCCTTATAACCACGGGCCTCCCAATGAGTGGTTATAAATCACACAGCACCCACGAACGGGGCCCTATACACGGGCTCCCTCTCACAGGCCTTGGCCTACCCTGACCCTGTCGTGGCCTCATGCCCACACTAGTGCGCCTATGCGCTCCTACTCTCTCTCGAACACCCTTTAGGGAACCTCTTCCTGAACTCGGGCCGGCCTTGGCTTGGGGCTGAGGATCAGGCTCAGCCACTTCATGTGAGCTGCCTCCCACGACCCTAGCCAAAAAGGGCTAGCCCTAGTGGGACAATTTTTTTTGAAACAGCTACACTAAAAAAAGTTTTAAGATGAGGAAATAATCCATTTATTAAAACTATAAATAATTTTTATTTCTTAAACATTAATGAATAAAAATTAAACTTGGTTTTGTTAGAAGTATTTCTAATATTACAAATACTAATCCCCTTTTTTTAACTCAAAAAGTTACGAAAAGAAAATTTTAATAATCCTACATTATAATTTTTATACTAGTATCCTCGAAAACATAGTTCAATCAAAACATAATTTAATTTGAAAAACATAAACATTTTTTATAACATTATTTAAGATATCAAAATCGTTACAATGTATTTGAAAAATTCACAAAGTGTTTTGAATTCCTTAATTATTTTCAAAATCACTTAAGGGTGAAACAGTGTTTTACATCATATCATTTTAGAGTTCATAAATTATGGTTTAACTATAACCTTAATCATAACTCAATTATTTGGAAACTTATTAATAATTAAATAAGTTGACTTATCCTAACAAGGTCCAATGACAATTTTTTTATAACTGTTAGCTTCCAATGGTCACTATAGCAATGGTTGAAAAGTGTCCTATAAAACCAAACCTTACGGTGTCCAAAAACTCAAAAGGAAGAAGATGGTGCTTCCCATTCTGGTGATGCTCAGCATGGCTTTTATGATCGCAGTGGTGATTTTTTTTGATTTAGTTGACTCGAATGATCTCCTTTAATTACTAGGCCTCATTGTGGTGATTGGGGGTCTTCCAATAGTTCTGATAGGGTTTTTAATAGGTATATTTTTTGTTAGCATGATTACTCTTTTGTTCTCAGTGTATTGTAGACACTACGATGTTCTTATTTAAATAAAGAGCCTTATGTTTATCCTTTAAATTTTTGTTTGGTTAAGAGGGATTTAGCAAAAGTAAATGCATAGTATCATCATTATATGATACCCAAAATTCGGGGTGTTACACATTGTTTTTATCATTGTCATAATAATAATTTTCATTTAATTTTTTGTATTTTTATATGTTTTATTTATGTATTATTGAGCATGTAATTCTTTAATTAGTTCTTATATGCCTTTTGTTCGGTTTATACATTGGGCATGTTCCATTATCCTTGGTAAGATTTCCCATTTGATCTATGGCATCCTCATACCTGATATTGATCCAATGATCCTTATGATCCTTTGGTTTTCTATTCCTACCTTTTTTCATTGTTCGTGAAATGGATTGGCTTTATCTATGGGTGACCCTTGATAGCTTATCCTCTGATGTCATATGTCCTTATTTTGTTCTTTAAGTGGTTATGATGGGACACTTATCTAGATTTTTCATATCCTTGGTTATATTATATAGTATTCCTCTACCCCAACTAGAATGACTCCTCGATTTGGAATCTACTTCTCCACTTGTGGGAGATTTAGTGGGGAGAAAAATCTCCATGGTTTTGGGAGCTCTAGTTTTCCTCGAGGGAGAAGAGTAGATGAAAGAGCACCGGTGGGATTCCTTGACATACCAAAGAAGAATTAGTAATCTAAATAATTTTTGAAGATCTTCATCTATGCTTGGTGAGGAGATCTGATGAGGTCCTAGTGTTCCTTGGTGTTCTTTTTACCTAGATGGAAAAGACAATTATATAGGAGTTCAATCTCGATGACCCTATCAATAAGACCTAATTACATAGAGACTCTATAAAAACACATAGGAGATATTTATCCCATGTAAGGGCCTTTATTATGGAATTCATCTTCTATTCTATCAGTTATTTATGCCTTGTATTTGATTATTCTTTGGTTCTTTGTTGGATGTGTTGTTTTATTTTTTCCAAGGTGCACGTTGTATGATGAATCCCCAACATGGTTGTACTGTGAGTCCAGAAATTTCAAGAACCTGAACATTGGATATTTTCCTCATGTGCCTTTTTCTTATATGGTTATGTTTCACTATTTATCACATATCTTTTATAATCCCATTTTTTCAAAGTGTAATCTTGGTACCCGTGCACCATGCATATAGGCCAAATAGATAAATAATGTCAAAAACCTATGGTCCTCTTTATGATTTGATTACTACTTTATGTCAATCATTTCTATTGATCATCTTGCTTATGTTTGAGTTTGTTATCTCTAATAGGTCATGGTACATATTATTATTAATATCAAACCAGTTATATATATTCTCATTATCATGTTATCTATTGTAAATGTTTACATGAATCATTACTTTTTATTCTCACATCCTTTATTTATGGTTTGTTTGAATCAACATGTTACACTTCAGATTATGATAAATTATTACAAGATTATTATTATTTGTGTTTTCTTGATTCTTCCTACTATTTATATAATTATAAACATGTTAAATTTTTATTCCGTATTTTTGAGAAACAAAATTATTCCCATACATCTCAATTACTCCATTGAAAGTGGGCTACCTCATAGCACATCCCAAATTTTATTATAGAATCTGATAAAAACAATATTTTGTAAGGCTACTATTGGGATCAAATATTATTGCACCATTAATGATGTGATAATTTTGTGATAAAATTAAATTAATAATGACTAAAAAATGAACAATAGATGTATCATAGAAAACCCCACAAATAAAGAGGGGTAAAAAACCATAGAAAAATAGAATGATATCACTATGGTAAAAGAGGATAAACACACTAACATTCCATTATAAGGAAAATATCCATGTAATTAACTCTATTGAGTAATGTATAATGCACCTCACAAAATACAACATTCAAAATGTTGAAATAAGAAGCTCAATACTTGAGGTGATGTTGCTAAAACTGTCAAAGCGTACTTCCTTTTATAGGAAAGGCCCTTACTTGATATTCCTCCTCTATTTAACTCTATGGGTTAGTTTTTTCACCCATCCCTTTGACCACACTATCCCCCTTTGAAAAATCAATGGGAAAAAACTGTTTGTGAGAAAAAAATGCCAATAAATATCACACTTGGATATCTAATTGGGAACCAATATTATTTCAACAAAAATTTTCTATCTTCCAATAATGTGGCTCTTATATCTATGATTACAATTGAGTATTTTTACTATATTAACTTAACAAAGTTAATAATCTTCATCATAAAATTAACCTAATTTTCTTCAATATAAATTTTTTGCATATCCACTCTTCCTTCCTCCACCACATCTCAAAAAAAGTGATATTGTACAATAATGTGCTTTATCATGGAATGAAAAGATAGATTCCTTTTAATTTTCAAAGTGCTATGATTGTCACAAAACAATAGGATATACTTCTGTCATTGTTCGGGATCCTCTAGAAACTTTCACATCTAAATCACCTCTTTTCAAGCCTATGTAGTTTTCATGTAATATACCTTAGTCATGGATAAATATATAGCAAACTACAACTTTGAATTCCTTCTCACAACTCATCCTATAAAATTAAACACATAACCCAAAGTGTATTTTCGTTGGTCATAATCACCTAAAACTTTTGAATCTATGAAGGCTCTAATAGTAAAATTTGATCCTCAATAACATAATACAACATATGAGATCTCCTTGATGAATCTAAGTATCGTCTTTAATATGTTCCAAAGCTCCCGTATTTAATTATCCACATACCAACAAACATCTCCCACTACAGGTACAATTTCTAGTCTCATATAAACCATAGATATTATCATACTACCCACTGCTAGTGCAAAAGGTAATTGAGACATCTCCATCCTTCATACTTCACTGTTATCACTGTTAGGATTCATCATAGAGGATAACATAAAATTAATAGTAGGTGGGGTAAATATAGTCTTATAATGTTTCATATGGAAGTATTTCATGATATTCTTCAAGAAATTATTTTTTGATAGCTAAATCATACCCTTATTTCTATTTCATTAAATCTATATCCCAATATCTTATTTTTTGGTCCTAATTCCTTCATATCATACTCCCATGAATACTATCAACATGTCATCCACATAGAATAGAATAATGATAAAATCATTACCATCTAACCCCTTGAAATATGCACAAGTATCTGAATGATGTTTTTTTCTCAATACTCATGACATAGGAATAAAATCTCTTGTACCAACACCTTGGTGCCTTCTTAATACCGTAAAATGTTTATCTCAACCTAAAAACCATGTTTAATTTTTATTATTTTGAAAAAAATTCCGATTAGAGAATATATATTTATTTATCAAGATCACCATGTAGAAAAGTTCTCTTCACATCTAGCTACTCTAGAGTTAAACTATATATTTCAAACATCCCCATAACTATCTGAACTGTCGTTATTCTAACAATGGGAGAAAAGTTTTCTTTGAAATCAATAACATCTCTCTATGCATATTCTTTGAACACCAGTCTTGCTTGATATCTTTACAATTATTCCTTTTCATCCCAATTGATCTTAAAGAATCTGTTTTTACTAATAGTCTTCCTTACATGAGGTAATGGATCAATATCTCAAGTATTGTGGTTATGAAGGGCATAAAGTTTCTCCTGAATTGCTTCCATCCATGTGGATATTTCTGAACTCCACATCTCCTCCAAAAAAATAATATGGATTACCGTCCTCCATCAATAAGTGTTAAACAATATTTCTCTCAATGATAAATTCTGAGTGCCTTATTGGTTCTCTTTTATCTTGAGTTGATCGTCACAGTCCTAAATCAATCATAACTTGATCATCATGCTCCTCAATGAAAATTGGTTCTTCTGTGGATTATTCCTCCACCCCAACTATTATAGTATATGTGTTATCGTTCTTCAAGTCCCAATTAATCATCACTTTCACCTTAACATCTAGACATATAACATCAATGTTGATGATAAGTCTAAGTGTAGTGGGGTCCCACATACGATACCCCTTCACACCATCAGCTCATTCTAAGAATATACAATCATTGGATCTCGAATCAAACTTCAATATTTCCTGATCATTAAACAATACAGATACATGACCTCTATAAGTATGTATCCAAGCATAGTCAGTAGGTTTAACACTCCACATATTCATTAGTGTTTTCATATCAATCATTACAAAAGTAAATTGATGGATCACAATACATGTTCTCTTCATTAATTTATCCCATAACATCATGAAAATTCCTACAGTCACCAATATCTCCCTTGTTCTATCCAACAAGGATATGTTCTCCCACTTTGCCACTCCATTTTGTTGAGGAGTGTACGACGCCATGAATTTTCTCTTTATGCCTTCTCATTGAAAAAAAAGTATCAAAATCCTCACTTGAATATTTTACACCACTGTCAATCCTCAAACACTTGATCTTCTTTCATGATTCCATCTTCATCCATGCTTTGAATGTTTTGAAGACTTTAAAAATAGTTTATTTCATCTTGATTGGGTAAAACTAACATCTCATTGAATAATCATCAATGAATTATACAAATAACCTTTCTATTCCAAGGTATATAAACAGTGCTTGCTAAATATTGGAATGAATCAACTCTAAGATATCATTGCTCCTCATTGCCGATGTAACAAAATTCAACCAATTTTGGTTGCAAAAACCATAATTCTCCCAAAATTGAAAGGATAACTTTGTAATCTAGGAAGAAACTTATGTTCAGTAAGAATCTAAAAGCTTCATTCGAATATAAGACCAAGTCCATGAGTTGAGAAAATAGGGTATTGACAGTGTTGATGTGATCAGTCACTGATGATGACTCTTCATTCGAAGAGTGTATAATTTTCTATTAAAGAAAATTTTTCTGTGTTGTTACATGGGATTATAATGTTTCTTAGGACATCATAGTTTTCTATCATTGTATTTTTCTATAAAATTCTTGATAGGACCTCGGCCACCAAAGAAAAAGGGATGTTGGCAATAACATTCATATCCATGTTTTTCCATTTCTCCTCTGCAAGACCCACCAGTATTTTGTGGATCACAAGTAGGAAATTGTTCTTCCACATCACCGCTTTCATCGTCATTTATAAGAATTAATAATACCTAAAAAATGAACATCACTAGGCTGGGTATACCAGACTACCACAATCGAAGTGTGTTTTTATCAAAATGATAAATAGTACTCCATATCTTTTAGTGAAGAAAAATTTGTACCATAACATAGTACTCCATAACATACTTGATTGACCATCACTTTATTTTACATATCGAATCGCCAAAAAAGATTCATTTCAATGTCACAAAACAATCGGAGAAAGCACGGAGGGTGTGGGTGTCCACGTGGTAGTGTTTTTGGATGAAGTCATGGAAGGTGGGCTATTTGAAGTATGGGTATGCCCTACGAGGGTTCTCGCCGACCAGAAACTATAGCGGGGCACTCACCACCCTATCCCTCACCGAACATAGAATGAATCTTATCAACTACCTCGCCCTCTGCTCATTCACCACCTCCATGTGTATGCAGATCTTGTACATCCTATTCGTTAGAGCCTGTGATTTTCCCTTTCATTATGACTATGAAAATCATAAGTGTTAAATGGATCAGTGGTGAATGCAGAGACGTATAACATAAATGTGTCGCTGACAAGAAAAATGAATGTGGATGGAGCGGGGGCAACAGAATGCCACCTCCTATCGTACGAAACATGGAGGCCACCCACATCGTCCTAATAGAGGATGGTAATAGAGGTGGGATCACAGTGGGGTCCCGTCCCCAGCGTCACCTCCGATCGTAGGAAAGGACGATAGTAATTTAGACCCACGTTCGATTCATTTCCAATCAAGAAATCCCAAAGGTAGCTACATCCCACCGGAAGGCCGATGCCCATCACCTCCATGACCGCCGCCGACAGACCGCTCATGGCCTCTCTATACTCCACCCACTCCTTCCTTCCCCCGACACAAATGGATCATGGAATATATGGAACTTTTCCGACTTCTAATCACCATAAATTTGAAATGTTAGGAATTTTTCTCATTTAATTCTCAAAAAATTACCCGAAATATCAAAAATCCATTCCCAAGGTCTGCACGAAGTACTTCTCCACGCTCCTGGTGGCGGCTTCGGTGAAGTGGAAGGACAACATCTCTTTCCACAGAAACAACGTCGTTAACCTATCGGTGAGGCCGTCGACGTATCCTTGGTGATCCCCAGAGATCCTCTTCGTCCAATGCTTCTCCTACGGTGGAAAGCTGAAGAACCGCTCCATGTCAGCATGTGCCCTGATGGGATCTCTCCTTAGATGTGGGTGTTGAGCTGATGATTTGGGAAGGAGTCGAGGGCCTCCTTTTATATGCTGAATTCTATCCACTATAAGATTGCACATTGTTGGACCATTAAATGGTCTATTCATGCATAGAACCCTCCATAAACATTGATCATAAATGTGTTTTCTGTTTATCAACCAATGTTCAGATCATTTTGTCACTGGGTTAAGGAGTTATATAATTTTCATTGAATAAGACGTTTTTGAAGGCCGAAATTTCCAGGAAGCTTTCTTCAAATGTGTAATGATCAATGGAAACCTTAATTACTTCAAAACTCCGCCAAATTTGTTGGAGAGTCGGTCCTATGTGTCCTAGTGGTACCCCAAGTAAAATTAACTAAATTGGAGGCGAGGGAACCGATTTGGGCCTCCGTTATGTTGGTGGGGTCTACACTGTCCGCCCGAAAAAGTTTCCAACTTCAATGAATATTTTGAACTAATAGATCAACGAATCAGCTCTAGGTTCAAAAGAGAGTGTTGAATGAAATAAAATCAGGATTCTAAAAAATACTAATCATAAATTTTGGAATAATATGTTTTATAAAATGATAAAAATATATTTGTAGTGAAATTCATTCAAAAATCCAAAATTATGCACTTTTTTAAATTTTTCTCATAATCGTTCTAAAATTCAAACCACACATCATTTTAATAAAACATTGAAATAAATGAGTTTTATCATTTTAAAAAATTAAAAAATCCTCATTATTTTATAAAAAATATGCATAAAAGTTTTCTCTGTCAAATACCCCCACACTTAAACCATCCTTATCCTCAAGAATAAAATCTCCACATGGAAATCAGAGAACACCAATGTTACCAAAATTCAAATTCCAATGTAATAAAATTAAAAAAATTCAATGTAAAATCAAACATTGAAATATCTTAATAAAATACCAATTTATTTTTTCATTTAAAAAAATTGAATCACATATTTTAGTTTTACACTTTGAAAATTGATGGAACTTCTCATTTCATTAATTCAATATCTTTCATTTATTATTAATAAACATGCCAAGTCATTATTTACCTCACTTTTGATTATTTTATCTCATCACTCATGATAGAATTCAAGTATAGTTGTGCTTATATCATGTGAAACATTATCTTTATCCATAGGATTGTAAATGAACTACTTTCTCCACTTTGTAATGAAAAAAACACAGATAAAATCATGAGGAATTTCAAATAAGGTTCTATTGACTTTGAGGTTTAAGGTTGATAGGTTTTTATGTATAAAAAATTATGGATTAAGGAGGAGTCTAATCCCTTAAGTACTATGAATGATATCAAAAGTAAAAATATAATGAAATTATCCCCTTCAATGTAGCAACACCCACTTCCAAAAACTCAAAGAAACATTTATGATCAAGTAAGAAAAATGAATGATTTGTGCACCCTCTTGAATATATTTTATAAATTTTTATTTTTTTTTGAAATTTATGATTATATCAAACCCCACATCCATCACATAACCACATAGGATCATAAGATAATCAGTCTGAAAAATGGTGATTTTTGGTTTTTCCAAATCACAGCCCATTTTTTTTCTCTTTTAGTTCGTTCTTTTTTTCATTTTTGTCATTTTTTTATTTCATGTGGGGAAAAAATAGATTATAATGAATGATTCCAAAAACTCATAAAATTACAACAATAATACCCCCATAATGCTTCCTTTTAATGTATAACATCTCATCCACCATGATTCCCATTACCACCACACTTCAACATTAAAATATTATGCAAATACTCAGAGGAGGGTAGGAATGGATAAAAACGGATTGAAATATGGATCATTCCTATAATTGTCATTCATGGTCCCTATGGGCTAAAAGAAGGATTTATGTAAAGGTGGTATTTTAATGAAAATTATCTTTTTAAAGGGTACCTCAATCATTTTAAATGTGGTTTTTCACAATCATAGACATAAAAAGATTCAATACAAGTTCCGGTCGGTTACATGTCCCAAGATAACTAAAAAAATATGCTCAAGAATAAATAGTAAGTACTTGGTCTTGAAATCCTCTTAGTAATGGGAAATATAACATTGGTCAATCACTCATGGAATCACTAATAAACCAATTCACATGAACGTCAGAAATTAAAATCATGAAGGACGGTAGGGAAATTTCATTTAAATGAATCAATTAATTCCTTCAAATCACGAGTCATTACTTAAATATCTATGCTTAATTTTAAAAATTCAATTATAAATTTCAATAATTTAATCATTTCATCATTGAAATCTAAAACATGGCATCTCAGGATTCCTAAGAAACTCATGTCTCCTAGATAAGTCGAATAAAACATGAATTTAAGTGTGGGCAAGCAATTTTATCTTTAATGCTCAAAACATGTTGTGGAAAAAATGAGGAAAGTTTAAAAGATAAAACAATAAAATTGAACACCCAATACCCATGAAACTTGGTCATTCCCCTTATCTGTTAAGGTCTTCCTTCTACCATCATGATCCTATAAAAGAAAATTACTCAATTAATCACACTAATCATTTCATTTAAGCTTAAAATGGAAAGAGGGAGGGGGTCGCATGCTAAATTATTTCAAAGAAAATAAATTTACATCTAAATTCCTAGAAATAAAGTAAAGATAAATCGTGGTATTATCCCCCAAGTGGGCCCTGAATTTTGAATGCCTCCAAAGGTTAGTACCAACTGTTATCCAAAGTCCGATGGAGGATGAAGCTTCTTTTATTGGAACCACCACATGTGGATTTTCTCAACTTTTTCTTCATTATTCTAGGTGAGTAATGGTCCCTGGATAGAGTACACTATATCCCCCCCCCCTTCACAATGAGGTATAGCTTCCATGGTGGGGTAAGATGAAGTATGAATCATCCTCCTTCTAGGTTGCTAAATGTGAAACCACTTCATCTATGTCCATTGGTTCCTAAAGGTATTATTTATCAAAATAATAGTCAATAGGAAAGTCAGAGTGTAATTCTATTTGAATATTATTAAAACATGAAGTATCAAGATAAAATTCATCCCCATCAAAGTAAGAATCTTTTATCATGATTTCCTTAGGGTAATCAAATAGAATATCTTCATGAACTTCCTTAAATAAATATTCAATGTGTCTAGGGAGCTCCATATGTTCCTCAACATGTGAACATCCTGGTTCTTCTTCGTCCTCCAAGGTAATGCTGAGATTATCAGATTATGTAAAAAAAACCACAAGTAGTGATGTAGAATTCAGATTCAATAAAATTTGAAGGGATAGAGTCAATGAATGGTTCAACTCCCTGAGTTGGTTCAACTTCATTATCTTCCTCAATGGTAAGTGCCTCTTGGAGTAAACTCTATGATAATGGAGGCCGGTAGTCGGGATCCTCCATCTTGACTTCAAATTACACCACTTGGGTGGTTTCTTCCTTCAGTGGTGATGAATCTTCTTCATTTTATTATATGGGGAGGTCAAGTAGTTTCTAACATTTAATCAATAATTCATCCAAAATTTTTTGATCTACCACTTTTAGCTCACCAGGTAAGTCTTCCTCCCTTGACTCTTCATGTTCTTCAATTTCAAATATAAGTGGTGAAATTTCTTCCACCACTTTCTCAAGTTATTCCTTTGTATTTGGCTTGTGTTACTCCATTAATGCATGAACATAATCGAATGATCTATCAGCCTTTTTGGTTAATTGATCAATGATTTCTATATGTTCATGCACCTGAGCTCTTCTATAATATTTATCTTCTTCTTGTTATTATTGCTACACATGTGAGTAATTTTTCCATGCATAATATTCTGAATTTGGATACATCATGGAATTTTTTGTTTGTTTTTTTTAAACAAAATGAAATCTAAATAATATGTGAAAATAGAAAACATAAATAAAATAATGATTGTATCCTTTGAAGAAACCTTAGTTTTAACGCACGCCTATTGTGGGGAGTGGACAAAAATAATTTTATTTTTACTAGTGCAACATAGTTGCTAACCAGAGTCGTCACTCTTGAAGAGCCTTCTCAATGTAGATCACTTTATCTAATTCACCAATTATATCTATTTTTGTGGTTTTTTTATTAAATGAATGTGATGAAAATATTTTTGGGTTTTTTATTATTTAAAATAATTACATGTGAATCAATAATTTTAAATTTATACTAAGATGAAAGTCTAAACATAATGAATTAATAAGAAAGAACATGGTTTTGGGATTTGGTTAAATGTTCAATCATTATGATCCTTTATATTTTTTATTTTAGTTTTATAATCCAAACATGAAATCTCATGTTTGAACTATTATTATTTAATTATATATTGTAGAATATCATTGAATGATTGATCACTCTCAATTCCACCTCCACCTTTAATCCAAGTTTGTGACACACCATTGTCTAGAATGTTTCATTTTCCAGGACCCAATTCAATTAAAGCTGTTTCATACATTGATTAGCTAAAATCCTACGTGTGATGAACTAACCAATGGAGTGAGGGAAAATGATTTAAAAAAATATAAGGGATAGGTTTAGTTGCATGTCATTGGAATCCGTCACAACATCAGAGACATTCTCCTTACCTGTGCATGCTACTCAAATCTATCTACAAACCTAAAATTAACCATTAAAGAAAATTCATGATCACCTTCACTTCCCCCCGGGCCAAGTCTTCAGGACATCCTTTCATTTCTGAGAGTAAGATATTACTCAATGGAGTGGGTGGAAGAGAAGAGAGAGATATAGGGAAAGAAATAAAGAAAAGTCGATGGAGAAAAACAAAGTTAGGGATTAATAAAACTTAAATTTGAATTAAAATTGAAAAATAATACAAAAATAAAATAAAAATAAAATATAAAGGATAAATTATTTGGGTAAGAGGAGAAGAAGTGTCCCGTGCCCAGGTGGGATCCCTCCTTAGCATTGGGTGTCGAGATGATGATTTGGGAAGAAGGTGAGGGCCTCCTTTTATAGGAAGAATCCATTCCTCTGAAAGATTTTACATTTTTGTCCTATTAAATGTTAGATTAATGTGAATAAACCTTAATAAAAGTTATTCAATAATGTGGTTTCAATTCACCCTCCAAATTTCAGCTCATTTAGCCACAGTATTAAAGAGTTATGGAATTGTTATTGAATATGACTTTTTGTGGCCGAAATTTCCAAGAAGTCGTCTTCAAATTTATAACGATCAATGGAAATATTAATGACATACAAATCCCCCAAAATTTGTTATATATTCAGTAAAATGTGTCCTAGTTCTATTCTAGGTGGAATCACGTAAATATGAGGTGAGGAGACTGATTTTTTCAGATGTTATATTGGTGGGGTCCAATCTATTTGCCAAGAAAAATTTTCAACTTAAATGATTTTTTTTGGAGTAATAGAACATTGAATCAACACTATGTCCTTAAGATAAAGTTTAATGAAATTAAATCATGATTCTATGAAAAATTATCATGAATTTTGGATTTATATTTTTAAAAAATGACAAAAATACCTTTGTAGCAAAAATCTGTCAAAAATGCAAAATTATGAACTTTTCTCAATTTTTCTCATAATCATTATAAAATTAAAATTACCCATTATTTTAATAAAACTATGAAAAAAGGGTTTTGTCATTGAATAAAATTAAAAAACCCTCAATATTTGATCAAAAATATTCACATAAATTTGCACTCTCAAATACCCATACACTTAAACCCTGCTTCTCCTCAAGCATAAAATCTCAACACAGAAATTATAGGACAAAAATGTTACCAATAATCAAAATCAAATTCAATTAAGTAAAAAAAAATTAATGTGAAATAAAACATTAAATTGTTTTCAAAAACATCAATTTAATATCCCATTTTTCAATGAAAAAAATAATTCACATATTTTACTTTTACAATTTGAAAACTAATGTAACTTATCCTTTAATTCATTCAAGATCCTTGATTCTTTATTATTAAAAATTCCAAGTCATTATTTAAATCATTTTTGATTATTTTCTCTAATTACTCATTATAAAATTCAAGTAGAGTTATGCTCATATCATGAGAACATGCTCCTTATCCATAGGCTTGTAAACAAACTACTTTCTCCACATTATAAAGTCAAAATGAACATAAAATCACAAGGACTTAAAATTTAGGTTCTATTGAATCTGAGGATTATGGTTGGTATGATTTGATGCATTAAAAATTAAGGCTCAAGGAAGAGGCTAAAATAATAAGTACTATGCATGATATCAAAAGTAAAAATGAAATGAAATTATCCCCTTCGAAAGTTATGATTATATCAGACCTCACATCAGTCACCTAACCATATAAGATCAAAAGATCATAAGTCTAGAAAATGGTGATTTTGGGTTTTCCCAAATCATAACCCATTTTTTTCACTTTTTGTTGGTTCTATTTGTCATTTTTTAATTTTTTTTAATTCACGAGGGGAAAAAATAAATTATAATGAGTGATTCCACAACCTTTTACAATTACCAACATAAAACCCCTACACTTATTTCATACAATTTATATTATCCAGTCCACCATGATTCTCATTACCCGCACACATAACCATTAAAATATCATGAAAATACTCAGAGGATTGTAGGAATGGATAAAAATGGATTTAAACATGTCTCATTACTATAAATTTCATTCATGGTATCTATTTTCTAAAATAAGGATTGATGTAAAGGTATTCTTTTAAGGAAAATTATCTTTTCAAAGGATGCCTCAATCATTTTAAATATGTTTTTGCATAGTCATTGATTTGACAAGTTTCAATACAATTAATGGTTGGTTACATGTCCCAATATTACTCATGAAATATGCTCAAGAATAAATAGGTAGAACATGGTCTATAAATCATCTCAGGAATGAGAAATATAACATTAGACAATCACTCATGGCATGACTAATAAATCAATTCACATGAACTTCAGAAATTTAATGCATGAAGGATGGTATGGAAATTTAATTTAAATGAATAAATTAATTCCTTCAAATCATGAGTCATTACTTCAATATCCAGGCTTCATTTTAAAAATTCAATTATTAATTTCAATCATTTAATCAAATCAACATTGAAATCTAAAAAATGACATCACAGGATTCCTAATAAACTCATGTATCCTAGATAAGTTGAGTAAAACATGCATTCAAGTTTGGTCATGCAATATTAACATTAAAGCTCAAAACATGTTGTGGAAAAAAATGTGAAGAGTTTAAATTATAAAAAACAAAATTTTAACACCCTTTTTCCATGAATCTTTGTCCTTCTCGTTCACTGTCTTGGCCTTCCTTCTACCGTTATGATCCTACAAACGAAAATTACTCATTTAATCGCAATGATCATTTCATTTAAGCTCAAAATGGAAAGAGGTAGTGGGCCCCATGCTATATTATTTCAATGAAAATAAATTGAAATATGAATTCCTATAAATAATGTAAATATAAATATTGGTATTATCCACCATGTGGGATCAGAATTTCGACTACCTTTAGAGGGAAGTACCGGCAGTTATCCAAAGTCTGATGGAGGATGATGCTTCTTTGATTTGAACCAGTACATGTGGCTTTTCCCAGCTTGTGATCCATCCTTCTAGGTGAGTAATCATCCATGGATAGAGTTCTCCATATCCCCACAACCTTAACAATGAGGTATATCTTTCATGGTGGGGGTAGGATGAAGTATTAATCAACCTCCTTCATGGTTTCTATTTGTGAAACCTCTTATTCTATGTCCATTGGTTTCTCGAGTCATGCTTCATCAAAAGAATAGTCAATGGGAAAGTCAGAGTGTAATTCTATTTGAATAATATTAAAACATGAAGTATCAATATTAAACTCTTCCCCGTCAATGTAAGTAGATTTTTTCATGGTTTCGTTTGAGAAATCCACTAGGATCTCTTCATGAACTTCCTTCCATAAAACTTCAACTTATCCAGGGAGATCCATATTTTCCTCAACATGTGCACATCTATGTTCTTCTTCATCCTCTGAGGCATAGGTGAAATTGTCTGATTCTGTATAATGAAAACCACAAGGAGTTATTTAGAATTCAGATTCAATAAAATTAGAAGGGATAGAGTCAATGAATGGTTCAACTCCTTGAGTTGGTTTAGTTACATTCTATACCTCATTGGTAAGTGCCTCTTGGTGTAGACTCTTTGAGGATGGAGGTAGGTAGTCGGGCTCCACCATCTTGACTTCAAATTCCACCACTTGGGTGGTTTCTTCCTTTTATGGTGTTGAATCATATTCATTGTATTTTATGGGGAGGTTTGGTAGTTCCTCACATATAATCAATAATTAATCCGAACTATTTTGATCTCCCACTTGTATCTCAGTGGGTACGTATTCCTCCCTTGTCTCCTTAGGTTCTTCAATTTCAAATATAAGTGGTGAAATTTCTTACACCACTTTCTCAGGTTCCCTCTCCAATATAGGGATAGGTTTTTCCATTAATGTACAAACATAATCGAAATCTCTATCAGTCTTTCTGGTATGTTGTTCAATGCTTTTTCTAAGTTCATGCACCTGAGATCTTCTAAAATATTCATATTCTTCTTCTAGTTATTGCTGCACCTGTGGGTAATTATTCCATGCATAATATTCTGATTTTGAATAGATCTTTGATGTCTTTTTTAGTTTTTCAAATGAAATTAAATATAAATTATATTTGAAAATTGAAAAAGAAAATTAACTAATGATTGGCTCCATGAAAATAACTTGAGTTTTGACGCACGCCTGTCGTGGGGTGTGGACAAAATTTTTTACTTTTCCTAGTACAACACATTGTCAGACCATGGTCATCTCTCATAAGGATCCTTCCCAATGTAGTTCAATTTCTTTTTATAATTCACCCATTCTATCTCTTTTTGTGGTTTTGTTTATTAAATAATAGTGACTAAAATATTTTTGGGTTTTTTATTATTAAAAATAATGACATGTGAATCAAGAATTCTAAATTTATACTAAGATTCAAGTCTAGATATAATGAATCACTACTATAATCTTACACTTTACCAATGGTTGTAAAATGTTGGTAATGGCTTGGAAACCTTGGTGTATAGTATATCAACAGTTCCCTCAACCATGGCCAAGTAAGGTGTGACAATTGGCCTATAACAATAGTTCTGTAAAAATCATTGGTATAGGTGTCAAAATAGAAGGTATACCAACAGTTTTATACAAACTATTGGTTTATGTGTGTTAAATTATAACATATATCATAGTTTTGTAAACCATTGGTATATGTGTGTTACAATTATACCAATGGTTATAAACTGTTGGTATAGAGGGGATATGGCAAGACATAAGGCCATACCAACAGTTTTATTATAACCGTTGGTATAAACCTATAGCACCCGTTATAACAAAACATTTTATAGTTATAATATTGTATATGTACCAATGGTTTTGAAACTGTTGGTATACAATTTCTCAGCTCCATAGAAACAGGCCCCTCTCCCCTCTACAGACCTATAACAACACAGTAATAACTCTCTAGACCTGCAACAACACAAATAAAATAAATCTCCATCCAAAGTATTCAGAATTTAGAATTCATTCCAGAATTTAGAAATCTAGAAATCTATAAATTCAAATGCTATAACACCCATAAGAGAAAAAGCATACATGTTATAGGAAATTCAATAAAACCCATAAGAGTATTCGAAATTTATAATTCATTCCTTACTCAAACCACAACACCAACACACATAAGAGTATTCAATATTTAGAATTCATTACTCACTCAAACCACAACACCAATACACAAAAGAGAAAAAAAACTACATGTTATTGGAAAAACATGGGATGTTTTATCATGGTATTGGGTTGAGTATCTTAAAACCAATAGAAAAACTTCGGTAGAGTGGCAAGGATAATGACACCCCTAAGATAGACAATGGTAGTGGTCATGTTAAAAGACCTAGGATGAGTTATTGGAAGCACATGGGATTTTTATATTCCTCTAATGATTATGTATCAGTGTATAAATGCTTCCTGATTTGTTAGTGGGAATCATTGGACAACCTCAACATATGAGATGGGTTACCGGATTAGCCTATATTTTTGTCATAGAATTTTCAATTAGAATAAGGGGGTATATGGATAATTGTAATTTTCTATCCTATGATTGATGTGATATGAATCCCCATCTTGGGTAATGGGTTTGAATATTCAATTAAGTATTTTGTTTTTTGTTCCCAAAGGGACATTGGTTTGGTCCCAAAACCCACTGTTTTAGGATGGGATTGAGGTTATCCCTGGGGATATGGTGTCACCAAATGTATTCCTCACCATTGGGGTATTCTTGTGAGACTTTGAAACAAATTTTTTATGAATCTATGTGTAGCCTTGTTGACGAATTTGTTATATGGTATGCTTGAGTGTTCAAAGGTTTCATATGAAATTACTGTATAATATTTATTTGTTGTATGTTATTGTATAGAATGAATGACCCGTGATTGAGAATTAGAACATTATTGTTGGTGGATGCTCATGATGGGATGTCGATACTCATTCCTAATATAATTCATGTTTTTTATATATACTATGACCCATTGTGCTTCAATATATGCCTTGTGAATATTTTCATCTAATAACATAAGACCAATAGACCATATTTTATTTTTTATCCCTTAATTTCAAGAATATATGTGTAGCCTTGTAATGATTTTCCATATGTCAGTTGTTTTTCTCACTTAAAATGTTGTCCATTTCAAACAAAAGTGACACACTTTGAGTGATACCTGTCACATCGTGCCTTGGATTGAGGTGGGGTTGACTCATACCTGTCACAAATGATTCATGGATCTTTGGGTGGGGGGCTGTTCGGGGGGGGGGGGGGGGACTGTTCGGTTGGTGGGAGGGCTGTTTGGGGAGGGGGTGCTGTCTGAGTGGTGCGGGGGGCTATCTAGGGTTGAGGGGGGCTGTCCGGAAGGGGGGGGGGGGGTTCCAGAGTGTGTTTTCGGCCACCACATTCACACAACACCTCTTATTGACGTGTCGTCCATTTGACCATTTCACAATTGACCCACTCTTTATTGTCGTCCGATTTCATGGTATTCTGAGGTCGTTCGTCCGGTTTCGACCACCCCACACACGTTTTTCAAGTGCGCCAAACACCTAAAAACACATATTCTACCGTGTCGTGCAAACCGCACATCCGAATATTGTTTAGTCTTTTTTTACACCTCAAAAATAATAATTAGGGTGTTTTTGTGTGATTTCAAGTCATTCAGATGTTGTTCGGTATGTATTCGAAAATAAAACACATGTTTTGGTCATTTACGGCACGCAGAGTGCATTTTTTGACACTGTGGTCAGACGAAACATCCAATTGTCATTCTATCACACCGACCATTTCCCATTCACCCACCATTTGTTGTTGTCCGATTTCATGGAATTACGAGGTCATTCAGCCGATTTTGACTACCCCACACATGCTTTTCCAGCGTCCTAATCACCAAAAAAACACATATTCAGTCATACCGCACAAACCATGCATCTGAATGACATTTTGTCTCCTCATACTCCTCACGAATAATAATTAGGGTGTTTTAGTTTTATTTTAAGTATTTCCGATGTCGTTTGGTATGCATTTGACTGTTAAACGTGTGTTTTGTCCATTTACGACATGCGGAGTACGTTTTCGGTCACCGTGGTCACACGACACCTCCGATTGATATGTCTTCTGGACAACCATTTCAAAACTCACCCACCCTTTGTTGTCGTCTGATTTAATGGAATTCTGAAGTCGTTCGGCTGATTTTGACCACCCTACACTAGCTTTTCAAGTGCACCAACACCTAAAAACACATATTCTGTCGTGCTCTGCAAACAGCAGGTCCGAATAATGTGCCATTTATTCATACACCTCAAGAATAATAATTAGGGTGTTTTCGTGTGATTTCAAGTCATTCCAATATCGTTCGATATATATTTGACTGTAAAACACATGTTTTGGCCATTTACCACACGTAAAGTGCATTTTCCGCCACTACGGTCACACGACACCTATGATTGATGTGTAGTTTAGAGGAATATTTTAAAATTCACCCACCCTTTGTTGTCATCCGATTTCATGGCATTAGGAGGTAGTTTGGCTGGTTTTGACAACCCCATGCACACTTTTCAAGCACGCCAAACACCTAAAAAACACATATTTAGTCGTGTCGCGCAAAACACACAGCCGAATGATGTTCCATCTCCTCATACACCTCACGTATAATAATTAGGTTGTTTTCATGTGATTTAAAGTCATTTCAATTCTGTTTGTTATGCCTTTGACCGTTAAATGCATGTTTTGGCCATTTACGACATGTGGAGTGCATTTTCAGCCACTACGATCACACAAAACCTTTGATTGATGTACCATCTAGTCGAAGATTTCAAAATTCACCCACCCTATTTTGTTATCTGATTTCATGGCATTCTGAGGTTGTTCGGCCGGTTTGGACCACCCCACGCACCCTTTTCAAGTGTGCCAAACACCTCAAAAACTCATATTCAGCCATTCCGTGAAAACTGTGCGTCCTAAGGACGTTATGTCTCCTCATACACCTCAAGAATAATAATTAGGGTGTTTTCATATTATTTCAAGTCATTCTGATATCATTCGACATGCATTTGACAGTTAGACACATGTTTTGGCCATTTACAACTTGCAGAGTGCATTTTTTGGCTAGCCCAATCACACGACACCTCTAATTAATGTGTCGTTTGGCCGACTATTTCAAAATTCACCCAACCTTTTTTGTCTTCCTATTTCATGGCATTTTGAGGACGTTCGTCCAATTTTGATCCCCCACGCACACTTTTCAAGCACGTCAAACACCTAAAAACACATATTCTGTCGTGCCACACAAACCATGTGTCAAAATGATGTTTTGACTCCTCGTACACCTCACGAATAATAATTATGGTGTTTTTTTGGTATTATAAGTCATTCTGATGTCATTCGGCATGCATTTGACGGTTAAACACATGTTTTGGCCATTTACGACATGTAGAGTGTGTTTTCTCCCTACAAGGTCACACGACACCTCCGATTGACGTGTTTTCTGGCCAATAATTTGGAAATTCACCAATCCTTTGTTTTTGTCCAATTTCATGGAATTTTGAGAAAGTTTGGTCACTTTTGACCACCCCAGGCATGCTTTTCAAGCGTGCTAAACACCTAAAATACTCATATTCAGCTGTTTTGTGCAAACTGGTTGTCTGAATGACATGTCAGCTCCTATTACACCTCATGAATAATAATTAGATTGTCTTCGTTTGATTTCAAGTCATTCTGATGTCGTTCGACATGCATTTGACAGTTAAACGCAATTTTTTTCCATTTACGACATGCGGGGTGCGTTTTTGGCCACCGTGGTCACACGACATCTCCGATTGATGTGCCATCTAGATGAACACTTAAAAATTCACACAAAATTTGTTATAGTCTGATTTCAAAGGATTCAAATGCCGTTCGGCCTATTTTGGCCACCCCACGCACGATTTTCAAGCACACCAAACAATTAAAAACACATATTCAGTCGTACCATGCAAACTGCTCATCCGAATGGCATGCCATCTCCTCGTACACCTCAAGAATAATAATTTTGGTGTTTTTATGTGATTTCAAGTCATTCTTATGTTTTTAGGCATGCATTTGACTGTTAAACGCATGTTTTGGCCATTTATGACAGGCAGAGTGCATTTTCGGCCTACCCGGTCACACGACACCGACGATTGATGTCCGTCTAGCCGAAAATTGGAAAATTCACCCACCCATTTTTGTCGTTCGATTTCATGGCATTATGAGGTTGTTCGGCTGGTTTTGACCACCCCATACACGTTTTCCAAGCGCGCTAAACACCTAAAAATCACATATTTAGTCATTCTGGGAAAACCGCACATCCAAATGATGTTCCCTCTCCTCATACACCTCAAAAATAATAATTACGGTGTTTTCATGTGATTTTAAGTCATTTTGATGTCTTTCGGAATGCATTTGACTGTTAAAAACATGTTTTGGCCATTTACGACACGCAGAGTGCGTTTTCGGCAATCGCGGTCACACGACACCTCTGGTTGAGGTGAAGTTGACTTGTACCCGTCACAAATGACCAATGTATCATTTTCCTAAAGTATTAACACAATCCAAATGTGTTTGATCAATTTTCTTATGTCAGTTGTCGTTTTCACTTAAAATTCGGTCCATTTCAAATAAAAGTGAGACACTTTGAGTGGTACCAGACACACCATGCATCTATTTGATGCAGGGTTGAGTCCTACACATCATAAATTTCCCATGGATCATTTTGCTAAAGTATCAATATAATCAAAATACGTTTGTTCCATTTTCTGTATGATAGTTTTTTTTCACATAAAATGTTGTCCATTTCAAATAAAAGTGAGACACTTTGACTGGTACCAGGCACACCATGCCTCGAATTGAGGTGGGATTGACTCGTACATGTCACATAGGACCCATGGATCGTTTTCCTAATGTATCAACCCAATCAAAATATGTTTGGTTAGTTTTCCACATGCCAGTTGTTTTTACTTAAAAGGGTGTCCATTTTAAATAAAAGAGAGATACTTCGAGTGATACCAGCCACACCATGTCTCAGATTGAGGCGATGTTGACTCATACATGTCACATATGACTCATGGATCATTTTCCTAAAGTATCAACACAATCTGAATACGTTTGGTCAGTTTTCCATATGCGAGTTAGGCAAATCGTGCAACAAAAGTTATAATATCTTATACTAAAAATATAGACATTGTGCATGGTGTGCATCCCCTGGTGCATGGTTTGGGAAAATCATGCGCATTGATTATTATATATCTTGCTATATGGTTGGTAGAAACCCTGGGGGATGGACATAATTTTTTTTACTAACTGTTAGGCATAGTGTTTTTCTACGCTGACAGGGGTTCCGAGATCCGAACAGGCCCTTGAAGCCCCATAAACTATTATTACATCATTAGGATTCCACATTTGGTCAAAAATTAATGAGTTATACTTAATTCAAAAATATGAATACTAGAGTGAAAAACCAGGTTAAAAAATACAGTGTTATACAGAATTCAAAAATGTAATGGATCAATCTTCCCCTGATCACCATCACCATCACCACTGTCATCATCAGCCTCATCCTCTCCGCCATCTTTTCCTTCATCATCATCCTCTTCATTGTCCCCATTCTCATCCTCGGCCCCATCCTCACCCTCGGCCCCATCCTCACCCTCGTCCTCATCCTCATCCTCACCCTCATCCTCTTCAGCATCCACGCCATCACTGGGAACTTCATCATCTCGACCTCCACTAGAACTTCCGCCTGGTGCATAGGATAATGCACCCATTGGAGACATATATGTCTAAAAATCTACACTAGCCTCTGGTGGATGTGATGAATATATTGTTTTGATCAGTTTCATAAATTCATTCTCCCTCATTTGAACCTGTTCTTCCAACTCTGTGACCCTTTTATCAGATTGTCTTGCATTCTCCTTGACTTGTTCCAAAATGGTGGTACTAGAATAGATACCTGGAGAGGACCAATACCTCATCGGAACTATATTCTTACCAGGATGGAAGCATAATCGACCAGAGTGCCCATCTCCCAAAACCTGATATAAATGATCGTGTGGCCCTAAATTGTCAGGCACCTAGGAATCAAGGGCCTCTAAACCAGCCAGTTAAAAATATTAATAGATTATTAAATTTAAAAATAGATATTAAACTTTTAAATAAACAAATGAAAACTTACAATATTTTCTTGGGTCGGTTCATTAACTGCAGTTCCATCTTTTTTCCTTCTACTTGAGAAAAACAATTTTTCTCGAGGGAGACGTCCTTCAATATTAAATTTTGTTGATGTTGTAATGAAATTGAAACAATATAAAGTGCAAGTATAATCATATATTCAATATTCATTAAATAACATGATTTTTGTAGGATAAAATAAAAAGGAAAAGTCCTAAAGAATAATTATAAACAACTATATCGTACGAGCTGCCTCTCATGATTTGATGTAGTAGTGCACCCCAAAGTGTGGAGGTATTGATTTGAATCAATGTTTTTTTTGTTTTTTCAGAAGATTCCAAAATAATGTTTTAAAATAAATAAGATAATATTAATTCAAAATATGAAAACTGTTATTTAAATACCTCAAATGGGATTAATACCTTAAATTTTGCATTCTCCCAATGGGTAATCATTTAGCGATATTTCTCTATCGGGAAGTCATCCAGGATAGGTACTGTCTCCAACTCTGTGCCCACTCTATCACACCATCCATCATACATCTCATTCTTATAATCTCTTCAATTCTCTCCTAGATACTTTAAACATGCGGGTCATCCACCTTCACCATCATGGAAGTTAAACCAAAGCTAACACCCAATAGACTAATTCATGTAAATACAAAAAAATACTACATTAAATCCAATAGATTATTTACCCATATTTGTGCCCACGCTTTATCCTTGACTTCGTGTGGGAGATGTCTGCAAGAGAGAGGGCTGACCGGAATGATGTTAGAGTATTTGGCTAGTGTCACCAAAAAACCCCGACATTCCTTCCCAGATTTATCAATAATTTTTTATTCATCATTGTATTCAACCATCAACTGTGTCTAGAGGTTCCATACCGCACGCAAGCGAGTACGCCCCCTCCCCCACCTTTTATCAGTAGATGAATCTTTTTTTAAAGAAAAAAATTATTTGTACAAGTTATAATAAAAATAAATATTGGTATAAAAATTTGTTAGAGTTATACAAATATACCTATGGTAGTCAGATCAATGGGCATCAGTGGATGTGCAGAAGCTGGAGGAATATCCTGTACAGGTGGAGTGTCCCTCACTGTGCGCTTTTCAGCCACATACTATTTCAGAGAAGGAGTTGAAGAAGGTGGAATATAGTAGCTTGAAGATAATGAACTAGAAGAAAAAGATGATGGCACAGACATCTGGACAAATGGTAGTGTACACATCGGAGGCCTAAATATCTTGTGTGTCCCTAAAGACACACCAGTATCAAAATGGGGTGTAGAAGAAACATGTGTGGTAAGGGAATAGTCCAATCGGGTACGACCAGTGGATCGTCTAACTCTCGCTCCACAAGCCCTCATACCACCGGCCTCAGTACCAGGATCACCATATGATCGTCTACCTCTGACACCACCCCCATCCTACCACCTGCCTCTGTACTCGGAGCAATATCAGGCTCCTTGTTGGATATATCTCGTCTAGGGGGTCGATCCTAAATTTTTTTTAACAAAAACGTAAACACATTGTATTATAAGTTATTGAAATATATATATTTTAAATAAAATACTCACACCATGGATGAGTGGAAAAATGCCCATCTGTGTCATGCGATGATTATTTTCTGTTATCTTTTTCTGCCACTTCTCTTCAATGGGTGTCCTTTACTACAATGAAAACAAATATGGATGTAATTAGAATCAAATAAATAACATTTAACCCCAAAAACATAATATAAAAAATCTATTCAGATTTAAAAAACATAAAGAAACAAAATATTTATGGTGGTTTGAAGGTAAGTACTAGGATACACACTCTGAATGATGTAGGTGTATTCATTGAATCATGTCCCAATTTATTTTGGATAGTGGAATTCAATAGTTATAGGTATGGATTTGATTAGAAACATCTATAAAAAGGATATCCCGGAATTGTAACATCCCAAACCAGAATGCCACTCATTAGTGACCCAAACCCAGATGGCCACATGGCCTCAAGAACATCTACCAAAAATCCATATGTTATTGACTAATAGTGAGAGCCTTTGTTGTGTGTTGGGGAGACTATTCGCTGAATACATATGTTGTACAATTTTAATATTCTCAGTTAAAAAGTGGAAGAAAGATAACAATGGGAAAATATTGGAAATGGATGAAAATAACCAAATCAAAAATACCAACTAATAACATAATCATAACCTGAATGATTGTAATTTATGTCATGTATCAAGAAAAAAAACATAGTTACAACTATTAGGAAGTATTACTATACAAGAGGCTCAATAAATACTAAAATTTGACCCAGCTTCTTGAGCTACAAAAAAATTATCTGGTTCATCGGTGGAAACAGTGCGCGTCATGTCAATAACTCGAAATCCAAAATCATCAATAAAGGTGCATTTCCTCGTCATTGAATCAAACCATTGGTAAAGGGAAGATTTTTACCAATGGTTGCACACAAACATTGGTAAAAGAGGACTTCAAGGACCCTTTATAGGAATCCCAAATAGAGGCGCATGCCTTAGGCTCCATTATGTGTTACAATAATCCCAAATCATTTACTCATTTTAAATAAATCATTCTGGGCACCTCTATGGTCATACCATTCATTACCCAATTATTTCCTCATGTCAAGCGCACCCCATGGGTTGATAAAGTTTAGGCTTATAAACTAATAGGTTGTTCATGGATTTTAAAAAGGTTAAATTTCATAATGTTTAGACAGAAAAATTTATTTCTAAATTTGAGATTAATAATAATGTGTTTCAATGAAAACAATATTACTGAATTAAACTTGTGACTTATATAATATTGTTATGGATTTATACACATGCCAGCATGGCTAGTGAATAGAACCTCACCATAATAAAAGTGAGTATTGGCCAAGAATGAGACATAATATACAACGTATAGTGAGAACCATATATAATTGACCCTGAAGTTATATTAGTACATTCATCTTAGGAAGCCAATTATCACTCATGACTAACTATGGCACTATAATCAACCTGGAGTGAATGAGTTTTCTCTCCGATCTTAACAATATAATCACACATTCTTACCATGATGTGAATCATGTGGAATATGGATGATATTAATACAAAATTCCTAGCAATACCAAGCCTTCTAAGAACTGAAAATTTGTGGATGACATTAACACATAATTCATTTTGAATACAATTTGATTCACTGTCAAAGCCCAACTCACACACCCAAATCAAATAGAAAACAAAATCCATACACACCCAAATCAAAATAGAAAACCAAAACAGTAGATGTAGAACATTAAAATGAAATTATCACTTGAAAATTAGAAGTGTATAACTAAGAAATTTTGAAAATGGATCGGAACAAAGAATTTCCGCAGTAGGTTAAACAGAATCCCACTTCGCCACTTCACCCAAATGAAAACATAAAACCAATATAGTAGATGCAATATCACTTACATAATAAAAGTGAAGAACTGATAAATCTTAAAGATGGAAGGATTTCATCCATAGGGGAAGGAAAATCCCAATTCTCCCATCTGTTTAGGGATGCACTCACGCGGAATGGGGGTGTTCGAGCTTCTGTGAATTTGGGGAAAAACATTCCCAATGGTTTGTAAAAACCATTGGTAAAATATGATTTAAATATCTCTATACCAATTATTTAATAAAAATGTTGGTATAGATTATACTTTTCCCAATTGTTTTGAATAACTGTTGGGAAGAGATGATTTAATCAGTTTTTACCAAAGGATTACTTAAACCGTTGTTAAAGGTACTCTACAGGAATTGAAAAAACCTCACTTTACATAAGAGAAATAATATGAAAGAATTTGGTTTTGGGTGTTGGTTAAATGTACAATCATTATTATCATTTATAGGTTTTATTTCAGTTTGATAGTACAAACATTAAATCTCATGTTTTAGCTACAATTCTTTATTTATAAAATATTGAATATCATTGAATGTTTTAGAACTCTCAATTCCACCTCCTCCTTTAATCCAAGTTGGTGAGACACCTTTGTCTAGAATGTGCCATCTTCCGAGACCCGATTCAATAAAAGTCGTTTCATCCATTTTTTAGATCAACTCCAACGTGTGATGAACTAAACAATAGAGACATGGAAAAATGTTTAAATAAAATAATAGGGATAGGTTGAGTTTTATGTCATCGGAGGAAGTCAGAACATCGAGGACATTCTCCTTACACATGCATGCTATTCAAATATGTCTACAAATATAAAATTAACCATTAAATAAAATTCATGATCACCTTCACCTCCCCCCAGGCCAAGTCTCAAGGTCGACCTCTTTTTTCCGAGAGTAATATATGACATAGTGGAGTGGGTGGAAGTGAAGAGAGAGATAGGTAAAGAAATGAAGAAAAGTGGATGGAGAAACACAAAGACATGGATTAATAAAAATAATATTTGAATTACAATTGAAAACTAATAAAAAATAAAAAAAATTAAAATAATAAATAAGGGGGAAAGAAGAGAATCATCGGCCCGTACCCTGATGGGATCCCTCCTTAGTTATGGGTGTCAAGCCGATGATTTGGGAAGGAGTAGAGGGCCTCCTTTTATAGGTAGAATTCTATCCTCTAAATTTTTTTATGTTGTTGGCCCATTAAATGGTCGATTCACACATGGACCCCTTCATAAAATTTGTTCATAAATATGTTTTCCATTCACCCTCCAAACTTCATCTCATTTATCCATAGGATTAAGTAGTTGTGGAATTTTCATTGAATAAGGATTTTTAAGTCCAAAATTTTCAAGATGATTCCTTCAAATGTATAACGATCAATGGAAACTTTAATGATTTAAAAACTCCCCCAAATTTGTTTTAGAGTTTTTCTGATCTGTACAAGTGCAATCCCTAGTGTAATAACTTATATGGGAGGTGAGGAGACTGATTTGTGCATCTGTTACGATGGTGGGGTCCACACTGTCCGCCCAGAAAAGTTTCCAACTTCAATGATTTTTTGGACTAACAGATATTCGAATCAACTATAGGACCTGAAGAAAATTTGAATGAAATAAAATCAAGATTCTAAATAATCATGAATTTTGGAATTATAATTTTTTACAAAATGAAAAAAATACCCTTGTTGTAAAAATCTTTCAAAAACCCAAAATTATGAACTTTTATCATTTTTTCTCATAATCATTCTAAATGTCAAAATACCAACTATTTTATTTAAATATTGAAATACATGGGTTTTATCATTGAAAAACATTAAAAATCGTGATTATTTGAAAAAAAAAATGCACATAAATTTTCTATGTCAAATACCCCCACACATAAACCATGCTTGTCCCCAAGTATAAAATATCAAAATGGAAATCAGAGGACACCAATATTACCAATATTTAAATTCCAAGGTAATAAAATCAAAATAAAAATCAATGTGAAATCAAACTTTCATAAATATGCATAATATATCAATTTAATTTCTCATTTTTTAACGAAACAAATAATTCACATATTTTACTATTACTCGTTGAAAATTGAAGGAACTTATCCTTTCATTAACTCAGGATCCTTTGTTAAATATTATTAAACATGAAAATCATGATTTACCTCACTTTTTATTTATTTCCCTCATCACTCATGATACAATTCGAGTAGAGTTATTCTCATATAACGAGAACATGATCCTTATCCATAGGCTTGTAAATGACCTCATTTTTTGACTTTGTGAAGACAAAACGCACATAAAATCATGAGGACATTCAATTAAGGTTCTATTGACTCTTAGGATTATGTTTGGTAGGATTTGATGATTTAAAAATTATGGCTCAAGCAGGAGGCGAATCTCTTAAGTACTATTCATTATATCAAAAGTAAAAATATAATGAAATTATCTTCTTCAAAGTAGAAAAACAAAATTCCCAAAACTCAAACAAAAGGTTATGATCAAGTAAGCATAATGAATAATTTGTGGACCCTCTTGATTTTTTTTAAAATTTTTATTATTTTTTCGAATGTTATGATTATATCAAATCTCACATCGATCATCTAACCACATACGACCATAAGATCATCAATCTAGAAAATGGTGATTTTTGGTTTTCCCAAATCACAACCCATTTTGTTTCTCTTTTTGTTGGTTCTTTTTTTTATTTTTTTTTATTTTTTTAATTCATGAGGGAAAAAATAGAGTATAATGAATGATTCCACAACCTTTTAAAATTACTACAATAATAACCCCACACTTCTTCCTTAAAATTTATATTATCCCATCCACCATGATTCCCTTTAACCCCACACTTCAACATTGAAATATCATGCAAATACTCAAAGGAGGGTAGGAATGTATAAAAATGGCTTGAAACATGGCTCATTCCTATAAAGGTCATTCATGGACTCTATGGTTTAAAATAAGGACAGATGTAAAGGTGGTATTTTAAGGAAAATTTGTTTCCAAAAGATGCCTCAATAAATTTAAATGTGTTTTTGAATAGCCATAGCTTTGATAAGTTTCAATTCAAGTTCTTGTAGGTTACATGTCCCAAGATCATCCATGAAATATGCTGAAGAATAAATAGGAAATACATGGTCTATAAATCCTCTTGGTAGTGGAAAATATAACAGTGGACAACAACTCATGTAATGACTAATAAATCAATCCACATGAACTTCAGAAATTCCATGCATGAAGGATGGTAGAGAAATTGAATTTTCATGAATAAATTAATTCCTTCAAATCATGAATCTTTACTTCAATATCAATTCTTCATTTTAAAAATTCAATTATTCATTTAAATCATTTAATCATATCAACATTGAAATCTAAAACATGGATACACAAGATTCTTAAGAAACTCATATCTCTTTGATAAGTCGAGTAAAATATGAATTCATGTGTGGGCATGCAATTTTATCTTTAGAGGTAAAAACGTTTTGTGGAAATAAATGTGGAGAGTTTGAACGTTAAAACACTAAAATTGAACACGCTTTTCCATGAAACTTGTCCTTCCCCTTTAATTTTTGGGGCTTCCTTCTACAATCATGATCCTATAAAAGAAAATTACTCAATTAATCATAATGATAATTTCATTTAATCTCAAAGTAAAAGAGGGAGGGGACCACATGCTAAATTATTTCAATGAAAATAAATTGAAATATAAATTCCTAGAACCCAAGTAAAGATAAATCTTGGTATAATCCCCCAAGTGGGACCTGAATGTTGACTGCCTCTAGAGGGAAGTACCTGCTTTTATCCAAATTCTAATGCAGGATAAAGCTTCTTAGATTTGAACAACCACATGTGGATTTTACAAGCTTTGTATTCATCCTTTTGGGACAGAGTACACCATATCCCCCTTTACAATGAGTTATAGATTGCATGGTATGGGTTTGATGAATTACGAAACATCCTCCTTTTTAACTGATACTAGAGCAACCTATTCTTCTCTATCCATTAATTACTTTAGGTGTGCTTCATCAAAATAATAGTCAATGAGAATGTCATAGTGTAATTAAATTTGAATAATATTATAACAGGAAGTATCAAGATCAAAGTATTCACCATTAAAGAATATTTTTTCATGGTTTCCTTAGGTAAATACACTAGAATCTCTTCATGAACTCCTTCAATAAATATTCAATGTCTCTAGGGATCCCCATATGTTCCTCAGCATGTGCACGTCGAGGTTATTCTTCGTCCTCCAAGGAAGAGTTGAGGTTGTCTAATTCTATATAATCAAAACCACATGGAATGATATAGAATTCATATTCAATAAAATTAGTAGGGATAGAGACAATTAATGGTTCACATCCCTAAGTCGGTTCATCTTCAATCTCTACCTTAGTGGTAAGTGCCTCTTGGAGTATTCTCTCCGAGGATGGAGGTATGTAGTCAGGCTCCTCCATCATTACTACAAATTCCACCACTTTGGTGGTTTATTCCTTAAGTGGTGCTGAATCTTATTCTTTGAATTATATGTGGAAGTTAGGTAGTTCCTCATATTTAATCATGAATTCATTCAAAGTTTCTTTATCTCCCACTTGTAGCTCAACAGAAACGTCTTCCTCCCTTGCTTCCACAGGTTCTTCAATTTTAAATATAATTGTCGAAATTTATTCCACCATTTTCTCATGTTTTTCCCCTATATAAGGGTTGGGTTTCTCTATTAATTCATGAAGATAATAAAACACCCTATTAGCCTTTCTTGTTAGTTGTTCAATGATTTCTCTATGTTCATGCATCTGATCTCTTCTAAAATATTCATCTTCTTCTTGTTTTTGTTACTGCTCCTCTGAGTAATTTTTCCATGCATAATATTCTAAATTTTAATACATCATGGAAGTGTTTTTTATGTTTTTTAAATAAATTGATATATAAATAATATGTGAAAAAATAAAAAGAAAATTGACAAATGATTGGATCCCCGGAAACAGCGTCAGTCTTGACGTACGTCTGTTGTGGGGTGTGGACAAAAATATTTATATTTTTCCTAGTGCAGAATAATGGCTGACCAAGGTTATCTCCCATGAAGATCCTTCTCAATGTAGTAGACTTAATTTATTTAATTCACATATTCTATATCTTTTTGTTGTTCTTTTAGATGAAAGTGATTAAAATCTTTTTGGGTTTTTTATTTCTAAAATAATGACATGTGAAGCAAGAATTAAAATTTTATACTAAGATTCAAGTAAAAATAGAATGAATTAATAAGAAACAACATGGTTTTGGTGGGTGTTAAAAATTCAATAATTATTCTCCTTTATATGTTTTATTCCAGTTTGATAGTCCGAACATGAAATCTCTTGTTTGAACTACTATTCTTTATTTATAAAGTGTGGAATATCTTTGAATGTTTGAGTACTCTAAATTACACCTCCTCCTTTAATCCAAGTTGGTGACACACCTTTGTCTAGAATGTGTCATATTTCATGACCCGGTTCAATTGAAGCCATTTCATCCATTGATTATCTCAAATCCAATGTGTGATGAACTATCCAATTGAGAGAGGAAAAAATTATTAAGTAAAATAATATAGATAGGTTGAGTTTCATGTTATTGGTGGTAGTCACAACATTAGGGACATTCGACATACCCGTGAATGCTACTCAAATATATCAACAAACATAAAATTAAACATTAAAGAAAATTCATCATCACATTCACCTCTCATTTGGACATGTCTCAGGGTTATCCACACATTTCCAAGAGTAATAGATTACTTGGTGGAGTGGGTGGAAGAGAAGAGATAGATAGGGAAAGAAATGAAGAAAAGTGGATGGAGAAACACAATGGCATGGATTGATAAAAATGAAATTTGAATTACAATTGAAAATTAATTCCAAAATTAAATTAAATTAAAATAAAATGAAGAAATAGGGTGGTAATAGAGGTGTAGAATCATCCCATCCCTTGTTGGGAACCCTCCTTGGCATTTGGGGTCGAGCTGATGATTTGGGAAAGAGACGAGAGCCTCCTTTTATATGAAGAATTCAATCCCCTAAATGTTTGGGAATTTTTGGGACAATAAATGGTAGATTAACACATGGACTACTTCATAAAAGTTGTTCCTGAATGGGTTTTTCGTTCAACTTCTACATTTCCGCTCATTTAGACATCGTATTAAGGAGGTATAGAAGTTTTCATTGAATAAGACATTTTATCGCTAAAATATCTAGGAAGCTTATTTCAAATGTATAACGATCAATGGAATCCTTAATGAGTTCAAAAATCCACCAAAATTGTTTTATAGAAATTCTTATGTGTCCTAGTGATACCCCAGGTAGAATAACTTATATTAGAGATGAGGAGACTGATTTGTGCATCCGTTACGGTGGTGAGGTCCATGATATCCGCCTGGAAAATTTTCCAAATTCAATGATTTTTTTTGGACTAATAGATCATTGAATAAGCTCTAGGATATAAAGATAAAGTTGAAGAAAATAAAATCAGTATTAACAAAAAATATTATCTAGTAATTTTTGACTTATTTTTTTTAATAAATGAAAAAAATACCCTTGTGGTAAAAATATGTCAAAAATCCAAAATTATCAACTTTTCTCAATTTTCCTCATAATCATTCTAAAATTATAATTACCCATTATTCTAATAAAACATTGAAATACATGGGTTTTATAATAAAAAAAATCTTCATTATTCGATACAAAATATGCACATAAAGGTTCTTTGTCAGATATTTCCTGCCTCCTTGTCTTGTGTTATCATAATAAGCCATGCCTAAATTGATTAAATGCTTAAATAGAACTTCTTAAATGAGTGGGTATACATGTTAGTTTTTTTTAGATTGCTTAATTGGTATTTTGGTAATTATGATTAATGGGTGGGTATATCCATGTGATGTGTTAAATGGAATTTGGTGATAAGTGGGTGGGTATAACCATGTGACATGATTAAATGGAAGTAGAGTACATGAGTGGATATACTCATGAGATGTAATAGTTTAAATGAGTAGATATACTCATTTAATGGTTTTGAATGTAATTGATTACATGAGTGGGTAGACTCATACGGTTAGAAATTGTTAAATGTATGGAATGGTTGATAATTTACATAGATTCCAAGGATGGATCTCCCTGGATTTGGAATGCAGTAGTGGAAACCTTGATTGAGTATTCACTTTGGGTATTGATTCTATGGGATTTCTTTGGGTTTCTTTCATTAGATCCATCTTTATTGGACTCACACAGGACATGATGGAATACATGATCCTAGGACTCCAACCAGTGCCTATACTGAGTTTCATTCGAGATGATACTAGGACTTGATGATGATGACATGGTCTTCAATACATTGGATTCATAACTTAATGGTCTACAATTAATTATATTGCATGATTGTGGGAAATATGATTGTAGTTGTCCGACAAGGTCATGGGTTTTTGATATGGTTTGCTTTATAGAGTAAGGCTATGTGGACCGGATATGGATTGTTTTAGGAAAAGGCTATGTTGTTTGTTTATATTACTTATAGGTTCCTTGTTAGGATCTCCCACTTGTTGCAGGGAGCCACAAAAGGCTGTTCGTTATATCTTGTTTGTGTTGGATATATGCCTTGGGCTTTCACACATACATCACTACATACTTGTACTTGTTTCACATATTTCATAGTGCAGCTTAGAATTGTATAGATCTTTGGGTGGAAGCCTACTGGGATGTTTATCTCACACCTTCTTTGGGCCTCCTTGGGGACCCAAACAAATTATATGGTTTCAGGTGATAGTAGGGGAAACACCCTAACACTAGTTGTTGATCATTTCTTTAGTGCATGGGGGAATGAGACCCAGCTGAGGCATGCGATGATACTATGACACTTTTTGATCTTTTTTGATTTTGGATACATGTATTGTACTTTATTTCCATGTATTTTTTTGTTGTTTTCTAGATACATTTAGCATCTGCATCATGGTATATGAGACACTTATGGCTTGTTATGTATTCCTCTCTTGCTTATCTATTTTACCTATTGTCCGCTTATTTTATTTACTTCTGCTATTGAATTTTATTGACACCCACTATGATATACACTGGTAATGAGGGAATAGTCTCCCCAATAACTCAACTAGTCCCTCACCACAAGTCGAAATCATCTGGCATTTGAGGAGTGCGCTTGAGGCTATGTAGCCAAGCAGGATTGGGGCACTATTGAGTGGAATCCGATTTCAGGACGTTACAAAGTGGTATCAGAGAAAATTTATTTTCTGGTTTGATTTACTGTTTCGAGACAATAGACTGGGATATGAAGGAAAATGGAATTTTTTAATGATCTATGCTTGAGAGTAGCTAATCCGAGTACATGAAAAATTCAAATTACCCTAAATTAAATTGCTATTTTCTAGTTATGACTATTAAAGTTGATTTGATTTCACCATTAGGAGAAAAACATGATTTATGCTGATACTATTGATGCAATTGTGGGTTCTATTTTTTTTTGTAAACTGATGAGATGAGGGTATTCCATCTCATGCATCATATGGCTGCCTATTAGAAATCACATATCATGCATTATTTCATGCCAATTAAGATGAATTATTTGACGCATGCTATTGTGATAGGTTCTATAATAGTTGTTCCAGATTTTGTGATAGACTTTGTGCAGAGGATAGAGAAGTGACATCATCTTTCAATTCATAAGGTGTATGTTCCCTTATGAAATAGAAAATGATGTACCTTTTAAATTAAAATTTTAATGTGAATTTGATGTGTATGGATTATATGTTCATAAAAGTTTGGTTCATGAGGTGTTATGGGTCCTCAAGGATCAGATCTTAGTGGACCATTGCTTAAATCATGTCAAATAATGAATGTTAAATGAAAATAAATGGAAAATATAGACTTGACATACACACGAATTTTGAGTGGGTGAGACGTAGTGTTGGTAGTTGTGTTGTGGTTGTTCTTTATATAGCCATGGATTTAGGATTAGGTTGTGTGTTATGACTTGTTTTTCTGAGGGTTTTGACCTGTCATATGATTTTGAGATGTGACTTTCATATCATTCCTTCCTGAGGTGAGTGTTTGGCATTGTAGAGGCATGTCACCATGAAGAACTCCATTGGTATATCAAGAGGGTGGCGATGACTATTCATTGATGGTGGTGGGCCATGAGATACTATTGGATCCTCTTTTAGTGATTTTTGTGGTACAATAACCTATTTTAGACATAGGTGGTGAGGTATAGTTCCACAAGGGGTTATTTATCTATATGCAGAATTTTCAAGGAGAATCGTAGCCTACCATGACTATGGCCGAGCTGACATGGGTGTTCTAGTAGCAACATCCTTTCACATTTTTGGGGGATGAGTGTCTACAAGCTTATGAGTTGTGGCTTGACACCACAGTAGATATCTTAGAGCATCTGGAGACACCACTTGTGAAGAGGGTCAAGCTCACCCCTTATATGATACATGGAGTAGTAAAGTACTGGTGGGATGTTCTGAACAAGGCTGAAAGGCTGCGAGATATGGGTTGGATTGATTTCCAGACCTACTTCCTTGACTACTTTTACCCCAAGACACTATGGTCAGAGTGAGCTAGTGAGTTCCCGCATCTAGAGAAGGGCACCATGACAGTTATAAAGTACTCAACATACTTTAAAGAGTTCCATAATTTTTCAATGATGTACATTACTGACATGCTGTCGAGAGCGATATTCTTCGAGGAAGGCCTCTGACATACAATCAAATCCTAGGTCAAAGTGTTCAGGTTGGCCTCTATCACTGAGATTGTGAATCAGGCACTGATTATAGAGTGGAACCTGAGGGAATTTGAGGATATAGAGCATGGAAATGTTTCCTCTCAACCCAGTGGTTCTACATCTTCAGGAAGTAAGAACGATTTTGATGCTTCCCATTAGATGAGCATCAGTTTGGCTATGAGTTCTAGTAGCTCAATGTTTTGTCACTAGTGTGGCAGGAGAGGACCCAAGAAGAATCAGTGTGACTGTGACCCAGTCGAGTGTCGAGCTTATGGAGGGATGGGCCACATTAAATGGTTATGAAGGACCTTCCCTCTAGTTGTGTGTGGTAGGGGTTCATCTCCAATGTCAGGTTCAGGAGTATGTTTCTATGATCTGTGTCATGTAGGGATCTAGAGGAATGTAGGCCGATCAGGCTGCAGAAATAGTGGTCTTTGCTGAGGTATCCATTAACCAATTACTCCAATACATCGAAGGGGACCTACTCTGAGAAGTGAGGTTGTTTCATAGGGTTATGGTATAGGTCAATTATATTATGTACAACCTACCACTAAGGAGAAAGGTTTCATACCTTCTACAATGAGAGGAATGATCTTAGGAGCCTCTACTATTACATATTCTCTTTTTGATACAGGTTTATCTCATAGTTTCATATTCACAACTATGGTGAAAATACATGGGCTTGTTGTGTGGAATTTTGAAAGCGTTTTAATGCTAGAAATACCATTGGGAATTAGAATGGATGATGTGCTCTAGTGTAGGGAGTACCGCCTTGAGGTTGGTGGGTGTCACCTCATTTAAGATATTTATTCCGTTGAGATGATAGGGTTTGACGTAATTCTTGGGATGGATTGTTTAGTATATTATCGATCTTACATTGTCTACTATCACCTATGGGTATCTTTCACATCACTAGAGGATGCAGTGTTTACTCACAAGGGTGAATGGGGTGTCCAGGCTAGTTGAGATGGACTAGATCATCATTAGTTGGGCAGAATGATAGCCTAGATTGCTATTTTTTATTTTGGATGATCAGGGAGTGAATCATGTAGACTTTCCTCTATTTTTGGATTGTTTCAAGGACATGTCCCCAGATGAATTTTCTAGTTTACTTCTAGAGAGATAGGTTGAGTTCTCCATCTAACTAGTTTTATGAGCTGCACCAGCATCTATTTCTACTTACTAGGTGGCTACGATTGAGTTGTAAGAAATTAATTGGAAGATTGAGTATTTGGAGGCAAAGGGGTTTATCTGAACAAATACTTCTCTATGGGGTTTTACAGTTCTTTTTTCAAAAAATGTGGATATAACTCTTAGGATATTTGGGGATTATCGTAATTTGAATCAGCTAATGGTTAAAAACCGATATCCCATTTCACAAATCGATGAAATGTTTGCTAAAATTCTAGGATCCATATTATTCATGAAAATTGAACTAAGGTTAGCATATCACCAGGTTAATATTTGACCCACAAACATACCTAGTACAACCTTTCATAGTAGGAATGTTCAATATGAGTATCTGGTTATGCCATTCAGTCTCACAAACACAACAGTAGTTTTCATGGTGCTGATGAACCGAGTGTTCCATCCTTTATTGTGACACATCAAGTATTGTTATGGGAGTAGGGCTGATGTTGGGGGATAGAGTTTTGGTATATGAGTCTCAATTTAAAAAGCCACATGAGAGGAATTACCCTATGCATGATCTTGAGCTAGATGCATTTGTTCATGATTTTCCTTATTGGAGGCATTATTTATTGGAAGATAATTTTTTGGTGTATACAGAAAAAAAATCCTCAAGTATATATTTACTCAGTATTATTTGAATATGAGGAAAATTGGTGGGTGGAGTACCTACAGTCTTTTGACTTCAATCTTGAATACATGACTGGTAAAGGTAATGTAATGTTCGATGCACTAAGAACGTGGACTTAGATAGAGACAGTGCAGTAGGAAAGTAGCGAGTGGCAACTTATGGCATTATTCTCTATGATCTATATGGAGGTGCATTATAGTTAGGGATAGACAAATATAACATCCATAGTTGTGACCTATACCCTATTGGATAAAGTAAGGATGAGGCAGTTATAGAATTTAGAGGGTCTAGTCCTATGGGAGAGTGTGGAAGGTGAGGACCCTCCCTCTAGTTGGACCGTAGGTGTTGATGATATCTTACATATCCATGGATGTGTTTGGGTTATAGTGGATATACGTGGGGATATGATGTGGGAGTTTCATGATTCATCATGGGCACTACATCCTAGATTCAGCAATATGTACCGTGACTTGCATCATTAATACTAATGGCCAAGTATGAAAAGTGATGTAGGTAGTTTTGTTACGAGGTGTTACACATGTCAGCATGTGAAGGAAGAAAAACAATGACCAGCCATGATTTTAGAGAAGTTACTTATTTCAAAGTGGAAATGATAGGATGTAATAATGGATTTCATGACTTTTTTACTAAGGTTGCCTTGAGGTAACGATGTTGTGTGTGTTGTTGTTGATGGGATAAAAAATGTTGATCATTTATTGCTGATCAAGGATACCTTTGATGTTAATGTTCTTGGATGGTTGTTTATCCATGAGTTAATACATCTTCATGGGTTCTCATGCACTATAATTTCAAATAGGGATTCCCACTTTACAAATCGCTTCTTATAGAGTTTTCAGAGGGCACTGGGTACATAGGTTCTTCTAAGCACAATCCACCACCCTTAGACAGATGGACAATCAGAGTGTATGATACAAGTGCTAGACAACATAATGAGGGAATGTGTCCTAGATTTTGGGGGATCATGGGAGAGTCACCTTCATCTAGATGAGTTATCCTATAATAACAATTATCCGGAAACGATATAGATGTCACCTTATGAGGTTTTGTATGGTAGGTTATGCCAATCACCCTTGTGATTGCTAGAGGCAGGTGAGGTAGCTTTACTGGGACCTTGTCTCATGCAAGAGAATTCTAGGTAGATGCAGTTGATTTAGAAGAAGATGGCTAGTGCACAATCTTGGTAGAAATCTTATGTCAATCACCATATATGACCTCTAGAATTTGAGGTCAGGGTTTAGGTCTTTTTATGTGTTTCACTATGGTTGGACATAGAATGATCATCATATGGGGTAAGCTTTCACCACTTTATGTTGGGCCAGTCGAGATTCGTGAGAGAGTCAGATCAGTGGACTATTAGTATTAGTTACCTCAGAGGTACTGATCCATGCATGACGTCTTCCACGTATCACAACTATGCCATTATATTTCGGACCCATCTCACGCTTTTCAACCCAAGGAGGTTGAGCTAAAATTTGATTCATCCTTTAAGGAGCATCTAATTATTATTTTTCATAGGAGAAAGAAGGTTATTCAAGGCTAGTCAGTTACTCTAGTATATGTTCTATGGAAGCAAGACCATTCATAAGACGATATTAAGAGCGGGAGGCTGACATACGTGCTCAATGATATGAGTTTTTTGAAATGGATCTTGACTACCCATGAGAGGGAAATGTGGGGAATAATTGCTTTAAGTGGGGAATATTGTAAGATCCTAGGTTTTTAATGAGGTATGAATCTTTTAAATTCTATTTTTGCTTAGAACCTCAGTTGTTCCATGGGTTTTTTGGGTTGTTTTTCGGAAATAATAGGCAAGAAGGTTCTGTACCGGTTGCCGGCCAATTACACGATGTGTAATTGGATTACACACTGTGTGATCCAATTTCATAACATGTAATGGTTTGGCTAGGACCTTTCACGATGTGTAAGGGTTATACCCCATTAAAGGAAAACTGAGCATTACACACCATGTAAAGAAATTACTTGTCATGTAATTGATCAACTATGTTTTATTAAAAATAGAGGCAGGGACCTCTATTGTTTGAACAGAAGCCTTTTTTCTCACTTTTGAAGACTAAATACATTCTTATCTAGATTTTCAGATCTAGCACCCATTTGGATTCCATTTCTTTCCATGACATTTTTTTGGAACCACAATGGTAATATATTGATTCCATTTTATCCATTCTTGATTCTTTAGAACAATAGTTATGTTGTTTGGATTTAGGCTTTTATGACCTAATTTCATGTTCGTTATATGTTCTTAAAATTAATTCCCAACCAAGATTAATTAGAACATGATACTAGATGATAACTACACTAATGAGATAAGGTAGGTGGTCTATACTTTTCTTTCGGCTTTTGATTCTATATAGATCTATTGACCTTTTTTATACCCGCTTGACTTTTTAGCGCGAGCCCGATTTTAAAGTGTTAATTTGAAATAGATGAGGTAGGACCTATTTGGGACTCTCTTAGGTTCTTTGAGATACGTTTTTGGTTGCTGACCCAACCCATGGACACCGATGGGGTGCACCATGCCTTTACATTGGTTTTTACCATTTATGAACAACCCATGGGGTGTGACCTCGAGTTTTCCTAGTTTAAGGAAGCTCGGTTGTACTTAAATGAGGCCGAATTACATACATTGGAGATATCTTGCCTCATTACCTTATGTTATTATAATATTAAATGCCAAACTTGAATAAATACTTAAATGGAAGTTTTCAAATGAGTGGGTATACTCATTGGCTATTTTTAGATTGCTTAAATAGTTTGGTTGGAAATTGTGATTAATGGGTGGGTATACCCATGTGATGTGTTAAATATAAATTGGTGATAAATGGGTGGTTATATCAATGTGACATGATTAAATTAAAGTGGAGTACATGAGTGGGTATACTCAGGAGATATAATGGTTTAAATGAGTGGATATACTCATTGAATTGTTTTGAATGTAATTGTTTATATGAGTGAGTAGACTCATATGTTTCGAAATTGTTAATGGCATGGAATTATTAACGATTTACATAGATTCCATGAATGGATCTCCATAGATCTGGAATGTGGAAGTGGACACCTTGGCTGATTATGCACCTTTGGTATTTATTCCATGATATGCCTTAGGATTTTCTACCCCTTGGATCCAGCTATCTTGGACTCACGTATGACATGTTGGTACACATGCTCCTAGGATTTCAACGAGTGCATATGCAAAGTTTCCATCAACATTCTCTTGAGACACGAAGATGATTCCTTGGTCTTCAGCACCATAGATCTGAACCTTCATGATCTACTCTTAGTTATATGACATGATTGTAGGATATATGATTGTGGTTGTACGACAAGTCCGTGGGTTTTTTATATAGTTGTCTTTATACAGTCAGGACGTGTGGACATGATATTGATGGTTATGTGGAAAGGCTATGTTGTTTGTCTATATTACTTGTAAATTCCTTGTTAGGAGCCAAAACTTATTGCAGGGAGCCACAAGAGGTTGTTCAGTATTACTTGTTTGCAGTATATATATGCCTTGGACATTCACACTTACATTACTACTTACTTTCACTTGTTTAGAATATTTCATACTACTTCTTAGAACTGTATAGATATATAGTTGGAAACCTACTGGGATGTCTATCTCACAATCTATTTGGCCATCCTTGGGGAACCAAAAAGATTTTATAGTTATAGGTGATAGTAGGGGAAAGCTCCCTAACTATTTGTTGATCGTTGTTTTAGAGCATGAGAGCATTGGACTAAGATGAGGGTTGTGATGCTACAGGGGAACTTTTTGGTCATTTTGGATTTTAGATACTTGTATTTTATTATAAATCAATGTACCTATTTTGGATAATTTCTAGATACATGTATCATCTGTATCATGGTATATGAGACACTTATGGATTGTTACATATTCTGGTCTTACTTGTCTATTTTATCTATTGTTTTCTTATTGTATATGCTTCCACTATTTAATGTTATTGACTTATATTGTGATAAATTATGGTAATGGGGGTATAGTCTCCCAAATAACTCACCTAGTCCCGAACTGGTTGTCATAATCCTCTGGCATTTGGGAAGATGTGCTTGAGGCCATGTAGCCAACCGGGCTTGGGGAATAGTTGAGTGACATCCGGGTTTGGGATGTAACTTTTGTACAATGATTCGATGATTTCATTTCAAAATTCATTGATGTCATATAATGATATAATATGATTTTGTTCATGTACATACTATATCACATCTAGGTGTGAATAATATTCCTTAATGTAAAAAATAAATTTCTTTGTGTGATATTTATTATAGTGAGATAAATTCCATAAACTAATAAAAAATACTATGGGTGAGAAATTTCATAATGTGGGAAAAAACATTCTAGTGAAAGAAATCCAATTGTTTGAGAGGATAGAGAGATGGTATTTATTGGTGGCTTTTATATAATTAGAATTGATAATAAAATGATATATGTCACTATTAGGGTATGATTCAGAAAAAAATATGATATCTAGCACTACAAAAAAGAGTGGTCTTAGTGAAAGTTTATTAGAGGCAGTTCTATTAATCAATATTAAAAAACATTATTAAATATATTTTAAATATAGTGGCAGTTTCAATGAAACCACTACTAATATTTTTAAAAAATAACTAACCCCACCCCCTCCACCTGATGCCATAACCCCCTCTCTACCTTGGTTGTACCTCTCCCCGATGATGGAGACTACCCCTCCCCCTTGGCAGCTCCTCTCCTTGACATCGGCAATCACCCCCCCTCCCGGCATCGCCTCTCCCCAACACTGGTGAGCACCCCCACATCGATCATGAGTCTCCCCATGATAGTGACACCCTCCCACCCCCTACACCCACCAATACCTCAACCCCACCTCTCCAAGATGTTGATGACCACCCCTCCCCCTCGACCATGCATCTCCCCCATCATCGGTGACAGCCCCTCTCCCTCAGTCGCACCTCTCCCCAATTCCAGCAACTGCCCCACACTCTCGATCATGCCTCTCCTTGGAGCCAGTGATTACCCCCCTCTACCCAACCTATCCCTAACACCAACGACTGCCCCTCCCCCTTGGTCGCACATCTCCCAAATGTAGGTGACCGCCCCTCTCCCTCAACCCCACATCTCCCTGACACTCACCCCCCTTCTCTCCAACAACATACCTCTCCCCCCTTCCCCCACTTACCCCCGATGGCTCACCCCTCATCCTCGAGGGTGACCACCCCTTTTCCTACTCTCACATATGATCCTCGTGACCGCAACCCCACTTGTTACCTGATGATGACCCCATAATGACCTCCATGCTCTTGGTTAGCGATCCCCAACAACGACCCCTCTCCCCCATTTCTCAGAGAGTGCAATCCCCAATCGTACGGTGTAATTTTTTAATATTGTATGATTGGTTTGATATATCATTATGTATTATACCATATTGTAAAATCAAATGATAAATTTTATCACTTAGTAATCCTATACACATAACTATCATTAATGCCTCTTATAAATGGGGATCATGAATCATTTATATGATACATGCATGTTTGTCTATGGGGTTATAAATAGTCTATAACTGCATGGTTCATTTATCCATTATGAATTCTTGGTGAGTAAGACTTAGTGAGTTTTGGATAATGGTTGATTAGAGGATAAGAAACCAATTGGTTTTATTGATTATTTACTAAATTTTTATTATGCTTCTTCCACAATGGCACGAGAATTTATACGTAATAATATACTGAGTGTACATGTATGTTCACCATGATTTTATATACTATATTTATCAAATTATAAGAAAAACTAGGTGACCAAGCATAACGATGTTAATTGATGTTTAATTTTAATTTTACTTGGTTGATTAACCATTTATATCTTTATATATGAATATACAGGGAGAAGAGTGAAAATCAAATACCTATAGATAAAAGTTGTTTTACTTTACCTCGAAACACACCTTGTTATGAAAAGATTTTGAAAAAAATAAATTATGTAATTAAAAACTGATCATTGGATTGTAGAATAAAATGTGTATGTCCTGATTGAATATTCAAGTGATGGTTATATAGAAATTAAGTATATGATCATTTCATATAGAAACAATTTTCTACTCAATATGTATGCAGGATTTGGCATGGTGAATATATTGTTATGGAAATTCAAAACAAAGATAATCCTATCAACGAAACACAATGTGACCCTCGAGAGGGGAATTCAGTTTGAAATTTGATAAATGAATGATTTGTCTTTGCGGGATATAATTTTTCATATTTCAATAGATAAAAAAAGCCTTCAATTGACCATGAGAATTTTAATCCTTCTAATAAGATAAACGACCAAAAAATGAGATTTATGAATTAGTTGAAGACATGAAACAAGAACTGTATGAAGGGTGTGATGATTATTCAAAGTTTTCTTTTCTACTTAAGTTGTATCATATAAACTGTCTCTGTGAAACTATTGACAATGAAATGTACATGATTTTAGATTTTCTTCATGATGCTTTTAGTGAAGCTATGATCATTGCATCATTATATAAGATTAATAAAGTCATAAATAAACTTGAATAATATTATACAAAGATATATAAATTCATTAATGATTCCATGCTTTACTAGGTAGAAGAGTCTGAAAAAGGAGAATTCATAAGATGTCATAATAGTAGATGAAAGTCACTGAATAACAATGAGAGTATAAATCAATGAAACCCCAAGAAGAAGAAAAATAAGAAAACTCCTTCAACTTTATTTCATTACATTCCTCTGATATTATGCTTGAAAAGATTATTCAAGGCATCTAAGACTACATTCGAAATGAAGTGACATGATCAAGATAGTAATGATGGTATGATGATACATCCAAAATTTTCAACCTCATAGAAAATGTTTGATTCATTATATCTATATTTTTCTTCAAATTTTAATAATTCACGTTGGGGATTGGATTCTGATGGTTTTAACCCATTTTGGACTTTAGGTACAAGTTATAGTATTTGGCTGGTTGTTTTGATCCCTTATAATCTACCTCCATAGATGTGTATGAGTAATATATTTTTTTATTTCGATGATTATTTCTAGAAATAAAATTCCTAGAAATGTAATTGATGTATACCTTTAACCTTTAATAAAATAATTTCCAGAATTATGAGATGATGGAATGGAAACATATGACGCTTCAATGACAAAACTATTAAAAATACTTACTAATTTAATATAGACAATTACTATAATTCCTGTATTAGGAAATTTATATGATTGGAACACTCATACGAGTTTGTCTTGTATAGTTTATAATTTTTTTCATCAACGATTACCTCATAGAAGAAAATGATGTTTTATGCATCATCATTGATTTCTTTATTTCTTCTAAAAAATATAGGTTTAACAAGAGAGAATTCTATGATGACATTAAACTGAGAAATCCACTAAAAGTGTTATTATGTTCAGAAATCATGGGACAATTAATTAGTCTCATTGAAGAATTTAGAATATATAACCATTTTAAATAATGGTAAAAGGGTAAAAGGTACAATATTTGAAGCATCTAGAACACAAAAATAAAGGGTATATTTTTCAAAATTCCTCATTAGGAGTTTAATTGTTTATGTTATAATCTTGACATAAAGAATATTGAGAAAATATTATGTGGCAATATAATTTTCACATTTCTTAATGAAAAGGGTAAATCAAAGGATCTCCTTAATGCCCTTAAGAATTTGGAGTTAATGAATATGAAGCTCGATTTTTGGGAAAATGAGAATGGAAAGTGTCATTCGACTATTTTTACAAAGACAAATCAAGAGAAAGAAACATTCCTTCAAACTTAAAAGAATTTACATGTGGAAGATGTATATTAAAGTACTATATCAAGGTGCATTGACTAAAAAAATTGAATGTTACATGGATTGAAAAGTCACAACTCATGTATTTTGATGGAATAATTATTTTTTTGGAATTTTTTAATATGTTCTGAAAAATAATCTATTATACCATTTTTAAAGAGATTTGTAGAAAAAATCTAAATCTAATTGAGCTTGATAAACCTCAAGAAATAATTATTTTGACACATTTTTATGTGTAGATGTTATTTCCCCTCCTTATTCATTGTGATGATTCATTTGATTGTTCATTTAGTTGAAGAATCTAAACATGGCTGACCAGAACATTATCAATTAATGTATCCAATTGAGATATACAATGATATTATTTATATTTTCATTAGTGAATTTAATTTTATTAAATTATTGCATAATTGTTTTATATGTTTCTTATTTTTTCATCAGGTACATAGGTCATTTGAAATCATATATGATGAATAAATATCAACCAAAAGGCTCTATTGCTAACGGTTACATATCCAAAGAGTGATGACCTTGTATTCAAGGTATTTGGATGAGATTGATACTAGATTCAATCATGTTTAATGTTTTAATGATATCTCCAATAATTATCATTTTGAAAACTAGTTATCAATATTTCCAATTATTGGATAAACAATTGGAAAGGGGTTAAATTTTACACTGAATGAATTGGTGTTTATATAAGCACATAGATATATACTGCTCAGTAGTCTTATTACAGATCCATTTATTGAAGAATTGAGATGTCAAACAAATACGTGATTAAGGGGTAGATCTTGAAATGAGATGGAATTAGAAAAAGATGATAAAAAGGAGATTGTCAAATGGATCACCCATCAGGTAAGTATATACTCATATAAATATTATTGACATGTATTTATTTTTTCTATGTTAAAACTAAAACATTATATATATTTTTCTAGATAATGAATGTTGAAAATCAAGATGAAATATAAAATGTTGTTATGCTTTTTTTGGATCGAGGTCCTCTAAGAAAGTATAAGATATTTGATGCCTACAATATTCATGGATTTAGGTTTCATACTATTTATAAGGAAGAAGAATTAAAAACTTAAAATAGTGGTGTATTTACACTTACAGAGGTGGGAAATTATGGAAATTTGGATGATATAATTGAATTAAATTATCATGGTCAGTTTTTGGTTGTCGTATTCAAATGAAAGTGAGTTAATATTGATATGGGTATAATGAATGATTCATTACATTTTAATTCTATCAACTTCTATCGATTTATCCATACCAATGACTATATAGAGAATGATCCATTTATCTTGGCTTCCTAAGTGAATATAGTTTATTATGTGGATGATGAAATACATGAAAGTTAGAGTTTTTTATACATAATGTAGAGAGACTTATATGATATGAGTGATGACGATCAATTGGTATATTGTGACAGTGAACCTAATCATCCACAAAACATTGAATAAATTTTTACTGACAATATGGAAATAATAGAACGTTCAATAGAGGGTGAAAATGAAGAACTATTCACAATGGAGGTTTATAATAATGAAGATAATTAAGATGAAGATAATTGAATGTATAAAATGGTAATGAAAATATATTACAAATTCTCATTGATTAGTGGTTCATACATACATACATTGTTCTAGTTTTTCTGTTTTCTTTTGGTAAAAAAATATTAGTTTTTAATTTTCTATACATTTAATATATGTGAACCAATTGAATTTCAATAATGCTGAAATCAAATAAATTTGAAAATCCTAGCTAGCTATCATCTCGGAGCACACCACAATTACCGTAAGCTCTAGTGGATCTGAGTGATTCAGTTGTACGTGAGACTACCAGCGAGCCATCCATTCACAAGATGTTTCTAGTATCCCACTATCCAATTCACCTCCAGATATGGTGCATTTGGTCATCCCTTCATCTAGTGGATATCAGTGAGTTACTATTAATAGTATGTATGTCATTGAAAAAAAACTATATATTTTATTTATTTTTTAATTCAATTTTTAAATGGATAAAAATAACAATAGAAGATATATAAATATGAACATCAAATATATATGAGACCTGAAGGAATTTAATATTATTATTCCATTTTATGAGTTTTGGGTGCCTACTGATGATGTTTCCAGAATCTATGGGCAGATTAATAGGCAGCTTATTTGTGATACAAATAGCATTCCCATTAATTATAAATATTGGATGCATATTCCTACAACTTGGAAAAATGTAGTTTTTGATACTTAATTAAAGGTAATTTAATTTAATATTCCTTGATAACTATTTTACATGACATGAATAAAATTTTGTAATATAATTATATAGTGTTATGTTTTTTATTTCTAGATGTTTTTTCATTTGGATGTCCTAAGCTCTATTTCACGCCCATAAACTATGAAAAAATTTGGAAAGAAATAGTGATATTTTAAATTAATATTATGTCATGAGTTTAATGAAATATCTTTGATCTCTTGATAAGTGTATGAGAAAGTGTGTGAATGACTTTCTCATGTGAAATTGAATTCATTTGTCTATATTAACATAGATGCATCTCATGAGGTAATTGAATAATTTAGAGTATCATAATAACATAAACAAAAGATAATTATAATTTTTATTAATGTTGCTATTTTTTGTTGGAATTATTGAAAAAAATACTATGAATCATGAGAAATAATTCATTCTTCATATGAGTTTGTCATAGAGTTTTTTTAGAAAAAAGAATAATTTTGGAATGTATGTTATTAATTATTATTTATATTATTTTATTATAAGTAAAATTTTTCCTAACTTGTTTATATTTTTTATAAAGGCAAATTAATTAGGTTACATTGTTGGTCATACATAGATGTGGTTTAATGTGAATAAGGAATGTGATGTCAGTTTTGTAAATGACTCTACCAAAGATGTTAGAGTAAGTATTTTTCATTATCATTTCATGTTATTTCATTACTATAAAAATATAATAATGAGAAATATATTATAATAAAAAATTCCTCAAATCCAATTAAATGGGGATGGATACAAAGATAAAATGATGCCAATTTAGCACTGTTTGATACATCTAGCCAACCCCAATTAATTGGGTTTATGGCATATTAATTGTTATAATTTATTTTTCAATATTATGTTTTTATAGTAATGAAATAACAATACATAGTAATAAGAAATTTATTAATTACATAACATTATGAAGGTCAAATATTTTAAGAAATAATTGTTAATATTTTTGTATTAAAAGGTTCAAATTCAAGAAATAAGGGATGTTAACCCTTCAAAATCATCATCAGTTTCCCAAATCGATGAAGATCCAATTGTTTTAGGGAAGGAAAATCCCATACATATATAGGGGATGTGTTCTGGACATACTCCATCAGTTGTCATTGGTAGGGAGTCATCATCAGTAACTAATACACCTAGTGGGTGTTTGAGTAGCGCTATTGATAGGGAATCACAAAGATAAATTGCAAGGTTGAAATGAAAAGTGTGAGAACATGACTCTTATAAGAAAACATAGGATCAATGGTGATAGAAAATGGAAAATGATTTAGTTTTTATATTTTAATGGATTACTTGAACAATAACCAAGGAAATTTCTAGCCTTATAGCTTATCCTATCAAGGTAAATTCTAAATTTCATAGATCATTCACACATTTTAAAAGAACACATACAACTTCCTTAAATAAATCTAAAATGACACTTTTATATTGAAAACATGCACTTTGAGTCATACCGATAACATCTTGTGCCGGATTGACGTGTGTTTCATTCCTACACATTAAAAATAAATTATATATTGTTATCCTTATGTTTGAAAATAATTCAACCTCATTTTCTCAGTTTTGACACAGTAAATAGTTTGAAACGGTACCAAAGCCTTTAAAAACATTTGTGTCTGGGGGGAGGGGGGTCAAAAATAGGAATAAGTTTCCATATCAACATAAAATCAAAGGAAAATGACTGTGGATTGATTTTTGAAATGTAGGAATAGATGACACATCGTCTCGAGTTATAGTTTACCTGAGATGCTTGTAAATGTATTTTTTGTGTCTTAAAACACCAAAACATGTGTGTAATGGTTCAAACCATAGAAAATGATATCATATGGACATGAAATCATGGGAAAACCACCATTGAATTATTTTTGACATGTACTCATATAAAAAATATCAATTAGACTTGCGGTGCAGTAAAAATGCATTAATAAATAGTTTTTAAAGTTACTAAATCCTTTAAAATGCATGATAGGGGGTCAAAAGTAGAAAAATGATGTTGGATTTACATTCATTTAGAGGAAAATAACAATGGATATTTTTTGAAATGTAGGAACCAACAACATGTTATTCCATGTTACAGTTTTCCAGGGATTTCTTTAAATGCATTTTTAGTGTGTTAAACTACTAAAACATGTGTATAATATTCCAAAACAAAGAAACAAACATCAGATTGACTTGAAATCATAATAAAACTACCAATGAATTTTTTTGACACATAATCATAAAAAAATCATTTCTGCATGCGGTGTGGTTGTAATAACTTAGTAAATAAATTTTAAAGGCATCAAAGCCTTTAAAAATGTCTATCGGGGTGTCACAACTAGGAAAATTTCATCATATATCAATAAAACCATATAGGAAATATATTTTATTGATTTTTGAAATGTAGGACCTGATGATATGTCATTATGTGTTACAAATTTTTTGGATTGTTCATAAGTGGGTTTTTAGTGTTTTAAACCACATAAACATGCATGTAACTATGAAAACAAAAGAAAAAGACCTCATATTGACATGATGTTATGAAAAAGCCTTAGTTTAGTTATTTATGATGTGTATTAATAGATAACACATCAATATGATATGCAGTGTGGTCGGAATGGACGGTAAATAGTTTTTAAAGGTCCCAAATCATTTAAAAATGTGTGTCCAAGGGTCAAAACCATGAAAACATTGTCAGATCCCCATGAAATTTTATAAAAATGACTATAGATTAATTTTTGAAATGTTGGAACTGATAACATGTCATTGTGATTTATAGTTTTCATGTGATGTCTGTAAACACATTTTTAGTGTTTTAAAAGAGTAAAACAAGAATATAATGGTGAAAACGATATAAAAATAACTTATATTGGTGTTAAATCGTGCTAAATTATCAATTGAGTTATTTTTTGACATTTACGCATAGACAACACATCAATCTAAAATGTGTTGTTGTCAGAATGACATGGTAAATGATTTTTAATGATATTGAATCCTTAAAAAACATTTATATGGGGGTCAAAACTAAGAAAACATCAATATATTTCTATAAAATAAAAGTAAAACAACCATATATTTATTTTTTAAATGTTGGAAACAACAGAACATCATTCTGAGTTATTATTTTCACAAGATGCATGTAAATGTGTTTTTTGTGTTTTAAAACACTAAAATGTGTGTGTAACATTAAAAAAAGTGGAAATGACATCATATTAATGTAAAATCAGGGAAAATATACCAATTAGTTATTTTTGAAATGTACTCACTAACAACACATCATTATGATGTGCGATGTAGTTGGAATGGCTCTGTAAAATATTTTTAAAGGTAACAAAGCCTTTAAAATCATGTGGTGGCGGTTCAAAACCAAGAAAAAATCATTCTCTTACCATGAAATCATAATTCAATAACCATAGGTGGATTTTTTAAATATATTAATAAGTGAGATGTCATTTTGAGTTATAGTTTTATTATGATTCCCATAAATTCATTTTTAGTATTTTAAAAAAGTAAAAAATGAAACAGTCAAAGCCATAGGAAAAAACATCATATTTATATCAAATAATGGGAAAAAAACCATTGTTTTATTTTTTTAAGTTAATGTGTAATGTCAATCTAATGTGAAGTGTGGTCAGAATGGCTTTGTACATAGTTTTTAAAGGTACAGATGCCTTTAAAAACATGTTTGGGGGGGGGAACAGAAAAATGTTGTCATATTTGCAGGAAATCCTTCAAAAATTACCATAGATTTATTTTTGAAATGTAGGAACCGGCATAACACCATTTTATGTTACAGTTATCCAGGGATGTCTTTCAATGGACATTTAGTGTTTTAAAACTTATAATTGTGTGTGTAATGGTAAAAACCATAGAAAATTAATCCATATTAACATGAAATCATGGTAAAAAAACTGTTGAGTTATTATTGATGTATACACATTGACAACATGTAAATCCGATAAGTGGTGTGGTTAGAATGGCTTAATAAATAGTTTTTTAAAGGTATCGAAGCATTTGAAAACATGTGATGGAGGGTCAAAACTAGGAAAAGAATCATCGAATTACCATGAAATCAAAGTATAACAACTATATAATGATTCTTGAAATGTAAGAACTAACAACACATCATTTCACGTTACAGTATTCCTAGGTTACCTGTAAACACATTTTTAGTGTTTTAAAACACTAAAACAAGCATGTAATGGTCAAAACCATAGAAAAAGACCTAAAATTGAAATGAAATTATGGTAAATCTATATTTTAGTTATTTTTTATGTTTACACATTGAAACAACATCAATATAACATGTAGTGTGATCATAATGGATTGGTAAATAGTTATTAAAGGTACTGAAGCCTTTAAATACATGTATCAGGGAGTCAAAACCAAGAAAACATCATCTAATTTCTATGAAATCATAGTAAGAAGACAAAAAATTTGTTTTTTAAATTTAATAATTGATGACACATCATTTTTACTTACGGTTTTCCTATGATTCCAGTAACATGTTTTTAGTGTTTTAAAAAACTAAAATACGCATGTAATAGTAAAAACCATAGAAAAAGACTACAAATTGTTGTGAAATCATGGTAAAACCACTGTTAAGTTATTTTGGACATGTAATTGTATAAAACATGTCAATATGGTGCGTGTTTTGTCAAAATGGTTCGATAAATTGTTTTTAAATGCATCGAAGCCTTTAAAACGTGTATTGGGGGGGGTCAAAACTAGGTAAACATCATCAAATTTCTATAAAATCATAGGAAAATGACCATATGTTTATTTTTGAAATATAGGAATCTACGTAATGTCATTTCATGTTAGGTTTTTTCTAGGATGCCCGTAAATAGGTTTTTAGTGTTTTAAAACACATAAAAATGTAGCTAACAATAAAAACCATATAAATCATCCTCAAATTCATGTGATATTAATGGGAAAACACCATTGTGTTATTTTTGATTTTTATGTGTTGAAAACACATCAATTTGACATGCAATGTGGTCAAAATGGATCAGTAAACAGTTTTTAAAGGTATTGAAGCCATTAAAAGTGTGCATTAGGGGGTTAAGACTTGGAAAACATCATTGGATTGCAATTAAATTATTGGATAATGACTATATAATGGTTTTCTAAATGTATGAATTAACAACACATCATTCAGATTTATGGTTTTCATAGGATTCCCATAAACACATTTTTTGTGTTTTAAACCACTAAAACATTCGTGTAATGATAAAAACCATAGAAAAACGCCTCATATTGACATGAAACCATGGAACAACATCTATTTATTTAGATTTTAATTATATTATATGTTTTTAGGTCAGATTCATTAAAAAAAATTTAGTAAAATTTAAGCACATTGCACATCGATTTAAAAATCAATTAGAATTTTATATACTTATCCCTTTTTAGTTTCAAGTATTGAATCATATTTTAAACGGGAAAATTTATGTTTCAAAAGTGTTTTTTATGCTATATTATTTGTTTGATGTTAAAATTTCATCTATTTGATTAACGAAATAACAAATTTTATGTGAAACATTATAAATATATTCCATTTCTTTTTTACTTTTTCATTTCTTTTCTTAAATTTTATGGTTTTTAGTGTAGGTGATAGATGTTAACCAAAGGAAAGAGGTTGAATGTAACACCCCAGGTTTAAAATTATTTTTTATGTTTTTCCAATGAATCCAAGATGAAATAAAATAAATTTCCAAATGCAAATATATAAGTAGCGAGTACTTTATTCATACAAAACCAGAAATAAATCTTTGACAGACAAGAACTAACCCATTAAACCTATTGTTATCGATAATAAAATAATTGGAAGACCACTGTTAATCACAACGATGCCGATCGAGTAGTTATCATCTCTTGGATCTGATATAAACACAAACATTATGGCAAGGATAATAGCAATGAAACTAAAAAAAAGGAATATATAAAACCATATCCGAAAGTAGTGGCGTGAGCGTCGTGATATTTTTTTCTCAGTGTTTGAATGACCCATAAAACATTGGTATTTATGGAGTTTTATCTGACAATTATAAAAAAAAGGGGAAACTATTTGTTATTACTTTAAAAAATACATATAAAAATGACCGTTGATGTATAAATAAAATAAATAAATGGAAACATTACTAATATAAATATTATTACTAAAATTAATATGTAATAAACAATATGTATATATATACATGTATTCAATTAAATAAATAATGGTTTAAGCATTAAAATTAATATATTAATTTAAAAATTATATTATGAAATTTCGATATTAATATGAGTAATATATATATATATATATTTATATATATAATAACAATAATAAAAATAAATCGAATAAAAAAAATGGATGAAATATAAGAGTCACCAAATCGATATTTAGGGATTTGAGGCATGTTTTTTGGGGGAGTCTGACGCAGAAGGATTCACGGAGCTTTGAGCAGTCGCACGATGAGGTCAAAAATGATAGGTTCGTCTTCGGAGTCAATTGTGAGAATGTGTATCTTGAGTTCGTGGAGGTCGATCGAGGTTTTCACGGAGAAGAGATGTAAACTGGGTATGACAACACTGTTTATTTATTTTTTAGGGTTATGTTTGAGTTTGATCCGCATATGGTCCGCGTTCGAAATCCATCACTCACTCGATCTGCTTCACGTTGAAGCTTCTGAACCAGATTTGGGAAAAAAACGATTTGCAATTTTGATGTTTTTCCTGGTTTCTACATGTGGGTAACGATTATATAAACATATTTTGTTATTCAAATCTTCTGTATAAAGATAAATAGTTCATTATCTTGTCCATATCAACATTTTTCTCCAATCCTGTTGATTTTTTTATTATTTGTTGAGCATTATGTCAATATGAATTAATTTTATGAACGATTGGTGTTGAATGCTTCGTGAATAAATTTGTGGTGTCTGTTTGGACTATCCCAGATTGATTCCATTATGTACCTGTCATCAGAATAAAAAAATATACTAGTAAACATATGATTAAAAATTGCATTTATCTATCTTAACATTTCCATAAAATTATTCTCATATAATTGACCCATATCTCAACTTGCAACAACTCAATCGATGCTTTTAATTCGATTATGGATGATTATATATTATATGTACATCCAATCAATAAACTATTCTCACAAATTGAAAAAAAATATAATCAATTAAATTATCATGGTGGGTGTATAAATATAGGGGTGTGGGGTGGTTTTATAAAACAAATGGAATACGTGGTTTTTTCTGGCTTGGAACCATTGAGCGGAAAGTAGCTTAGGAAGGAGAAGTAAGAATAGATCAGCATAACAATTTATCAAGGGACCTCTATCTTATTTTACACAGTTCTATTTTTTATTTTAAGAATTTCTTCAAATAAAGATTTTAAGTTTACGTTTGTTTTATCAAAGATATGTTCAAATTTTGTTCTATGTAAGGGATTTCTAGAAAAAAATTATTATTTGTCAACTTATTTTTCCTTCCTAAATTTATAATTTTGTAATGGTTTATTATTTTTCAAATATATTCTGTGATCTTTTTTTCATAAGGAAGATTATATAGATTTTAATCATTTTCATGTTTCTGATTTATGTTTTTGAAAGTAACATTATAAAACAAATTATATTTCTTATAATTATAATTTGTAAAATTATATTAGGATTTTGAATAAAGAAATTCTTCTTACTTATGATCATAAATTTTTATTGGGTAATTATATTTATTTTTATTTGATATGTCAAGATAAAGTGTTATTTAATATCTCTGTTGACAAACTTTTTTTACGAACCTGTTGTGATATTCTAATCTAATTTGAAATGAGAGTTTATCTTAAACTAGTGTTTATGGATTATGATATACCAACATGCATATATTAGTATATTTATCCTACTAAGTATAAATTTTTTTGGAACAATTAATGTATGAGTGTATATGTATTTAATCCATGATTTAATATAACCTCATAATTAATTGTTTAAATGAATATTTTTCATTTATAGATGTTCTTCCTAACCATGTTTTTAATTGTGATTTGCGAGTGTTGTATGATCCGTGTAAACACGTATACATAGACAGTTGAAATTTTGATTATAATGTCAATTTATCATTATACGTCAAAAATCGCACCTAGAGTATCATAACATTTTATCGACATTATGGTATTAGTTGTTGCACATATACATGGTCATGCAGGCTTAGTCCTAAAATTGATAAAGACCTGAATGTCATAGAAATTGTTTTAAATATTTCCTTTAAAATTTTATGCATGGGAATTTATTAATTATTATGGATAAATTAATAAAATTTAATTGCTTATATGGGCATCAAAGGGGATTCATGAAAGAAAGAATTATTGAATGAAAAGTTGATAAAAGTTTTGGTAGTTACCAAACCTGAAAATGCTGAAATGGAAATTATGTATATATATATATTATTATTATATTTATATATATATACAATTGAATGTGTATTTCAATGCATTGACGAATTAAAAATTAAAAACTCCAGTGACATATACTATTATATATATGAATATGTAAAGAAAACATTATATGTTTAAAAAAAATACTGGTGCTTGTTCATCGTAAAAATAAAAGGTCATGGGGGAGTAAACCCATCCTTCGCTAAGTGGGTAGGCCCAAGACAGCCTTCGACAAATTAAGTTTCCTCAAAATGATGTTTTGTTTTCATGAAAGTTTTCTTAATATTTTCTAAAGAAAATCACTGGATTAGTTTAAAATTGTTTTCAATGTATAATTATTGATCAAAAAGGATTACATTATTATGTAAAGGATGTTTTTTTCAAATGCATTTATAGTTGAAATATTTTCAAATTTATTATTGAAAGGATTTTTTTTTTGAAAGTAATTTACCAAAGGTGTTCATAACCCTTTACTGGGCATCATTTGTGCTCACCCTACATTTTAAAAAAAATCTACAGGTTTCCTTGAAATCCAGAATTGGTCGTTGCTTATGGTGTTAGTGCGCAGCGGAAGCATAGTGGAAAATTCTAATTTTATTTTTTAAAAACTCTGATAAATGTAGGGTTATGTCTAATCTTCTAGAACCTAGACCAGTAAAGGATCCTAATTTCATTAATGTGTTGTGTAATTCTTCATTAACTTTTATAAAAAAAATTACTCAACATTTTTTTAAGCACCATGTCCGGAAGAGCGGGCTCGGGGCATTATAATTTCCGTCAGAGGCACAGTTTAGATAAATTTGGAAATTTAGAACCCTTCGATAAATTGACTATCCTTTCTTAGTCAACATTCGTCTTTGTAATTTTCATATGGAAGGAAGGAGAACTCAAACATGTCTCTTAAGCCTTTCGGGTGAATTACTCACTATGATCATGGAAAAATGATACAAAGAAGAATATGAGCCCTACGAAGCCATGTGACTTTCCTGTAAATTACTCTATAATATATCAGGAACACCTAATATACTTCGTTTTCATCGTGGTTCTGGTTTCATCTTCGAAGATATCAGACAGATCTAACATCACTTCTATCGACGCCAAGGGGCATATTACGAAGGACTTTTTAGGTTCTTTACAATTTTTGAGAAACCAGAATCAATCTCAACTTTTTATAGAGCAGCTGAAGTAGTAAATCATCGTGTAGAATTTATGTGTCAACTTTTAAGCTTTTTCTTCAAGGTAAGAATTTATGATGAATTTGAAACATTCGAAGATGAAGCAATAAGACATTATTATAGGAATAAAATTCAAGATGAACTTCTCGAATACTATATTGATTATTATTCCTTGAGGACTGTATTTCGGTGCCTACATCCATACAACCCCTCTTACACTAGTTGCATTTGGGAAAATGAAATTGAAGATTTCGAAGCCACCATGAAGTTTAATTTCCTTGAAAAACATGGCAACTGTGGAAGACAACAATATTGACCTTGGGGACATCATGTTAGACTCAGAATAGATTGGAATTAAGAGCAATAAGTGTAAATGAATTTTGAGGGAGAAATTCTATTTAAGGGGGGTAGAATGTAACACCCCAGGTTTAAAATTATATTTTATATTTTTCCAATGTTTCCAAGATGCAATAAAATAACTTTCCGAATGTAAATATATTAGTAGCGAGCATGTTATTCATACAAAACCAGAAATACATCTTTGACACACAAGAACTAACCCATTAAGCCTATTGTTATCGATAATAAAACAATTGGAAGACCACAGAGAAACATGATGATGCCGATCGAGTAGTTATCATCTCTTGGATCTAATAGAAGCACAAATGTTATTACAAGTATAATAGCAATGAAACTAAAAATAATAGGAACATATAAAACCATCTCCGAAAGAAGTAGCGTGAGAATCGTGATATTTTTCTTCTGATTATTTGAATGACCCGTAAAACATTGGTATTTATGGAGTTTTATCCGACCGTTATAAAACAAAGGGGAAACTATTTCTTATTACTTTTAAAATTTTAAATCAAAATGACTGTTGATGTATAAATAAAATAAATAAATGTAAACAGTACTAATTTAATTAGTATTACTAAAATTAATATGTAATAAAAAATATATATATACATACATGTATTCAATTAAATAAATCATGTTTTAAGCATTAAAAATAACATATTAATTTAGAAATTATTTTATGAAACTTCGATCTTAATATGAGTAATATATATATGTATATTTATAATAACAATAATAAAAATAAAATGAATAAAAAAATGGATCAAATAAATGAATTTTCAAATCGAGATTTGGGGATTTGAGGCTTCTTTTTCGGGGGAGTCTGACGCAGAAGGTTTCACGAAGCTTCGATCAGTGGCGTAGTGAGGTCAAAAATGATGGGATCATCATCGGAGTCGACTACGAGAATGGGTATTCTGAGTTCGTGGAGGTCGATCAAGGTTTTCGGAGAGAAGATATGTAAACTGGGAATGGAAGCGCTATTTATTTGTTTTTTAGTGTTATGTTTGTGTCCGATCCACATATGGCCTGAGTTCAAAATCCATAACTCACTCAATCTACTTCACGTTGAAGCTTCTAAACCATATTTGGGATAAAAACAATCCACAATTTTTATGTTTCGTCTGGTTTCCGCAATTGGGTACCGACTATATAAATATATTTTGTTATCAAAATCTTCTGAAAACAGATAAATAGTACTTTATCTTGTCCATATCGACAATTTTCTCCAATCGTATTGATTTTTTTATTATTTGTTGAGATTGATGTCAATATGAATTAATTTTATGAATGGTTGGTGTTGAATTCTTCATGAAGAAATTTGTGGTTTTTGTTTGGACTATCCTTGATTGATTCAATTAAGTACCTATCATCAGAATTTCAAAATATACCTGTAATCATCCGACTTAAATTTCTTTCGTTTATCTCAACATTTCAATAAAATTATTATCATATAATTGACCTATATCTCTACTTGAAACAAGTCATTCGATTCTTTTAAATATATTTTGTATGTTTATATATTATATGTAAAACCAATCAATAAACTATTCTCACAAATTGAAAAAATATATTCAATTTTATTATCATGGTGGGTGTATAAATATAGGTGTGCAGGGTGGTTGTATAAAACAAATGGAATACATGGTTTTTCCTGGCTTGGAATCTTTGAGCGGCAAGTATCCTGGGAAGGAGAAGTTGGAATAGATCTGAATAACAATTTAGTAAGGGACCTCTATCTTGTTTTCACAGTTTTATTTTTAATTTTAAGAATTTCTTCAATTAAAGCTTTTTTGTTTAGGTTTGTTTTATCAAAGATATGTTCAAATTTAGTACTATGTAAGGGATTTCTAAAAACAAATTACTCTTTGTCAACATATTTTTCCTTCCTAAATTTATAATTTTGTAATGGATTATTATTTTTCAAATATATTCTGTGGTATTTTTTTCATAAGGGAGATTATATAGATTTTAATCATTTTCATGATCCTGGTTTATGTTTGTGAAAGTAACTTTATAAAAAAAATATTTTTCTTATAATTATAATTTGTAAAATTATATTAGGATTTTGATTAAAGAAATTCTTCTACCTTATGATCATAAATTTTTATTTGGTTATAATGTTTATTTTTATTTGATATGTCAGGATAAAGTGTTATTTAATATCTTTATTGACAAACTTTTTTTATGAACCTATTGTGATATTCTAATCTAATTTGATATGAGAATTTATCTTAAACCAGTGTTTATGGATTATGATATACCAACATGCATATATAATTATATTTATCTAACAAAGTATAAATTTTTTTTTGGAACAATTAATGTATGAGTGTATATGTATTTAATCCATGATTAAATATAACTTCATAATTAATTCTATAAATGAATATTTTTCATTTATCGATGTTTTTATCAACCATGTTTTTAATTATGATTAACGAGTGTTTTATGATCCATGTAAATACACATACATAGATGGTTAAAATGTTGATTATAATATCAATTTATCATTATGCATCAAAAAGCACACCTGGCATATCATAACGTTTTGTCAACATTATGGTATTAGTTGTTGCACATATACATGGCCATGCAGGCTTAGTCCTAAAATTGATAAAGACATGAATATCATGGAAATTGTTTTAAATATTTCCTTTAAAATTTTATGCATGGGAATTTATTAAATATTATGGTTAAATTAAGAAAATTGAATTGCTCATATGATCATCAATGGGGATTCGTGAAAGAAAGAACAATTGAATGAAAAGTTGATAAACGTTTTGGTTGTTACAAAACCTGAAAATGATGAAATGGAAATTATATATATATATATATATATATATAATTCTTAGATTTATATATATATACAAGTGAATGTGTATTTAAATGCATTGACGAATTAAAAAGAAAAAAACACCAGTGACATATACTATTATATATATAAATATGTAATGGAAAATTTAAACATTTTCGAAAAAATACTGGTGCTTGTTCATCATAAAAATAGAAGGTCATGGGGGAGTAAACCCATCCTTCTCTAAGTGGGTAGGCCCAAGACAGCCTTCGAAGAATTAAGTTGCGTCAAAATGAAGTTTTTTTTATGAAAATTTTCTTATTATTTTCCTAAGAAAATCACTGGATTAGTTTAAAATTGTTTTCAAAGTATAATTATTTTTCAAAAAGGATTACATTATTATGTATTGGTTTTTTTAAAAAATTCATTTACAGATGATATTTTTTCAAATTTATTATTGAGAGGATAATTTTTTTTTGAAAGAGATTTACAAAAGGTTTACAGAACCCCTTACTGGGCATCTTTTGTGGTCACCCTACATTTTCAAAAATGTTTTTCTACTGGTTTCCATGAAATCCAGAATTGGTTGTCGCTTATTGTGTTAGTGCACAGTGGAAGCATAGTGGAAAATTTTAATTTTATTGTTTAAAAACTTTGACAAGTGTTAGGTTATGTCTAAGCTTCCAGAACCTAGAACGGTAAAATATCCTCATTTCATTAATGTGTTGTCTAATTGTTCATTCACATTTAAAAAAAATTACACAACATTTTTTTAAGCAGCAAGTCCGGAAGAGTGGGCTCAGGGTGTTATATTGACCATTCGATTCATGTGATTATTTATAAGTCAGTGGTGTTGGTTCTTAGTTTCTTTGTTATGTTTCAATTTTATCAATGATTCTATTGTAATTCTGATTTATTATGTTTAGTTTTAATTTTTGTCTATTTTATTACAATTGATGAGATTATGTGGTATCTTTCAATTGATGAGATGATGTGGGGGTGGAAGGATGAAACATAGGTCATGGGGTCGGAATATATTGTTCATGGGTTGTTGTTGGACATAATTTATATGTATATATTGAAAATTTAGGTATGGGTTGACTGAGGTAATCAGTTTACTGAGGTTATGATGATTGTGAATGTATATGTATATAACTATGGATTTTTCTTGAATGATGTATGTATGATGGTTTTATTGTGCATTTATGTTTTAGTTTATTACATGTCAATGTTTTTATATTTATATTTTTTATTAAATATTTTTAAAAAGTAAATTTTTTTAAAAATATTGAGCGGAGATTTTTAAGAACACCTGTTAAAAATTGAATTTGAATCATAATTAACAGTTGTTAATACTAACTACCAATAAACCTAACAACCACTGATATATTTAATGATTTTTAGGTTCATCATATCTATTTTATATTCATGTTTTTTTAAAAAATCACCGTTAAATAAACTGAAAATCATTGCTAAATTCTCAAAAAAAATCACATAAAAAACCAGCACTAAATGTATCAGACTACTGTGAAATGACTAGAGAACATGAAATATAGGGAGATTTTAGTAACCAACGCTAAATAATTAGGAAATGCTTTAAACTACTTCAACTAGAAGGAATTTTTTTTACTAAGAACGGTATTTTTTGTAGTATGGAGTCTTTTTTTAATTGATTTTGTAATACCTTCACTTGAAATGTCATGTTCGAACCGGAGTGCTACAAGACCTCATGTTTGCCTCCTCGCACACAAGAGGTTTCCTACTAGCAGTGAGGGTCTATGTCCATCAGTGGGGAGACAATACCCATAGTATCATGCCATAATACAAATAATACATAATAAAGAATATAATAGAAACTAGAGTAATTATGTGGAAACATAAAGATGAGACACATTTCATATAATAAAAAATGGTATTCTAAATTGTAAATCCAAACTAGAGTAATAATATGAAGATAAATAAATAAATAAAACATCAGGGTCCTCCGGGGTCAATCACGATATACTACCATCTCCATTCTCATTTGCTCAGCCATCAGCCAGAAGTCCCTTTTCTTTATCCAAATCCCTAAACATAATGTCTGAAAGTGCATCAATATTTTTATGCAAGGTGTGAGTAATAAAATTCTAGTAGGACAACACTAATTCATTATTAAAAAGTGTGACCATGTTTAACTACTGTATTCGTTGATAATCGTAAAAGAAAAATAAATAATAAAATCTAAAATCACCTAAAGAGTGGTTGTGCAAATACAAAGCTTCTACAACCCCCGACTGTACTTTCTTCAACTCCATGTTGAATGGAATGTCAATATATAGTAGTCAAGATATGGCCATGAGACTAGTGATCATACTTCTTGGAATTGTGTGTATGTACTACTCGACATCCACTAATCTCGAACATTAGACTTCCGCCCCAACATATCCTCTTGAATCTATCCATACTACCAAAGGATCAAGAAAAGGGGCACCTTATGATGGTTCTGGGAGTAGAGGAAGCATATGTTGGTGGGAAAAATATTAAAATTTCTTTTAATGTTTATATGATCAAAACAAACAGTGAGGAGCTTGAAAATCAAATTTTTAATTAATTTATTTAATGTCATAAAAAATGATTACCTTATCTTATAAATATTTCTTCATTAATGATGTTAATCATATGAAACGACCCTTCGAATTCCCTTTATTGCGCTATGAGGATCCATGAATAGAATCCCTCTAGAGAAAATCGACACGTGCATCATTGATATCTGATAAATGTTAAACGATCTATATGTTCTAGTGTGGGAAATAAAATGTATTGTGTTGTTCATTCTTGATCACTCATTCTTTAATCTTGAATAAATCTATAAAAAATTTATTTTTCTTGAGAGGGAGAGAGATAGAGGAGTTAAAACTAAATTCATTATTCCAAACAATTATTTATTTTCAATTACCATTACAATAACTATAACAGGCTATTTATTGGGGTAGATTTTAAGTTAGGATATTTTTTTATTGCATTATATCCCTTAATAAAATACTAAAACCTTTAATAAACCCCATTAAATATAATAATAATATTCTTATTATTATTATATGGTGTGCTCCAACATGAGCATCACAAAATATTATCTAACCATCTTTTTAATTATGATTAATGAGTGTTTTATGATCCATGTAAATACACATACATAGATGGTTAAAATGTTGATTATAATATCAATTTATCATTATGCATCAAAAAGCGCACCTGGCATATCATAACGTTTTATCGACATTATGGTATTAGTTGTTGCACATATACATGGTCATGCAGGCTTAGTCCTAAAATTGATAAAGACATGAATATCATGGAAATTGTTTTAATTATTTCCTTTAAAATTTTATTCATGGGAATTTATTAAATATTATGGTTAAATTAAGAAAATTGAATTGCTCATATGAGCATCAATGGGGATTCGTGAAAGAAAGAACAATTGAATGAAAAGTTGATAAACGTTGTGGTTTTTACAAAACCTGAAAATGATGAAATGGAAATTATGTGTATATATATATATATATAATTCTTAGATTTATATATATATACAAGTGAATGTGTATTTAAATGCATTGACGAATTAAAAAGAAAAAACTCCAGTGACATATACTATTATATATATAAACATGTAAAGGAAAATTTAAACATTTTCGAAAAAATACTGGTGCTTGTTCATCGTAAAAATAGAAGGTCATGGGGGAGTAAACCCATCCTTCTCTAAGTGGGTAGGCCCAAGACAGCCTTCGAAAAATTAAGTTTCCTCAAAATGAAGTTTTTTTTATGAATATTTGCTTATTATTTTCCAAAGAAAATCACTGGATTAGTTTAAAATTGTTTTCAAAGTATAATTATTTTTCAAAAAGGATTACATTATTATGTAATGGTTTTTTTAAAAAATTAATTTACAGATGATATTTTTTCAAATTTATTATTGAGAGGATAATTTTTTTTGAAAGAGATTTACAAAAGGTTTACAGAACCCCTTACTGGGCATCTTTTGTGGTCACCCTACATTTTCAAAAATGTTTTTCTACAGGTTTCCATGAAATCCAGAATTGGTTGTCGCTTATTGTGTTAGTGCACAGTGGAAGCATAGTGGGAAATTTTAATTTTATTGTTTAAAAACTTTGACAAATGTTAGGTTATGTCTAATCTTCCAGAACCCAGAACGGTAAAATATCCTCATTTCATTAATGTGTTGTCTAATTGTTCATTCACATTTAAAAAAAATTACACAACATTTTTTTAAGCAGCAAGTCCGGAAGAGTGGGCTCAGGGTGTTATATTGACCATTCGATTCATGTGATTATTTATAAGTCAGTGGTGTTGGTTCTTAGTTTCTTTGGTATGATTAAATTTTATCAATGATTCCATTGTAATTCTGATTTATTATGTTTAGTTTTAATTTTTGTCTATTTTATTACAATTGATGAGATTATGTGGTATCTTTCAATTGATGAGATGATGTGGAGGTGGAAGGATGAAACATAGGTCATGGGGTCGGAATATATTGTTCATGGGTTGTTGTTGGACATAATTTATATGTATATATTGAAAATTGAGGTATGGGTTGACTGAGGTAATCGGTTGACTGAGGTTATGATGATTGTGAATGTATATGTATATAACTATGGATGTTTCTTGAATGATGTATGTATGATGGTTTTATTGTGCATTTATGTTTTATTTTATTACATGTCAATGTTTTTATATTTATATTTTTTTATTAAATATTTTTAAAATGTATATTTTTTTAAAAAAATTGAGCAGAGATTTTTAAGAACACCTGTTAAAAAATGCATTTTAATCATAATTAACAGTTGTTAATACTAACTACCAATAAACCTAACAACCACTGACATATTTAACGGTTTTTAGGTTCATCTTATCTATTTTATTTTCATGTTTTTTTAAAAAATCACCGTTAAATAAAATGAAAATCATTGCTAAATTCTCAAAAAAATCACATAAAAACCAGCACTAAATGTATCACACTACTGTGAAATGACTAGAGAACATGCAATATAGGGAGATTTTAGTAACCACCGCTAAATAATTAAGAAATGGTTTAAACTACTTCCACTAGAAGGAATTTTTTTTACTAAGAACGGTATTTTTTGTAGTATGGAGTCTTTTTTTAATTGATTTTGTAATACCTTCACTTGAAATGTCATGTTCGAACCGGAGTGCTACAAGACCTCATGTTTGCCTCCTCGCACACAAGAGGTTTTCTACTAGCAGTGAGGGTCTATGTCCATCAGTGGGGAGACAATACCCATAGTATCATGCCATAATACAAATAATACATAATAAATAATATAATAGAAACTAGAGTAATTAAGTGGAAACATAAAGATGAGACACATTTCATATAATAAAAAATGGTATTCTAAATTGGAAATCCAAACTAGAGTAATAATATGAAGATAAATAAATAAATAAAACATCAGGGTCCTCCGGGGTCAATCACGATATACTACCATCTCCATTCTCATTTGCTCAGCCATCAGCCAGAAGTCCCTTTTCTTTATCCAAATACCTAAACATAATGTCTGAAAGTGCATCAATATTTTTATGCAAGGTGTGAGTAATAAAATTCTATTAGGACAAAAATAATTCATTATTAAAAAGTGTGAGCATTTTTAACTAGTGTATTCAGTGATAATCATAAAAGAAAAATAAATAATAAAATCTAAAATCACTTAAAGAGTGGTTGTGCAAAAACAAAGCTGCTACAACCCCCGACTGTACTTTCTTCAACTCCATGTTGAATGGAATGTCAATATATAGTAGTCAAGATATGGCCATGAGACTAGTGATCATACTTCTTGGAATTGTGTGTATGTACTACTCGACATCCACTAATCTCGAACATTAGACTTCCGCTCCAACATATCCTCTTGAATCTATCCATACTGCCAAAGGATCAAGAAAAGTGGCACCTTATGATGGTTCTGGGAGTAGAGGAAGCATATGTTGGTGGGAAAAATATTAAAATTTCTTTTAATGTTTATATGATCAAAACAAACAGTTATGAGCATGAAAATCAAATTTTTAATTATTTTATTTAATGTCATAAAAAATGATTACCTTATCTTATGAATATTTCTTCATTAATGACGTTAATCATATGAAATGACCCTTTCGAATTGCCTTTATTGCGCTATGGGGATCCATGAATAGAATCCCTCTAGAGAAAATCCACACGTGCATCGTTGATATTTGATAAATGTTAAACGATCTATATGTGCTAGTGTGGGAAATAAAATGTATTGTGTTGTTCATTATTGATCACTCATTCTTTAATCTTGAATAAATCTATAAAAAATTTATTTTTCTTCAGAGGGAGAGAGATAGAGGAGTTAAAACTAAATTCATTATTTCAAACAATTATTTATTTTCGATTACCATTACAATAACTATAACAGGCTATTTATTGGGGTAGATTTTAAGTTAGGATATTTTTTTATTGCATTATATCCCTTAATAAAATACTAAAACCTTTAATAAACCTCATTAAATATAATAATAATATTCTTATTATTATTATATGGTGTGCTCCAACATGAGCATCACAAAATATTATCTAACCGTCTTTTTAATAATTATTATTTATTAGACATGGTATTGGCCTATTCAAACTCTTCTTTTATTTATTAAACACATAAATAAATATTTTATTTAAATATTTCATTAATCAATAAATATTTTTGATCAATAAAACATGAATAAAATTATACCTCAGTCTTGAGAATAATATTTATTCAATTAATTAAATTCAATTTGTATTTCATCAAGATCATCAGAAACACTTAGTGTTTTACCCTCTTGGATCCTTTCTAATTGGCATCAAGAGAGCTTTCCTAAAGTCCAAAATTACTATCTAGAATTGAGTTAGGGCACCCAAGAGAAATAACTTAATTTTGAAATGATGAAAACCAAAAATGTACACTCACTATATAATATAATCCCTTTATCGAAATATCACATCAAGATGGTTTCACATCTATATCACCAACCTATTTTCTTAGTACATCGTTCATTAAATATCTAAAATAAACACATCGTTACACCATGTTCATGGAATTTAATTCAATGGTTCTATTTCTATCAAATGGATGAGATATCAGCTTCCATAAATATATCAGGGATAAATCCTTCTTTAAATTATTCATTGATGACATGTGAGTCATGACAAGAACAATGTAAGCTGACATACCATGAATATATGTCGACATGGTATTGATCATAAAATCTAAGTGCATGAGTTATAAAATACATTAATGATAATTTTAAAGTTTATTTACCATTACACATGCTCTCATATAGGAATATCTGAGGACACCAATACATGTGGAATTCCTGCCAGTGATTCTTTCTCATAATCTCCCATATTCGTGATTACTGACTGAGAAATTCATGATACTAAGATTCATCCTCTTATGAGTGATCTCACTTAACAGTCTATGAACTATGTTTCCCATCATATTACGTTATCCCAGAGAAGAACATTCTTTAAGAATGTCATCATAACACTTCAAGGTTCTCAGTATAACAGAGAACTGCTACGACCTTATCAATGTGACATATACTCTAGGACAATATTACATTAGAGTCTTACAAAACAATGGACAATATCAAATAATATGTTTTATTAATATTCAATATATCGAACATACTTGTAATTAAAGTACAAATAGCTAATACTAGGACACCAAATACAAGAAACTCCCATGAGGACTAGATCCAACTACCTACAACTTTCAGTGCAATTGAACTCACATAATAATTATATTTATGGTGAGTCAAGATTATAGTCAAGGGTTATGATATATTTTCATCTTTGGAAATACTCCTCACTAAAACCTCATCTCTCTTAAAAAAATTTCTCAAGAGATGATACTTCCAAAGTACATGCTTCGTCCGTTGATGTGTACTTGTCTCTTTTACATGAGACACCACTACAATATTATCACAATATATTGTAATAAGATATTTACTATTGTATACCAATTCAAGATCTAGGATGATTTTTTTCAACCATACTGCTTATTTAGATACCTCAGAAGTCAAAATATACTTGGACTCTACTGTAAAATCTATGACCATAGCCTATTTTAGCTCTTCCAGCTCCCAATACATCCATTCAATGTGAATATATATCTCGTTTGTGACTTCATTTCATCTTGATAAGATTGAAAACTATAATCTTCATATCTTTTGATGAATGGTTCCCCATATCCTCCATAAACTTGGAACATATACTCAGTACACCTCAAATAATGAAAGATACTCTTGACTGCCATCTAATAGAGGTCAACTGGATCATCTTGATATCTTCTTACTACACATGATGCATAAGAAACATCTATCCTAGTACATATCATATTATAAATGAATGACCTAATCATTGATGCATATAAAATCCATTCCATTCTATTTATTTTCCCATGTATCTGAGGATACATTTTCATGGAAGGATGAATGCCATGTGACATTGGAAACAATCCCCTCTTGGATTTTTCCATACCAAATATCTTAAGTATCTTATCAATGTATGTACTTTGATTTATTCTACGAAAATTCTTGGATCTATCATGATAGATCTTGATTAGAAATATATAAGATGTCTCACCCAAGTTATTCATAGAGAATCATTTATTCAACCAAATCATAAAAAACTGTAAGACTAATCTTTGATTTACTATAAGTAATATGTCATCAACATATATTATTATGAAAATGAATGCAATCCCACTAAATTGTCTGTAGAAAAAAGTATCACACTCATTCTTTATGAAACCAAATTCTATTATAGATTCATCAAAAATGAATGTTTCATATCCTAGATACTTTATTTAATCCATAAGTGGATTATTTTTAAATTTGTATATATTTTCATCCTTTAGAGTCACAAACCCTTCAGGTTGTTTTATATCAACATATTCATGATGGTTCCCATAATTTATGGTAGTTTTGACATCCATTTCTCAAGTCTCATAGTCACGGTTAGCCTCAATGACAAGTAAAATTCTGAGGGATCTCAACATTACAACTGGTGAAAAGGTTTTATCTCAGTTAATTTCTTGATGCTATTTCAATCCATTTACTGCTATTCATACCTTATAGGTACTGAATTTTCCTTCAATGTCGAGTTTCGTATTGAATACCCACTTGAAACCAATGGGTTTAACATACATTGTATGATCTAAAAAAATTCAGACTTGATTTTGGTAGATGTAATCCATTTTTGAATTGATGGATTATTTTCACTTGGAAACATCTATGCCACTTACTGCTTCCATTTAGGTTATAGGATCATTATTATAAACTAATAATTAGTCACTATCCTTGGTGACAAGAAATCGATGCCATTCTGGTTCTCTAACCTCTCTTGTACTCCCACACATTACTTGTGTCTCTAGAATAGTTTCTTCTTTCATGGGGATTTATAGAACCAGTTCCTATGACAGGTCTAATATACCTTGAGTCTCAACTTCATCTAATTCTATCTCCATCCCACCATCACTTTTAGAGATGTTTTCCCTCTCAAGGAATATGGAATGTCTTTCCACTATTACTTTTTTTCTAAGGGTTCATATTGGTAATATCCTAATGTTTCATTGAGTAATCCAATAAAGTCACATTCTACACCTCAATGATAATGTTTCTTCCAAAAATTGGCCTTAAAAACGCTTTCCAAACCAAAAAATGCAGGTATGACAACATAGGTTTCTTTCCAATTCATAAATCGTATGGTATACTGAATAACCATCATGGTGTTTTTTTAAAAAGTTTTGTATTTGTAGAAAAATAATCATTTAAAAAATAATATTTTTAATAAAATTGGTGAATGTTTCTAAATTTTAAAACCTAAACAAAATAGGGAGAAAAGTTTTTGTTTTAGAGAAAGTTGTTTTCTTGATACAGATTATCAGACTGAGCAGAACCAAACACAACGTATCAAACTGTGTAGCACCTATTGGATAAGTTGTTAGAATAACAAAGTTGTTGATCAGACACATCATTGGTCTTAGATCCATTAGCACAAAGTTCATGATTCATTCGACTCAATGCTGGTTATATAGTCATAATGTTGTTGAAGAGTTTGAATGAAGATAGTGATGTTGGGAGTTAGAAAGTTTTAAACTTTCTAACCTTCAGTTAGACGATGATTTTCTATTTTTTAATTTTCAAATATAATAAATTTTCAATAACAATTGTGATACACTACTTCTGATGAAAAGGGGGAGAATAGGTGAAACCATTCATATTGTGTTTTGGTTGAAAAGAAATAAGGATTTGAAAGTAATATAAGTCATAATAATTTCCGATGAAAGTCAGAAGGTGCTTTTCCAATCCTGAAGTTATCATAAATCATGAAAAATTTCATGATAAAATATTTTGATGAAATGGAGGAAACATAATTATTTTCTTAGTTATAAGAATCAAGAAAATGTTTCATCGGTTCTAGATGTACCGAGTAAAGAATATTTTAGAAGTATGAATGAGTTATAGCTAGTGTGGTTTGAAGAATTTCCAAGTTGCAGAATGATGTTTCCCTCATAATGAGAATTCCATAGTTATGAGTATTCTATCAGACTGAAGCTAAGGATGTTCCATCAGACTAACTATGAGGATGAAATTCAATCAGAATAACTCTGAGGAGGAAATTAAATCATAATGACATAGATAAGGAAATTCAATCAAGATTGAATTTGTGAACAAATGTAAATTAGACTAACTCTAATAAAAGATTCAACCGGACTAACTCTGATGAGGAAAGTCAATTCAGAAAGAGATGAGGAAGTTTCAACATAATGAGTTGAGGAAGTTCTATCTTCAGGATCTATGTAAGTTACAACATAATGAGATAATGATGTTCCATCATACAAAATAAAATTTAGGAAGTTTGATAATAATAATTAAAAATAAGACTCAATAAAATTTTAACAAATTTGTGAAGAGTTTAAGTGGTCAAAATTAAAATTTAAATATGCATAGATCTTGAAGTTTTTGAATTTAATTATGTTGGAAAAGTTTTCCAGTTTCCTACCTTTGTCTTTCTGTGATTCATATTAATAGAAGCACAATAAATTCATACTTTACATCTTTTTTATGTTTTTAGAAAAGGTTGAGAACTATAGAATTCATGTCAAAGTTTTCTTTTTTTGGACTGAGACCTCATTATAAGGTTGGACATCTTAATGTTTTCTTTACCAGACTAAGGAATATTTGACTGAGAATTTGGGAAGAGTTTGAGTAATTTATATTGTTATTGAGTTCATTGTAATGTTTCCATTAAACTAAAGTCCTTGGACTACGTCTATTGAACCCATCCCCATCGGAATGAGAGAATCATGCTATGCAACATCAGACAGAGGATTCCAGATAGAGAATTTGTGGAGATTTTTCAAGAAATTATTTATTATTTTATTTTGGATTCATTGTTTGTAATAAAATTTGTAAGGTGATGGTAGTTAGAATAATAATTTCTATTGAGACAGAGAAGCTATCTAGTGGGAGTTGGAATGAGTTGTATTCACTTATTCATTATAGAGAATTTATATGGACCCACATGTGTGGCTATGTAAAGAATATAGGTTCTCACACCGAGGAAAAACCTTTTAAATATTACGTGATTTACTTGATTTCCTACATTTTCATGAAAGAGTATTTACTAAAAGAAAATAAGGATTTAAACATTAACAGGTTTCAAGGGTTATGTTTTTTGAAACTTATAAAAGTGACCAACTGATTCAACCCCATTATAAATTGTTATTTAATCCTTTGAATCATTAATTGGTATCATAGGGAAGGTTCCCTGATTTATTCCTTATCATGGATAATATCAATTCTATCAATAGTAGAGGAATTCCTACATTTGATGGAAAAACATATTATGGATGGAAAATTAGATGATTCTTTATCTCTTATATTTTGGCCTAGAAGTTGTTTTTGCTACTACAATTTGTTTTACTCATATTATGAAATATTATCCTATGTTTTTTACTAATAAAATAATTACAGAAGTTGATGGAAAGGCCATAAATTCTATTCTTATGTCCTTATCATAAAATGGTTTTATGAAGGTGATGGGTTTCAAAACATCAAAGAGTATGTGTGATATGCTGAAAAGAATATTCAATGGGAATAATAAAGTGAATGAAGAAAAGGTAGAAATTTGGAATAGTATGTATGAAGACATAAGATTGATAGATGAAGAATCCATTGATGAATAGTTCATGAGAGTAAATGAAATTGTTTGTGTAAGATCTCGACCTTTCTGGAAGATGCCTCGAGATTAATTTTATGTATTTATATTTTTCTTGTTTGAGAATACTTGGGTTGAGTTTTACCTAGGGGTTTTTTTGGGGGAAAATTTGAGAAAATTTGAAGGGAGAAATGAAATTCATGGTTGGCGCACGGTTTTCCATAACCAAGTGCCCTAACCCATCAAACTGTGCAACACTGGAAAAAGGAATTTCACGGTCAGAGCATGGTTTTTAAAACCATGCACCATCTTAGGAGAAACGGTGTACCCCCATAATAGAGGCACATGGTTAGGCTCACAGTTAGGGAAAACCATGCACCACTTCCCAACTAACCACACACGACCGTTTAAATAACCCAAAAATTTCATTTTTAATCACCCAAATCCCCATTTGAACTTTTATTCGACCCCTATGCGACCCTAGATGATATTTCTTGATTTTGGATCCTCCTGTATGGTTTATTAGTCATCATGACCTCTATTATTTGTTATTCAAGGACTATATCAAATATCTCAACCCTTCTTAGTAAGAGGATCTCATCTCACTTGGTTTCTCATTCCTTCTCCTTTCTTCTCCTATTTTAGATAGGGTTTGTTATTCTTATTTTGATTGGATATATAACTTGTTTTTTTTGATCTAGATATATTATTATAGATCTATATATATAGATTTAAGATATCTCTATTTTTTCAATCTTGAATTAGGGTTTTATATTCAGATCATGTTCTATGTCGTTGTGTTACTCAAATTTTGGGGAATTCTGTTGGATGACCGCTTGTCAATGAATCAAGTTAGTTGGTCTATAATCCAAACCAGAAAGTGTTTATTTAAATTATGTATATGTTATTTTATCATTTCTATTAGATTTTTGGTAATTTTTTTCTTCACTAAATTAATTAATTTGGTGAATTAATTAATTAAGGAAATGTGAAATTGGGGATTTTGGAATTTATAGATTGAGATAATTAATTATATAATTAATTGTGAGATATTGAGATTTTAGGATTGAAATATTTAATTTTGTGATTAATTATGATATATTGAGCTTGTGATTGAGAAAATTATTTGTGGAATTAATTATGGAATTTTGAGTTTGTGGATATTGATTAATTAATTGAATAATTAATTAATGTGATTGATGTACTCAATTAATTGGGGAATTAATTAACGGTATTTATGTGATAAATAATAGTTTAATTAGTAATGAAATTTGTGGGGTTAGTTAATAGTTTAATTGACTAATATAATTTACGTTATTAATTAATTGTAGAATTAATTAATTTACATGATGTGGTTAATTAATTTTTGATTTTATTTGTGTTATTTATGTGATTAGTTAATTATTGAATTAAATAATGGAATATTTGTGTTTAAATAATTCTAGAATTAGTAATGCAATTTATTTTGATGTTTAACTGTTGAATTAATTATGTGATATGAATGCTAACATGGAAATTTAGTTTAGAACTAAATAATGGGAACATATTCATTCTAATATGTATGTTATGAATGGTAACATGGTTATTTAGTTGGGAAATTAAGAATGGGAACATGATCATTATAATTTGTCAGGTATGAATGGGAACATGGTCATTTAGCAGTGAATTAAATAATTGGAACATGGTTATTCTATTGTGTGATGTATTAATGGTAACATGGGAATTCAAGTTTGAATTAAATAATTGTATCAATGAAATTATGAGATAAGATATTCATTGGACATACATCTGGACCCGGTATGAGACAAAGTAGGTATTGGAGGATAAAAATGGAATTATGATATATGAAATCCATTAGACAGACAACATGCTTCAGAATGAGCCAATCCAAGCATTAAGTTACGAGTGTATATGAGAGTTCGGGGGTTTATGTTGTTAAATAAATATTAATTGATAATGTGATAACAATTTACTTATGAATTTTAAAAATGTATTTATACAGCTGAATTCACTTTCTATTAACTATATATTGTTTTATACACCATTGGTGGTGGCCTACTGAGCTGTACTCACACCCTACTTGGGCTGCCTTATTGGTACCCAAATAAACATTGTGTTTTCTGGATACTTTAAGGGAAAAAGCTCATTGTTATATAGATGATATGGGATAGAGCATGGATGAGGGAACTAGAAATAATTCGGGACCCAATTTGGGGAGTCATTAGTGTATTTATTTTTTGTTTAATTTTGGACACATGACACGTACATTGGCATGGCATATTTTCTTCTGTAGTTTTGATATTTTATTTCCACTATTAGTCATCTCGTGATACCGGTTACTTCAGGTTATGATTACATGTTATTTAGTTACTGTTTCTTATTTTATTTTAGTGTATTTAATCTGATTAACAGCGGTATAGTCCCTCTATTATCGATATTTTTGACCCTCACTGTTATCGGTATCCTCTAGCATACGAGGAGGGACACCTAGGGTCATGTGACTGGCAGACTCGAGGTATCGATGTGTGGCACCTGGGTTAGGACATTACACAGTGGTATCAGAGTCCATTTTTTGTTTCTTTTTTATTTTGTATTCCTATTTGGTAAAGGTAGACATGAAACTTGTAACGCCCTGACCCCAGCTACCCAGAGTCGGTGCATTACTTCGTAACATTGGCATGATCACAAGAAAGATCAAATCTCGAAAGACCGATTGGTTTAGTAGCCTTGGAAACACTAGATATATTCATAAGTTTTACATTACATCATAAAATGAGAAACTAATACAACAACATAATATTTCCACAATCCACACTATTAACCCCTCATAAAATCCCTACAGGACATTCATAACTTACTTCTTCACATCCTGGGAAAAATAAAACATAAAAAAAAGGGGTGATCTCAAATGCCCAGTAAGGATAACAATAAAGTGGAAACTTTCATAAATAAGAATAAACATTTAAGGCAATGTATAACTAAAACAAAAGCCTTTTAAATACGAACTTTCAACATGGTATGGCATAAATAAAATGAAATAATTCCATTTACTTATTCACATGGATATTCTACTAAATGAATAATCACATGCAAAAATCAATAACCACTTTCATAATGTTGGAATGCATAATGCCAGACTATCATAACCACATATCCAAGGCCTCATGCCAAGACTACAAATAAGATTTTGTCAAGGCCTTGTGCCAAGACACTAGTTTGTCTCATGAGACCTACCGATGCATCGAGGAGCTATAGCGGGCTCCACCCGTCACTTATTAAGTCCAATGCATTCCCATATGAAAAGGTTTAAACATAACATAAACATTCGTATTAAAACTAGCATACGAAATGTCAATACTTTCACAATAAACTATGAATGGTATAAAAATATCACATCCACAGTCAAACATATCACAAAACCTTCAATACAATATAGAAGTTTTGTATCATAATAAATCAACTTCAAATAATCTTAAAATCCATCAAAGGATGTTGACATAGATGAAATCAAAATTCTTTTTAAAGAAGTATCTCCTTTTATTTTGAAATCATTTAAGATCCATATAAAATAAAACATTTTCTTTGAAAATATTCTTATAAGCTTGTATGGAAAGCTTCGAAGATTTTATAACGGCGGAAAATAACCGCACCCGCCGTATAAGTTAAAAAAAACATTCTTACCTCAATTCTGTCGAAAAGGTTAAAAAGGACATTGTTTTGAAAACAACGGAAAGATTCCTTTATAAACCTCTTATAAAAAGTCAAACAAGGGTATAAATGACTTTAACCCATATTTTTGTAAATAGTAAAAATGTTTTGAAATACATTTTTAAGAAAACATGGATGTGGATGATAAAGAGATCCCAGTAGATTATTACGTATATACAACCTCGGATAATGAAGAGATTGTGAAATAACCCTTACCTTGTACTTTTCCTTGGTTGGGGTAGGTTAACCTCCTGTATAATGGTGAAATAATTGTTATTAAATTATACAAGAATCATATATATTAATATGATATCATATATGATCTTTTAACATTGATTTATTAATAATATCTTAGAATTATCGTCGTTTCGGGTGTTAACTTACTCATTTTCTTTTATATGTTTTGTTACATAAGTCATGTTTGTTGTATCTTATTCATATCTAGAATGATATCAAGTCCTTAAACATAATTTTTAAATCATTAAATGGTAATTATAATTGAATGGATACGATGGAGAATGAATCTCATCGTGTTCGTGGAGACGGTAGTCCGTACGTACGCACGAACGCTACTTCCATTTAATTTTTATTTTAAAAGAATCAAATCCAAATGATACATAGGTATATTACTATTCCAGTATAATATAATATTTTATATATGTTACTTAAGTTCATTAACACCATCCTTTATACGTTCCATGTGTGGTATGAACGAGTCATATCATTTTAAGGGGGCGGTAGTCCGCACTTCCTCAAATGAAATTATCGTATGTATATACAACATGAAACGAATAATGGAATGAAATAAAATTGAATTACAGAAGCTTATATATAAAATATATATCATTAATATCATATTTAATTACTGTGCCATCATAATGGCCACCATGAGAGGTGGTAAGATGTATTTGAACAATCATCGTTTCGTGAGGCGTTAGTTTGCCATCCATAGAAACATTATGTTCATCATCCATTAGATGGAGTTGTGTGTATGTGTAGTTTGAATCCTTCTTATAACAACATCCTAGTATATTTAGGATACTGGTTTTGTTACAAAAGAAAGGAAATAAAAAGATTTTGGGGGTTGGAGAAGCAAAATAAATGAAAATACTTTAAGAGAAATTGTTACCTTTAATTTAGGTAACTCACTTTGGTTGGAACCAAATGACTTCTTGAAATGCTTTCTGCCTAAGGGGAAGCTTCAAGGAGGAGGAGAGGTATGTGGGGAGCTTATTTGGGCAGAGTTTGGACGAGCCAAGTGGCTTGAGAGGTGTGAGGAAAAGAGAAGGAGGAGTGCCCTTTTATAAGAGGGGTGAGGGGCACCTTTGGAAAAGCTAGAAATATTAATTTATAATAAATTCATATTCGGTTTCCAAAGGCTCCAAAGTTGACTATTCAAAGGATGATGTGGGAATAGGTCGAAAACAACTCATCCAATAGAATTTAGACAGGTTTGGGTACTTATATTAACCTTATCTTTAAGTATTAACTCTAAGTTAATTAGTTTCACTTTTACAATGTCTCTTTGTATTTTTATATAATATGGTTAATAAACTTACTATATACATCCAAGCGACCCCCAAGTGGTCCATTAATGATTAACCTATCATAATATAAGTCTCTTGGCCGAACCTTAGATTTTTAGGAATTTAATATCAATTAATAATATAATATTTGTTTTAAGAACTCTTTTATGTCAATTTTGACACTATTCAATAGTTGATTTTTGTGAAACTCATAACAGATTGATTACTTCGAACAAAGTCCATTAAATCAATCCTAATATATCATATTAGCCTAGAAAATTAGTTTAATTCATTAAAAGTTTCATATTATATTTATTTGGGTATTTATAATATCAATTATTTTAATTTTTCACTATTATAGTAATTACTGCATCATCATTGTGTCATAAATAAAATAACTTATATAATGTATAAAAACTATAAATAAAATATCATTATGTAGGAAATCTTTTTATCTTTCTAATGAATATTTATAATCGAAAATCCAACATGTATAACCCTATGTAAAAATTGTTCTTCTAAAAGATGTAATCTTATGCCATTTTTATTTTTATTTTAACTTTATTAATATAATGTGTCATTATCACTTACAAGTGGCTCCAAGGGGTCCCCAAATTGACCCAAGGATGCCCATGGTCGGGTATGTGTACACCAATAAGGTTAGGACACGTTTTAGGGTAATTTTGTATTATTATAATATTATTTTGTTAACCCTTATTTACCGGATTTACCCTTAACCATGGTAAATAAAATATTTACCGCAGTAATTATTCAAAATGTCTAAAAATAAAAGTTACCTATTTACATAATTTGGACATCCTGATTCCAAATATGAAATCCATTTTCCTAAATTCAAAACACAGAAGTGGCAGAAATTAATTTAAAATTAATTCCCGCTGTCAAAACAAAAAGCGTGTTTTTAAGAGATAATAACTATCAAAAGATTGACACTTGTTTATGTTCGGTTTAATTGTAAAATTATGTCCAATGACCAACATTATATTAAATGGTAAAAATATATTCTAAATATACTTTAAAACCACTCAAATTCATAATTTATCACTAGTAATTAATTTGATTAAAAAAGTTGTTTTTAATTAAAATTTAGTAATTTTCACTATTCATCAAAATATGAAAGTTATCCGAAATGTACCAAAATTTCACCTTAGGATAAATTCGATATTCTGAATCCAAAAATGAAGTCCATTTTCAAATATAAAATATATATAATTTCAATAAGTAGGTATTACTATTCATAACGGCTAGTTTGATTGGTTACGGTGTGTTAGAACTCGGTGTTGCGTACAACACACGCTAGCGTACCGTGGAAGCTTGGGATGTTTCATTTTAAATTTTTGATGTCCCCATTTAGTAAAAAAGTTTAAAATATAGTATCTAAAAAGGGTTCACTATTAAAATTTGGTAAAAGTGAAATACTGAAAATGAATTTGTTCTTACATTATGTCTAAGAAACTCATAATATGGATTCTAAAATTATAAGGATTATATAAAGTTTAAAATTTAGTTAACACTATTCATAACCTCTTTTGAATAGATTTTTTGGTAAGTCATGGTGCGATTGAACTTGGTGTTGCGTGTAGTGAAAGTTATTGAATTATTTTGAAGAAATAACACACTATAAAATCTTGGGGTGTTACATTCTCCCCTCCTTCAATAAATTGCGTCCTCGCAATTTGAAATTGTTCTTCAAAAATAAAAGGTTGAAAATAGAAAATATATTTTTGGGAAAACCCACATCGGAAATTGGGTTACTAAAATTTAGTCTTAATATGAGGAAAAGAGAAATCAAAGGGTCACCACCAAATTATGATCTCGATTAGGAGAACATTGGTGGAAATTAGAGACATATAATTGGAGGAAAAATGTAAATATTTATAGGTGGTGATTGAGGTCGTCAATCACAAAAAAGTGTAAAATTGAGGTCCTTAAATTCATCAATCTATGATGATTTGAAATACCATCGGTTCAACAAAACATAGGGTATTAGGATAACACATTTTTGACGTTTCAAAATATCTTAGTTGAAATCCCACATCGAAAAATGAATTAATGAGGCCTCTATTTAAAATAAAGAGTGGAAAGTATAAAGATTACCGAAAATAACACATACTAGGGTTTCATGTAGGAAAATATGGATATGGAAGAGAAATCTAACCATCAATTATATGATGGAGAGTGGTAGAGAACATGGCTATGAAAAGGCCAACAATCCCAAAGCCATAAATTAGTGATGATTTAAGGTACCATCTAGGACAACATTTTTGTTCTAAGTTCCTTTTATTAATGTTGAGGAATTTATTTATGAGATTGGCTAAGATCATAAGGAGATATACTTACATTATAATTAGAGTTTTATCCATTAATAAATTTCTACCACAAACTCATCTTTCACTCTAAAAGATAATAGAACGTAAAAAAAAATTTCTATTTATAATATTCGTACAGGGTTACAAAATAAATGAATTTATAATTCATCTACCAGATCTTTTAAAAAAAACTACATTATTTAATCCAGGACATCTCATGGGCCAGTGGTAGGTGATACACCCTTGTCTCCCTTCGGTTGCGGGTTCAAGTCTCGCAGCCTTGCCGGACGCGACGGGTTACCGCCCGACCTCCGGGTTGTCCTTTTATGGCAATCCAAAATTAATCTCAAACTAGAATTTATCCAAAATATTTCTGACCAAACTCACAGTCCAACATTTATAAGGAAGTTAAACATAATGTAGATCCTTTTTACCACGTAATTGTATATGAATACATTCATCATGTATTCTTTTAATACACTGAAACATCCTGAATTACCATATTCCTTATTGATTACATTCATGCTCCCTTATTCCATATAGAATGCTGGATATACCTCATCAATCCAAAAATGTTTTAAACCCCAACAATAATGGAATATACAGATCATTAATCAGTTCCAAGGTAGTCAAGAATATCCAATATAATTTATCCAAAACAATCATGTATTATTCCAAAATCACTAACTCGGTATCAGAACTATATTATGGTTTATCATTCTCTCAACCATATATTTTCCGAAAATTTATCCTGCTGTTGAGTCACTTTTCTTTGTTTCACACAATCTCAAGTCCTTAATGAAACAGTACTGCAGTACAATCCTTATATACTCCATAATTATTATAACAAATACATTGTTGATACAACACTCAATTGACATAATCAACATAAAAACTCTAATCATTCCTCTTCATCTGTGGTAGTATAATAACTTGATTATTATCCAATAGCATCATTTGCGGCATAGTCTGATGACTGGGACATAGGTTCGCGTAGTGTCCAAACTCCTTGCAAATGAAGCATTGTACATTTGAAACCATTTTCTTACCCTTGCAGTCACGTACTTTGTGCCCTTTTCCTCCACACTTATAACAAACTCTCATTCCTTTCAGGCAAGTTCCAGGGTTTTTCTTTCCACAGTTACCACATATGGGAAAATTCTTCTTATCCCTCTTCCCTTTATCCATCTTTCTCTCTTCCATCCTTTTCTTCTCTTGCTTCCCTTCAAAGCCATAGGACTCAGTAAACTCTTTACTTATCTTATCAACACATGATATTATTTCTTCATATGATGATAATACATGGGTGAATATTTCTCTTATAAATTCTAGCTTAAGACCATGAAAGATATGATCCTTCCTTCTCTTTGAATCATGAGTATTTCTGGAGTTCTCATTCCTTCTACTGGGCGCCATTTCTAAACAATGGCATAAACTAGATCAGTTTATGAATCAAAATACATAATCCCATACTTATAAAACTCTTAACATAAATTGAACTCTTTATGGATATAATCCATAATCATAAAAATGTCTCCTTTGAGGATGTATATACTCATAAAACCATCATAATGGTTTGTAATGAAAATGAGAATTATCCTAAGCATATCCCCCGGGAGTGTCGTAACCAAGAGTGCAGCAAGGCCCGTTGTCGTGCACCAGTTCCCGTTCGAGTCTAGCTCAAAGCGGTGTTTTCGGGTTTTACCCCTAGGTACATCTGTGCCAGAGCCGCATCTACCTGCTCGTATCCAGACAGGGATGTATTGCTCGGAAAACTCACAAAATCTCTACAATACCAAAATTCTAGGAAGTTATTCTATACTAATCCTCAAAGTTCATCTTAGGTCTATGTGCTCTAATCAGAGTTTATCTAAATCTAGTTTCCAAGGTTTGTACTAAACTTCCTCTGATACCAACTGTAACGCCCTGACCCCAGCTACCCAGAGTCGGTGCATTAATTCGTAACATTGGCATGATCACAAGAAAGATCAAATCTCGAAAGACCGATTGGTTTAGTAGCCTTGGAAACACTAGATATATTCATAAGTTTTACATTACATCATAAAATGAGAAACTAATACAACAACATAATATTTCCACAATCCACACTATTAACCCCTCATAAAATCCCTGCAGGACATTCATAACTTACTTCTTCACATCCTGGGAAAAATAAAACATAAAAAAAGGGGTGAGCTCAAATGCCCAGTAAGGATAACAATAAAGTGGAAACTTTCATAAATAAGAATAAACATTTAAGGCAATGTATAACTAAAACAAAAGCCTTTTAAATACGAACTTTCAACATGGTATGGCATAAATAAAATGAAATAATGCCATTTACTTATTCACATGGATATTCTACTAAATGAATAATCACATGCAAAAATCAATAACCACTTTCATAAAGTTGGAATGCATAATGCCAGACTATCATAACCACATAGCCAAGGCCTCGTGCCAAGACTACAAATAAGATTTTGTCAAGGCCTTGTGCCAAGACACTAGTTTGTCTCATGAGACCTACCGATGCATCGAGGAGCTATAGCGGGCTCCACCCGTCACTTATTAAGTCCAATGCATTCCCATATGAAAAGGTTTAAACATAACATAAACATTCGTATTAAAACTAGCATACGAAATGTCAATACTTTCACAATAAACTATGAATGGTATAAAAATAGCACATCCACAGTCAAACATATCACAAAACCTTCAATACAATATAGAAGTTTTGTATCATAATAAATCAACTTCAAATAATCTTAAAATCCATCAAAGGATGTTGACATAGATGAAATCAAAATTCTTTTTAAAGAAGTATCTCCTTTTATTTTGAAATCATTTAAGATCCATATAAAATAAAACATTTTCTTTGAAAATATTCTTATAAGCTTGTATGGAAAGCTTCGACGATTTTATAACGGCGGAAAATAACCGCACCCGCCGTATAAGTTAAAAAAAACATTCTTACCTCAATTCTGTCGAAAAGGTTAAAAAGGACATTGTTTTGAAAACGACGGAAAGATTCCTTTATAAACCTCTTATAAAAAGTCAAACAAGGTTATAAATGACTTTAACCCATATTTTTGTAAATAGTAAAAATGTTTTGAAATACATTTTTAAGAAAACAGGGATGTGGATGATAAAGAGATCCCAGTAGATTATTACGTATATACAACCTCGGATAATGAAGAGATTGTGAAATAACCCTTACCTTGTACTTTTCCTTGGTTGGGGTAGGTTAACCTCCTGTATAATGGTGAAATAATTGTTATTAAATTATACAAGAATCATATATATTAATATGATATCATATATGATCTTTTAACATTGATTTATTAATAATATCTTAGAATTATCGTCGTTTCGGGTGTTAACTTACTCATTTTCTTTTATATGTTTTGTTACATAAGTCATGTTTGTTGTATCTTATTCATATCCAGAATGATATCAAGTCCTTAAACATAATTTTTAAATCATTAAATGGTAATTATACTTGAATGGATACGATGGAGAATGAATCTCATCGCGTTCGTGGAGACGGTAGTCCGTACGTACGCACGAACGCTACTTCCATTTAATTTTTATTTTAAAAGAATCAAATCCAAATGATACATAGGTATATTACTATTCCAGTATAATATAATATTTTATATATGTTACTTAAGTTCATTAACACCATCCTTTATACGTTTCATGTGTGGTATGAACAAGTCATATCATTTTAAGGGGGCGGTAGTCCGCACTTCCTCAAATGAAATTATCGTATGTATATACAACATGAAACGAATAATGGAATGAAATAAAATGGAATTACAGAAGCTTATATATAAAATATATATCATTAATATCATATTTAATTAATGTGCCATCATAATGGCCACCATGAGAGGTGGTAAGATGTATTTGAACAATCATCGTTTCGTGAGGCGTTAGTTTGCCATCCATAGAAACATTATGTTCATCATCCATTAGATGGAGTTGTGTGTATGTGTAGTTTGAATCCTTCTTATAACAACATCCTAGTATATTTAGGATACTGGTTTTGTTACAAAAGAAAGGAAATAAAAAGATTTTGGGGGTTGGAGAAGCAAAATAAATGAAAATACTTTAAGAGAAATTGTTACCTTTAATTTAGGTAACTCACTTTGGTTGGAACCAAAGGACTTCTTGAAATGCTTTCTGCCTAAGGGGAAGCTTCAAGGAGGAGGAGAGGTATGTGGGGAGCTTATTTGGGCAGAGTTTGGACGAGCCAAGTGGCTTGAGAGGTGTGAGGAAAAGAGAAGGAGGAGTGCCCTTTTATAAGAGGGGTGAGGGGCACCTTTGGAAAAGCTAGAAATATTAATTTATAATAAATTCATATTCGGTTTCCAAAGGCTCCAAAGTTGACTATTCAAAGGATGATGTGGGAATAGGTCGAAAACAACTCATCCAATAGAATTTAGACAGGTTTGGGTACTTATATTAACCTTATCTTTAAGTATTAACTCTAAGTTAATTAGTTTCACTTTTACAATGTCTCTTTGTATTTTTATATAATATGGTTAATAAACTTACTATATACATCCAAGCGACCCCTAAGTGGTCCATTAATGATTAACCTATCATAATATAAGTCTCTTGGCCGAACCTTAGATTTTTAAGAATTTAATATCAATTAATAATATAATATTTGTTTTAAGAACTCTTTTATGTCAATTTTGACACTATTCAATAGTTGATTTTTGTGAAACTCATAACAGATTGATTACTTCGAACAAAGTCCATTAAATCAATCCTAATATATCATATTAGCCTAGAAAATTAGTTTAATTCATTAAAAGTTTAATATTATATTTATTTGGGTATTTATAATATCAATTATTTTAATTTTTCACTATTATAGTAATTACTGCATCATCATTGTGTCATAAATAAAATAACTTATTTAATGTATAAAAACTATAAATAAAATATCATTATGTAGGAAATCTTTTTATCTTTCTAATGAATATTTATAATCGAAAATCCAACATGTATAACCCTATGTAAAAATTGTTCTTCTAAAAGATGTAATCTTATGCCATTTTTATTTTTATTTTAACTTTATTAATATAATGTGTCATTATCACTTACAAGTGGCTCCAAGGGGTCCCCAAATTGACCCAAGGATGCCCATGGTCGGGTATGTGTACACCAATAAGGTTAGAACACGTTTTAGGGTAATTTTGTATTATTATAATATTATTTTTTAACCCTTATTTACCGGATTTACCCTTAACCATGGTAAATAAAATATTTACCGCAGTAATTATTCAAAATGTCTAAAAATAAAAGTTACCTATTTACATAATTTGGACATCCTGATTCCAAATATGAAATCCATTTTCCTAAATTCAAAACACAGAAGTGGCAGAAATTAATTTAAAATTAATTCCCGCTGTCAAAACAAAAAGCGTGTTTTTAAGAGATAATAACTATCAAAAGATTTACACTTGTTTATGTTCGGTTTAATTGTAAAATTATGTCCAATGACCAACATTATATTAAATGGTAAAAATATATTCTAAATATACTTTAAAACAACTCAAATTCATAATTTATCACTAGTAATTAATTTGATTAAAAAAGTTGTTTTTAATTAAAATTTAGTAATTTTCACTATTCATCAAAATATGAAAGTTATCCGAAATGTACCAAAATTTCACCTTAGGCTAAATTCGATATTCTGAATCCAAAAATGAAGTCCATTTTCAAATATAAAATATATATAATTTCAATAAGTAGGTATTACTATTCATAACGGCTAGTTTGATTGGTTACGGTGTGTTAGAACTCGGTGTTGCGTACAACACACGCTAGCGTACCGTGGAAGCTTGGGATGTTTCATTTTAAATTTTTGATGTCCCCATTTAGTAAAAAAGTTTAAAATATAGTATCTAAAAAGGGTTCACTATTAAAATTTGGTAAAAGTGAAATACTGAAAATGAATTTGTTCTTACATTATGTCTAAGAAACTCATAATAGGGATTCTAAAATTATAAGGATTATATAAAGTTTAAAATTTAGTTAACACTATTCATAACCTCTTTTGAATAGATTGTTTGGTAAGTCATGGTGCGATTGAACTTGGTGTTGCGTGTAGTGAAAGTTATTGAATTATTTTGAAGAAATAACACACTATAAAATCTTGGGGTGTTACAAAACTAGAAGGAGTCGGTCCTTTGTTATGATCTCATGCATGGGAGTAGCTAACCCATGTATGGTGGAGAACCCATGTACCCAGGGTGGGATTGTTCTTATTACTATTTGCAGTTATAGTTGAATATTATTTCAACTTGGGTGACACACTTATTATGTGTTCTGATTATTGATGTTAATTTTTTTTGAGTTTTGACTCGTGGATCATTATGGCACAAAATTTGAGTTACATGCATCATTCTAGGAACATAGGGTTATTGTGACATGCATCATTTAAGGCACACATAGAATAATGGGTGATGGGTAAGTTATTTAACTTGAACTTTGTTTCCTTGCTTGTGAAATTGAAATGAAAATGGCACCTAACATGAAATTGAGAAAGATTGTATAATGGTGTACGATGAGAATAAATGGCTGTCTAAATGAGAAACATTAATAATTAGAATTTGTTTACCCTTGTTATCTAGGACCAAGGAGTAGGATTGTTAAGGGTAGTTATAACACCTTATTTTTGACTATGTGGTAGGGTTTGGGGAAATTACTAGTTGTGCAATATTGTATTTTACCTTAAATGTGTTAATTTTGTAAAAGGTGTCCAACGGTACCTATTTGTAACGGTATAGATATTTCTCTATGACGATGATTATTAAGAGGATAACATGATGATATGGCTAGAGATGATCTACTAGTAGTAGGAACTAAGGCACCAATTATGTCAGGTGAGTAATTCAGGGATTAGTTCCAAGAGAACATTTACCACTTCATGAAATTAATGGGAAGAGACCCAGGGTCGGTTGTGAAGAGTATGTTTGATCTAAAAATAGAGTTACAAATTCAACACCCTCCTACTTTTATTGGAGTGGGTAGACCTATGAGAGATGATTTCTAGGTTGAGTCCCTCGAGACTATATTTGACCACTTTGAGACTCTTGTAGAGAGGATGGTCATGTTGGCTTCTTACATGATATAGGGATCAGTGAATCACTGGTGGTATATTTAGAAGTGGACTGTATAGTCTAATAGTATGTTATGGAAGGAACTATTGGATAAGTTTCTAGAGAACTTCTATCCAGAGATACTGAGGTAGGAGAGAGTAGCTGAGTTCATGAGGTTGACTTGGGGGAGTATTTATGTGATACACAATGTTGGCCACTTTACACATCTTCAAAACTATTATCCATCATTGGTAGTGGATGAGATAACTACAATGAGACATTTTTAGGATGTGATTAAATGTGTGATTAAGTCCCAAGTTAAAAATTTTCAGTTAAAGTAGTTTGCTGAGGTGGTGGATAAGAATCTCATAGATATGGGTAACCTGAATAGGTATCTCATGTAGGAAAGGTGGTTCCATTTAGATGATTAGAAGGTACGACTTCTGAGAGTATGAAGCATTGCTATGAAAACATCAAGGAAGGCAGTGGGAAACAGAGTACCTAAAAAGAGGGATCATTTGCATAGGACCTTAATCGAGTGATCTGTCACCAGTGTAGTAGATTAAGAATCTTTTTAATATAGTTCCCTCAAACATTAATATAGTTTTAGTCTTGCAGAAAGACTGGACATCTATAAAGGTTCTTTAGGACCCAGTGATATATGAGTAGTAAGGGTATAGCTTGTTAGAATCAGAGTGTAGGAAGAGGATATTTTGCACCATATCAGTCTTGCATCTGGAGTTCTACTAAACAAGGTGGTAAAGTTATTGTATGTGGAGCATTAGGGTATGAGAGATCATATTAGTAGAGTAGTGCATCACAGGGGACATAGACGGCATCATGGGGAAGTGGGGTAAGACAGTTGCATTCTATTAACCCTACACTTGTGGATATCAAGGCTGGACCATTAACTGTGAGAGGTACTATTTTTATAGCTTATATGATATGTAGTGCCATATTTTATTTCGGTGACTATCATTCCTTTATTTCTACAAAACATGTTAATGGTTTGAGCCTGGTGATGGAGTTCATGAGTGGGGTGTTGACGACAAACACACCTCATGGAGTTTGGTCAAGAGACATTTTTTTGTGCAAGGGGTGTTCTCTTGAGGTCGAGTAGTATCAATTTCTATGGGATCTTTATATCATAGACATGTCAGGCTTTGAAATAATTATGGGTTTGGAATGGTTAGTATCATATTGTCCCCAAATTTATTTTTACCATAAGAGAGTGACCATTGCATCTCTTAAGGGTTACAAATATATTCACTGTGGAGAGTGGGATATCAAGGCGTTCCGAGTAGGGCCAATTAATCATCAATTAGGAGAGATCACAACCCAGGTTTCTAGTTTATTTCTAGATGATAGCGGTGTAAAATGAGATGTCTTTCCACACATAGTGGATAGGTTTTAGGATGTGTCTACTTAATATTTCTTAGGGATTCCACCTGAGAGATATGTGGAATTTATCATTGAGATCATACTGGGGGAACAGATGATTTCTATTCCACCATATAGAATGGAACCGGAAGATAATAAAGATCTCAAGAATCGGCTGGAGGAGTTAGAGGATAAGGTATTTATTTATCTGAGTATATCTTTTTGGGCTTCACTAGTGTTTTTTGCAATGAAGGTTGATAGGAGTTTATGCTTATGTGTTGATTACCAAAAGTTGAACCAGATAAATGTGAAGAACTAGTATACTCTCACCCATATCAATGACCTATTTGACCAGTTGAGAGAAGCTTATGTGTTATAAAAGATTGAATTGAGATTATGGAATCATAAACTAAGAGTTCAGACTTCTGATATACCAAGGGATGAATTTATAAGCTTGTATGGACTATATTATTTCATCATAATATTTCGTGGGTTGACGAACACACCAGTAATGTTTATGGACTAAATGAACAAAATCATTAATATGTGCATAGATCCGTTTGTGGTAGTGTTTTTGGAAGACATCTTGTTGCACTCAAAGACACATGATTATTATTACCAATATCTTGATATCATCCTAAGTACACTAAGAGACCATTGGATATACATCAAGATATCTAATTACAATTTTTTGGATCGATGAGGTACACTTCTTGGGTAGCATCATCTCGGAAGAATGTGTGTTTGTAAATCTAGAGAAGGTTCAGATAGTGGTTTCGTGAGAGCATCCCAAGATCATGTTTGTTATCAATATATTTCTAGGATTTTATGAATATTATTAGAGGTTCATTCAGAAAATTTACTGATTGGAAACATTTCTGAGGGGCTTGACCAAAAAAGGGATAATGTTTTTTTTGCCATAAGACTGTGATAATTATTTCGTGGAGTTGAATAAGATTTTGGCATAAGTACCAATATTGATCCAACATAAGTAAGGTGAGAAGTTCACAATTTATTGTGACACTTCTAGGATTGTAATTGGAGTTGTGTTGATGAAAGGAGATCAATTTTTGGTTTATGGGTCGTTGAAGTTGAGGCCCCATGAACCGAACTATCCTACAGATGAACTCAAGTTGGCTATAATGGTTTATGTTTTAAAGTGTTAGGGACATTATCTATTGGGAAATTTTTTTAATTTATATATTGATCACAAGATATTAAAGTACATATTTTCACTATGAGACTTGAATCTTCGATAACAGAGTTGGGTTGAGTACATGAAACCATTCAATTTTGAGCCAGCATATACACCTGGAAAGGGGGACATTATTTTTGATGCTTTCAGTAGGAAGACTCAAACTCAAGTGGTTTAGGAGTCTAGTGCTGAGTGGAAGATGATGGATTTACTGGATGAGATACTCATTGTGGTTTAAGAGTGTTAGGATTAGATGACTCTCTTAATAGTTTCATTGGAGTATACATTTTTGAGATAGATCAAAGATAGAATGTATATGGATTTATATTGTTCTACCTTGAGGGAAAACCTTGAAGGTGGGGAGTCACCTTCTGATTGGAGCATAGATGAGGATGAGGTCATCTATGTCAGGAATCAGGTTGTCGTACCTAAAAGAATGCGAGACAAGCTGATGTGTGAGTTTCTTTCCTTGAAGTTGATGGTACATCCAGGTGTGACCAAAATTCACTATGAACTACAAAGATAGTTTTGATTATTGGAAATGAAAAATAAAATAGTTTGGTTTGTGACACGATGCTACACTTATTATTAGGTGAAGGATGAGAATTAATGACCTATAGGTTTACTACAGTATTCTCTGGTTTTATTCTCCCCCCATTTATCTTTCTTCGTGAGCATTCTCGGTCAATCGATCATTGCACACCTATTTCATGGTGCAACGAACCGATATTACAGATCTAAGATTGGAATAGCCAGAGAGAGGTGTGATGATGGAGATAAAGCAATTTAGAAGACAAGGGATACCCAATTTACAATTCTTCACCACACAACAAAGATTAACAATTTGATTCATTTTTTGAGTAGATTTGATGGCGTAATGCATTCTTCATAGATAAAAAGGATTGGATGAGTTGCGATCTTGAATATCATGGTGAAACGATCACCAGATCGAAATATGGAGGTATTGGATCAAAAGCGGGATTAGATATTGGATTCTAAAAAATCCTGAACAACACAATGTTTAATCTGGATATATATGTTGTGTGGGGCCACATGAGCTGCGATTTGGGTTTCCATAAGAAGTTAAATATCACATGGAATGTGAACCCTTTCACATAGCATGTGGTATCACCTGGGTCACTCAGTATGTACTCAGGAATCACACAGGCTATTTATATGGGAAGATGTTCACAGGCTAAGCTGTATACTGGTAATTGAGAAGACATGCATAGGATGGTGACGTGTACTAGCACATGGTTAGAGTAAATGGGATGCATACATGGTTTGTAATACTACATGGACATCGTTTTATGAGATGATCCATTTACACAGGCATGACCCTTGTTCAAGGGACATGGAGTGTGACCCCTACTACACATTCTGTACTCTTTTATTCATGTCTTGGAGCCCTTTTGCTCTATATCTTGGAAAAATTTTGTTAGGGTTTGTTACCTTTATATTTTCCATGAGGGTTAGTATGAAATCATTTTTTACTCATGGAAAAATGAACCCTTCAATAGTAATTCCTAGATAGAGTTGTTGGAATCCCTCTGAGAGGCCCAGAGTGAGATCCTCTATTCATATTCATGTCCTAGGTGGAGTTCATGGAATCGACATGACCAACACTACATGGGATTAAATCCTCTACTTAGTGGGTTAATCCAGAATGATTTGTTGGTTTCACCCCATGGGCTTGCCAGTGATCCTCTTTTGTGTATTGTATTCTATTCAAACTATTAGCATGATCTTTCCCATTAAGAGACCTAATAAGAAGTACCTATTAGAATGATCTTTCTCATATGTTCATTCACATAATTTAATTCACCAAAACTAATTCTATTTATTTATTTATTTTAATTTAGTGAGGTTATGAAATTTAAATTAATGAAAATATTAAACTAACATGCAATGAAAAAAATTAATTAATGAATAAAGAACTTGGAATTTATGGCTTGGTTTGTGGGTCCATCATTATCCTTATTGGTGTTTAAATAAATTTTGATAATTCAATTTTGAGATCTCATTCTTGAATTACTATTCTTTTATTAATTGGTGTGAAATCTTGAATGAATTTAGCAGTCTTTACTTCCCCTCATACTTTAATCAAGGTTGATGGAATAACTCAATCGTGAGTGTGAAAAATTCCAAGACCTGGCTCTATCATATGAAATTTCAACCACTGAATGGCTCAAATCCATCATATTAAGAGCTTGTATTCAGTATAAGGGAGGGAACAGATTTTATAAAATAACAGAAATGAGTTTGAGTTTAGTTTCCTGGTGGGCTATTTCCACACCAATTCATGTCACTCTTTCTCATAAAAATCATAATAAAACTGAATAATTTTACTGTATAATAAATGAAATTGACACATAACCCCCCCCCCCCCCTTTAGGGATTTATGTATTTTTTATTGACAATGTATTCTTTTCTAGATGTATTTTTTAGGAAGCTTCCTTCAATGTAAAAAATCTCGTTGCCACCATAATGGGAGAAAAACTCCATGAAATTTATTTAGGTAGTGTATATATGTGTCCCACTTCATATCCATTTCTAATCAACTCCATTGTAGGTGTGTAGCCTTATTTATATATCCGTTACGGAGGTGGGGTCCACGCTGTTAGCCTAGAAAATTTCCAAACAAAAATTATTTTTTGGTCATTTTGATATTAAAATTAGCCTCTAGTCTAGAAGAAAATGTTAAAGAAATTAAAATATGTACTATATAAAAATAATCATTCAATTTGGATTTATATTTTTCTATAAATGACCAAAATACCCTTAACGTAAAAATCTGTCAAAATCCAATACTTAAGCACATTTCACATTTTAGCTCAAAACACACCATAAATCAAAAATTGATCCATATAAGCTCAAATTGAAAAAATAGGAGGGACAAAACGATTGAAATTCATAAAATAATGTTGAAAATATTAGTTATATCAATATATTTTTTGGTTTCGGGGGGTCCTACTAAGTATTGTTATACTCACCCGTACATGGGGTTTTCCTTCATGTGTCGTGTCTTGTGTAGAAGATTGAAATTTTGTTAGAGTCTAAGGAGGACCAGGACCAGACGGTGCTTAGTGAGACCAGAAAAATCGAGGTGTGTTCCTACAGTTGAATGAAAGCAGTCCAAATACTTACTTTTACGTTGTAATTTTGTTTTTAAACTCATTTTGGTTGGCTTGTATTTGGCCCTAATTACGTTATAATACTTCCTTTTATAATCTGGTTATGCAATTTAGATGTATGAATGAAAGGGTTTTTAGTTGTTTTTATATTTCAAAATTTTATAAGCTTGGAGATGTGTGTTTCAATATAGGTACTTAAGCTAAGGCCTCTCATGTCAGTGATTCACATTCTCAGAGCCAGTAACTATCCCCTAGCCTATTTGACGTGGTATTCGGGAGTCACGCCATGGGCCCCTCTAAGAGGGGGCCTTACACCTACTGAGTTGTACTCACTCCCTACTTGGGTTGCCTGATCGGTACCTAAATAGAGTTTTTCCTTTCTAGAGAGGTTAAGGGAAAATACATTGTGTTAGATCATTGATATGGGATGGAGCATGGATGAGGGAACCAAACACTATTCGGGACCTTCATGGGGGAGTCTTCAATGTATTTATTTTGTGTTTTATTTTATACACTTGACTTGTACATTGGCATGACATATTTTATTCTTTAGTTTTTTATATTGTATTTTCATTTTTGGTCATCTTGTGATACTAGTTCTTTTAGGTTATGATTACATGTTATTAATATATTGTTTATTATTTTTTGATGGTGTATTTACTCTGATAAAAGAGGGTAAAGTCTCCCCATGATCAATATATCAGACCCTCAATACTAATCAAAAGCCTCTAACATATGGGGAAGCATACCATAGGTCATGTGGCTGACCGATTGGAGGCACTGGTGTGTGGAACCTGGTCCGAGATGTTATAGTTTTCAACATTATAACTTTTGGAGATGTCTTGTAATATTCTATAATTCTGAAGAAAATCATGTGAAACTTTCCCGATAGGTTTGATTCTAGAATTTTCTCTTTATAAGATAAAGAGGATTTATCTCTTGATTAATTGATTAAATTTCATATTACTTATGAAAAGAATAAATATCCAATGTTAAAAAAATATTAAAGATGAAATAGATTTTGAATCAATGAGAAAGATGATAATTCTAGATGTTGGACATGATGATCCTTGCTACTTTGAAGATAATGAGGATGATAAGTTGAAGGAAAATATCATGTATCTTATATCTAAGAACTAATGTAGAGGAAGATGAAATGATGGTGGTAAACATACTCTTAAATGTTTTTATTGTGGTGGAATTGGACACTTTACTATGAATTTTCCTAAGAAGAAAGATGGTGAGTATTGCGAATATTCTGATTAAACACCTTGATGAAAGAAGTGAATCAAAAGTTATGAAGAAGAAAATTCATCCAACAAACACAAGAATAAGTCTACTAGAAAAAAAAATATTATAAGTAATAAAGTTCGATCATACTCAACTGAAACCAATTCTTCAAAATATGAAAGATAAAAAAAAATATAACCTTCATTTCAAAATTTTAGAAAATAAAAGATTCCTTAGATAGTGAACATGGTGGTGAAGATTCATATAGATATTATCAAATCAAAACATAACTTATATTATGTATTGAAAAAACTAGAAATCATAGGTAAAAAATTAGAGTAACAAAGAAATAATGTGAATAAGTTTCTAAAGTGAAAAATTATGTCATCAAGTCTGAGGAAGAATAAATTCAGTAGTTCTTAAGTTACAAACTAGTAATCACTAAACATGGAAGGATGGTTGAAGATCTTAATAAGATGTTTGAATATAAGGAAAAATAAGTCAATAAGTTTCAAAATAAACTTCTTGATTCTATAAATACCTTTAGAAATATAAATTCAAATTTTAACAAAGCTTTTGTGGTAAAATATATGACTTATCAATTTATTGAGAAATCACAAATAAATAATTTGGTGAATTCCTCACACCAAAATTAATGTTTCATCTGATTTTTCTAACATTTCAAGAGATAAGAAAATTAATAGGATTGTTTGGGTGGATAAAGAATGTGATAAACCTGTCACATATACAAAATTTAAAACTCCCTTAGAAGGAAATATGGTATACACCCAGAGTATGTTAGGGTAGGAAGTATTTATCAACCCCAAATTTTTTTACAGAGAAAGATCATACTTCAATAAAAAATTAAGATTTGATTGATTTTATTGGTGCAATATAATATATGGGAACATGACTTACAATTTTTGGCATAACATATCACTTCCCAAAAATAATATTTGAATAGAGTGGAAGAAACAGTGAAATTAGAGTGAATAACTTTCCTAACACATAGGAAGTTAGAAAAGAAAAATCACAAGAAGTTAGAAACATTCCAAAAAAACAATTTAAATGTCTGGAATAAGTTTATAGAAGATGTGATTTGGATTTTCATCATGTCAAAATAATTATGAAAATTTTTCTAGAACATGTTTCTTATGGGAGATAAAGAAAAGGATGCTAGGATAAATAAATTTGAGGAAATATTTTTTTTGTTGAGACTGCCTTGAAAGAAAGTAAAAAAGAAGAAACCCTAGATACTTGATAGTGGTTGTTCTTCATTAATGATAGGTGATTTAAAAATCATGAAACTTTTTGAAAATCATGAAGGAGGTTATACTAACCTTGGGAATAATAGTTCTTTAAAAATCATATGAATCAGAATGACTGAGATTAAAGAAGAAAAGTTGAAATCTTACAAATTTTTATTTATTGATGTGCTAAAACATAATTTACATAATGTAAGTCAGCTTTGTGATGATGGAAAAGAAGTGATTTTCAGAAAATATTCATGTGTTATCAGAAGTGTGAAACAGTGAAAAGTTATCACAAAATGAGAAAGAACTAGTGGAAATATTTTTCATGTTAGGGAATTTAAAACATTTTTCCCTTTTTCATGGATAGAAACGATTATAATGTTTTTAGTAGTGGCTGATCATCAAAATTACAATGTGTATCAGATAGATATAAATTTGGATAAATTGAATAAGAAGTTTACAATGAGAAACCTTTTGGGTTTCTACTTGATAAGGATGAAAACAATGTTTTTATATTGAAGAAAGCGTTCTATGGGAAGAAAAAAGATCCACATTCATGGTATTTTAAGATTGATAATTGTTTGAGAATGGTGATTTTTTCAAACGGAAAATTTTACAGAAACATATATATGAAAGATTTTGACTTTGGAACTATAATTGTAATTGTTCATGTGAATAATATAATTTTTTCTGGGGATGAAGAAATTTTTTGTAAATAATTCTTTGAGAAAATGCAAAATAATTTTGAAATATCAATGTTGAGATAATTAACTTTCAATAGTGTCTTACAAGTTCAATATAAGGAAAAATAAATATTCTTATCTTAAGAAAAGTACAGAAGGGAATTGTTACAAAAATTTGGAATTGTAGAATATAAACAAGTTTCTACTCCTATCCCAGTGAGGATGAAGATGAGTAAAGATGAGTCTGGAAAAAGTGTGAATTAGATAGACTTTTGGAAGATAATAGGAAGTATAATTTACCTAATAATCTCAAGCCTAATATTTTTTATGCTATAAATTTGTGTGATAGTAATCAAAGTAATATGAAAGAGTAAAATATGTTGGCAGTGAGGATAAATCTGAGATATTTCAAAGGAACAAATTCAAAGGATTATCATAAAAAATAAAATATTAGATGATGTTTCATGGTTATACTAATATTGATTTGGAAGGAGATTGTAATGATAGAAAATCAACCTTAAGAGAAACATTTTTACTGGGTGAATGTTGTGTAAATTTTCATAGAAGGAAACAAAGTTCAGTAACCTTGAGAAAAGTGTAATTAGAATATGTTGTGACTATTCAAGTATGTACTTAGATATTGTGGATGAAATTTCAATTGGAAGATTTTAATACAAAGGTTTCTAAACTATTGAAAACACTTTATGACAATCAGATTACAATTTATCTTTCTAAAAATCAAGTCCAACATTAAATTTCAATACACATAAATATAAAGTTTCACTTTATAAAAAGAGAATGTTGCTACTATAGATGTTTTGTTGGAATATATCTCAATGAAGTATCAAATTATTGATATCATCACAATGTCAATTCCAAAATAATGGTTTGATGAGTCGAGGTTGAAAATTTATGTTCATCCTCTTATAATGACTTCCTAAAACTCATAATGATGTCCCCTACCATGCTTTGGATTATATTCACAAAGGGGTGGAAAAAGGAACAACATTGTACTATGTAAGAAGTTTTTCATTATCATTATTTTATGAACATGATGTTGTGGTTATCAGATAATGGGGGAGAGTAAAATAAAATTTATTGAAAAATAAAAGTGAGAAAATATAAAACTTAGGGGATTTTATCTTAGCATGGCCATACAATTTTCTTCTCATCAAGGGATGGATTTTTTTCAAAAAAATACCTTATCTATTAGTGTGGTGTCTAAACACTCTTTTAATAAAGGATGTGTTTTGGTAAAATTCAAAAAACATGAGTTGTTTACAAAAGATGAATTATGAAAATTTTCTGGGAGTTAAAAATGCTATTAATGAGTGTTGTTAAAAAATCCGAATGAGGAGATTGAAGAACCTGTGTGATGTTTTTTTAATAAATTTTTGTATTTGTTTATAACTAATCATTTATAAAATAATGTTTTTGAAAAAAAACTGAATGTTTCTGAATGTTTTAACCCAAACATAAAATATAGAATTTTTTTTAAAAAGTTGTTTTATAGACAGGGAGGATTGAACTGAGAAACACCAGATGATAAGTATCAAACTGATCACCACTGATCATAGACTTCATCAAAAAGTTAGAGTTTTTTATCATACACACCATCAGTCTCAGATCCATTGACATGATGTTCAAGATTCATTGGACTCAATTTTGTTTAGAAAGTTAGAATGTGGCTGAAGAGGTTGAATGACGAAGGTGATGTCCGGAGTTAGAAATTTCTTAAACTTTCTAACCTTCAGTCAAATATTTATTTTCTACTTTTTAATTATCATATATAATAAGTTGTCTGTATCACTTGTGATGTTATCCATATGATTAAAAGGGGGAGAATAGGTGCAACGAATCATATAGAGTTTTGGTTGGAAATAAAGAAGGTGTTGAATGTAAGGGAAGTCGTAATACTTTCCTATATACGTCATATAGTACTTTGATAATATTGAAGTTCTCATAAATCAAGAGAACTGTAATGATAAAAGATTTTTATGAAATAGGGGAATCATAAAGATTGTATTTATTCTAGGAATCAAGAAAAAAGTGTTCATCAGATCCAGAAGTATTGAGCATAGAAGTTTTCAGAGGTCATAATGAGTTATAGTTAATGAGGATTGATGTATTTCAAAGTGGTAGATTGGAGTTTCCATCTTAAATAAAATTCCATCATAGTGATAATTACATCATTATGAGGATTTCATTGGATTGAATATGAGGAAGTTCATTGAGGTATAATCTGAGGAGGAAAGTTAATTAAAATGACTATGAGGAAGACATTCAATCAAACTAACTCTAAGAATGAAATTCAATCAAGACTGACTCTGAGAAGGAAATTCAATCACACAAAATCTATGAAATAATGTTAATTCCACTAAATATAATGAGGAAATTCAATTTAGAAATATATGAAGAAGTTTCATCATAAGGAGATGAAAAAGATCCATAATAATGAGTTGAGTAATTTCTATTATACTGAATAAAAGTTAGAAAGTCTGAGAAGAATTATTATAAAGAAAACATAAGAAGATTTCATAATATTTGTGAAGAGTTTAAGTGGTAAACCCAGAAATTAAAATATGTATAGATATTAATTTTTTTAATCTGAGTAAGTGGGATATTTTTTTTGTATCATAAATTTGTCTTTTTGGGATGCCTATAAATAGAATAAATGTATTTTCATACTTTTGAACTTTTTTATGTGAGTGGAAAAAGAAGAGAACTACATAATTCATGTCAAATTTATCTTTCAATATAGAAATCTCATTAGACGTTTGGACATATAAAACTTCTGTTTATTGGACTGAGTAAGATTGAACTGAGCATTTGAGAAGAGTTTGAGTAATGCATATTGAGAATGGATTCATCAAACTGAGTCTATCAGACTAAAGTCATTAGATTGAGTCCATCGGAACCAGCCATATCAGATGGAGAGAATCAGACCCAACCACATCATAAGGAGGATTCTGAGGTGATAATTTGTGGTGTAGTTTGAAAAAAGTATTTTTCATTTTTTTATCTCAATTTTTTGTAAGAAAAATTTATAAACTAATAGGAGTCAGTATAATCATTACAATTAGGATATATAATGTGTCTAATTGGAGTTGGCACATGTTTTATTAACTTATTCATATTAGTGAATTTCTATATACCCATAGGAGTGTCTGTGAATATTATATAGGTTCTCACATTGAGGTCGAACCTTGTAAATATCATGTTCTTTACTTTTTTTACTAATTTTTCATACATTAGTATTTAATAAAAGATTATAAGGATATAAACTTTAACAAGTTTGAGGGTTTAATATTATCAAAATTATTGAAACTTATAAAAGTGAAAAACTAATTCAACCCCACTTCTGAGTTATTATTCGAACCTTTGGGACTTCATATACTGTTTATCACTTTATTTGAATTTTTTTTTAATATTTGTGCTACTTTATTGTAATTAAAAACCCTAAAAGAATAATGGAATACTCTCATAAATCATCATTGATCTCACCATGTACAATAAGATGTGGTTCCTCCTTTCACTTACATCATTCCACTGAAGTGTATAAGGAGGAGTGAGTTAATATAGGATCCCAAACTCCTATAAGTAATCAAGGAATTATTGATTGAGATATTTTCCACCATGTTATAAGAGGATTTTATAAATCATATTACCAATTTGGTTCCCATATTCATTCTTTTATTTCTTGAATTTATCATATTAACCTGACTTATACCTCATGAAGTAGACATATTCATTTCTACTAAAATCATCGGTAAAATTTTTGTAGTATGAGAACTCACCCCTGCCTCAATAGGAAATGGTCCACACACATATGTATGAACTGATTCAAGAATCTCTTTAGACCTTTCACCTTTTCTTCTAAATGAGGCTTTATTCATTTTACCATATAAATAAGTGTGACACATACCAATTAGTTTTAGTTCAAAAGAATCTAAATATCCATTTTGGTATAACTTAGTAAAGTGTTTTTCATTTATATGATAAAGCCAATGATTCCATAATTTGGTGTGGCATGATTTATATGAAGTAGTTTCATTATCAATTTCTATTACTTGGTTTGTGTTACACGATAAAAAAAATTTGTTAATTAAATTCACCTTACCATTATAAATGTTATTTTTATAAAAGAAGCAACATTCATTTACAAAAATTAAAATAAATCCATATATATCAAGTTTAGATATATACATAGTGTTTTTTGTAATGTATGAAACAAAATAACTACATTTCAAAACCAATATCATTATAAGATCCCATATTTTTTAAGGTACGTCCCACTCTGAGGTTTTCATTGAACATATTTTGTTGGGTTTTCCTTTGTAATTAAGCCTTAGTGAATAAGTCTTATTTGATGATAGAGAGCCTATTTTGAAGAAAATAACCTTAATTTTAGGCATGTATGTCTATTTAAATTAATTGATTCCATGTATAAATATGTTAAATGGGATTACAAGGGTTTTCTATGAGTTTAGAATGATAATAGGTGGTTTGGTCACTTTTATAGAAGACAATATAAAAACTATTCAATGAAAAATTATATGTTGTGTACATGTTACATGACACGTAACTATTTCTAGATGCATTTCATGAACTAGTTTATGATAATATGTGGTTACATGTCGTGAACCTGATTCACATCGTGTAAATCTTGATCAAAATAAATTTTACCCTACAGAAAAAGGTTTTTTCCAGCATAACTTATAAATGAGGAAATACTTGACATGAAAGGATTACACATCATGTATTCCTCATACCCAGTAGTTTTAAGTGTGTCATGTACTTATGACTCATTATTTTTTATTATATCCTCTCCTCTATCGCTCCTAGGGTGAACTCTAGGAAATTTTGAATTATCTTCCCCCTTCCAGATGTCCCATTTTCACATTCGATCCTTGGTGAGTTTATTCACTTTGGTTTCCCTCTTCTCACCCGTCATTACTTTTCATTGTAGTGTACATATTTTGAACATGGGTTTTGATTTGGGAGTTGATATTGTTTTGGGTTAATATAGGTTCTTCTTGTGATCTTCTGTGACTTCTTCTTTAATGGATTTTTTCATTAGAAGCTTTGTGTTAATCACATGTTAAAGGTATGGAGACTAAAACTAACCCCATGGTAAAATTAATTGTGAATTATTTGAAATATTTTTATTATGTCCATGTAATGTGCACTATAATTAACCAGTAGATTTATAGTAAATCCTGGATTGGATTCCTTTAGATTCAATGGTTGATGCAACCTGGATTATGGATACCTATTGGGTGAGAAAAAATTTGATTAAAAATAAGTTGGCTAATGGTTTAAATCATAGTGAGTATTACATTATACACTATGTGATTTATTGATATAGAATCCCTAGGTTATATATTATTGATTATTGATATGAATCTTGATCATTTGGGAGATAAATCAAAGTTTATTTGAAAGAAAATGGTAATTTTCATAATTAACCATTGATATTTTTGATGTGATATTATGATATCCATACTGTTATGACTTGTTGATTTGGTGATGAAATGATTATATAAAGGGATATCCTAGTAGTGTTTAAATTATTATATATAGAATCCCTATCTGTATGATATACTATTTCCACTATTTCTCTATTACTCTAATTTTTATTAATATGGTTTAGTTCCACTATGTTTTACCCAGGGGTATAGTATCCCCACTATAAATATCACATCCTCTCTATTAGTAAATAGACTCTCGTATATGGGGATTCATGCTTGACGTCTAATAACGAAATCATTTTGACCATGTGAGAGAGTATCAAATCGTGGTATATTACAAAGTGGTATTAGAGTATCATCCTGTTATTTTCTATTGCTTTATTTTTTTTGAAAAAGTGTAAAGGAGACTAGGATCTATTGGGACATGGTAATGAGCTTATTCATGGGAGTAGCTAACCTATATAAGGGGGGAAATTTTAGCTTCAGGGATGGGATTATTGTTTATGTTTTTCTCTTGTTACAAATGATGTAATTTTACCTTGGTTAATTTACATGTTGTGTAATGTTATTATTTTGGGATGTTATTGTTTATGGATATTTACACTCGTGGACCAGTATGGTGTGATATGAGTATGCATGCATCGTGATAGACACATAATTATATATATATATATATATACATTCATTTATCATGACAGGGACATGTTTATTGCATGTGTTATATACTTTCCAATATGAATTGTCAAATAATATATCTATTATATATGATAAATGGAATGAAATAAACTATTATTTCATCATAAAACACTTATAATACATGGTTAGAGAGACCCAGAGTAATGGTTATCTACTATCATTTCCTCTTGTGGTTGACTTTATTTTAAGCCAAAGTTTAAAGGAGTATGTTTTTCTTGTAGATAAAATGACACCTCATCATCTTCGAGTTGAGTTCTAGGAGAGTGGAAATCATTTATCTTATAATGTTGATGAACTGGATATTCCTGTAGCTCTTGAGGATCAAATGGATGTTCATCATCACAACAAATTCTTCAGGGTCATGCAATCCATGACAAAAGAGACTATTTTCATCGTGCCTCTAATGTATGAGTTGATGACAGAGATTCAGCTACAACATTCACCAATGTTCACTGGGGAGTGAGGCTCCCAGGTAGCCGAGTTCTAGATTGAGTCAATATATACAATATTCAAGAATCTTGAGACACCCAATGATAGGATGGAGAATATCATTGTGTATATGCTAATTGGACCTACTAAACATTGGTGGGATATTCTTGAGCAGGATGGGAAGGAGGAGGAGTTATCTTAGAAGGAATTCGAGTTGAATTTATTGATCCACTTCTATCCATATATGTTGAGGGATGAGATGGATCATCAGTTCATTCATATGACATAGGATATAATATCAGTGATGGACTATGTTGAACATTTCACCAACCTTCAATGCTTTGTGCCATATTTAGCTATTGATGAGATATCTAGGGAGAAACATTTTCAGGATGGTATTCACAATGAGGTTAGGTCATATGTGAATGTTTTTATTCTGTGTATCTTTTTAGATTTGATGAATCATGAAATCATCATAGAAAAGAATCTGAGAGAGGACCCAAGAGGTAGCCAGGCTATTTCCATAGGGTAAACTATGATCACTTATTTTGGTGGAAAGAAGTGATTCTATGATAGTTTTTTCCAAAGAAATGACATAAAGACCAGTTATGGTAGTGGGAATCCATCATAGGATCATATTCCATTTTAGTGCATCAGTGTAGAATGTTATTGTACAAGAGACCTTAGTTTTCATACACCACTTTGGAGTGTGATGTTTGCAGCAGGATGGGCCATCATCATATGTTTTTTTCGAACTTCTCATAGTATTGTAATGGTAGGGGAGAAAGATAGGTACTAGAGTCTAGGAAGGACTCAACTACTCCTCATCATATAGGTATCTAGAGTTATATAGTACGTTTACATTAGGGCGAGATATGTGGTACCCCATTGTAATGACATAATTTTTATTAGTAAAATTTATTTCTTGAATAAATGTGTGTTGTTTTATATTATATATTATACACATAAAAAATATAAAGAAACCATTAAAAAATATATTAATAAATATTGATACATTAATAGGAAATTAAACCAATTAAATTTTTAAAAATTACATTTGGACAAAAATTATAAAATAGAGAAGCTAAAATGAGAAAATACAGATCAACCTCAGCTACTAGAATTATTAGCCCCACTACCAAAACTATATAAAAGAAAAAAAATTATAGTAAACCAAAAAAAATTATTTAAAATGGAAATATAGAACATTGAGATGAATTGATTTGAATATTGAATGAAATAATTTTGTGGTATATATATAAGGTAATGTGACTATTGGAATAGTAATGTGACCGTTGGAGTAGTAACCTAGTCGTTCGAATAGTAACCTGGCCATGAGAAGAGTGATTTTACCAAAAAATAAAAAATTATGATATAAATAACATTTATCATGAATAATTTATGTAAATATATATATTATAATTAAATAAAATAAATATGATGATTAAAAACCATAATGAAAATAAAGCATATTTTTAATAAACTATATTTTAAAGTATTTTGTAAAAATCATTATTTCTCTATTAAAAATTATATTTTACCTATTTTAGATATTTATTTTTACTAAATTAATATCATTTTTTAAATGATCATGTTAAAATTTTCCTTCAGTGAGTTTTTGGTAATTTTCTGAAATACTTCAATTTTTAGGTGAATAGTAAAATTATTGTTTTTCATATAATCGATGTATCTTAAGTTACATCATTCATGATGTAATAATGAAATAATAATTTATAGAAATTTATTTTCTTCCATTATATATTTAATTTCATAAATGAGTCATTAAAATACAATAAAATTAATTTTCAAACTTAAAAATGACTTTCCAAAACCTAAAATCAAAAGTGATTCCTTAAAATATCAATATATTTTTTTCTTCTCTTTTTATTTTTAATAATTTATTGAACTATAATTATAAAGAGTATGTAAAGTCTTAAACCCATGATATTATATTTATATATAATTTGTTTTCTCAATAATGCACTATTACATGATTTTCCTTTGATATATTATTTTATTAAATATTTAATTCTAAAAATACCCCTCTCTTAACGTATAAATAATCCCTCTCCCTTCCCTTGGAAACACACAACTCTCAGAAATTCCAATGTACAATATCTTCCCAAGTACTCCCCCTAAATACCTTTACATTACGTAGGGACATTTTGGAGCAATCCATCTCTAATCACCATGGGTGTTATAGCGTCTTACAAGAGAAGCTACGTTGAGGAGAGAGTAAGGCTCTATTAACTTTTTGCTTTTTTTATTCTCTTTCTTATTTTTACCAATTAATTTAAAAGAAATATACTATAAAACTAATTATTCAATAATTTAAAATTATATTATTTATGTTAACATGATGTAATTGTCATATTTATTATAAAAATAAATACAATACTTCTCTTTCCCTCTCTTTTAACAACGTCCCATTAAAGGTTGATTAACCACCTATAGAGACATTTCTAAGAATATTCATATAACCACCTTCATGGATGGATATTATTAATAATATATAATATATAAATAATTATTACATTTATTATAATCTACTGGAGTTAATCATACTTTTCTATAAATGACTCTGAATGAAAATTGAGAAATCAAAGTAAAATAAGAAATATTTAGAAAAATCATGATACCAAAACACTTCACTTTCCTATAATGTTCCTTAAATATAATTTCATTATTCCTCCCCCATATTTTTGAGATATACATGTTTATTATTTGATTTTTTGGAAAATACAATTATTCCAAAATAACTCTTCTTTCCAAAACGCATCATTGACTCCTCTTGAGTTGTTTATTCTTAACTAAAGAATGATGATTCTTATAGAAAATATTTTTTTTTTTCATTTTTCATTTTTGGAACCTGAAGTTTATTTATGAAATCGTAATTTTTAAAATCCTAAAGAAACCCATTCCTTCCCATGGGTTATTTTATGAAAGTATTATTACACATTCTATGTGACGTACATGATTATGTAAATATTATGATGTGATAACCAGACCAAAATTATATATCCCTCCAATGCATTAGGTAATGTGTTTTATCTCATGAGATATTGTTTATTATATGGGAACATGATGCTATATTTGTTTACAGTGATGAGGTTATGATTATTCACATATGTTATGTGTTAATATGATGCTAGCTTTATTCCCAACTATGTGTGGCATTTGAACACTATAACAAGATGTTTCATTTTTATTCATTTCCACATTTGATGAATTTATCACATTTTTAGCTCCTGATATTGATAATGATCCTGGGCTTATGATATGATGATTATTCTCACCCATGTTATATTGATTCAAGTTCCTTATTCATCCTCTTGAAATGCTTTTATCTTACCCCATTAATTGATGTATATCTTTAGGTAATTGCATGTACTATGGATAATGTGAGATTTTAGAAGTATAAAGAATAAGGATTTAAATACATTTTTATGTTTTATTATGTACAAGTTTTTTATGAGCCTAATTTTTCTAATACATAAACCTTAGGATCCTATATTTGTAACTCAATTATGTTGTATATCATTAAAATGATGTAATAAATATGTATGAAAAAATAGGGTCACTATAGTTTGTATCTATGAGTGGATTAGTTAATTTTGGAATTATGATTAGAAAACAAGAGTAAAAACCATTAGTATAAGTCTATGTATTGGTAAAACATCCTAGAATACTATTTTTAGAAAATTATAGACATAGGGACCACATAAGATATTCCTTTAGTGTTAATTTCATAAAAGAATAAATTACTCAAGATTTATTGACTTATGTTTTGTTATAAAATTTTCTATTCATGAAAATGGTAGGAACCACGAGAAACTAGGCCTAAAACCAATTTGAGTGACAATTAAACAATTATCCAAATGAGATCCCCAATTCCATGGGAAGTTGAGTTCAAAACAGTGTGGAAATGATTACCTAGTTGTCTCGAGATAAGAACAATAACATAAACTATGTGGAATGTCCATATTCACCCAAGATGATCAATTAACCATTTATTCCTTAATTCAAAAATGATCGTCGATGTTTAGTAGAACTTCAAATCCACTTGATGTGGAATAGTGGGTTAACTCAATAAAGAAGATCTTTTCTATGATCCATTTCTCAAATAAAGAGATGGTTACTCTTGCAATTTTTCATTTATATGGAGAAGCTATTCAATAGCATGAATTGAAAAAAATTCCAATGGATTAAATGGAAGTGATGGAGTGGGAAGAATTTAAGAAAATATTACATACAAATGATTTCCATTGAACTCTTCCATAAATGATTGAAAGAGAATTCATATAGCAAAAGAAAAAGGAAGGTGAAGTTGTCATAACTTATGACGAAAAATTCATAAGGTTTTAAATCTATTCCTTGGGTTTTTATCAGTAATGATAGAAAAATAGATATGTTCTTGATTATTTTAAAAATACACCTTCGAAACGATCTAGAAATATAAGAATTTCGGTGTTTTGAAGATGTGGTTAAATGTGATCTTATAATAGATATGGAGTTCAAAGAATGGTCCCATGGTTATAGAGATAATAAGAGAAGAATGGGGTTTCAAGATTGTGGGTCAAATGACAAATGAGGAAATATGATCCAACTACCCACATGTCAAAAATGTGGGAAGAAGCATCATGTTAATTACCTCAAAAGGATGGGGAAATTCTTCAAGTATGTGATAGAAGGAAACCAAGCTAATGATTATTGAAGACACATGAAGAAGCTGACCAACATGATATAGGAAAGGAAGTAACATCCTAATACACATCCCATGGTTCAATGCTTCAACTATAGGGACCAAGGGTGTTATGCAAGAAACTTCACTAAACCACATGTCCTTGAGGGAAACCAGTGTCAGCAGTCACCAAAGTCATAGGAGAAAGGGAAAGCTTATATCAACACTACTAATGAAGTGGAGTGTGGAAATGAATTCATACAAGGTATGAATCCTATTAACTATATAATATAAAAAGTATTATTTTATTCTCGTTCTACACATTCATTTATATCCTAAAAGTTTTCTAGAACTATTGAATTAAATCCTAGATACCTTTATGTGGAGATATCCATAAAAAACATAGTGGTGTAATCACTACAACCCAAGAATTGGACTCTTCTCCTATAGTCATATTTGGGATGATTCTTCTAGAAAATAATATTATATTTCCCTTGTTGACATTTGAAGCAATATTGGACATGTATTGGCTTTTATTATATATAGAAGAAATAAACTATTGGAAAAAATCTATTTTTATATTCTGAACAATCCCATGATCCTCTAAAAATGATTGGATGATCATGAATATTCTTTGTAAAATCCATCAATAGTGTGGGTTTTGATACCCTGTAGAGAAGTATACCTTTCCCAAATGGCTGAGTCAAAGGAAGGTATTAACTTGGAGGAAATGTCCATTGTTAGGGAATACATTTATGTTTTTCTCAAAGGGTTACTTATAATACCATGATCATGAGGTAGATTTATCTATAAATCTCATACTCATAGTCACTCATATCTCAGAATTACCATATATGAAGGCCTTGATTGAAATGGAGGAGTTAAATAAGTATCTACAAGAGCATTTGAAAAAACGGTTCATACATCCCAGTAAATCACGTATGGGTGCACCAATGCTATTTGTCAAGAAGAATGATAGATCAAAATAGGTGTATATCAATTAGCAAGATATCAACAACATCACCAGAAATAAAAATTATCCTCAACCAAGGATTGTGGACTTTTTAAATCAACTATGAGGAGTGAAATACGTCTCAACCATGCATCTTTTTTATGGATATCATCAACTAAAGATGAAGAAGGAAGATATTCCAAAGTCTTCTTTCCTTACAAGGTGTGGCCACTATGGGTTCATAGTAATTCCTTTCAGACTTACTAATTTTCCTACAAAGTTTATGGATTTTTATGAATATATTGTTTAGAGACTACCTCAACAAGTTTTTGGTAGTGTTTATCGATTATATTCTCATTTATTCCACAATTAAGTAGGAATATGAAGAGAATCTAATGATTATGTTGGTGATATTATAGAAGGAGAAAAAGTATTCTATGTTCAAAAAGTGTGGCTTTTGGATGCAATAAGTCACATTATTGGGGAATGTGATCACAAGTGATGGAATTTAGGTGGACCCTTCAATGAAAAAGGCAATTGAAGAATAATCTAGAACCGTTAGTGTCATAGAAATCTATAGTTTTACGGATTAGCTGGTTACTATTTACATTTTGTGATAAATTTATCATTATTTTTCTTCCAACTAACTGATTTACCACAAAAGGGGGTAAATTATTTATGGATGAATGATTTGAGGATTTCTTTAATGAGATCAAGAAGAGGCTAATCATAGTTCTTGTACTGTAATTTCCCAGTCAAGATGATTGTATCACTGAGAGGGGGAGAGAGTGAATCAGTGATATATATTTCTTCTATATTTCCTTAATTATTTAATAACCTTAGAATCCTATTAAATATTTATTTCCCTTTTGAAAACAATTAAAACAAACATCTATAGGAACACATGAATTAATAGGTATCACTATTCAACCAGAATTGCTACATCCTTTCTATGATTTTGAAATGATCTAATACCACACAATCTATTAGAAAATAACCCTTTTGTGTCCAATAAAATGAGTGGAATATTCTATTTCACTCATGTAGCTCTATATAAAGAAATCATTAGTGAATGTGATCCTTCAATAACAAATGATGAAATACAATGTTTTGTAATAACACACGATATGGTGATTCACTATTAACCGTCAAAAATGTATTATTTTTTAAAAAATTCTTCAATTTCTTATATAGAAGTTGGTAGGAACTTTTCTAAACTTTGTTAAAAAAAATTTCTGATTTCCCAATCCAATTCCCCCCATCCAATTATCCCAGTTTAATTTCTCAATATGAAAAATATATGACTTTTACAGAATACGGTTGAGAAAATTCTGAACCCCTTCTTCTTTAATCCAAAATTACCAATATGATTTTCCCAGTCTGATGATTCAGCCCAATACAATGTCTAGTGGAATACAAAGAAAAAAATATGGAAACCTCTTCTTCTCTCTAGAGCTATGTCTTCTCTATTCTTTTCTGTGAATAGTACATCTGTCAAAAGTACAAAGTACATTCCCTTTTATACTCACGCAAAAAATGGTTTGGGTGGGATTCCTAAAACAATTCCCACTCAATCAAATTTTCTAAATCTACATGTTCCTTTGAATTTTGGGTTCATATTAACTCTATTGGGTAGAAATAACAATAAAATTTATGATTTTTTATAACCTTTCCACCAGAGAAAAAGATTCATCAAAATAAACACCTTCAATTTTAGAGTAACTTTTACATACTAATATTTCCTTGTTTGTTATCACTTCACCTTATTCATTACTTTCGTTTTAGGAACCCCACTTTGTACCAATAACATTTTTGTTATCTGGATTAGGTATGAGTTCATATGAATCATTCTTTTCTATCTGGTATGACTCTTCATTCATGGACTGAACACATTCTAGATACTCAAAATCTTATTTCACATCATTCGGACCAATTTTTGAATACAAAGAAGTACGTCTAATAGTTTCTTAGGGTTGGAACATATTTTTTATTTTTACACCATCATTATCAGGTTTCTTTAGAACTTATTTTTTATACATATTCTTTTGAGAATATTAACTCCCCCTAAACCTATGAATTTCATAACCTAAGGAATAGTAGTAATGTTGTTGGAATAACCAACACGCATTTTTTTAATTTATGATTCCATCACAATACTAGTAGTAACCATATAATGAATATTTTTTTCTATAGCTTCCATACTGACTGGAGTTATGAATATGATTCTTATCAACCTTCTTATCTGAATTTTGTTGACCACCAACCTTTCAATTATCAATCAGAATCTTCTTTTTTAGCTTATTTTTCCTATTATCCTTGTCAAAACTAGAAATAATAGAAACATTTACATATTCATAATTTTTTGAAACATTTTTAGAATCAGGTTTTTCAAAAACTTATGAATTATCATCTTTGTTAATCTTAGCCACATACATAATTTTCTTATATTTCATATTTCCAGAAATAATTTTATCTTTCCCATCAACTTTTTATGGTTACTTTTTTATCCTTTTCAGGTATTTCCTTATGAAAACATTCACCAACTTCATATATTGATTTTTTGGAAAATATAATTTTATTTTCATCTTTACAAAGTTTTTACTAGACAAGTTCTAACTATTATATTTATGCCTTTAACTTCAATTCGATAATTTCATTATGATTCTTTTCTTCCTTAAGATATCTTTTCAAAACACTAATATCCAGTGGCATCTTTTTCATCTCGTCTAAAAAAATTTCATGATTTTTTTTAGGAACATTCATCTTCCAACTTCTTGTTTTGTTTTTCAAGACTTATAATATTTCTCAAATATAATTCAAATCATAATTTAAATAAAAATTAAGTTGATTTTCTTCCTAATCAGAACTATTGATTCTGAATTCTTCATCATTAATTAGTACACTAAAAGTATTCTCACAGACATGCTCAGTAGAATTTTTGGATTTAGCTTTACTATATTCTTATTCTTTATCTTTAGATAAGAAAATACACCTTTTTTATTTTGAGAATTTTTTACCCTTCCCTATGGAATAAAATTTTCCTTTCCACCATATTTCTTCCATGACCTTCTTGGACTTATTTATTCTTCATCATCATCGTCTTCTTTCTCTATTTGTGGAAAATTTTTTGTAAACTGCCCAATGAATCCATATTCAAAACATTTCAAGGGAAAATTCCCTTTATATTTACCTATGCCTCTTCTCAAATTTTTATAAATAAAGGATAAAATATCATCATGATTTTTACATAACTAATTTTCAGAATCAAAATAACCACCTTCTTCTTCAATAATAATCTTATTTGAATTCTTTTTCATTGTCTTCTGGAACAAAATTTCTCTATCAAATTTTATTTTTATTTTCATATATTTATACCTTATTATTTTATAATTGATGATATGTCTATGAAAATAATCTATAGATCATTTTTTTATGATATCTATCTTCTAATTAATAATCTTTAGCATCAAACATATCAGGAATAATTCTTAATATCTCTCTCTAATAACTATAGAATCCTCAAAATTTTATCTAAGACATCTGATAGTGTTGATGATGTTATTCAACCTTCTAAATATGTCCCCAATAGATTCATAGCCACCTATTTTCACGTCTTCATAATTCAGCCTCTAGATTTGTAATTTTTATTTTTCTCTTATGTATTTCCTTCGTAAATTTTTTTTAGCTTATCTCATATACCTTTAGCTAAGGAAAACCCTTCACCCATAAAAAACACATTTAGAAAGTGTAGATAGTAAATAATTATTTTCTCTTCAATCACTCTCAATATTTTTCTTATCAATATATTAATATGAACTTTATCATCAATAGGAGGAAATACATCTGTTGCATATTCATGAAAATTATATCTACTAGACATAATATGGGGAAACATTATTTTCATCCAGATATGATAATTCTTACCATCAAAAACCAAGATTCCTTTATTGTTTACACAATTGAAATTATCCATCAACTTCTCTTCAAAACATCAACAAAGAATAAATGAAGGTAAATTGACTCTGATACTAATTGTAATTTCCTGGTCAAGATAATTGTATCGCTGAGAGGGGGAGGGGTGAATTAGTCATATACTGTTCTTTAATATTTCCTTACATATTAAAAAACATTTTCCTCCTGTTAAATATTTTTTTTCCTATTGAAAATAATTAAAACCCACAACTATAAGAACACAAATATTTACAAGGTTTATTATTCAACAATAATATCTAGGTCCTTGGTATTTTTTAAAAATTATCTAATACCACACAATCCACTAGAATAAAATCATTTTGTGTGGAATACATTGAGTAGGCTATGCCCTTTCACTTGTGTGTCACTATATAAACAATTCAATACTACATATTATCCTCCCAAAACAAATGATGTAATAAAAATATTTGTAACAAAACACGTTATGATGCTTCTTTGTCAACTTTCACAAATGTGTTCTTTTTTATAAAAAATATTTACTTTCTTACATAGAAGTTTGTTTGAACTTTTATGGTCTTTATTATAAAACTCATTCCGTTTCAACTAGTCTATTTGATCTTTAATAAAAATATATGACTTTGTTAGAATATATTTGAGAAAATTCTGAACCATTTCTTCTTTATTCTTGAAATCCCAATGCAATTTTTATTGTTTGATTATTCAGCCCAATACGATGACTAGTTGAATACAATCTTGTCTCTCCTCTTATGCTTCTTCTTTCTGAAATACTTCTTCAACAGAATTCAATCAGGAAACCTATTATTTACTCTAATGCTCTTCCTTGTCTCCTATTCTCCATGAATAGTATATCTATCATAAATTACAAAGTAATTTCTCTTTTATACTCACCTCAAAAATGGTTTGGGGGGGATTTCTTAAAAATTTTCCTTTCAATTACATTTTGGAATAAATATGTTCCTTTGAATTTCATGTGGATCTTGCCTTAATAAGCACTTCTCAACACTTCTTGAACCATTATGAATATTCAAATAGCATTATCTATACGTTATACATTCTTTAAAAATATTAGTCTGATTCTAATTTCCCATTCTAATTTTTCATTATGGCCAGCTTCATTACAATGAAGACAAATGTAAAATAATATATACTTCCATATCTCTTGTCTTGCCCCACATGAATGATAAACAATTTAATTAACCCTATTTTAAATGGTTGACTAAATTGATGATAAATCTCTAAATTTATTCTTCATATTGGCCACCACATACTTTTCTTTTTCTTTACAGTCATCAATTTCAAACAATTCTTCCTCTAATGATTATGATGGCATAACAAGTCTGATGGACCGGTATTAGGAGATTCAACTTCATCAACTTCGTTCTCTTCTAAATATGATACCAGTCAATTTTTATCACAAAAAATTCAACCTTTGATGAATATGATGACATACTAAATCCAATGGATCAACATTAAGAAATTATTTCTTTTCTGAATATGATGCTCGCTCCCTTCTTTCTTTGAGGATTTAAATAGTTCTTATATTTAGATTAACTAAAAAATAACACCTTCATTATGATCATCCTCCTTGGTCACTAAACAATTATTCATCCATAAATATCATTATGATGATCTTGAGACTGTAATGATTCAAATTTATCAAATTTATTCTTTCGTAAACTTTTATCACGTACCCTTAATTCCTTCATGACTTTGATTATGTTGAATATCAGCTTCATCATCATATAACCTGAAATCTAATGTGTTTCTACTTACCTATATTTTATCAACATCTTTCTTTCCTTCTCAACCTTAAAACTATTGGTATGATTATGATCAAATTGAATATTATTGGTAGAATCTTTTTCTTCTATTTATTTCATCAACCATTCATCACTAGTTTTATAACTTACTAATGATTTATGATAACTCCAAGATCATCAAAGTATCATTACTTTTTTATAGAAGTTAGGAAGACTATGATTTTTCCCATTACAATTAAACCTTTCATTCCATAATTAGGGTGAGTATAATGATCCTCTTCATCTCGAAAACATATTCGCAATACAATGGACTTTCTTAACCATTGTGAGTCTCATTTTCTTGAATATGATGGTCAGCCTGATTTATAACAAATAAAAAGTGAGGTGATTTATTTTATTCTTAATATTCCTTGACAATAAAAAAATAATACCTAAATATTATAGTCATCTTTATCATCTTGGTCTTAACATGTACTCACACTACCAATAAGTGGACAATATTTTGTGATATATAGTAATGATTCAAAGAATGTCTTGGGTTGTGTAGTCATGAAGAATGATAAATTGATATCCTATTCCTCATGATAGTTAATGATCCTTGAGAAGAACTACATGGCACGTGATCTAGATTTAGAAGATATGATCTTTTCTCTAAATATTTGGTCTCACTATATTTATAGTGAGAAGTATGACATATATACCGATCATAAGAGTCCATATTATATATTCACATAGAAGTATATCAATATTCCTCAAGGAAAATGGTTTTATCTAATCATGGATTATGAATTCTCTATTCACTATAATCCGATAAAGGAGAATAAGGTAGACAATGCTCTTAAAAGAAAAAAACATGATACTATATCCATGATAAAAATTGAGAGAGACCTTATCTTCATGTATATGAAAAGGATATATCATGAAATAATAACGATATGGAATACATCCTACCTCTCACTAATGATTTCCTAACCAACTATCTACGAGAAGATCAAGGAGACATAAATGGATGATCTGGAGCTAAAAAAAGTTGAAATCAATAAATGAAGTGGAACTACATGAGTTCCAAATTGATGATGATGGTGTAATATAGTTTTTAATGAGTTTTTATGTTCTTTCATTACCTGAGATAAAGGCCATGCTATTGTATAATGCACATAGCCTATCTTTCTACACCACCCCAAAAGTACCAATATGAACCATGATCTTTAAGAACACTTTTGATAGGAAAACATGAAGAAGGATATTACGGAGTATATATCAATGTGTTTGGTATGACATCAAGTTAAAGTAGAGTGACAGAATTCCAATGGGATGATGAAACCATTTCTTATAACTATGTGGAAATAGGTGAATATCACCATGGACTTTATCACCATTCTTCAAAAAACATCCACAGAAAAAATATGATATGGTTTTTGGTGGATTGACTCACCAGGACTGACCACTTTATCACTTTTGGGGAAGATTTATCACATGAAAAAATTTCCATGATATATGGGAAGGAAATGGTGAGGTTTAATGGGGTTCCACTTTTGATCATATCTGATTTTGATCCAAGGTTCACCTCTAAATTCTATAGAAGAATTAAATAAGATTTTAGTACTAAATTAAATTTTAGCATGACCTATCACCCCCAAACTGATAGAAAATCTAAAATGACTATTCAAACCATTGAGGACATGGTATAATCATGCATGATAGAATTTAAAGGAGGATGTGATCATAATTTCCCACTAATTGAGTTCTTATATAAAAACAACTTTCACTCGAGTATTTAAATGGATATATATGAATATTTTAATGTAAATCACTGTAGAACCCATAAATTTTTGGTATGAAGTTGTGGAATGAAAGATACACTGACATAATCTTGTTAATGTGATGACAATTAAGTTTCAATCCACACAATAACATATAAAAGTTACCTAGAGTCAGTAAAAGAGCTATAATGACTACTACCTAAGGGAATCTAATTTTGATGTTATAGAAAAATTTTCCTTTTAATATAACCATGGAAAAGAGTCATACACTTTTTAATGAAAGGGATGTTTTAGCCTGAGGAATATCGACCCCTTTGAGATCCTTGATCGCATAGGATTAGTGACATATCAACTTTCACTTCCACAATGTATGGATAAAGTTCATGATTTGTCCAAAACCAACTTTATGGAAGTAATTAGGCCATTAACCTTCCATTATTGAGTTTGGTTGTTTTTTTTATGACTGTTTTTAAGGTAAAAATTTGGGTAAACCTAACTTGTTTTCAAAATACCAAGTGAGTCCTTTTCCTCTCTTATAAAAAGTCACAACCTATCCTCATTCCTCACACAACTCAAAACAATTATTTTCAACCAATATATACCAATATAGATTCCTAAAGTCCCTCCCCTAGATCTTGAATCCTCCCTTTTGTTAGATATTCATACAAGGAATCCATTTGGTACAAACAAAAAGTTGTTACCCGATTAAGAAGTAACATCTTTTCCCAAGATTTTTAGTTTTATTTCCATTATCCAACCCCTCATATATTATTATTTTATTATTGTATAAATAAATCATATACTCAATATAATAGTATTTATTATTCTAAGTGTTAGACCTACACTTACACATACGTACATTTAATGGGTAATGAACATATTTTGTCTGTGAATAGTAAAATACTGCATCACAAAACAACAATTTTTCATTTTACTAAACCAACTTTCATAGTTGGCCATTAAGATGGAAAATATATTTTTATATCATATAAATGATATTTATTAATTCTTTATTATTATTTAACACTTTTATAATACAAACCTTTAATACTATCCATTTTTCATTAATACGATAACATCGTTTGAGGAAGTGTGGAATACCGCCCCCTCAAAGAGATGTGATTCATTCACATGATCCATGGAATGTATAAAGAATGATTAGAATTAAAAATATGTGAAATAAACAACCTATATATTATGTAAATAAAATAATTAACTTTTTGGAAATATACTATATATATATATTAATTTATTTATTCCCCTTTCACACATTTAAAAACTGATAACGTCGTTCATAGATGTGTGGAATTCTGACTCCTCGACATGATGTAATTCATTTTACAACACAATAATTATATTTATATATAAGTATATATGATAAATAATAAAATATTTATGTTATATTGGTCATTCTATAAATATTAGGTGTTACTAACCTTCATTCCATAACGATCATTGAAAAATAAGAACATCACTCATGCGTACGTACGACCAACCGTCACCATGATTGTAATGTTGGCTCATTTTTCATAACCATATTAAATAATTTATTTTAATGGTATATTTATTTAACTAATATGATAATTATTTCATGATTATTATTTTTTAGATGTCATATAATAACCCCTTTGACAATAGTTGACCTACTAATGTTTTTTTGATACATAAATCTGAATTTGGTGTCAAAAGCTGATGTAAACATAATTGTTTAAGTAGTTCTATACAACATAGTATAAAGTGAAAAAAATAATGTTAAACATGAAAAATTTTCCAACAAAATTAGAAAATTAACATAAGTTGATTATATAGGAAGTCAAAGGACGTTCACCAAAAATAAATCTCAAGGTAATGTATTTACATCTAACTTTTTCAATCTATGAGATAAATGTCATGTTCACCATTTAATTATTTTTTGTGTTGTATCTACTACCCATTTTTATATATTATGTCATTATTTATTTTGTCATTATGGTATTTAAAATATTCATTCAATATTATTCCTTCATCAGGCTTATGATTTAAATTGTCATAGAGTGGTATGGGACACTTTGGGATGTTTAAAGATTATTTTCCTTATGAATTGTACTAATTATCATTCAATGGAATTTCCATTCTAGGATATTATATATCGATTTTTAAATAAAACCATTCATTATTATCTGGTTATTCATGACCATTTTCAAGTATAGGTACTATATTTTCTACTCTTTGGTACTACAAATGTTTTAGAAAATGTTATTAAGAAAACTTAACATTATTTCTCTATTCAGTCAAAGAACCTATTTTCTTCTAAAACCCGTTTTAAAAAAAATGTTTCTAAATTGATTTGGTAAAGAAATTATTACACTTTTTTTTCTTTTACCATTGTTTTCAAAGGAGTCTTCAGATTACGTTATTATCAATTCATTTTTAACCTTTAACAATGAAAAAATAATTTTCTTTTACCTCATATAAAAAGTACATATTTACCCAGCATAACTTATTTGAAGATTCCTTTTCATGTATAAATGGTTAATTTTTAAAGAAAATGTTTTTAAAAGTGATTTTCACAGAAAAAAAATTTCCAAAAGGTTTTTCATAATTAAAGGATATTATCCTCAGGGATTTTTTTAAATATCATTTTATAGTATTTCTATTCATCATCATAAATAACCATTTATTTTTACTCAACTTGTTATTTCTTTATTGATACCATCCTCATTCTTCTTCTGGGTGGCTTATTATTGATTTGTCCAAGGATAGTATTCACATTCACTTCATTGAATCATTTGTTATTCCCCTTGAAATAATCAATCTTCTATGATCATTGAAAATTCAATTTCCCCCTAATTAACCGTTTCATTCATCATGTATATTAATATTACCAAAACCCTATACCATTTTACATACAATGTCTACCTTAATAGTTATTTTATTATTTGAGAAAATATTGATTATTTCATATCCTTTATTCAATACATATATTTGATAAGGCATATTATTTATTTTGTTTATTTGATATGAGGAATGATTTTATATAGGAAATAATGGGAGGAGCACGAAATTTATATAGGTCCTCAATGAATCGAAAGGTTCTCATGAGAAAAATTAGTTTAACAAATTAGAATTTTTTAAACCGTCTTGTGAAATGTATTGATGGTATAGGTTTTCATGAGCCTCAAACATGATGTCTTATAAGAAATCATTTCCCTCTTTTAGTTTTAGTAATTATTCATCCATGATATTTTACATTGACAAATCTATGGACACAATTGATTTTTAGTTATTTAGATAGAATGTGTTTTAGTTTCTTACTATGCCATTTTATTTTGCATTATCCAGTTATTTAAATGGAATGTGTTTTCAGTTATTACCTTTACATAATATTTATGAACTTCCTTCTTAGTTTATTGATTATATAGTGAAGGTCCTTCTCAGTTTATTGATAATATGGAATGTGAGTTCAGTTATTCACCACGTCATAATTATAATTCTCATTCATTCATTATTACTTCTGCTATATTTTTCCCTTACTAAAATTTTTTTCTCACCCTTTTTTTTATTTACCTAGGAATCCAAGAAGCATACTTTGAATTATATACAAGGATTTACTAGATGTATTAGATTTATCTTGGAAGAAATTTATTTAGAATGAATAGAAAATTATGTTTTAATTATTGTATTCTTTTCTCATGTATGTATCTCATTTAACATGAATACTAAATTCTAGATCCTTCGGGATTTAATTACTTGTAATATTTCCAATGTAATAGTAGTAGACACCGACTCTAGGCCTTATGGGGTCAGGTTACATCTTTTGGTATCAGAGGAAGTTTAGTATCATCCTTGGGAACAAGATTTAGGAAAACATAGGTTAGATAACAGAGACCTAAGGTAGAATTTGAGGATAAGTATAGAATAAAATCCTAGAATTTTGGTAAGGTAGAGATTATGTGGTTCTTTCTAGCAATAGATCCATGTCTGTATACTAAAAGTGTGACTGGTTTTGATACATATGTATCTAGGATTAATAACATTGAAAAGGTATTTTGAGCCTAAATTTGGGTAACCTGGTATACAACAATGAGCCTTACTGTACAACTTCTTTGACACTCTTGGGGGATATGTTTAAGATAATTTACATTTTCATTAAAAAAGCACCATGAAAGATATTGACATTGAATAACATAGGTTAAAACTATTGTATTTTGATTGCAAATAGGGTATCAGGATTTAAAAATACTAAAAGTGATATTATGGATAAACTCTAGACTAAGGAATGATCTTTGTGGAAATTAGTGCATGTAGTATTTATGTATTAGGGTTGTAATGAAAAATTTAGATAAAATTCTATTTTTTGATTAACCTATTTTAAAGGATTTCCATTATATTTATTTTAGGAATTATATTAATTTTGTTTTACAAAAGGATGACCTATAAGCTTGGTGATAACCAATCAAATCTGGCAAGGTTGCGGGTCTTAAACCCATGACCAAAAGACAGTAAGGGTTTCTTGACAACCACTAACCTATGAAATTTCATTGTTAATTTTTCATTATTTTAGTTAAAAAATTTGATGAATAAATTTTAATGTTAAACCAGTAGTTTCGCTTTTGTGGATTAGAAATTAATCTATTAACCATATTTGTTTTGGAAGATAGTTAAATAAAATAGTTATAATTTTCACTCTTTTATAGGCCTTAAAATCCTTTAAATGTTTCTTTTAGTGTTTTAGGAATAAAAAAATTCATTATTTGTAATTAATTTCTAGGAGTAAAGGTATGAATTATAATTTGATCAAAGCACAACAAAAATTTCGTTTTTTTTCATATGAAATTGAAACCTATCATGTAGTAATATTTCATTATATTCTTAAGTAGTAAAATAATTACCCAACATTAGGAAAATGTCTTAAAAATAAAATGTTTTCCAAAAATCTTAATTTCTGTTGAATCTGTGGTCTTATAAATCATCAAATATTGATGGCTTTGAGGTCTTCAAGTGTCCATTGATCATACACTTGTTTGTGGTTGATGACCCCATTCATTCCGTATAAATATTTACATTTTTCCTCCAAGTATGTTTCTCTACTATACACTGATGTTCTACTACTTAGAGACCTAGTTACATAGTATTCCATGTGACCTATGTACTTTCTATTCTACCTTTCATAGATGATTAATTATAAACCCTTCTCATGATGTGGGATTTCAAACATTGGAAGTATCAAACAATCTATCGCCATGATCATGTTTAATTTGCAAGGATGTAATTTAAATAAGGTGGGGAGAATGAGATGAACAAAAATTATAAAGTAATAACCTTTTATTTGATAGCGTGTATGACATACGACACCGAACATGTAAGGTGATATAATATCTAGACACTTTATAAAATATTTACTATTATAAATAGATTCTCTATATTTCAGTACATGCAACACCGAGTTAGCTTTTGTTGCAGGCAAGAGAGGGCTTCCTTGATAGATTATGTTACATGCAAGAGTGGCCTTCCTCGATACCTTGTGATACATGAAAAAATAACCTTCCATTATAGCTTCCATTACACACAAGACAGATTTTCACCAAATAAAAATGTATTATTAAAATATTATTATTTAATATAATATGTTATAACCTAGCTGTTATGTTAGCTGTTATAAATAGTGTCAACTAACATATGATAATTTATGGTTTATATAAATGTAAAATTAATTCATTGGTTACCAACTAATGATAAATGAATATAAGAACCAATTAGATATAAAAAAGATATATTATTATTTATATACATCCAAAAGCGTTTTTCCTTAACAAACATAGTTAATTATAATTATTGATTGATTTTAATGAAATATAAATTTTATATATTAAATAAAATATTTTTTATATTAATCCATTATGTTTGATATGCATAAGATAATAATAAACCCAATTTTACATATAAAACCTATATTTTTATAAAGGCAATTTTACCACCTTTTAATAGAGAACCCATTTTTATTTATAATTTTGACACTTTAATTGATTTAATATATAAAAATTAACTTAATCATGGAAATATAAATATTATCATTATTTTAGGGTGAATTTTTGATATTTTTTTGGAGACATTTCATATTTAATGAATAGTTAAAAATACTGAATTTTAGTTCATAAATTCTTTTTTTATATAATATATTTATAAGGTTAAATTATATATTTAATTGGTTTTAATGTTTAATTACATAATATTTTTTTAAATTTATACAATTTATGTCATGTTGACAAATTTTTATTTTAAATTGATTATATTAAATAGCAAACATTCATACCTTTTTACCTTAAAAACATGTATTGTCGTCCCATCTTCGGGATTAAATTTAAATTAATTTCTACCACTTCTGTGATTTGAATTTGTAAAAATGGATTCCATATTTGGAATAAAAATAATTTATAATTTCTAATAAGACCATTTTTTTTTATAAAAATATTAGTGAATGTAATTAAAATTAATTACAATTATTAAGGTATAATTAAGCTTAATAAAAGACTAAATCTTTAACTTAAGGGGCCAAATGACCTAGAAACCTCTCCAAAACCCCTTTTATTGAAATATTTAAGACATTAATCTTCCATTAATGAGTTTGGTTGGTTTTTTCTGACATTGTTTTGGTTAAAACATGTGTAAACCCAACATGATATCAAAAGACCAAGTGAGTCCTTTTCCTCCCTTATAAATGGCCGCCAGCTCTCCCCATTCTTGACACATCTCAAACCACTTATATTTGAAATATATCTTCCCATATTGCTTCCAAAAATCCCTCCTATAGATCTTTAAGGATCCATTTTAGTATGAATCCTTCCAAGGAATAAATTTGGTAGAATCCAAAAGTAGTTACACGATTAAGAGGTAATGTCTTCTCTCAAGATTTCTAGTTTTATTTCCATTCTCCAACCCCTCATATATTATTATTATATTATTATATAACAACAGAATTTTCCATAATATACTGTTATTTTTTTTATCCTAAAGGTTATACCTACACTTACACACACTTCCATCTAATGGGTAACAAACATATTGTTTCTGTGTACGACAAACTACTGCCTCACAAAATGATGATTGTTCATTTTCATTTATCTACTTTCATGGTTGGATAATTATGATGGACACTATGTTTGTATATGATATATATTATATTTATTATTTTTTTATACTTATTTAATTTTTTTATAACACATACCTTTAATAATTTTCATTTTTTTAATACAATAACTTTGTTTGAGGATGTGTGGATTACTGCCCCCTCAATGTGATGTGATTTGTTCACACGATCCATGGAATGTATAAACGATGATTATAATTAAAAATATGTGACATATAGAAAATTTATATTATATTAATGAAATAATTACCTTTCTGTATATATATATATATATATAATTTTATTTATTACCCTTTCACACACTTAAAAATTTATTACGTCGTTCACGGACACGTGGACTACCGTATCCTCAACATGATGTGATTAATTTTATATCACAATAATTCTATATAAAAGTATATAAGATTTAATAATATTTTATTTATGATATAATGATCATTTTGGAATGATATGGTGTTACTTACATTCTCTCTATAACAATCATTGAAAAATAAGAGCATTACTCATGCGCACATACGACCTACCATCTCCATGATTGTAACGTTGGTTCGTTTTTCATAACCATATTTAATTATTTATTTTAAATGAATATTTAATGAAAAAATATGATAATTATTTTATTATTATTATTATTGAGATGATATATAATGACCCCTTTAACCATAGTTGACCTACCAATGTTGTTTTTGACACATAATCCGAATTTGTTCTAAACACCCAACGTAAACAGAATTTTTCAAGTAGTTGTATAAAACATAGTGTAAAGTGAAATAAAATTAACTATATACTTGAAAAGGTTTCTCAAAAAATTAAAAAATTAAAATAAATTTATTATACAAGATGTGACAGGATGTTCACCCAAAAGGAATCTCAAGGTAATGGATTCTCACCTCACTTTTTACATCTGTGACATAAATGTAATATTCAAAATTTGATTAATTTTCTTGGTGTATATACTAAAAATTTTGATATATAATATCATGAAATATTTTATCATCATTGTATTTGAAAATTCCATTCAATATTATTCCCTTCTGAGGCTTATGATTTAAAAAATTTCAATGTTGTATGGGACACCTTAGGTTGTTTAAATATTATTTTCCTCATGAATAATACTAATGATCTAGCAATGGAACATCCAATAGAGGAAATTGTATAAAAACATTTCAACAAACCCTTTCATTATTATTTAGTTATTCATGAATATTTTCATTTATTAGTACCATTTTTAAACTCATTGGTACTGAAAATGTTTTATAATTTTTTAAGAAAATCAAACTTTATTTATCTCTTTAGTTGGAGAACCGATTTTCTTTTAAAAATCATGTTTTAATAAAATGTTTTCAAAAATATTTTTAAAATTATTTGAAAATAAATTTTTATACTTTTTTTCTTTTAGCATTGTTTTCAAATGAATATTCTTCTCTCTTTTCAAAAAAAATGTATTTTTATAATCTTTCACCATGAAAATAGAATGTTCTTTTACCTGACATGAAATGTATGGATTTACCTATCGTTATTTCTTTGAAGCTTCACTTTCATGTCTAAAATGTTACATTATAAAAAAAACAAAAGTGATTTTCAAAGAAAAGTTTTTCAGGAAGTTTTTCTTATTCATTGGATATTTTCCCCAATTTTTTTAAAGATATTTTTATAGTATTTCTATTCATCAGCTTCAATAGAAACTACTAAAAAACAAGGTTTATCAAATAATAGTGCTTTAAAAGTGCATGCTAATATTGATGTTAAAGACTCCCTTTGTCAGTGATAAAAAAACAATATTAAAGGAATTATTTAATAATGATAAAAAACGTTGTTAAAGGGGGACATTTATCATCATTTTTAAAAAAGCACTGATAAATGAGATCTTTTAACAGTACTAGTAAAAACACTATTATAGGGGGGTCCTTATCAACACTTTTTTAGAAGCACTGATAACGACCCCACTTTATGAACTCTTTTTTTAGTAGCACTTATAATTGTATACTTAAAAAATTCATTAAGAGAAAATATTAATATATAAATATATATATATTAATATAAATATAATATTTATTTTTTAAATTATTTTTTAGATAAGGTAAATATTATTTTACACTTAATATATAATATATTTTGTGAAAATGGATTACAAAATAAATAAAAAAATAATTTTATTTAATAATTTACTTATTATTTTTGATTAATAGTCATTTAATATCAATTTTAATATAGAAAATAAAAAAAAATAAAATATCTAAAACAAGTTTAAACCGTAACTCAAACTTTAAACAGTGATATCTTTTGATTTGGGTGTCCATTTATGCTCTACCACATATAAAATCATTTTTTTCGATGATATCTACACCCTTAGTGACAATGGTAAACCTTTATCACATGTTTAATGCGCAAAAAAGTTCCTAAGATCTCTAAAATAGAGTATTTAGTCAGGGTACCCTGATTTTTTGACATTCGATGGATTTTCAACCTATTTAAAGGGGGTCTTATTTCCTTTTTTGGTGGTGACTAATTTTATTCCTAGGTATTACATTTATATTGATATTATGGTTTTGAAATTTTATCATTTTTCATAATTTAATGTTATTTATAATTAAATATATTCATGGTTTTTTTGTTTACATATAATAAATCACTCATATAAATACATATATCAACATAGATATGTAAAAATGTATATTATATTATATGTAAATAAATACATATTATAAATATGTATTTAAAATAATATCTATCCATTTTCACATTATATATACATATACATATGTGTGTATTAATAAATTGATATATATTTATTTTCTATTCTATTATATATAAATGAATAAAATATATAATATATTTAAATAAATATAAGTATATATATATCACACGCACACATATATATATATTGTATAAATGTATTTTAAAATAATTATATAAATATATGTATATATATATATATAAACAGAAATATCATTAAATAGACATCAAAACAACATAGTGTAGTTGTAATGGTGTTCCATATTAGAAGGATAGGTGTAGGGTTTGATTCCATGAAGATGTGTATAAGTATAGAAATTCACAATGTGATGATAAAAGGTGGTGGGTTGAAAATCACTGATAAAGGGGGGGGGGGTGGAGCGCTATTAAAAGGTTCGTGGAAGCGCTGATAAAGGGGGTCAAGCTCATAGGTGTCCAAAAAAATATAATTTTACCAAAATTAATAGTGTATCCTTTATCATCACTAAAAATGTTATTAAAGGCCCCCTTTATCATCACTAAAAAAGTGTTGTTAAAATAACTTTTATCAATGCTTTTTTATCATTGTTAAAGGGGGACTTTAATAGTTCTTTTTTAGCACTGATAATGTTTTGAACATTTAACCATGCTCATGTTTTCAGTGTTTTACTAGAATTGATAAAGGACTATTCAACCACTTTTAAAGGCCTATTTTGTAATATTGAACCCCTTATTTTTACTCCACTTAAGATTTTTTTTGAAATGATATCATCTGTATTCTTCCTTTGAATGGGTTATTATTGATTTTTATAACGATAGTATTAACATTCACATCATGGAATTATTTGTTATTCTCCATGAAATATTCAATCTACTTTTATCATTGAACATTGGATTTACCCCTAATTATCCACTTCATTCATCATGGTTGTTAGTGTTTCCAAAACTAGATACCATTTTAAATATGATGTCTACATTGATAGTTATTTTATTATTTCAGAAAATATTAATAATTTGGTCTTCTTTATTCAATACAGATATTTGATAAGGCATATTATTTATTTTAATTATTCAATTTGAGGAATAATTTGGAAAACAAATGATTGGAGGAGACTAAACATTATATAGATTCTAAATTCATCGATAGGTTCTTATGAGATAAATTATTTATGCAATTCAGAATATTTTAAATCATCATGTGAAAGATCTTGATGGTATAGGTTTTCATGTGCCTTGGACATGACGTCCATTAAGAAAGAATTTACCCAATTTAGTTTCATTAATTATTAATCCATGAGATTTAGTTTCAACATATTTATGGATACATTTCATTTTTAATTATTTAGATATTATGTGTTTAAGTTTCTTACCTTACCATATTACTTTTTTCATATCTAGTTATTTTAAAGTCATGTGTTTTCATTTATTACTTTGTCATGTTTTTTATGCACATATTTTTCAGTTTATTGATTATATGGCATGTGAATTCAGTTATTCACCATTTCATAATTATTATTCTCATTGATTTGTTATTTATTATACTATAATTTGACCTTACTAATCTTTTTATCTCACCCTTAATATATTTATTTACCGACGAATCCAAGAAACATACTATGAAAGATATGTATAGATTAACTAACTAGATTAGAGTTATCCTCAAAGATATTTATTTAGAAAGAAGAAGAAAAATATTTACTAATTAGTTTATTATTTTCTCATGTATATATCTATTTTATCAAGACTACTAAACTCTCAGTCATTTGGGATTTAACTCATTGTAATCATGTCAATCCAATAGTAGTAGACACCAGCTTTGGGCCTTTTGGGGTTGGGTCTCTACAGATCTCCTCTTTGAGACGCTAGGGTTAATTTTTTGAGAAGACCAGAACGTATAATATGTGTATATGGAAGTTAAGATGATAGATGGGTAGGGTATGGTCGATCTAGAAGGTTAAAATTGGTGTAAGGAAGTGAGGGATAGAGTTCCCTTTTATAATTTAGGTGGGGCATTTTATGAAACTCCCAAAATAATAAATTAATATATATTATTTTTTAATTAAAAATGTCTCAAAAGTGAATTATTCAAACCCTAAGATGAGTATGGGTCGTAATACTCTCAAAAAATAATTTTTAGACATGTTTAGGTCACAATGTTAACCTTATCATTTGTCTTTATCCCTTATTTAAACACTTTAACTCTTATCGTGCCAACTTTTTTTTTACTCTTTAGGGATAATATACTTACTAAAAAATGATAAAAGAACCCAAAATGGATCATTGATGACATATTTAACCTTATTGTTGTTTTTTGGCTGAATATATTTTTTAATGAATTTTATATCATTTAATAAAATATTATTTATTTTAAAGTGTCATTTTTTTCTTTTATGATACTATTCAATATTTGTCTTTTTAAACAATATTCTAACTTCATGATAACATCGAACCAAAACATATAATATATCACCCAAATTTCTAAATTATCTATAAAATCCATGGATGTCATTAATTATGTCAAATTTTATTTATTTTATTGTTTTTAATATCATTTATTTTTTCTTTCCATTAATTAAACAATTACAATGTAATTATTATAAAAGAATTTAATTAAATTATTTCTTCTCTAAAAATTTTAAATAAATTGTCATGATGAAGATAAATTTATTAATTTTCAAATGAATATGTATAGTCCAATTTATCTTTTTCATAACCATTTATTAAAAATGTAATACTTATTAAAAACATGAGTATAACATTTTTAACATATCTTTAAATAAAATATAATAAATGTCTTATCCTCATTCAAGTGTCTTAAAAAGAGTATAATTTAGGCCTAATGATGATTTAGGTAGAAAACCACTCATTATATGAAAATAGGACAAGTGTTGGGGTAATTTTATAATATCATTTATATCCATAATTACTTAATTTACCCTTAACTGTGGTAATTAAAATATTACTAAATTTTACTATTTTTCTGATAAAAAATAAAAGAAACTTATTTACATAATTTGGACCCACTAATTTCAAATATAGAATCCATTTTTCATAATTCAAAACATATAATTTGTAGTAATTAATTTAAAATTAATCTTGTTGACGGCGTGAGAAAACGAGTTATTAAAGTTTAAACCTGCAAAAGATTGATCATTTATATATCTAAATTCATCGTAAAATTGATAAAAATAACCAAATTTGTATTAAATGATAAAAATAATCTATTTATACTTTAAAACATTATATAATATAATTTAACACTTTCAATTATTTTGATGAAAAAAATTTGTTTTCATTTAAAATTTAGTATTTTTCACTATTCATCAAAACATGAAACATATCAGAAAAATAACGAAAATTTGACTAAAGTAAAATTTTATATTTATATTTAAAAGATGAAGATTATTAATTCAAATATAATTCAAATAATTATCAAATATTGGATTTAAAAATGGTTCTCCATTAAAAGACGCTAAAACTCTTTTTATAAAAAAATAGGTTTTATGTGTAATATTGGGTTTGTTATTATCTTATAACTCTCAAATAAATTATATAAATATCAAAAATATTTTATTTAATATATAAAAAATTTATTTCAATAATATCATTCTATAATAGTAATTAATTAAATTTATTAGAATAAATGACTTTGTGAGCATAAAAATAGTTCTTTAAAAAAACATCTCATATATATTTAGTTGGTTACTATATTCATTTTTAATTAATTTAGAACCAATTAATTCAACCATATATTTTCATAAGTTAGTTAATATTATTCATAACCACTAACTTAATGCATAGTTTATATCTAATTATATTAAATAATGATATTTTAATAATATATTGTTGTTTGGTAAAGCTCAGTCTTACATGTAACGCAAGCCAACTCATTATTCTGTGTAGCATAAAAATATTTTGGTATTGAATACAACATAATCTATCCAAGAAAATTAATTTATTTAAGAAGTGACATACTGTAAAATCTTGGGGTGTTACAGGTGATGTAGGGACATCAGGTGTTTATGTTAATACATTTCATCTACAAGGTGGAGATTTTTGAACATTATTCACTCAATATTGTAAATTAAATGATTTTAATTCCATGCATTATGTGAAGACCAAACCCTAGAAAAACCAGGGGTTGGTGCCTTTTGAACATGAAGTGTCGGTTTAAAACAAAAATATGCACTGATAAACACACATCACGTGCCATTCTGAGGATCGAGGTCAGTTCGGGCTCTGGGAAACCGGTAACTTCAAGAAAGTTTCATCTGATAAAAAGTATTACCCGAAAATTCAAAATTCAAAATGTATGGTTAGAATAAGAATGCCCAGTAAGGGGTTTAAAATAAACCAATGAAACTATTGAAAGAATTTATAAAAACTATTCCGAAGAAAATTCTCTTATAGAAAACAGTAACACATGTAACCTAACATAAAAGTGCTCAACTACGATTTTCAAGGAATACATTAATCAGTTAGGACATTTTTAAAAAGGGGTAGTAAATGATATCATGAACAAGTATGACAGATGACTTTTTAATCAAAAATTAAACTGTTAAGAGTAATAGTTAATCAGAGTTCTGTGTGAAGGAAAAAACACCAATTTCATACGTTGGTTACTAATTTACATGAATCATGCCCCAAACTTTTACTTGTGACATCAATATGAAATTGATAAAAACATAATGGAAAGAGAGTGAAATAATATGCATATCATCTTGAAAAGAACTTGTAACATGACTTGAATATGTGGATTTAACATTTCATTTAGACATTAATGAACCTATCACTGAGGTTCAACCCCAAGGTGTCAATAAAGAAAAATTACTGAGGTTATTCGCCAGGGTATCGTGAAGCTTGTCATCTCTAGAGATTAATTCTTTACCCAATGCCTTGGAACGCTATCAGGGTGCACCCTTAATAGATCTTTACTTTCATGTGAGCCACATAAATATATACTTTACTTAAATGGGGTTTTATATTCAAGATGTCAAATACCACCTTGAATAGTTCATTCATAGTTGGTCATAGTAGTTGAATTTATATATCATATAATTGAGAAAGGAATCAAGATGATTAAAAACCAAGCTAACAATCATATGACCATTATTAGAAGGAAAGAAGAAAGTCAGTTTATGGAACATACATTGATATATTAGGTATGGAAAGAACAGAAAACTATAATTTATCACATGAAAGTTTGTTCTTGAAATTCTAAAATTATATCATCCAATTGATTACATGGTTAACCAAAAATATCAACTAAGATATTAAGCGTTCACATGCTAAAACATTCAATATTGTTATGCCTTTTCATAATACTAAATAATGTTAATGATAGAAAGCATGAATCTTCACCATAAGAAACATCATTTAAAACATACGAAAAAAAATAAGATACTCTTAATTGTTCATATAAGTTTTTTTCACACCCTATTTCTTAAGTTTTTAAAACTCCACCTAAACTCAAGACCTAATGTGTAAGGACCATAACAACTAAAATAAAGGTTCATGCAACATATAAAATATATGTATGTACCCGTACTCAAACTGAAATATTGGCACACCCATGTGTGTTAATCCCCTATGAATATTAGTTCAACAACATTTTGTATAGGGCAGGTCATGCCCTTAGTCATTAATTTTTTTTTATGAAAACCTAAAAAAAATTTATAAAAAACCTGATCATATATATAACATTTTCAAAAATTTTTTATTATTTAAATATGAAATTATGTGTACGTAAATATGTGCAGTGCATGAACACTTATACACAAACTTAACACATATTACCGAAGTAGAAAGGTCATGTCCATTCCTTCATATAACTGACGTATATATATATAACCAAAAGTATATATGTATTTTCAAAATAACAAAACGAGTCCAGGTATAATTATTACTTTTTTAAGCTATTTGATTGTAAGAGAACCCAAAGGCCTTGGTTCAACATTTAAGAACTTTTTCACTGAACCGTAATGTTAAAAAAAATATTTTCGAATATATAAGTGTATATATTTTAAAAGAAGGAAAACAAGGAAAAACTAAAAACCATTACTTTAAAAACTAGGGAAATGACGACATCAAGGAGGTTTAGTCTGGATCTCTGGATACTTGAATGGGAGAGAAGAATCGAGAGATCTTGGTTATTTATATAAAAAATATCACACACCACCTTCCACGCAAAAATGTACCATCTTTCATTGTATTCAATGGGGGTGTCATTCTTGAAGAAAACAAGGATACATTGGGTCCCTGGCAGTCAGAGGTGAAGAAAACGAGGGGTGTGCCATAGGGTAGGGTTACTGGTGTAACCCACGCACGGAGGAACAAGACGACAAGGCTAGGGGAAATGCCGACGAAAACAGATGGTCTAGATCGATCCCAACGTCGATCTAAGGGATGAGATGAGTCCGCTGGTTTAAAATAATTGAGCGGCGTAGATTAGATCTAAGTTTCATCAGATGGTCTAAGATCAAAGTGACAATTTAAAAACCTCGAATGGCCATGATTAGATCATGTTATATTGAATGGTTGACAGAAACCGCAGAGAGAGACGCAGTCAGTGAGGGTCGAGGGCAGGATCAGAAACAACTGCCCAGATCGCGCGCGAAGCAATCCAATGGTCCAGATCACATTTTTCCCGAATAACTACTACCCACATCGAAATGAAGAGCGGTTTTTTCCTCCCTTTTAACCCTGGGCCTCCTAACGAGTGCTCAGAAATCACACAACACCCATGAAGGGGGCCCTATACACGGGCTCCCGCCCGCATGACTTGGCCTACCCAGACCCCGCCTCATCCTCACGCCCGCACTGGTGCGCCTATGTTCTCTTTCTCGCTCCCGAGTTCCCATTGGGGAACCTCTTCCCGAGCATGGGCCGGCCATGGCTTGGTTCTGAGGGTCAAGCTTAGCCACTTCGTGTGAGTTTCCTCCCTTGACCATAGCCAAAAAGGGCAGGCCCTTGTCGGCAATTTTTTTTGAAAAACTACACTAAAAAAAATTAAAACGAGGAAAAATTACATTTATTAAAACAATATAGAATTTTATATTTTTAAAAATTTATGAATACAAATTAAACTTTTTTTAGTTAGAATTATTCCTAAAATTAAAAATACTAAGCCCATTTTTTTATTTTAAAATTTTAGGAAAAGGAAATTTTAATAAACCAACATTATAATTTATACACTTGTATCCACGAAAATATAGTTCAATAAAAACATAATTTAATTTGAAAAAATTAAACATAGTTTATGACATAATTTAACAAATAAATATCATTACATTGTATTTGAAAAATTCGCAAGGTATTTTGAATTCCTTAATTCTTATCAAAATCACTTAAGGGTGAAATGATGTTTTACACCATATCCTTTTAGAGTTCATAAATGATGGTTTAATTATAACCTTAATCATAACTTAATTATTTTGAAACTAATTAATATTTAAATAAGTTCACTTATACTAACAAGGTCCAACGACTTTTATTTTATAACTGTTAGCTTCCAACGTTCACTAGAGCAACAGTCGAAAAAAGTGTCCTATAAAACCAAACCGTACAGTGTCCTAAAACTCAAAATGAAGAGGACGGTGCTTCCCATTCTGCTAATGATCAGCATGGTTTTTATGATCAAAGTGGTGATGTTTTTTTAATTATTTGACTCGGTGGATCTAATTTATTTATTGGGACTCATTGTGGTGATTGGGGGTCATCTAGTACTTCTTATATGGTTTTTAATAGGTATATTTTGTTAGCATGATTTCTCTTTAAATCATGGTGTATTGTAGACACCACGGTGTTCTTATTTAAATAATGAGCCTTATGTTTATCTTTTAAATTTTTGTCTGTTTAAAGGGATTTAGCAAAAATAAATGCATATTATCATCATTATATGATACCCAAAATTCGGGGTGTTACATTACTCCCCCAATCAAAGAATTGGGTCCCCACTATTCCATTCATACAGAAATGGTAATAGGAAGCTCTATGTTGTTCTTAACATATCCCCCCATCGTAGAGGATCCTCAGGATCATTCAGCGGAACACCCAAATTGATACTAAACTCCTCTAGTTCTCTGATCCAGAAAAACTTCGGGCAGAAGGGGTTGAAATCATGCACCAAACACTCGTGATTCTAGAGGGTGGCTCTAATGGTAAAAAGTTTGGAACTATCAATATTGACCAACGTACGAAGAAAATTCCAAATTATGTATCAATTGAGAACATATATGTTATAGACATTGTCGTACAGGCTAACGCTGAGGAGTTGGTACATGTAGGTGGCATAAATTTTTCCCTATAAAGTATCCTCTTGATATTTTACTCTGGCAGTGTAGTTCTGGCCTAGGGTAAAACACATGAAGAGATCTTCTTGGTATTTTCCTCTCCTCTTACGCTTGACCAATTGTGTTGAGCCTATGTGGTAGTAGATGGGAGCATTCCTTTGACAGGTGCGGAGAATCCCCGGACCATTTGTCACCTCAAAAAATTTTCTTGCACATTCCTTGTAGGTTTGCGAAGGGATGATACTCATCTTCAGAGGTTTTGATTGCAATAATATCCAGTATCTCAGTAGGAAGAGATAACATGTGGGTTTTTCCTTCCATATGAAAGTTTAACATGAGAGTTCAATCACTTCATATCCATCCAAAAATATAAAAAAAGTAAAGACATAAGAAATAAGAGATAACAAAATATGTTCTTTATATAACTACTAGTGCACAACGTAAAATGGGGCTAATGGTTTCCCCGCTTCCCTAACACATGAATTCCCAAGACAAGCTCAAAACACTCTATCTCCCTAAAATATATGCAACCTAAGCAATCAGGTTCGATGTCGTGGGAGCACTTATGGTATCTCCATAGTCTAATATGTGGTGTGTACAACTGTGAGACTTCTCTATGTACTTATTGTCTGTACACAAAACTAGAGGCTTTGTATTCAAGGTTTCCAAATTCCATCATTTGACCAAAATGGCCATAGGAAAAGTCATGACACATGTATGCTGCATGGAGATCTCCCTCTATAGTGGACTCTTGGAAAGCTGTGAGGGACGAGACACCTTCTATTGCGGTGAAGCATCTACAAATTCCATCATAGTACTTACCCCATCGTGTGTAAGATGGAAACTAGTCTTTCATCATAAATATGTAATCCAGACCCACTCTTCAGTAGTGTTGATGTACTCTGGGAGAGTTGGACACATCATATAGATGTTTGCACGAAATACGGATATGGGCATAGTATATAAAAGCTTCATGGAAGGATATGTAAATTATGGGTTCTAAGGCCTCATTGTGAAGAGACAAAAGATTTGTACCTTCAATTTCCATCTGAGAATTATGAAATATCATTTTTAGTAATACTGATGTATATTTTTATTTGGTTCAGTTCTGGATTTCCAGAGTTATCCAAATCAAATCCTCTGATACAGACTGTGAAGACCCGACCCTAGAAAAACAAAGAATCGGTTCCTTCTGAACGTGATGTATCATTTTAAAACAGAAACATGCACTGATAAATACACATCACACCCCATACAGAGGATTGTGTTCGGTTCGGTCTCGGGGAAACCAGTAACTTCAGAAATGATTCATCTGATAAAAAATGTTACCTGAAAATTTAAAATTCAAAACGTAGGGTTAGCATAAGAATTCCCAGTAAGGGGTTTAAAATAAACCAATGAAACATTTTATTTTTTTTGAAAACATATCCAAAGAACATTCTCTTATAGAAAACTGTAACACATATAACATAACATAAAAGTTCTCAACTAATATTTTCAAGGAATACATGAATCAATAAATACATTTTCAAAAAGTAGTAGTAAATGATAGCCTAAACAAGTTTTACGTATGAATGTTTAATCACAAATTAAACCATTAAGAGTAATACATAATCAGAGTTTCACATGAAGGAATAAAACTTCAATTTTATATGTTTGTTACTGTTTTACACGAATCATGCCCCAAACTTTTACTTGGGACATCAATATGAACTTGATAAAAACATAAGGGAAAGATTAGTGAAAGAATAGGCATATCATCTTGAAAAGAACTTGTAACATGACATGAATATGTGGCTTCAACAATTCATTTAGACATTCATTAACATATCACTGAGGTCCATCCCCAAGGTGTCAATAAAGAAAAATTACCGAGGTTATTCACCAGCGTATCATGAAGCTTGTAACCTCTAGGGATTATTTCTTTACCCAATGCATTGGAGCGCTATCAGGGAGCACCCTTAATTTGTTTTTACATTAATGTGAGCAATATAAATCAATACTTTACTTGAACAGGGTAGTATATTGAAGATATCCCATACCTCCATGAATAGTTCATTCATAGTTGGTCAGAGTAGTTGAATGTACATATCTTATAAGTGAGACGTGCATCTAGATGATTAAAAACCAAGCTAAAATCATATGACCATTATTAAAAGGAATGAAGAAAGGTAGATTATGGAACATACATTGACATCTAAGGTACTAAAAGAAAAAAAATAGAATTTATCACATGCATGGTCATTCTTGAAATTCAGAAATTTTGTCATCCAATTAGTTACAAGGTGAACCAAAAATTTCAAGTAGGTTTTTGAGCTTGCGCATGCTAAAACATTCAATATTGTAAAGCCTTTTCATAATACTAAATAATGTCCATGATAGAGATCACGAATCACCACTATAAGAAACAACATTTAAAAGATAGGGGAAACATATAAGTAACTCTTAAATGTGGATATAAGTTTTGTTTAACACCCTATTTCTTATGTTTTTAAAACTCCACCAATACTCAAGACATAATGTGTAAGGAGCTTAATAACATAAATCAAGGTTCATGCAACATATAAAATATATGTATGTACCCGAACTCAAACAGAAAGATTGACACACCCATTTGAGTAAATCCCCAATGAATATTAGTTCAAAAACGTTTTGAATAGGGTAGGTCATGCCCTTAGTCATAAAAAATTGTTTATTAAAACATGCAAAAAAATAACATTATAAAAACCCTATCATATATATAACATTTTCAAAATTTATTTATTATTTAATTATGAAATTATGTGTATGTGAATATGTGCAGTGCATGAACAATTATACACAATCTTTGTACTTATAAACAAAGTAGAAAGTTCATGCCCATTCCTTCATATAACCGACGTATATACATATATCCAAAAGTATATATGTATTTCCAAAACAAAAAAATGAGGCCAGGTATAATCCTTACATTCTTTAAGATATTTTAATGCAAGAGAACCCAAAAGAATAGGTTAAACATTTAAGAATGTTTGGACTGAACTGTATGGTTAAATAATATATATATTTTTTCAAATATATAAGTGTATATATTCTTAAAGAAGCAAATCAAGGAAAAACTAAAAACCCTTACTTTAAAAACCAGGGAAAGGAGGACTTCAGGGAGGGTTGGTCAGGCTCACTGGAGACTTGAATTGGAGAGAAGAACTGAGAGATCTTAGTAATTTATATACAAAATCTCACACACCACCTTCCACCCAAAAATGCACCCACTTGCATTGCATTCAACAGGGGGTGTCATGCTTGAAGAAAACAAGGAGATATGGGGGTCCCTGGAGGTAAGAGGTGATGAAAACGAGGGGTGTGCCATAGGGTAGGGTTACTGGTGTAACCTATTAATGGATGAAGAAGACGACACAGATAGGGGAAATGCTGGGGAAAATTGATGGTCTAGATCGATCCCAACGTCGATCTAAGGGATGAGATGTGTCCGCTATTTTAAAATAATTGAGCGGCTTAGATTAGATCTAAGTTTAATCAGATGGTGTAAGTTCGACATGACAATTTAAAAACCTCGAACGACTAGGATTAGACCATGCCAGATCAAACAGTTGACAAAAACCGCAGAGAGAGCTGCGGTCGGTGAGGGTCGAGCGCGAGATCGGAAACAACGGCCCAGATCGCACGCGATGTAATCCAATGGTCCAGATCACGTTTCGCCCGAATAACTACTTCCCACATCGAAACGGAGAGTGATTTTCCCCCCCTTATAACCTCGGGCCTCCTAAAGAGTTCTCAGAAATCACACAACACCCATGAAGGGGCCCTATACATAGGCTCCCGCCCGTAGGACGTGGCCTACCCAGACCCCGCCGCATCCTCACACCCGCACTGGTGCGCCTATGCGCTCTTTCTCGCTCCCGAGCGCCCTTCGGGGAACCTCTACCCGATCTTGGGTCGTCCTTGGCTTGGGGATGAGGTTCAAGCTCAGCCACTTCGTGTGAGTTTCCTCCCTCGACCATAGCCAAAAAGGGCTGGCCCTAGTGGGCCAATGTTTTTTGAAAAACTACACTAATAAAATTAATAAGAAGAAAAATTAGATTTATTAAAACTACATAGAATTTTATATTCTTAAACATTAATGAATATAAATTAAACTTGTTTTAGTTAGAAGTATTTCTAAAATTAAAAATACTAAACCAATTTTTTTAACTTAAAAAGTTACAAAAAGGAAATTTTAATAAACCAACATTATAATTTATATACTAGTATCCACAAAATCATAGTTCACTCAAAACATAATTTAATTTTAACAACTTAAACAAAATTTATAACATTATTTAAGAAATGAAAATCGTTGCATTGTATTTGAAAAATTCGAAAAGTATTTTAAATTCGTTAATTCTTTTAAAAATCACTTAAGGGTGAGATGAAGTTTTACACCATATCCTTTTAGAGTTCATAAATGATGGTTTAATTATAACCTTAATCATAACTCAATAATTTGGAAACTAATTAATATTTAAATAAGTTCACTTATCCTAACAAGGCCCAATGACTATTTTTTATAACTGCTAGCTTCCAACGGTCACTAGAGGAACGGTCGAAAAAAGTTTCCTATAAAACCAAACCATATAGTGTCCCAAAACTCAAAAGGAAGAAGATGGTGCTTCCCATTCCTCTAATGATCAGCATGGCTTTTATGATCATATTGGTGATGTTTTTTTCTTTATTTTACTCGATTGATCTACTTTATTTATTGGGACATGTTGTGGTGACTGGGGGTCTTCCATTACTTCTTATAGAGTTTTTAATAGGTATATTTTGTTAGCATGATTATTCTTTAGATCTTGGTGTATTATAGACACCACGATGTTCTTATTTAAATAATGAGCATTATGTTTATCTTTTAAATTTTTGTTATGTTAAAAAATATTTAACAAAAGTAAATGCATAATATCATCATTATATGATAACAAAAATTCGGGGTGTTACAATACTCCCCCCATCAAAGAATTCGGTCCCCACAATTCCTTTTATACAGACATGCTAAGAGGAAGCTCTCAGCTATTCTTTCCATATCCCCCATCATAGAGGATCCTCAGGTTCATTCAGCGGAACACCCAAATTGACACTCAACTCCTCTAGTTCTCTGATCCAGATAAACTTCAACAAATCTTCACTTTATATCCTTCTTTCCCACACGTAAAGCATTTCTTTGTCCCATTGAGACACTTTCCTGGGTGTCTCCTTCCACATTTCCTGCATGATGGAAATTGAGGATTTCATTCTCCATGGTCTCCACTAATGGATCTCTTATCATTCATCACCATTCTCTTCTTTGTTGAGTCCGGTAATTGGTTAATATATATATTGTTGATCATATTTTTGGAAAACTGATTTGGCATAAATATGATATATTTTACGCCTATCAACATTCTATTTTGTTGCTCATTTCCACCACCGTTCCCACCTTGTACATCATTCTCAAAGTCACTATGACTTCCTTGGAATCCAGCCATTGACTTAAACCAGAAAGCATTGTGTGAGTAATAGTAGTCATACAATCATTAAGAGATTAACATGTCACCATATTCTCAATTTGAAACACATTATGATTAACCAAGGTCATTAACTCTCATCTTATATATATAATACTTTAAATCGGTTTGTAAAGAAAATATAAATTATCTTAAGCATATCCCCCGGGAGTGTCGTAACCAAGAGTGCAGCAAGGCCCGTTGTCGTGTACCAGTTCCCGTTCGAGTCTAGCTCAAAGCAGTCTTTTCGGGATTTACCCCTAGGTACAACTGTGCTAGAGCCGCCTCTTCCTGCTCATATCCAGACATGGATGTATTTCTCGGAAAACTCACAAAATCTCTACAATACAAAAATTATAGGAAGTTCTTCTATATTAATCCTCAAATTTCATCTTAGGTCTACGTGCTCTAATCGGAGTTTATCTAAATCTAGCTTCCAAGGTTTGTACTAAACTTCCTCTATTACCAACTGTAACGCCCAGACCCTAGTTACCTAGAGTCGGTGCATTATTACATAACATTGGCATGATCACAAGAAAGATCAAATCTCGAAAGATCGATTGGTTTACTAGCCTTAGAAATACTAGATACATTAATATTGTTTTACATTACATCAAAAAAAAAATGTCTTCATATCCCCTCATACTATCCCTGCAAGTCATTCATAAATTACTTCTTCATAATCCTGGGAAAAATAAAACATTGAAAGGGGTGAGCACAGATGCTCAGTAAGGATAACATTATAGTAGAAGCTTTCATAGATAAGCATAAACATTTAAGGCAGTTTATAACTAAAACGACAGTCTTTTAAACATGAACTTCAGCATAAAATGTCAAAGATAAAATAAAATAATTCCATTTACTTACTCACATGGATATTCTACTAGTCGAATGATCACATGCAATATCAATAACCACTTTCATAATGATGGAATGCATAATTCCATACTATCATAACCACATAGCTAAGGCCTCGTGCCAAAACTACAAATAAGATTTTGTCATGGCCTTTTGCCAAGACACTAGTTTGTCTCATGAGACTTATCGATTCATCGAGGTGCTATAGAGGGCTCCACCCATCACATATTAAGTCCAATTCATTCCTCATATGAACGTGTTTAAACATATCATAAACATTCGTATTTAAACTAGCATACGAAATTTCAATACATTAACCACAAACCATGAATGGTATAAAAATAGTACATCCATAGTCAAACATAACTCATTAAATACAATATGGAAGATTTTATTGTACCTCAATCTATAATAATGAATGATATTGACATAGATGAAAATAACCATCAAAACTATTTGAGATAAATATCCCCCTTTTCTTGAAAACATTTAAAAGTCACACTATTTGTCAAGAAGCCATTTAAAAATAGATTTTTGAATCAATGTTTCCCATACCACTTTGAAACATTTAAAATGAGTTTTAATTTTAAAACATTAATGTCCATATAAATAAATCCTTAAAAGCATTTTTAAAACATGTACATTAATGAGCAAGATTTAGAAGGATAAGTCTTTAAAACATTTAAAAATGATATTTTAGTTAGAGTTTCTAACCAAAAGAGAGACACTTGAATACAAATAATTGAGGTAATCAAAACATTGTAATATCATGAGAATAAAGGGATTCATGATATACTATGTCAATGTACATTATATAAACCACATAAAAGTGATTTGGTGTATAACAACAAAGAAGTTTCAATGGAATGTAAATTGAGATGAAATCTCTCATAAAGGTCGTATCCTTAGATTAAGGATAAATAAACGACATAATTAGGTGTAAAAATATAAATACACTAAATATGATTGTATATTCAGTGTAAAACAATCAAGGGACAATCATAAATATTCTAGTAAAAACAACACCAATGAATTGGATGTTTATCTCATCAAATCGAGATTGAGTAAAAATTACTCTTATCAAGTTCATACCGAAGACTTGAGAATTTATCAATGGAGTGATTATCTGTATAAAATGTATATCCACAGAAAGGGGAGTGGAAATTATGACATAATCAATTGAATAGTGATTCCACACATAATCTAGGAGTAAAATAATAAATGAAATATGCGTAAAGCCGAATGAGTGGAAATTAAAAATTTCAAATTCCCTTATTGATTTGGTAATATACAAAACATACACCCATGAAAGAAATATATTACAATGATGATGTAAATATACATGAATTAAAGTATATTACACAATGAATTCAAAATTGGGCAGTACACACACCACATGTAATCAATAAGTGGTGAACAATGGAATTCTCACGGAATTAAAAGTGAGATAAGAAACCCCTTACCTTGTACATTTCCTTGGTTGGGGGTAGGTTAACCTCCTGTAAAATGTTTAAATAATTGTTATTAAATTATTCATGAATCATATACATTAATTTTATATCATATATGATCTTTTAACATTGCGTTGCTAATAATATCTTAGAATTATCGTCATTTCGGGTGTTAACTTACTCGTTTTATTTTATATGTTTTGTTACGTAAGCCTTGTTTGTCATGGATAGGATGTATATTATTCAAATCCAGAATGATATAAAGTTCTTAAACATTATTTTTAAATCATCAAATGATAATTATACTTGATTGGATATTATGGAGAATGAATCTCATCACGTTCGTGGAGATGGTAGTCTGTACGTACGCACGAGCGACAATATCATTCTTTTGATATTAAAATAATATATAATTGGATAGTATATCATATATACAGAATCATTATCATGTTATATTTATTATTTAAATGAGTTACATGTCATTATTATACCCACCCATATAATAATATATTGAATAACAATTACACCATGATGTGGACACGGTAAGCCGTATGTACGCACGTATGGTGACATGTTATACAAAGGGTGGATAGAATAATGAATATGGTTATACAATATTTATAATAACAACATAGTATATATAAGATACTGGAGTTATTATTTTAGAATGGTAATAATAAAGAAAGCTGTAGTGGAAGAAGAAAGGAACTTGAAAAGGGGTGGTGAAAACATTACCTCTTTTCGGGTTCTTCCTTTTGATTTGATCAAAAGGGCTCCTTAGGATGGCTTTATGATCAAAATAAGGCCTCTAGGTTGTAGTGAGGGAAGTGTATAGAGTATTTGGGTAGGGTTTGGACGAACCAAAATTCTTTTATGGTGTGAAGAAATGAGGAGGAGGAGTGCCCTTTTATAAGAGGGGTGAGGGGCACCTTTGGAAAAGCTAGAAATATTAATTTATTATAAATTAATATTAGATTTATAATGGCTCCAAAGTTGATTATGCAGAGGTTAAGGTGGGGATAGGTCGAAATACATTCAACAAATATAATTTAGACAGTTTTGGGTTACTATATTAACCTTATCGTTTAGTTTTAACTCATAGTTAATTAGTTTGACATTTAAGATGTCACTTTGTATTTTTATATTATATAATTAATAAACTTACTATATACATCCAAGAGACCCCCAAGTGGTCCATTAATGATATACCTATCATGATATAAGTCTCTTGTCCGAACCTCAGATTTTTAAAAATTTAATATCAATTAATAATATAAGATTATTTTTAAAAACTCTTTAATGTCAATTTTGACACTATTCAATAGTTGATTTTTGTGAAACTTATAACAGAATGATTACATCTAAAAATGTCATTTAAATAAATCCTAATATGTAATAATATCCTAGAAAATTAGTTTAATTCATTAAAAGCCTTAAATTATATTTATTTGGGTATTTATAATATCAATTATTTTTATTTTTCACTATTATGGAAATTACTACATCATCATTGTGTCATAAATATATTAAATTATTTAATGTCTAAGAATTATAAATAAAATATCATTATGTAGGAAATCACATTATCTTTCTAATGAATATTTACAATCGAATTTATCTTATGTATAACACTATATTAAAAATGTTTTAGTAAATAAACCTTGATTTTAACTCTTTTAACTCTTCTTTGAATTAAATAATAATAAATGTACTAATCTAATCCAAGTGGACCTAAATGATAAAATTTTATTTCTAAGGTTGTTTTTTGTCGATATAGACTTGTCCAATAGAATTATGACATGTGTTAGGGTAATATTAATAGAAAGTTTACCCTTAATTACCCTATTTACTTTTAACCGTGGTAAATAAAAGTAAAAAGTTACTATTAACCAAAAATTATTTTCATCTCATTGAACCACATTTAACTTCTTGATATTAACCGTGTCTCTCGAATTTTCGAAATTCCATTCACAAAAGCAGTAAAATTAAGTTTTATGAAAAATTCAGTTTTTTAACTACCATTTAGTAGTTTCACTATTAATCAAAAATTGACGTTTTTCAGAACAACGCCAAAATTTCACCGTAAGCTATAATTGATATTACAAATTTAAAAATGGTGAATATTTTACAAAATTCTGAACATATAAGTTTCATTAATTAATTTTATAATTAATTCCCGCTGTCACAACAAATAGAGTGTTTTTAGGAAACAATATATATCAAAAGATTGACAATTGTTTAAGTCCAATTTCAAAGTGAAATTAATTCTAATGAACACCATTGGATAAAATGGTAAAAATATATTCTAATTATACATTAAAACCACCGAATAATATAATTTATCACTATAAATTATTTTTATTTAAAAAGTTGTTTTAAATTAAAATTTAGTAATTTTCACTATTCATCAAAATATAAGTGTTATCCGAAAAGTTCCAAAATTTCACCCTAGGATAAATTCGATATTACAAATCCAAAAATGAAGTCCATTTTGAGAGATAGAATTTATAAAATTTCAAAAAGTATGTATTACTATTCATAACGGCTAGTTTGATTGGTTGTGGTGTGTTAGAATCTCGAAGTTGTGTACAATGCACGCCATTGAATTATTCGAAGGGAAACGTACCGTGGAAGCTTCGGGTATTACACACGTGAAGGAAAAAATCTTCAATTTCATATGTTTGTTACTATTTTACACGAATCATGCCCCAATCTTTTACTTGTGACATCAATCAGATCTTGATAAAAACGTAAGGGCAAGAGTAGTGAAATAATAGGCATATCGTCATGAAAAGAACTTGTAACATGATTTAAATATGTGGCTTCAACATTTCATTTTGACATTAATTAACATATCACCGAGGTCCATCCCCATGGTGTCAATAAAGAAAAATTACTGAGGTTATTCACTAGGGTATCATGAAGCTTGTAACCTCTAGAGATTATTTCATTACCCAATGCATTGGAGCGCTATCAGGGCGCACCCTTAATATGACTTTACATTCATGTGAGCCATATAAATCAATACTTTACTTAAACATGGTTTTATATTCATGATTTCCCATACCACCATGAATAGTTCATTCATAGTTGGTCACAGTAGTTGAATTTACATATCTTATAAGTGAGACATGCATCTAGATGATTAAAAACCAAGCTAACAATCATATGACCATTATTAAAAGGAAAGAAGAAAGTTAGATTATGGAACATACATTGAAATTTAAGGTAACGAAAGAAAAAAAATAGAATTTATCACATGCAAGTTCGTTCTTGAAATTCTAAAATTTTATCATCCAATTAATTACAAGGTGAACCAAAAATTTCAAGTAGGGTTTTGATCTTGCACATGCTAGAACATTCAATATTGTTAAGCCTTTGCATAATACTAAATAATGTCCGTGATAGAAAGCACGAATCTTCACTATAAGAAGCATCATTTAAAAGATAGGGTAAACATATATTTTACTCTTAAATGAGGATATATGTTTTGTTTAACACCCTATTTATTATGTTTTTAAAACTCCACCTATACTCAATACTTAATGTGTAAGTAGATTTACAACTGAAATCAAGGTTCATGCAACATATATAATAAATGTATGTTCCCAGACTCAAACAGAAAAATTGGCACACCCATTTGGGTTAATCCCCAATGAATATTAGTTAAAAAACGTTTTGAATAGGGTAGGTCATGCCTTTACTCATAAATTTTTTTTATTAAAACCTACAAAAAAATAATTTTATAAAAACCTGATCATATATATAACATTTTCAAAATTTATTTATTATTTAAATATGAAATTAAGTGTATGTGAATATGTGCAGTGCATGAACAATTATACACAATCATCGTACATATAAACGATGTAGAAAGGTCATGCACATTCCTGCATATAATAGACGTATATACATATAACCAAAAGTATATATGTATTTTCAAAACAACAAAATGAGGCTAGTTATAATACTTACATTATTTAGGCTATTTTAATGAAAGATAACCCAATGGAATAGGTCAAAAATTTATGAACATTTGGACTGAACCATAAAGTTATAAAATATATATATCTATAATTTCGAATATATAAGTGTATATATTCTCAAAGAAGCAAAAAAGACAAAAATAGAAACCCTTACTTTAAAAACCAGGGAAACGAGGACTTCATGGAGGGTTGGTCAGGCTCACTGGAGACTTAAAATGGAGAGATGAACTGAGAGGACTTAGTTATTTATATACAAAAGCTCACACACCACCTTGTACACAAAAAAGTTTCCACTTGTATTGCATTCAATGGGGGTGTCATGCATGAAGAAAATCAGGAGACATAGGGGTCCCTGACAGTCAAAGGTGAAGAAAACGAGGGGTGCACCATAGGGTAGGGTTACTTGGGTAACCCATTTGCGGAGGAAGAAGATGATGCGGCTAGGGGAAATTCATGGAAAAAATTGATGGTCCAGATCGATCCGAACATCGATCCAAGGGATCAGATTCATCTGTTGTTTTAAAATAATTAAGCGGCTTAGATTAGATCTAAGTTTCATCAGATGGTCTATGTTCAACGTGGAAATTTAAAAAACCTGAACGACCATGATTAGATCATGTTGGATCGTACAGTTGAAAAAAACTGATGTCGGAGATGCGGTCGCTGAGGGTCGAGCGTGGGATTAGAAACAACGGCCCAGATTGCGCGCGACGTGATCCAATGGTCCAAATCACGTTTCGCCTGAAAAAGGTCTTCCCACATCGAAACGGAGAGTGGTTTTCACCTCACTTATAACCTCGGGCCACCCAATGAGTGCTCAGAAATCACACAACACCCACGAAGGGGGCCCTATACACGGACTCCCGCCCACAGCCCTTGGCCTAACTAGACCCCACTGTAGCCTCACGCTTGCACTGGTGCGGCTATGCGCTCCTGATCGCTCCCAAGTTCCCTTCGTGGAACCTCTTCCTGATCTCGGGCTGGCCTTAGCCTGGGGCTGAGGTTCAGGCTCATCCACTTCGTGTGAGCTACCTCCCTCGGCCCTAGACAAAAAGGACTGGCCCTAGTAGTGCAAAATTTTTTGAATAAGCTACACTAAAAACATTTTAATAAGAGGAAACAATCTATTTAATTAAACTATATAGAATTTTATATTCTTAAACAATAATTAATACAAATTAAACATATTTTAGTTAGAAGTATTTCTAAAATTAAAAATACTAAACCCCATTTTTTATCTCAAAATGTTACGAAAATGAAATTTTAATAAACCTACTTTATAATTTTTATACTAGTATCCTTGAAAACATAGTTCAATAAAAACATAATTTAATTTGAAAAACATAAACATAGTTTATTACATTATTTAAGAAATGAAAATCATTACATTGTATTTGAAAAATTCGCAAAGTGTTTTGAATTCCATAATTCTTTTCAAAATCACTTAAGGGTGAAATGATGTTTTACACCATATCTTTTTAGAATTTATAATTTATGGTCTATTAATAACCTTAATCAAAACTCAACTATTTGGAAAAAAATTAAAATTTAAACAAGTTCACATATACTAATAAGGACTAACGACTATTTTTTTATAACTGTTAGCTTCCAATAGTCACTAGGGCAATGGTCGAAAAAGTGTCCTATAAAACCAAACCTTACTGTGTCCTAAAACTCAAAATAAAGAATATGGTGCTCCCCATTCCTCTAATGCTCAACATGGTTTCTATGATCCTAGTGGTGATGTTTTTTGATTTAGTTGACTCGAAGGATATCCTTTACTTACTGGGCCTCGATGTGGTGATTGGGGGTCTTCCAGTAGTTCTGATATGATTTTTAATAGGTATATTTGGCTAGCATGATTACTCTTTAGATCTCGGTGTATTGTAGACACTACGGTGTTATTATTTAAATAATGTTCCCTAGGTTTATCCTTTAAATTTTTTTTTGGTTAAATGGGATTTAGAAAAAGTAAATGCATAATATCATCATTATATGATACCCAAAATTCGGGGTGTTACACATTGTTTTTTACATGTCATAATATTCATTTTCATTTAATTTTATATATTTTTATATGTTGGATTTATGTATTATTAAGATTAATATTCTTCTATTAGTTCATGTGGGACTTTTGTTCGATTTATACATTGGGAATGTGCCATTAGCCTTGGTCCGCTTTCCCATTTGATCTATGTCATCCTCATACCTGATGTTGATCCATTGAACCTTCTGATCCTATGGTTTTCAATTTCTCCGTTTTTTCGTTCTTCGTGAAACAGATTGGATTGATCTATGGGTGACCCTTGATAGCTTATCCTCTAATGTCAAATGTACTTATTTTGTTTTTTAAGTGGTTATATTGGGTCATTTATCCAGATTTTTCATATCCTTGGTTATATGCTCTAGTATTCCTCTACCCCTACTAGAATGACTCCTCGATTTGGAATCTACATCTCCACTTGTGAGAGATTTAGTTGTGAGAAAATTTTTAATGGTTTTGGGAGCTCTAGTTTTCTTCGAGGGAGAAGAGTAGATGAAGGAGCACTGGTGGGATTCCTTGACTTACCAATGAAGAAATAGTGATCTAGAAAAGTTTTGATCATATTCATCCATTCTTGGTGAGGAGCTCTGATGAGGTCCTAGTGTTCCTTGGTGTTCCTTTTACCAAGATGGAAATGACGATTATATAGGAGTACAATCTTGATGACCCTAACAACAAGACCTAATTACATAGAGGATCTATGAAAACACATAAGAGAGATTTATCCCTAGAAAGGGGCCTTAGTATGGTATTCCTCCTCTTTTCTATCCGTTAATTATGCCTTGTATTTGATTATTCTTTTGTTCTATGTTGTGTGTGTTGTTTGAGTTTTTTCAAGGTGCACAATATATGACGAATCCCCAACATGGTTCTACTGTGAGTCCTGGCATTTCATGAACCTGAACATTAGATATTTTCCTCATGTGAGATTTTCTTATATGGTTATGTTTCACTATTTATCACATATCTTTTATAATCCTATTTTATCATAGTAGAATCTGGGTACCCCTGCCCCATGAATATAGGCAAAATAGATAAATAATGTCAAAACCCTATAGTCCTCTTTATTATTTGATTACTACTTTATGTTAATCTTTTCTATTGATCATCTCGCTTATGTTTGAGTATGTTATCTCTAATAGGTCATCGTACTTATCAGTATTATTATCAAACTAGTTATATATATTATCATTAACATGTTATCTATTGTAAATGTTTACATGAATCGGTACTCTTTATGCTCTCGTTCGTTGTTTATGGTTTCTTAGATTCAGCATGTTACACTTCCGATTATGAAAAATCATTAAATGATTTGTATTATTCATGTTTTCCTTCTTCTACCTTATATTTATATAATTATAAACATGTTAAATTTTTTTCTGTAATTTTGAGATTCAAAATTATACCCATACAACTCAATTACTCCATTGAAAGTGGGCTACCTCATAGCACAACCCACAATTTTTTTATAGAATCTGATAAAAATTTATTTCGTAAGGCTACTATTGGGATCAAATATTATTTTCCATTTCATGATGTGATTATTGTGAGATAAAAGTAATGTAAAAATGAATAAAAAATGAACAATATATGTAACATAGAAAACCCCACAAAAAAGAGGGTTAAAATCCCATAGAAAAATAGAATTATATCACTATAGAAAAAGAGGTTAAACACACACTCTTTCAATTATAAGGAAAATATTCAAGTAATTAAATCTCTTGAGTAATGTATAATGCACCTCACAAAATACAACACTCAAAATTTTGAAATAGGAAGCTCAATACCTGAGTGGATGATGCTAAAACCATCAAAGTGCTCTGCCTTTTATAGGAAAGGCCCTTACTTAATCTTCCTCCTATATTTAACTCCATGGGTTAGTTTTTCAACCCATCCCACTAACCACACTAGCCCACTTTGAAAAATCAAGGGGTGAAAATGTTTGTGAGAAACAAATTCCAATATATATCACACTAGGATATCTAATTGGGAACCAATAAAATTTCCACATATCATTTCTATCTTCAAACCATTTTGCTCTTATATCTATGGTTACAACTGAATATTTTTAATATATTAACTTAACAAAGTTAATAAATATCATCATAAAATTAACCTAATTTTCTTCAATATAAATTTTCTGCATATCCACTCTTCCTTCCTCCACCACATCTCGAACAAAGTGATATTGTACCATAATGTTCACTATCATGGAATGAAAATATAGATTACTTTTAATTTTCAAGGTTCTATTATTGTCCCAAAACAATTGGATATACTTATGTCATTGTCTGGGATCCTTTGGAAACCTTCACATCTAAATCACTTCTTTGCAAGCCAATATAGTTTTCATGTACTCAACCATAGTCATGGATAAATATATAACAGACTACAACTTTGAATTCCAACTCACAACTCATCCTATAAAATTAAACAAATAACCGAAAGTGTATTTTCATTGGTCATAATCACCTACCAAATCTGAATCTGTGTTGGCTCTAATAATGAAATTTGATCCTCAAAAACATAATACAGAATATGAGATCTCTTTAATGTATCTAAGGGACTTATTTAATATGTTCTAATGCTCCCGTATTTAATTCTCCTCATACAATCTATCTTCTCCCACTGCATGTGGAATTTCTGGTCTCATATAAACCACAGATAATATCATACTACCCACTCCTGGTGCATAAGGTAATTGAGACATCTCCATACTTTATTCTTTACTCTTATCACTGTCAGGATTCATCATAGAGGATAACATAAAATTAATAGTAAGTGGGGTTAATATAAGCTTATAATGTCACATGTGGAATTATTTCAAGATATTCTTGAAGAAATTCTTTTTTGATAGCTAAATCATACCCTTATTTCTATATCATTAAATATGTATCCCAATATATTATTTTTTGGACCTAATTCCTTCATATCATACTCCCATTAAATCTATCAACATGTCATCCACATACAGTAGATGAATGGTAAAATCATTACCATCTTAACCCATGAAATATTCACAAGTATCTGAATGATGTTTTTTTGTGAAATACTCATGATATAGGAATAAAATATCTTGTACCAACATCTTGGTGCCTTCTTAATACCATAAAAAATTTTCTCATCCTAAAAACAAAGATCACTTTTCCTTATTTTGAAAAACATTCTGATTAGAGAATATATATTTATTTATCAAGATCACCATGTAGAATAGTTCTCTTCACATCTTGCTACTCTAGACTTAAACTATATATTGCACACATCCCCATAACTATATGAACAGTCGTTATTCAAGCAATGGGAGAAAATATTTCCTTGAAATCAATAACTTCTCTCTATGCATATCTTGGACCACCAATCTTGCATGATATCATTATAATTATTCCTTTTCATCCCAATTGATCTTAAAGAACCTATTTTTACTGGTATTATTCCTACCATTAGGTAATGGATCAATATCTCAAGTTTATTTCTTTTGAAGGGAATCAAGATTCTCCAGATTTACTTCCATCCCTGTGGATATTTCTAAACTCCACACCACCTCCAAAAATAATAATATGGATTACCATCTTACATCAATAATTAGTACACAATATTTCTCTCAGTGAAAATTTATGAGTGACATATTGGTTCTCTTTAATATTGAGTTGATCATCATAGTCCAAAATCAATCATAACTTGATCATCATGATCCTCAAAGGAAATAGTTTCTTCTATGGATTCTTCCTCCACCCTAACTAATATAGTATATGTTTTCTCTTTATTCAAGTCCCCATTAATCATTACTTGCACCATATCTTCTATACTTATAACATTCATGCTGATGATAAGTCTATGGGTAGTTGGGTACCACATAAGATACCCCCTCACACCATCAAAGTATCCTAAGAATATACATTCATTGGATCTCGAATCCAACATCAATATTTCCTGATCATTAAGCAATACAGATACATGACCTCCATAAGTATGTAACCAAGAATAGTCAGTAGGTTTAACAATCAACATATTCATTAGTTTTTCCATATCAATCATCACAAAAGTAAATCAATTTATCACATAACATGTTCTCTTCATTACTTTATCCATTAAATTCTTGAAAATTCTTACAGTCTTCAATATATCCTTTATTCTATCCAACATGGTTATGGTCACCCACTATGCCACTCCATTTTTTTGAGGAGTGTACGACACCATGAATTGTCTCTTGATTCCTTCACATTGAAAAAATATATATCAAAATCCTCACTTGAATATTTTACACCACTGTCAATCCTCAAACACTTGATCATCTTCCAAGATTCCATCTTCATCCATTCATTGAATGTTTTAAAGACTTTAAAAACACTTGATTACATCTTGATTGGGTACACCTAACATCTCATGGAATAATCTTCAATGAATTATACAAATAACCTTTCTCTTCCCAGGGATACAAACAGTGCTTGCCAAATATTGGAATGGATCAACTCTAAGATGTCCTTGCTTCTCATTGTCGACATCACAAAATTCAACCAATGTTGGTTGAAAGAATCATAATTATCCCAAAATGGAAAGGATACCTTTCTAATCTAAGAAGAAACTTATGTTCTGTAAGAATCTTCAAGCTTCATTCGAACATATGACCAAGATTTTAATACCATGACTTCTTCAATTATTTTTTTGAGCTAGTTAACAGGACAACTATTGTAATGTCTAGAAAATTATATATAATTTTTTTTAATTATATGAAATTATTTCAAGACCGTAAAATTTGACAGCACGCAATTCTGTGGCCCAGGGTGCCCAGAATGATCCATCGATGTTTTTTTATGCATTAATTAGCACACGAGAGAAGTTTTCCTGAAAATGTGGAATAATTCTTAAACAGTTACTTGAATTAATAATTTGAGGGAATTGTTGTGCTCAGAATGGCAGGTTTACCCTAGTCATGACTTTAGTTTATTCGGTGCGGGCCTCCTCTGAGAAAACCTGAAAATTGAATAACCATAAATAAAATTATTAAATAAAATTATTTTATTATTCAAATACTTATAACTCAAAAATGGTAAATCAGATTAAAAATTTGAGACCACTGTTGAGATCATGAGCGTATTCTCTCTTTGGAAAGAAACTTACTTTGGCTGATGTGGGCCACCAGTGAAAGTTAGTTTTTGGACGCAAATAAAATAACTATGTGAAAATTATTTTGTTGTACAATCCATAACATTTAAATGGTAATTTGGATTGGAAATCAAAGAGTACCATTGGGTTCGTTGGGCAGTGTTTCAATTAGTAAGATCCTAACCTCAACTGGCACGGGTTGATGGTGACTTTTAATAATTTTATGATAATTTTTTTGGGTACGTTCTTTAGCAGCATGAACAGCATTTTCTAACTTTTAAACTATTGTTTGGAATAAAAATATGAGGGAATCGTTGAACCCACAGCTCTGGGATTCACTTAAGATTGGGATAAATTCAACCACAGTAGGTCGAGCGAAAAAGTTATTTTTGTGGACTTTTGAAATATTAATAAAATAACATGTTTTGTTATTTTATTTTCCTTCATTCCTCCAATGGAAAAATGATGTTGGGGGGATCGTCGATGTTTCAAACCAACAAATGGATTAACTCTTATTTTCATATAACAACATGATTGGAAATTAGGGAGGTTCATTAATTAAATGAACCTCATTAATTCCATGGGAGTTATACACTCATTTTCCACTATTATTTATAAGGAGCTCGGGGAGGGGTGTTGGAACGACTTCACAAAATGAAGAAGTTCTGGAAAAGTACTGCGACGCCAACCACCAGGATGACGAGACTGGTTCCAATGAGCGGTGACAAGCACCACCGAGTCACAAACTGTTAACAATGATAAAGGAGGTTCCATCGACCATTGTCAGTGGATGTCTCTTCCAGGCAGGGGGTTATTTTCGTTTGTGCATTTTTGTTTCCCTCTTCCACATTTTTGAAATAATACGGTGAAAGCAATTCAACCGACTAACGGTTTTACCGGTGATTCATCCATCTTTGTGGGGGGGTGGGGGGGGGGGGGGTTATTGTGAGGAATCTTGTGGGGTTAATCTTGTGTTAAATACAACTGTTTATTGAACTCCCTTAATATCCTTCATATTGCGAGCTAACGTGGAGGGTGCGAGCATAACAAACCTGGCCCGAACCATCAGCTATCTTGGCTTCCTTACACTGCCTTGGAATACCGCGTACACATCGATGCATGCCACAAGAGGAGGGTCACGGCTCGTCAGCCGCAGTGAACAGAGGAGGTGTCCTGCACGACGGATGAATGCAGGAAGGAAGGTGATGTGACCGCCGCGCCGCCAATGAATGGAAGCTACGGCGAAGGCCGATCCCACCTCCGGAGGGTTCCGCAGCACCCACACGGGGTCGCCGCCTCACCAAACAAATGGCCTTTGGTAATTTCGTGAATTCGGGTGACCAGGGGTTTACCCCCCCTGCATTTGACTGAATCGGGCTGCAACCCTCAGAGCAGGCTACCACCCTCGAGTTGGGGCACCGCCCTCGCACCAGGATGCCGCCCTCAGACCGGGCCGCCACACTCAGACAGGGTCACCGCCATCGAGTTGGGTCATTTCCCTCACACCAAGCCCCAACCCTCGCATCGGGCCCCCTCCCTCAGAGTAGGCTGATGCCGTCACACCGGGTCGCCGCCCTCATACCAGGTCACCGCCCTCGAAGTTGTCCGCCTCCCTGGAATGTGTCGCCTCCCCATGCGGGTGGGGCATACCCATTGTAGGTCGTGGTGGGCTGTCCTTGCAGGCTTCACCTCTTTCGGGTCAGACCAAACATCAACCCATCAGGTCGAGTCCAACCCGGCCCCGCCTAGAGCGTGTCGGGCCGGGTCGGTCTGACCAGGTCAGATCGGACCCAAGTCCAACTGGACACTGGAACACTTAAAGGAGCATATCTTGGGAAACGAACATCTGTTTGACGAACCGTCTCTAGTGTTGGGATCCTTGGATCAAGACGGTCTTTTTTGTATTCTCCTATTGATGTTTTTAAACCATTGGAGTAAGGCTGGGTTGGATAGAACCCGAATCCAACAGGGCCCACGAAGCTAAAACACTTATAACTCAAAGAACGGGTGTCCGATTAACATTTTCTCTATTTCTTTGGAACTGTTATGACATGGATGTCCATTGAGTTATTCTTTTTTGGAGCATAGTGGTGGTCGAGGTACGACTGATATCTCAAGGGACAGATTCTACGGAACTTGAGCATACTAGGTGCAAGGAAACATGTGGCATAATGCAATGTGAATAATGAAAAATGATCCTATGTAGGTTAGCATCTATTGATCCTATGTGAGTCAGATCCTGTGTGTGTCAGTGCTCAGCGATCCTGTGTGGGTCAGCGCATATCGATCCTGTGTGGTTGAGATCCTCTGTGGGTTAGCGGGTGTTAGTTACCTATCGATCATGTGTGGGTCAGCAGTAGTTCTTCTTAATAGAATAAGATGCTATAGTTTATGACTAATCATCTGTACTTCTGTACTTAATTTATACCTAATTGTGAGATGAGTCTTTTTCCTATGTGGTACTTCTTTCTTTGTGGTGTTACCTATGTGGTACTTCTACCTTTGTGGTATTGTCTTTTTGGTGTTACATGTGTGGTATTTCTATTTTTTGTCTTACTTGCGTGGTACTTCTACCTTCATGGAGTTACCTTCATTGTTTTATCTTTGTGGTGTTACCTTTGTGGTAATTCTACCTTTGTGGTGTTACCTATGTGGTGTCCTTCCCTCATGTATGATATGAGTATATCTATATAACATAGGTATATGTATTGACATACACCTAAGTACAATTTATGTCTTACTTTGTAGTTTTTCCTTTGTGGAACTCTAGGAGACCTACGTAGGTCTTGGGGTCCCTAATGAGTATCATTAGGGTCCCTAATGAGTATCATTATACTCACCCTATCATGGGAATCGCCCGCACCTTGTTGTGCCTGGTACAGTCGACGTGTAACGTTGATTGAGGCTGAGGGAGCTAGGACTGGACGATGCTCATAGGTTGACCATTCGATGTGATGTGACTCGGAAGAGACTGACGGACGTGGAGTGATGAGGAGGTGATCTGTACCTACCCAACATGTAGGAACCACGGAAGACGACCTAGTAGGTGTATTCTATTTTCTTTCAGTTGTATTTTACTACCATTCTTACTTGTACTTTAACAGTTGGGATTCTATTTTGGACCCTTTTTACTTTCAGCACTCTTTTACTATAGTAGTTTACTTTATGGTTGCATGTTGTTGTGTTCTAGTCTGTGTGGTTGCATCTTGATTTGTTCATGGATTGTGTGTCTTTACAGGTTAAAAAATCAATGAATTCCTATTGACGGGACACACCTTTCTAGTTCTAGTTGTTATCCTCAGGCCTATGGAAGACGAGTTTGGGGTAGTCACGACATGGGCCCCGAGGGACGGGTCGTGACAACAATCTCCACCTTCTTGTATACTTAACCATAAAGAACGCACAGATTCTTTGAGATCTTCTCTATCTTCATCGCCACAAGAACACCCTTCACAATCTTCCCCACTCCATTGTTAGTGCACGTCTTACACCTAATGTCATCACATCCACCCAATGAAAATATGTTAATCTTCAGGATCTTCGCATGGAGTACTCCTTAGGTGGTTTGAATTATAACATCATGCATCTTCAGTTTGTTGGTATTGAATCCAAAGATCATCAAGGTGTGATTGTTCCCCATGTAAACAATTCCTCTCGAGATATGTTCATAATGATCAAACTATACCCTTTAATCCATGTTTCTATTGAATCAATTATCCATGTGTTGTTGAGAATATGTCTACCTTCATCCATCATTGAAGTTTCACTGTCTATTATGCCTCTATTTCTGTAAGTACTCGTCATATTTCATTTAGAGTTGTTTCCACCACTCTTATGGTTCCAACTATTCTTTTTGGCATTCCCCTACTTTCCACAATTGTAACATGTGATGTTGTTATTATTCTTGATTTGGACCTTCCATGATTTTGGCTCCCACATTGAATCATGCTCCATCGTCCTTCCTCTCTCTATTGACAATTTCATCGATTGGTGAAATGTTTTTTGTCTGTCACTTTTCTCATGCATTGATTTTTTTCTTCAGGAACCATAGTTGCATAGTTGTTGAGCATAAACTTGTCCGTCATGATATTTTTGGTAAGGTTGATGATCAACTGATCATATGGATTTGTAAATCTTTAGAGCAGAATACCAGCACATTCATTATCCCTAATTTTTTAGCCCGGTGCCATGAGTTGACCGAATAGGGTATTGAAAATCTTTTTTTGATCAATCACTGATGATGACTCTTCATTCTAAGAGTGTATAATTTTCTCTTTATGAAAATTCTGGTGTGCAGTGACTGATTAATAAAACTAAAATTTGAATTACAAATGCATGGATTAATAAAACTAAAATTTAAATTGAAATTGAAAACTATTACAAAACTAAAATTAAAATAAAATAAAAATAATAAATTAGGGGGGAAGAGAGTATAATTAGCGGCTCGTGCCCCGATGGGATCCCTCCATATCTGTGGGTGTCGAGATGATGATTTGGGAAGGAGTCGAGGGCCTCCTTTTATAGCCAGAATTCTGTCAACTATAAGATTGTGCATTTTTAAACCAATAAATGTTCGATTCACACATCGACCCCTTCATAAAGGTTTTTCATAAATATGTTTTCCATTCATCATACAAATATCAGTTCATTTAGAGCTTGGGATAAGGAGTTCTGTACTTTTCATTGAATAAGACTTTTTTAGGGATGAATTTTCTAGGAAGCTTCTTTCAAATATGTAACGATCAATGGAAACATTAATGACTTAAAAACTCCCCCAAATTTGTTGTAGAGTCGGTCCTATGTTTTGTTGTGGTATCCCAAGTAAGATTACCTAAATTGGAGGTGGGGGAACTGATTTCTGCATCCGTTATGGTGGTGGGGTCTACGATGTTCACCCAAAAAAAGTTTCCAATTTCAATGAATTTTTTGAACTAATTGATCTTCGAATCAGCTCTAGGTCCAATAGAGAGAGTTAAATGGAATAAAATATGCATTCTAAAAAATAATAATCATGTATTTTTGAATTTTATGTTTTATGAAATGATAAAAATATATTTGTAGTAAAAATCGGTCAAAAATACAAAATTACGCACTTTTCTCAATTTTTCTCATAATCATTCTAAAATTCAAAATAACCATTATTTTAATAAAACATTGAAATAAATGAATTCATCATTGAAAAAAATTAAAAATCATCATTATTTGTTAAAAATATATGCATAAATAGTTTCTCTGTCAAATACCCCCACACTTAAACCATGCTTGTCCTCATGTATAAAATCTCAACATGGAAATCAGAGAACACTAATGGTACCAAAATTCAACTTCCAATGCAATAAAATCAAAAAAAAATCAATGTGAAATTAATCTTTCAAAAATTTTCATAAAATATCAATTTATTTTTTTATTTTTTGATGAAACAAATAATTCACATATTTAACTTTTACCCTTTGAAAATTAATGGAAATTATCATTTCATTCATTCAAGCTCCTTAATTTATTAATATTAAACATACAAAGTCATGATTTACCTCACCATTGGTTATTTTCTCTCATCACTCATGATAATTTTCAAGTAGAGTTATGCTTATATCATGTGAAAAATACTCCTTATCCATAGGCTTGTAAATGAACTACTTTTTCCACTTTGTAAAGATAAAACAAACTTAATGTCATGAAAACTTGCAATTAAGGTTCTATTGACTTTGAGGTTTATGGTTGGTAAGATTTGATGCATTAATAATTAAAGCTCAAGGAGGAGGATAATATCTTATGTACTATGTATGATATCAAAAGTTAAAATATAATGAAATAATCCCTTTCAATGTAGAAACACCAACTTCCAAGAACTTAAAGAAAAGGTTATGATCAAGTAAGCCTAATGAATGATTTGTGCACGCTCTTTAATATTTTCTTTATTTTGTATTTTGTTCCTTTTTTTAGAAATTTATCATTATATAAATCCTCACATCCATCACATGTCCACATAGGATCATAAGATCATCGGTCTAAATAATGGTTATTTTTTGTTTTCCCAAATCACAACTGATTTTTTTCTCTTTTTGTTGGTTCTTTTTGTCATTTTTGTCATTTTTTTAATTCAAGTGTGGCAATAAAAATAGTATAATTAATGACTCCAAAACCTTTTACAATTACCACAATAATACCCCCACACTTCTTCCTTACAATGTATATTATCCCATCCAACATGATTCCCTTTACCCCCATAGTTGAACATTAAAATTTTATGAAAATACTCAGAGGAGGGTAGGAATGGATAAAAATGGATTGAAATATGGTTTATTCCTATAAAGTTAATTCATTGTCTCTATGGGATAAAAGAAGGATTTATGTAAAGGTGGTGTTTTAAAGAAAAATTATCTAGTTAAACAATGCCTCAATCATTTTAAATGTGTTTTTTTCACAGTCATAGACATGAAAAGTTTTAATACAAGTTCTAGTCGGTCACATGGCCCATGATCACTCAAAAAATATGATCAAAAATAAATAGGAAGTACATGGTCTAGAAATCCTCTTAGGAATGGTAAATATAACATTGGGAAATCACTCATGGAATGACTAATAAATCAATTCACATGACCTTTAGAAATTCAAAGCATGAAGGATTGTAGGGAAATTTCATTTACATGAATCAATTAATTCCTTCAAATCACGAGTCATTACTAAAATATCCATGCTTCATTTGAAAAATTCAATTACTAATTTCAATAATTTAATCATTTCAACATTGAAATCTAAAACATGGCATCTCAGGATTACTAAGAAACTCATGTATCCTAGATAAGTTGTGTAAAACATGAATTTAAGTGTGGGCATGGAATTTTATCTTTAAAGGTCAAAACAAGTTGTGGAAAAAATGTGGAAATATTAAAAGATAAAACACTGAAATTGAACACCCTTTTCCCATGAAACTTGGTCCTTCCCTTTCACTGTCTGGGGCTTCCTTTTACTGTCATGATCCTACAAAAGAAAATTACTCAATTAATCACACTGATCATTTCATTTAAGCTCAAAATGAAAAGAGGGAGGTGGCCGCATGCTAAACTATTTCAAAGAAAAGAAATTTACATCTAAATTTGTAGAAATCAAGTAATGATAAATCATAGTTTTATCCCCTAAGTGGCCCCTGAATTTTTACTACCTCCAAAGGGAAGTACCAACTATTATCCAAAGTCTGATGGAAAATGACACTTCTTTGATTGGAACCACCACATGTGGATTTTCTCAATTTTTTATTCATTCTTCTGGGTGAGTAATGATCCATGGATAGAGTACACCATATCCCTACTTCACAATGAGGAATACCAAGCATGGTGGGGTAGGATGAAGTATGAATAATCCTTCTTCTAGGTTGCTACTTATGCAACCTCTTCTTCTCTGTCAATTGGTTCCTCAAGGCATGCTTTATCAAAAGAATATTCAATAGGAATTTCAGAGTGTAACTCTATTTTAATAATATTGAAACATGAAGTATTAAGAAAAAATTCTTCCCCATCAAAGGAAGAATCTTTTATCATGATTTCCTTTGGGAAATCCACTAGAATCTCTTCGTGAACTTCTTTAATAAATATTCAATGTGTCTAGGGAGCTCTGTATGTTCTTCAACATGTTCACATCTTCGTTCTTCTTCATCTTGAATTCCATAGATGAGATTGTCAGATTCAGTATAATCAAAACCACAAGGAGTGATGTAGAATTCAGATTCAATAAAATTATAAGGTATAGAGTCAATGAATGGTTCAAATACCTGAGCCGATTCAACTTCAATATCTGCCTCAGTGGTAAGTGCCTCTTGGAGAAGACTCTCTGAATATGGAGGTAGGTAGTCAGTCTCCTCCATCTTGACTTCGAATTCCACCAATTGGGTGGTTTCTTCCTTCCATGGTGATGAATCTTCTTCTTTTGGTTGTATGGGGAGGTCAGGTAGTTCCTCACATTTAATCAATAATTCATCCAAAAATTTTTGATCTCCCACTTTTAGCTCCCCCATGGAACTCTTCCTCCCTTGAATCCTATGGTTATTCAATTTCAAATATATGTGGTCAAATTTCTCCCACCACGTTCTCAGGTTATTCCATTGGCTTAGGTTTGGGTTACTCCATTAATGAACGAACATAATCAAAATCTATATCAGCCTTTCTGGTTAATTGTTCATTTCGTTCTCTATGTTCATGCACCTAAGCTCTTCTATAATATTTTTCTTCTTCTTGTTGTTGTTGTTGCACCTGTGAGTAATTTTTCAATGCATAATATTCTGAATTTTATTACATTATGGAAGTCTTTTTTTACTTTTTTAAACGAAATGAAATATAAATATGATGTGGAAATAAAAAAAGTAAATAAACTAATGATTGTCTCCTTGGAAACAACGTTAGTTTTGATGCATGCCTGTCTCGGGGTGTGGAAAAAAATAATTATATTTTTTCTAGTGCAACATAGTGGTTGACCAGAGTTGTCTCTCTTTAAGAGCCTTCTCAATGTAGTTCATTTACCTTATCTAATTATCCTATTATATCTTATTTTTTGGTTTTTTATATTAAATTAAAGAGATGAAAATATTTTTGGGTTTTTTATTATTTAAAATAATGACAAGTGAATAAATAATTCTAAATTTACCCTAAGATGCATGTCTAAACAGGATGAATTAATAAGAAACAACTTGGTTTTGGGGGTTGGATAAATGTTCAATCATTATTATTCATTATATGTTTTATTTTAATTTGATAGTCCAAACATGAAATCTCAATTTTGAACTCCTATTATTTAATTATATATTGTGGAATACCATTGAATGCTTGAGTAATCTCAATTCCACCTCCACCTTTAATCCATGTCGGTGACACACCTTTGTCTAGAATGTGTCATCTTCCAGGACCGACTTAAATCAAATTTGTTTCATACATTGATTAGCTCAGATCCAACGTGTGATTAACTAACCACTAGAGAGAGGGAAAATGATTAAATAAATGAATAGGGATATGTTTAGTTTCAGGTCATTGGAGTCAGTCACAACATCAGAGACATTCTCCATACCTGTGCATGATACTCAAATCTATCTACAAACCTAAAATTAAACATTAAAGAAAATTCATGATCACCTTCAACTCCCACTGGGCCAAGTCTCAGGGTCATCCTATCATTTCTAAGAGTAATATATTACTCAGTGGAGTGGGTGGAAGAGAAGAGAGAGAGTGAAAGAAATGATGAAAAGTGGATGGAGAAACACAAAGGCATAGATTAATAAATCTAAAATTTGAATTACAATTGAAAAGTAATACAAAAATAAAACTAAAATAAAATATAAAGAATAAATTAGGAGGGAAATAGGAGAATAATTTTAATGTTCCCTAGTGGGATCCCTCCTTAGCTGTGGGTGTCGAGATGATGATTTGGGAAGAATGTGAGGGCATCCTTTTATAGGAGGAATTAAATCCTCTAAAATATTTCACATTTTTTGGTATATTAAATGTTATATTAATGTGTAGAACCCTTCATAAAAGTTATTCAATAATGTGGTTTCCATTAACCCTCCAAATTTCATCTCATTTAGCAACATGATTAAAGAGTTATGGAATTTTCATTGAATAAGACTTTTTATGGCCGAAATTTCTAGGAAGTTGTCTTCAAATTTATAACGATCAATGGAAACTTTAATAACTTTAAAATCCCCCCAAAATTGTTTTATAGTCATCCCTATGTGTCATAGTTCAATCCTAGGTGGAATCATCTAGATATGAGTTGATGAGACTGACTTTTTCATTTGTTATAGTGGGGGGTCCATTCTATTTTCCTAGAATCATTTCCAACTTCAAATAATTTTTTGAACTAATAGATATTTGAATCAACACTATGTCCTTAATATATTGTTGAAAGAAATAAAATCATTATTCTAAGAAAAAGAGTCATGAATTTTGGAATTATATTTTTTAAAAAATGAAGAAAAATACCTTTGTAGTAAAAAACTGTCAAAAATACAAAATTATGCACTTTTCTCAATTTTTCTCATAATCATTCTAAAATTAAAATTACCCATTATTTTAATAAAACATTGAAATTCATGTGTTTTATAATTGAATAAAAATAAAAAATCCTCATTATTTGTTTAAAAATATGCACATAAATTTGCTCTGTCAAATACCCCCACACTTAAACCATGCTTGTCCTCAAGCATAAAATCTCAACATAGAAATTAGAGTACACCAATGTTACCAATAATAAAATTACAATTCAATTAAATCAAACAATTTTATACGTGAAATCAAACATTCAAATATTTTCAAAAATATCATTTTAATTTCCCATTTTTCAAAGAAACAAATAATTCACATATTTTACTTTTACCATTTGAAAATTGATGGAACTTATCCTTTCATTCATTCAAGCTCCTTGATTCATTATTATTAAACATGCCAAGTCCTAATTTTCATCAATTTTGATTATTTCCTCTCATTACTCATTATACAATTCAATTAGAGTTATTCTCATATCATGAGAACATGCTCTTAATCCATAGGCTTGTAAATAATCTACTTTCTCCACTTTTTAAAGACAAAATGGACATAAAATAATGAGGACTCGAAATTAAGGTTCTATTGACTATGAGGATTATGGTTTGTAGGATTTTATTCTTTAAAAATTAAGGCTCAAGGAGGAGGCTAATATATTAAGTACTATGCATGATATCAAAACTAAAAATATAATGAAATTATCCCCTTAATTGTAGCAGCACCCACTTCCAAAAACTCAAAGAAAATGTTATGATCATGTAAGAATAATGAATGATTTGTGCACCGTCTTGATTTTTTTTATTTTGTACTATATTTTCATTTTTCTGATGTTATGATTATATCAGACCTCACATCAATCACCTAACCATATATGCTAATCAGATCGCCGGTCTAGAAAATGGTTATTTTGTGTTTTCCCAAATCATATCCTATTTTTTTTCTCTTTTTGTGGGTTCTTTTTGTCTTTTTTTCATTTTTTAAATCAATAGTGGAAAATAGTGTATAATGAATGATTCCACAAACCTTTACAATTACCACAATAAAACCCTTGCACTTCTTCTTTATAATGTCTATCATCCCATCCACCATGATTCTCTTTACCCACACACTTCAACTTTAAAATATCATGAAAATACACAGAGGAGGGTAGGAATGGATAAAAATGGCTTGAAACATGACTCATTCCTATAAAGTTCATTCATGGTCTCTATTGCTAAAAGAAGGATTGATGTAAAGGTATTCTTTTAAGGAAAATTAGCTTTTCAAGGGATGCTTCAGTCATTATAAATGTGTTTTTGCACAATTATAGATTTGAAAATTTTCAATACATGTTATGGCTGGTTACATGTCCCAAGATTACTCAAGAAATATTCCCAAGAATAAATTGGAAGTACTTTGTCTAGAAATATTCAAGGGAATGGGAAATATAACATTAGACAATCACTCATGAAATGTCTAATAAATAAATTCACATGAACTTCAGAAATTCAAAGCATGAAGGATGGTAGAGAAATTTCATTTAAAGGAGTCAAATAATTATTTCAGAACATGTGTCATTACATCAATATCCATGCTTCATTTTAAAAATTCAATAATTAATTTCAATCATTTAATCATATCTATATTGAAATTTAAAACCTGGAATCATAGGATTCCTAAGAAACTGATGTCTCCTAGATAATTCGAGTAAACCCTGAATTCATGTTTGGGCATGCAATTTTATCTTTAAATCTCAAAACATGTTGTGGAAAAAAATGTGGAGAGTTTAAAAGACAAACAACTAAAATTGAACACACTTTTTCCATGAAACTTGGTCCTTCTCTTTCACTGTCAGGGGATTCCTTCTACCGTTATGATCCTACAAAACAAATTACTCAATTAATGACAATGGTCATTTCATTTAAGCTCAATATGAAATGAGGGAGGGGGCCACATGCTTAATTATTTCAAATAAAATAAATTTACATCTGAATTCCTATAAAGAAAGTAAAGATAAATCTTGTTATTATCCCCTAAGTCGGCCCTGAATTTTGACTACCTCTAGAGGGTAGTACTGGCTGTTATCCAAAGTCTAATGGAGGATGAAGCTTCTTTGATTTGAACAACTACATGTGGATTTTCCCAGCTTGTGCTTCATCCTTCTGGGTGAGTAATGATCCAGATATAGAGTACACCATTTCCCCACCACCTTAACAATGAGGTATATATTACATGGTGGGGGTAGGATGAAATACGAATCATCCTCCTTTTTGGTTTCTACTTGTGAAACCTCTTATTCTCTTTACATTGGTTCCTCGAGGCATTCTTCATCAAATGAATAGTCAATGGGAAATTCATAGTGTAATTATATTTGAATAATATTAAAACATGAAGTATCAAGATAAAATTCTTCCCCACCAAAGTAAGAAGATTTTTTCATGGTTTCCTTAGGGAAATCCACTAGTATCTCTTCATGAACTTCCATCAATAAATATTTAACATATCCAGGGAGAACGATATGTTCCTCAGTATGTGCACATCAAGGTTCTTCTTCATCCTCCAAGGCATAACACTGATTATTTAATTATGTATAATAAAAAAACAAGGAGTTATATAGAATTCAGATTCCATAAAATTAGAAGGGATAGAGTAAATGAATGGTTCAACTCCCTAAGTTGGTTTAGCTTCAATAAATGCCTCAGTGGTAAGTTCCTCTTGGTGTAGAATCATTGAGGATGGAGGCAGGTAGTTGGTCTCCACCATATTGACATCAAATTCCACCACTTTGGTGGTTTCTTTCTTTTGTGGTGTTGAATCTTCTTCTATGTATTGTATGGGGAGGTCAGGTAGTTCCTCACATTTAATCAATAATTAATACAAAATTTTTTGATCTCCCACTTGTTGATCAGTAGGTACATCTTCCTCCCTCAACTCCTTAGGTTCTTCAATTTCAAATATAAGCTGTGAAATTTCTTACACCACATTCATAGGTTCTTTCTCCATCTTAGGTTTGGTTTGCTCTATTAATGCACAAATATAATCAAAATCTATATCAGCCTTTATGGTTAGTTGTTCAATGCTTTTTCTATGTTCATGCTCCAAATATCTTATAAAATATTCATCTTCTTCTTGTTGTCGTTGCTCCACCAGTGAGTAATTTTTCCATGCATAATATTCTGATTTTGAATAAATCCTAGATGCCTTTTTTAGTTTTTAAATGAAATGAAATATAAATAATATATGAAAATAGAAAAAGAAAATGAACTAATTATTGGCTCCCTGAAAAAAGCTTCAGTTTTGAAGCACGCCTATCCTGGGGTGTGGACAAAAATAATTATATTTTTCCTAGTTCTGCGCAGTAGAAGACCATGGTTTTCTCTCTTGAGGATCCTTCTCAATGTAGTTCACTTTCTATATCTAATTCACATATTCTATCTCTTTTTATGGATTTTTATTTAATGATAGTGATTGAAATCTTTTTGGGTTTTTATTATTAAAAATAAGGACATGTGAAGAAAGAATTCTAAATTTATAATAAGATGCAAGTCTAGATAGAACGAATTACTACTGGAATTTTACACTTTACCAATGGTTTTAAACTACTGGTAAAGGCCTGGAAATCACTGGTATATACAATATCAATGGTTCCCTCAACCGTGGCTATGTAAGGCCCGACAATAGGCCTATACCAATGGTTCTGTGAAAAACGTTGGTATAGTTTTCCAAATAGAAGGTATACCAATGGTTTGCTACAAACATTTGGGATATGTGTGTCAAAGTATAACATATAAAAAGTTTTTTAAACCATTGGAATATGTGTGTTACACATAAACCAATGGTTATAAACCGTTTGTATAAAGGGGATATGGCATGACAGAAGGCTATACCAATGGTTACGTTATAACCATTGGTATAGTTATATTATAGTATCTATACCAACGGTTTAGAAACCATTGGTATACAATTGCTCAGCTCCACAGCAGGAGGCACCTCTCCCCTCTCCAAACCTGCAACAACACAACAACCCTTCTCCAGACCTTCAATAAGACCAATAAAAAAATCCCCATCCAAAGTATTCAAAATTTAGAATTCATTCCAGAATTTAGAAATTCAGAATTTTAGAAATTCAAATGCTATAACACCCATAAGAGAAAAAGCGTACATGTTATATAAAATGAAATAACACCCATGAGAGTATTCCAAATTTAGAATTCATTCCTCACTCAAACCACAACACCAACACACATAAGAGTATTCAAAATTTAGAATTCATTCCCCACTCCAACCACAACACCAATACACACACGAGAAAAAACCTACATGTTATATGAAGAATATGGGATGTTTAGTCATGGTATTGGGTTGAGTATCTTAAAACCCATAGAACAACATGGGTAGAGTGGCATGGATCAAGTCACCCATAAGATAGAAAACAGTAGTGGTTATGTGCTTAGACCTAGGATGAGTTATAGGAAGAACATGGGAAGTTCATATTCCTATAACGATTATGTATCCATGTATAAATGGTTCCTGATGTGTTAGTTGGAATCATTGGCCAATCTCGACATATGAGATGGGTTACCGGAATAGCCTACGTGTTTTTCATAGACATTTCAATTAGAATAAGGGGGTATGTGGCTAATTGTAATTTTCTCTCCTGGGTGTGATGTGAGATGAATCCTCGTCTTGGGTAGTGGGTACGAATATTCGATTAAGTCTTTGGTATTGGGTTCCCAAAGGGACTTTGGTTTGGTCCTAGAACCCCCTATTTGAGGATGGAATTGAGGCGATCCAATGGGGATATGGTGTCACCATATGTATTCCTCACCATTGGAGTATTTTTATGAGACATTGAAAATTATTTTTCAAGAATCGATGTGTAGCCTTTTTGACCAATTTGTTAAATGGTATGCTTGAGTGTTCATAGGTTTCATATGAAATCACTATATGATATTTATTTATTTTATGTTATTGTATAGAATAAACAACATGTGATTGTGAATTATAGAATGAGTGTTGGTGCATGTTCATGATGGGATGTCGAGACTCATTCCTAATATAATTCATGTTTTTCTATATATACTATGACCCATTATGTTTCAATCTATGCCTTATGAATATTTTATTCTATTAATGTATGACCAATAGACCATATTTTATTTTTTATCCCTTAATTTCAATAATCTATGTGTAGCCTTGGGAAGATTTTTCGTATATCAGTTGTTGTTTTCACATAAAATGTTGTACATTTCAAACAAAAGTGACACACTTTTAGTGATACTAGTCAAACCATGCATCGGATTGAGGTGGGGTTGACCGTACCTGTCACAAATTATCCATGGATCGTTGGGTGAGGGGGCTATCCAGGTTGGGGGTTATTCGAGGGGGAGGGGGCTGTCTGAGGGGTGTGGGGGGCTCTCCGGGGGTGAGGGGGGCTGTCTGGGGGGGGGGGGGGGTGCGGTCCGGAGTGCGTTTTCGACAACCACGGTCACAAAACACCTCGAATTGATGTGTCGTCTTGCAAACCATTTCATAATTAACCCACTCTTTATTGTCGTCCGATTTCATGGTATTCCGAGGTCGTTAGGCCGGTTTCGACCACCCCACACATGTTATTCAACCGCGCTAAACACATAAAAAACACATATTTTACCGTGTCGTGCAAACCGTGCGTCTGAAAGACATTTCGTCTTTTTATACACCTCAAGAATAATAGTTAGGGTGTTTTTGTGTGATTTCAAGTCATTCTGATGTCGTTTGGTATGTATTTGATCGTAAAACATATGTTTTTCCATTTACGACGCGTAGAGTGCCTTTTCGGCCACCGTGGTCACCCGACACCTTTGATTGGCATGCCTTCTAGCCGACAATTTCAAAATTCACCCAACCTTTGTTTTCTTCCAAATATATGGAATTATGAGGCCATTCAGCCCATTTTTACTAACTCACGCAAGCTTTTCAAGCACACCAAACACCTAAAAAACACTTAGTCAGTCGTTCCATGAAAACCGCGCATCTGAATGACGTTTTGTCTCCTCATACACCTCACGAATAAAAATTAGGGTGTTTTCATTTGATTTCAAGTCATTCCAATGTTGTTCGGTGTGCATTTGACCTTTAAACCCATGTTTTGGCCATTTACGATGCATGAAGTACGTTTTTGGCCACCACTGCCACACGACACCTCCAATTGATGTGTTGTCTATCCAACCAATTCACAATTCACCCACCGTCTGTTGCTGTCTGATTTCATTGCATTCCGAGGAAGTTCGACTGGTTTTGACCACCCTACGCATGCTTTTCATGTTCGCCAAACACCAAAAAACACATATTCTCTGTGCCGCGCAAACCGCTGGTCCAAAAGACGTTCCGTCATTTCTTACACCTCAAGAATAATAATTAGGGAGTTTTCATGAGGTTTCAAGTCATTCAGATATCGTTGGGTATGTATTTCACCATAAAACACATGTTTTCGCCATTAACAACATGCAAAGTGTGTTTTCAACCACCACGGTCACACAACACCTCCGATTGATTTGTCGTCTGGCCGACCATTTTAAAATTCACCCACCCTTGGTTGTTGTCAGATTTCATGGAATTCTGAGGTCATTCAGATGGTGTTGACCACCCCACGCATGCTTTTCAAGCACACCAAACACCTAAAAAATTTATATTCTGTCATGTCGCGCAAAACGCACGTCCGAATGATGTGTTGTCTCCTCATACACCTCAATAATAATAATTACGGTGTTATCATGTGATTTCAAGTCATTTTGATTCCATTCGGCAAGCATTTGACCGTTAAACACATGTTTTTGGGCATTTACGACACGTGGAGTGCATTTTCAGCCATTGCGGTCACACGACACCTCCGATTGATGTTCCGTCTGGCTGAACATTTCACAATTAATCCACAATTTGTTTTTGTCTGATTTATTGGCATTCTGATGTCATTCGACCGGTTTTGACCACCTCACGCATGCTTTTCATGCGCGCCAAACACCTAAAAAACACATATTCATCCATTCCACACAAACCATGCATCTGAATGATGTGTCATCTCCTCATACACCTCAAGAATAATAATTTGTGTGTTTTTGTTAGATTTCAAGTCATTGTGATGTCATTATGCATGCATTTGATAATTAAACACATGTTTTGGCCATTTACGACACGCGGAGTGCGTTTTTGGCTAGCGCGGTCACAAGACACCTCCGATTTATGTGCCATATCTCCGACCATTTCAAAATTCACGCAACCATTTTTTTCGTCTAATTTTATGGCATTTTGATGTCATTCAGCCATTTTTGACCACCCCACGCATGCTTTTTAAGCGCGCCAAACACCTAAAAAATTGATATTCAGCCGTTCTTTGCAAACCGTGCATCTGAATGATGTGTCGTCTCCTCGTACACCTCAAGAATAATAATTAGTGTGTTTTCGTGTGATTTTATGTCATTCCAATGTTGTTCGTCATGCATTTGACCGTTAAACACATGTTTTGGCCATTTACGTCACGCAGAGTGTGTTTTCGTCCAGCGCGGTCACACAACACCTCTGATTGACGTGTTGTCAAGCCGATCAATTCAAAATTCACCCACTCATTATTTTTATCCAAATTTATGGCATTCCGAGGACGTTTGGAAAGTTTTGACCACACCATGCATGCTTTTCAAGCACGCCAAACACCTAAAAAACACATATTCATCCGTGTTGAGAAAACCACGTGTCTAAATGACATGTCGTCTCCTTGTACATCTCACGAATAATAATTAGGGTGTTTTCGTGTGATTTCAAGCCATTCCGTTGTCATTCAGCATTCATTTGACAGTTAAACACATGTTTTGGCCATTTTCGACATGTGTAGTGCGTTTTCGGCCACTGCGGTCACACGACACCTCCGATTGATTTGTCGTCAAGCTGACCATTTCACAATTCTCCCACACTTTGTTTTCGTCTGATTTCATGGAATTCTGAGATTGTTTGGCCAGCTTTGACCACACCACACATGATTTTCAAGGGCGCCAAACACCTAAAAAACACATATTCAGTCGTTCCATGAATACCGCACATCCTAATGGCGTGAAGTCTCATCTTACACCTCACAAATAATAATTAGGGTGTTTTCAGGTGATTTGAGGTCATTCTGATGTTGTTAGTCATCCATTTGACCGTTAAACGAATGTTTTGGCGATTTACGACATGCATAGTGCATTTTCGGCCACCGAGGTCACATGACACCTCTGATTAACGTGTCGTCTAGTCGACCATTTCACAATCCACCCTCCTTTTTTTCGTTTGATTTCATGGCATTCTGAGGTCATTCGGCTTGTTTTTACCACCCCACGCACGCTTTTCAAGCACACCAAACACCTATAAAACACATATTCAGTCATTCCATGAAAAACAAGAGTTTTTATGATGTTTTTTATCCTCTTACACATCATGAATCTTAATTGGGGTGTTTTCATGTGATTTCAAGTCATTCCTATGACTTTCGGCATGCAATCGACCGTTAAACGCATGTTTTAGCCATTTACAACATGTGGAGTGCATTTTAGGCCATCACGGTCACACGACACCTCTGGTTGAGGTGGAGTTGTCTTTTCGCCCTAGAAAATTACTATTTTATCATTGTCCAAAAGTATCAACACAATCTGAATGCATTTGATCAATTCTCCGTATGTCAGTTGTTGTTTTCAATAAAAATCCGGTCCATTTCAAATAAAAGTTAGTCACTCTGAGTGGTACCGGCCACACCATGCATCGAATTGATGCAGGGTTAACTCCTACAGACCAAAAATGTCCCATTCATAATTCTTCTAATGTATAAATAGAATCCGAATACATTTGGTCTATTTTCTTTATGTCAATTTTTGTTTTCACTTCAAATGTTATCCATTTCAAATAATAGTGAGACACTTTGAGTGGTACTGGCCACACTGTACCTTGTATTGAGTTGGTATTGAGTGATACATGTCACATATGACCCATGTATTGTTTTCCTAACGTATCAACACAATCCAAATAAGTTTGGTCTTTTTTCCATATGCCAGTTGTTTTTACATAAAAGGGTGTCCATTTTAAACAGAAGAGAGACACTTTGAGTGATACTAGACACACCATGACTCAGATTGAGGTGGGGTTGACTCATACATGTGACATATGACTCATGGATCGTTTTCTTAAAGTATCAACCCAATCCGAATGTGTTTGGTCGGCTTTCCGTATGGCTGTTAGGCAAATCGTGCAACAACAATGAAATTATCTTATACTAAAACTATAGACATTGTGAATGATGTCCATCCCCTGGTGTATGGTTAGGGAAAATCATGCACATTTCTTCTAATATATATCCATATATGGTTGGTAGATACCATTTGGGATAGACTTAAATTTTTTACTAAATGTGAGACATGGTGTTTTTTTACGCCGACCGAGGTTCCGAGCTCCGAACAAACCCCAGAAGACCCACAAACCATTATAACATCATTAGGCTTCCATATTTGTTCAAAAATAAAGAGTTATACTGTATTCAAAAATATCAATACTAGAGTGAAAAACCATGTTAAAAAATAAAGAGTTATACAGAATTCAAAAATGTAATGGATCAATCTGCCCCTGATCACCATCACCATCACCACTGTCATCATCAGCCTCATCCTCACTACCATATTTGTCTGCTTCATCATCCTTGTCATCATCCCCATGCTCATCATTATCCCCATATTCTCCCACGGCCCCGTCTGCACCCTCATCCTCATCCTCATCCTCACCCTAATCCTCTTCAACATCCTCATCATCACCAGGAACGTCATCATCTCGACCGCCACTAGAACTGCCACATGGTACATAGGATAATGCACCCATCAGTGACATATATGTCTGACAAGCCGCACTGGCCCCTGGTGGAAGTTGTTAATATAAATCTTTGATTAGTTTCATAAATTCTTCCTCCCTCGTTTGAACCTGTTCTTCCAAATCTGTGACCCTTATATCAGACTGTATTGCATGCTCCTTGAATTTTTCCAACTCGGTGGTGCTAGAATGGATACCTGGAGTGGACCAATACCTATTCAGGACTATATTCTTACTAGGTCGGCAACGTAATCGACCCGACTGCTCATCTCCCAAAACCTAATATAAATGATATTGTGGACCTAAATTGGTAGGCTCCTGGGAATCAAGGCCCTATAAATCAGCCTTCTAAAAATATTAATAGATTATTAAATTTCAAAATAGAAATTCAACTTTTAAATATATAAATTAAAACATAAAATATTTTCTTGTGTCGGTTCATTAACCGCATTTCCATCTTTTTTCATATACTCGAGCAAAACAATTTTACTCGAGGGAGACGTCCTTCAATATTAAATTTTTACTTCTGTAATGACATTGAAATAATATAAAGTGCAAGTATAATCATATATTCAATATTCAATAAATCACATAATTTATGTAGGAAAAAATAAAAAGGGAAAGTCCTAATGAAAAATTCTAAACAACTATATCGTACCAGCTGGATCTCATGATCTATCATAGTAGTACACCCCAAAGTGTGGAGGTATTGCTTTGAATCAATGTTTTTTTTTTGTTTTTTTTAAGAATATTCATAAATAAAGTTTAATAATAAATAAGATAATATGAACGAAAAATATGAAAATGTTCATTCAAATACCTCAAATGGGATTAATACCTTAAATTTGGAAGTCCTCCAATGGGTAATCATTTGGTGATATTTCTCTATCGGGTAGTCATCCATGAGAGGTAATACCTCTAACTCTGTTCCCACTCTATCACACCATCCAATATACAGCTCATGCTTATAACCTCTCAAAATCACTCCTAGATCCTTCAAACGTGTTGGTCGTGCACCTTCACCATGAGGGATGTTAAACCGAAGCTGACACCCAATAGATTAATTCATATAAATTAAAAAAAATACTACATTAAATCCAATAGATTTTTTACCCATATTTGTGCCCACTCATTATCCTTGACTTCGTGTGGCAGATGTATCCAAGAGAGAGGGATGACCGGAATGATGTCTAAGTATTTGTCTAGCTTTGCCAAAAAAACCCGACATTCCTGCCCATATTTATCAAAAATTTGTCATTCATAATTGTACTCAACAATAAACTGTGTCTAGTAGTTCCATACTGCACACAAGCGAGTATGCCCCCTCCCCTGCCTCCTATCAGTAGATGAATATATTTTTAAAGAAAAAAATTACTAGTACAAGTTATAATAACAATAACTTTTGGTATAAAAATTTGTTAGAGTTATATAAATATACCCGTGGTATTCAGTTCAATAGGAATCACTAGATGTGTAGAAGATGATGTAATATCTTGTACAAGTGTAGTGTCGCTCAGTGTAAGCTCCTCATCCACATATTGTGTTGGATTAGGAGTCAATGAAGGTGGAAAATAATAGCTCGGAGATAATGAACCACAATAAAAAGATGCTTGCATAGACATCTGGCCAACTGGAAGTGTAATCATCGGAGGCATAAATATCTAATGTGTCCCAAAAGACACACCAAGATCAATATGGGTCGTAAAAGATACGTATGTGGTAGCGGCTTAGTCCAATCAGGTATGACCAGTGGATCATCTAACTCTCTCACCACAAGCCCTCATACCATCGGCCTCAGTACTAGAATCACTCGATGATCATCTAACTCTGACACTACCCCACCACCTACCACCAGCCTCTATACTGGGTGCAATATCAGGCTCCTCGTCAGATATCTCTCGTCTAGGGGGTCGATCCTGAAAAAAATAACACAAAAGTAAACACACGATATTATAAGTTATTGAAATATATATATATTTGAAATAAAATACTCACAACATGGATGAGTGGAGGAATGACCATATGTGTCATGCGATGATTATTTTCAGTCATCTTTTTCCACCGCATCTCTTCAATGGGTTTCATTTCCTGCAATGAAAAAAAATGTGCAATTAATTAGAAACAAATAACTAATGTGTAACCCAAAAAACATTAAATGGAAAATCTATTATGATAAAAAAAACATAAAGAAACAAAAGATTTATGGTGTCTTGAAGGTAAGTACTAGCATACACACTCGGAATGATGTGGGTGTATTCATTGAATCATGTCTCAATTGATTTTAGAGAGGGACCTTCAATAGTTATAGTAATGGATTTTATTAGAAACACCTATAAAAAGGATATCCAGGAATTGTGACACCCCAAACCAGGATGCCACTCATTAGTGACCCAAACCCTGATGGACACTTGGCCTCAAGAACATATACCAAAAGCCCAATTGTTATTCACTAATTGTGAGGGCCTTTTCTATGTCTCAGGGAGACTATTCCCTCATTACCTAAGTTGCACAATTTTAATATTATCGGTTAAAAGATGAAGAAAGATAACAATGGGAAAATATTGGAAATGGATGAAAAGAACCAAATTAGTAACACCAACTAATAACAAAATTATAAACTAAATGACGGTAATTTTTGTCATGTATAATGAAGAAAAACATAGTTACAACTATTTGGAAGTTGTACTATACAGGAGGATCAATAAATTCTAAAATTCAACCTATCTTCTTGAGCTATAACCCAATCATCTTGTTTATCGATGGAAAGAGTGCGAGTCATGTCAATAACTCCAAATTCACTATTATCAATGAAGGTGTGTTGCCTCGTCATTGAATCAAACCATTGGTAAAGGGAAGAGTTTTACCAACGGTTTCACACAACCATTGGTAAAAGAGGACTTCAAGGCCCCTTTATAGGCATCACAAATAGAGGCACAAGCCTCTGGCCCCATTATGTGTTACATGCATCCCAAATCATTCACTCATGTTTAATAAATCATTGTTGGCACCTCTATAGTCATACCTTTCATTACCCAATTAGTTCCTCAAGTCAAGAGCACCCCATGGGTGAATAAAGTTTAGACTTCTACACTAATAGGTTGTGTATGGCTTGTAAAAAGGATTAATTTCATAAAGTTTAGACAAAAACATTTATTTTTAAATTTGAGATTAATAATAATGTATGTCAATGATAACAAGATTTTTGAATTATTCTTGTGACTTATCTAACATTGTTATGGACGTATACACATTCCAACTTGGCTAGTGAAAAGCACCACACCATCATAAAAGTGAGTATTGGCCCAGAAAGAGATATAATAAACAACGTATAGTGAAAACCATATTTAATTGAACCTAAAGTTATATTAGTAAAATCATCTAAGGAATCCAATTATCACTCATGACTATCCATGCCACTATAAACAACCTGTAGTGTGTGAGTTTTCTATCTGATCTAAACAACAACATATCACATTCTTACCATGATGTGAATCATGTGGAATATGGATGATATTAACAAAAAATTCCCAGCAATACCAAGCCTTCTAAGAACTGAAAATTTATGAATGAAATTAACACATAATTCATTTTGAATCAAATTTGATTCACTGTCAAAGCCCAACACACACACCCAAATCAAATAGAAAACAGAAGTCATACACACCCAAATAAAAATAGAAAATAAAAACAATTGATGAAGAACATTAAAATGAAAGTATCACTTACACATTATAAGTGTAGAACTAATAAATTTTGAAAATGGATTGGAATGAAGAATTTCCACAGAAGGGTAAACAGAATCCCGATTCACCAATTCACCCAAATGAAAACATAAAACCAAGATGGTATATGTTGTATCGGTTACACAATACATGTGAAGAACTGATAAATATTAAAGATGGAAGGATTTTGTCCATAGTGGAAGGAAAATCCCCATTCTCCCTTCTTTTTAGGGCTGCAGTCATGCAGAATGTGGGAGTTCAATTGTCTTTGAATTTGGGGATCAAATTTCCCAATGGTTTGTAAAAACCATTGGTAAAGGATGATTTAAACCTCTTTAAAACAATGGTTTAAGAAAACCGTTGGTATAGAGTATACTTTTCCCTACAGTTTTGAAAAAAATGCTTGGAAAAGATTATTTAACCATCATTTACCAACAGTTTCCTTAAACCATTGGTAAAAGTACTTTATAGACATTGGGAAAACCTCCCTTTCGAGAAGTGAATTAATATGAAATAATTTGGTTTTGGGGGTTGGTTAAATGATCAATCATTATTATCCTTTATATGTTTTATTTCATTTTGATAATACAAACATTAAATCTCATGTTTTAAGAACTGTTCTTTATTTATAAATTGTGGAATAGCATTTAATGTTTGAGATGTCTCAATTCCACCTCCTCCTATAATCCAAGTTGGTGACAACCATTTTTCTAGAATGTGTCATCTTCCAAGGCCAGATTCAATCGAAGTTGTTTCATCCATTGATTAGATCAACTCCAAAGTGTGATGAAATAAACAATAGATACAAGGAAAAAATTTAAAAAAAGAATAAGGATCGGTTGAGTTGCATGTCATCGGAGGCAGTCACAACATCGGGGACATTTTCCTTACACATGCATGCTACTCAAATCTATCTACAAAATTAAAAGTAAACATTAATGAAAATTCATGATCACCTTCACCTCCCCTCTGGCCAAGTCTCAGGGTCAACCTCTTATTTCCAAGGGTAACATATTACTTTGTGGAGTGGGTGGAAGATAAGAGAGAGAGAGAGAGGTAATTAAATGATGAAAAGTGGATGGAGAAACACAAAGACATGGATTAATAAAACTAAAATTTGAAATACAATTGAAAACTAATAAAAAAATTAAAATAAAATAAAATTAAAATACGAAATAATGGGGTAAAATAAGAGAAGCATCGGCCCGTGCCCTGATGGAATCCCTCCTTAGTTGTGGGTTTCGAGATAATGATTTTGGAAAGAGTCAAGGGCCTCCTTTTATAGTCCGAATTCTGTCCTCTTAAATTTTATGTTTTGTTGGACCATTAAATTGTCAATTCACACATGGACCCCTTCATAAAATTTGTTCATAAATATGTTTTCCATCCACCCTCCAACCTTCATCTCATTTATCCCTAGGATTAAGGAGTCATGGAATATTCATTGAATGAAGATTTTTATGGCCGAAATTTACAAGAAGATTCCTCCAAATGTATAATGATCAATTGCAACATTAATGACTTTAAAACTCTGCCAAATTTTATTTAGAGTTTCTCTGATGTGTACTAGTACTATACCTAGTGTAATAACCTAAATGGGAGGTGAGGAGACTGATTTTTGCATCTGTTATAGTGGTGGGGTCCACGTTGTCCCCCAGAAAAGTTTCCAATATCAATGAATTTTTTGGACTAATAGATATTTGAATCAACTATAGGACCTAAAGAGAAATTTGAATGAAATAGAATCAGGATTCTAAAAAAATCACAAATTTTGGAATTATATTTTTTAGTAAATGACAAAAATACCCTTGTGGTAAAAATATTTCAAAAATCCAAAGTTATGCCCTTTTATCAATTTTTCTCGTAATCATTCTAAAATTTAAATTACCCATTATTTTAATAAAACATTGAAAAACATGGGATTTATCATTGAAAAACATTAAAAATCCTCATTATTTTATCAAACATATGCACATAAATTTACTCTGTCAAATACCCCACACTTAAACCATTCTTCTCCCCAAGTATAAAATCTCAAAATAGAAATCAAAGGACACCAATATTACCAATATTTAAATTCCAAGGTAATAAAATTAAAAAAAGTTCAATGTGAAATCAATCATTCAAAATTCGGCATAGAATATCAATTTAATTTCCCATTATTTAGAGAAAAAATAATTCACATATTTTACTTTTACCCTTTGAAAATTGATGGAACTTATCCTTCAATTTAATAAAGATCCTTGATTAATTATTATTAAACATGACATGTCATGATTTACCTCACTTTTGATTCTTTTCTCTCATCACTCATGATACAATTAAAGTAGAGTTATTATCATATCATGAGAACATTCCCCTTATCCATAGGCTTGGAAATTAAATACTTTCTCCACTTTATGAAGAAAAAACACACATAAAATCCTGAGTACATTCAATAATGGTTCTATTGACTCTGAGGTTTAAGGTTGGTTGGATTTGATGATTTAAAAATTAAGGCTCAAGCAGGAGGCTAATCTATTAAGTGCTATGAATGATATCAAAATTAAAAAAATAATGAAAGTATCCCCTTCCACATAGCAACACCTAATTCCCAAAACTCAATGAAAATGTATTTATCAAGTACAAAATGAATGATTTGTGCACCGACTTGAAATTTTTTTACTATTAATTCTTTTTTCGAATGTTATGATTATATCGAATCTCACGTCCATCATCTAACCACATACGATCATAAGATCATCGGCCTAGAAAATTGTGATTTTTTATTATCCCAAATCACAACCCATTTTTTTTCTCTTTTTTGTTGGTTCTTTTTTTCATTTTTGTTATTTTTTTAATTCAAGAGGGAAAAAATAGATTATGATGAATGATTCCACAAACTTTTAAAATTACAACAGTAATACCCCCAAACTTCTTCCTTACAATGTATAATATCACATCCACCATTATTCCATTTAACCCCACACATCAACTTTGAAATATCATTAAAATACTCAATGGAGGTTAGGAAAGGATAAAAAAGGCTTGAAACATGGCTCATTCCTATAAAGTTCATTCATGGTCTCTATGGGCTAAAAGAAGGAATGATGTAAAGGGGGTCTTTTAAGGAAAATTCTCCTTCCAAAAGATTCCGCAATCATTTTAAATGTGTTTTTTCATAGTCATAGCTTTGATATGTTTCAATACAAGTTCTTGTCGGTTACCTGTCCCAAGATCATCCAAGAAATATGCTCAAGAATTAATAGGAAGTGTTTCGTCTATAAATCCTCTTAGGAATGGAAAATATAACACTGGATAATAACTCATAGCATGACTAATAAACCAATTCACATGAACTTCTGAAATTCAATGGATGACGGATGGTAGAGATATTTCAATTACATGAATCAATTAATTCCTTCAAATCATGTGTCATTACATCAATATCCATGATTAATTTTAAAAATTAAATTATTCATTTAAATAATTTAATCATATCAACATTGAAATCTAAAACATGGAATCACAATATTTCTACGAAACTCATGTCTCTTTGATAAGTCGAGTAAAACATGAATTCAAGTGTGGGCATGAAATTTTATCATTAAAGATAAAAACATGATATGGATGAAAATGTTGAGAGTTTAAAAGATAAAACACTAAAATTGAACACCCATTCCCATGAGACTTGGTCCTTCCCCATTACTGTTTTGGGCTTCCTTTTACCATCATGATCCTATAAAAGAAAATTACCCAATTAATCATAATGATCATTTCGTTTAATCTCAAAATAAAAGATGGAGGGGGCCACATGATAAATTATTTCAATGAAAATAAATTGAAATATAAATTCATATAAAAATAGTAATGATAAATCATGGTATTATCCCCCAAGTGGGCCTTGAATTTGGACTGCCTTTATAGGGAAGTACCTGCTGTTATCCAAATTTTGATGGAGGATAATGCTTCTTTGATTTGAATGACCACATGTGGCTTTTCCCAGCTTTTTCTTCATCCTTCTAGGACTGAGTACACCATATCCCCCCATTGCAATGAGTTATATCTTGCATGGTGGGGGTATAATGAAGTATGAATCATCCCCTTTCTTTGCTGATTCTTGTGCAACATCTTCTTCTCTGTCCATTAGTTACTTGAGGTATGCTTCATCAAAATAATAGTCAATGGGAATGTCAGAGTGTAATTCAATTTAAATAATATTAAAACATGATGTATCAAGATAAAATTATTCACCATCAATGAATCATTTGTCATGGTTTCCTTGGGGTAATACACTAACATATCTTCATGAAATTCCTTCAATAAATATTCAATGTGTCTCGGGATCTCCATATATTCCTCAACATGTGCACATTGAGGTTCTTCTTCGTCCTCCAAGGCAGAGTTGAGGATGTCTAATTCTGTATAATTAAAACCACATGGAGTGATGTATAATTCATATTCAAAATAATTAGAAGGGAGAGATTAAATGAATGGTTCAACTCCCTCAGTCGGTTCAACTTCAATCCCTGCCTTAGTGGTACATGCCTCTTGGAGTATACTCTCTAAGGATAGAGGTAGGTAGTCAGGCTCCTCCATCTTGACTTCAAATTACACCACTTGGGTGGTTTATTCCTTCAGTGGTGCTAAATATTATTCTATTTATTTTATGGGGAAGTTAGGTAGTTCCCCATATTTAATCAAGAAATCATCCAAACTTTATTGATCTCCGACTTCTAGCTCAGCAGATACGTCTTCCTCCTTTGCTTCCTTAGGTTCTTAAATTTCAAATATAAGTAGTGAAATTTAGTCCACCACATTCTCATGTCCTTCCTCTAGATTAGTGTTGGGTTTCTCTATTAATTCATGAACATAATTAAAAGCTATATTAGCTTTTGTGTTTAGTTTTTCACTGCTTTCTCTACGTTCATGCATCTGATATCTTATAAAACATTCATCTTCTTCTTCTTTTTTGTTGTTTCACCTATGAGTAATTTTTCCATGCATAATATTATGAAGTTTAATACATCATGGAGGTCTTTTTTTAGTTTCTTGATATAAAATTGTTTTTAACTAATATGTGAAAATATAAAAAGTAAATGAACTAATGATTGGATTCTCAGAAACTTTGTTTGATTTTACGCACGTCTGTTGTGGGGTGTGGACAAAAATAATTATATTTTTTCTAGTGTAGAATAGTGGTCACTAGGGTCATCTCTCTTGAAGATCCTTCACAATGTAGTACACTAAATTTATTTAATTCACTTATTATATCTCTTTTTTGGTTTTTTTATTAGATGAAAGTGATTAAAATCATTTTAGGTTTTTTATTATTTAAAATAATTCCATGTGGAGAAAGAATTATAAATTTATACTAAGATTCAAGTCTAAATAGAAGGAATTAATAAGAAAGAACTTGGTTTTTGGGGATGGTTAAATATTAAATCATTATTCTCTTTTATATGCTTCATTTCAGTTTGATAATCAAAACACAAGATCTCATGATTGAACTACTATTCATTATATATAAATTTAGGAATATCCATGAATTTTTTAGAACTCTCAATTCCACCTCCTCCTTTAATCCAAGTTGGTGACACACCTTTGTCTAGAATGTGTCATCTTCCAGGACCTGGTTCAATTGAAGCCGATTAATCCATTGATTATCTCAACTCCAATGTGTGAAGAAATAACCAATTGAGAGAGGAAAAAATTATTAAATAAAATAATATGTATAGGTTGAGTTTCGTGTTATCGGTTGCAGTCACAACATCAGGGACATTCTACTTACCCGTGCATGCTACTCAAATATATCTACTAACATAAAATACAACCATAATGAAAATTCATGATCACCTTCACCTCCCATTTGACCATGTATTGGGGTTATCATATCATTTATTAGAGTAATAGATTACATGGTGGAGTGGGTGGAAGATAAGAGATAGATAGTGAATGAAATGAAGAAAAGTGGATGGAGAAACACAACGACATGGATTGATAAAACTAAAATTTGAAATAAAATTGGAAAATGACACCAAAATAAATTTAAAAAAAAATCAAGAAATAGGGTAGTAAGAGAGGTGTAGAATCATCTGATCCCCCATTGAGAACCCTACTTGGTTGTTGGTGTTGAGCAGCTGATTGGGGAAGGAGGCAAGAGCCTCCTTTTATAGGTATAATTATATCCCCTAAACGTTTGCGCATTGTTGGCATAATAAATAGTCGATTAACACATAGACTCCTTCATAAAAGTTGTTCATAAATGTTTTTTCCATTCAACATACACATTTCAGCTCATTAAGAAATCATATTAAGGAGTTATGGAATTTTCACTGAATAAGTCTTTTTATTGCCGAAATTTCCAGGAAGCTTCCTACAAATGTATATTGATTAATGGAAACCTTAATGACTTCAAAACCCCCCAAAAAATATTTTAGAGTCATTCCTATGTTTCCTAGTGATATCCCAGGTAGAATAACATAAATCAGAGGCAAGGAGACCGATTTGGGCATTTGTTACGGTGGTGGGGTCCACGCTGTCTGCCCGGAAAAGTATCCAAATTCAATGATTTTTTGGGACTAATAGATCTTAGAATCAGCTCTAGGTCATAAAGATAAATTTTTTGGAAATAAAACAAGCATTATAAAAAAACTAATCAGTAATTTTTGAATTAGATTTTATAATAAATGAAAAATATAATCTTATGGTAAAAATCTGTCAAAATCCCAAATTATGCACTTTTCACAATTTTTCTCATTATCATTCTAAAATCCAAATTAACTATTATTTTAATTAAACATTGAAATACAGGGGTTTTATCATTAAAAAAATAAAAAAACCTCATTATTTGACAAAAAAATACGCACATGAAGTTTTTGTGTCAGATATGTATTGTCTCCTTGTCTTGTGTTATAATAATATGTCATGCCTAAATTGATTAAATGCTTAAATGGATCTTGTTAAACGAGTGGGTATACTTTTTTGCTTTTTTAGATTACTTAAATTGTTTTTTGTTAATTATGATTATTGGGTTGGTATATCCATGTGATGTGTTAAATGAAAATTGGTGATTAATGGGTAGGTATAACCATGTGACATGATTAAATGGAAGTGGAGTACATGAGTGGATATACTCATGAGATGTAATGGTTTAAATGAGTAGGTATACTCATTGAATGGTTTTGAATTTAATTATTTATATGAGTTGGTACACTCATATGGTTGGAAATTGTTAAATTTATGGACTGGTTGATGATTTACATAGATTCCAATGAAGAATCTCCATGGATTTGGAACCCAGTAGTGGACACCTTGGTTGAGTATTCACTTTGGGTCTTGATTCTGTGGGATGTCTCGGGATTGTTTTTCCATTAGATCCGGCTTAATTGGACTCATGTAGGACATGCTAGTACACATACTCCTAGGACTCCAACCAGTGCCTATACTGAGTTTTTATCGAGATGATTTTGGGACATGATGATGATGCACTGGTCTTCAATACATTGGATTCATCCCTTCATGGACTACACTTAATTATATGGCACGATCGTGTGATATATGACTGTTGTTGTACGACAAGGACATGGGGTTTTTATATGTTTTTCATTATAGAGTAATGTTGTGTGGACAAGATATGGATTGTTTTATGACAAGGCTATATTGTTTTTTTATATTGCCTATAGGTTCCTTGTTAGGAGCTTCCACTTGTTGCAGGGAGCCACAAGAGGCTATTTGGTATAACTTGTTTGTGTTGGTTGTATGACTTGGGCTTTCACACTTACATTACTGCTTAAATATAATTTTTTCACATATTTCATAGTGTAGATTAGAATTGTATAGATATTTGGGAAGAAACCTACTGGGATGTTTATCTCACACCATGTTTGGGCCTCCTTGGGGACCCAAACAAATTATATGGTTTCAGGTGATAGTAGGGGAAAGCGCCCTAAAACTAGTTTTTGATCATTTATTTAGAGCATGGGAGCATGAGACCCAGCTGAGGCTTGCGATGCTACTAGGACACTTTTTGATCTTTTTGGATTTTGGATACTTGTATTGTACATTATTTCCATGTATATTTTTTGGTTGTTTTCTAGATACATGTATCATCTGCATCATGGTATATGAGACACTTATGGCTTGTTATATATTCTGGTATTTCTTATCTATTTTACCTATTGTCCGCTTATTGTATTTACTTCTGCTATTGAATTTGATTAAATTACACTATTATATACTCTGGTAATGATGGAATAGTCTCCACAATAACACAACTAGGCCCTCACCACTAGTTGGAAGCAACTGGTATTTGAGGGGTGCTCTTGAGGCCATGTAGCCAACTGGGCTTGGGGAACAATTGAGTGGAATCTGAGTACAGGACATTACAAAGTGGTATCAGAGACAATTTCTTTTCTGGTTTGATTTACTATTTGGAGACAAAAAACATGTATATGAAGGAAAATGTTATTTTTTAATGAGATATGCTCGAGCGTAGCTAACCCGTTTACAAGAGAAATCCAAATTACTATAAATGAAATTTCTATTTCTTGGTATTGACTATTACAGTTGATTTGATATCACCATTAGGAGAAACACATGATTTATGCTGATATTATTGATGCAATTGTGGGTTCAATTTTTTTACAACTTGATGAGATGAGTGTATTCCATCGCATGCATCATATAATCACTTGTTAGAAATCACATATCATGCATTATGCCATTCCATTTAAGATGCATTATTTGATGCATGCTGTTGTGATAGGTGGTCTAATATTTTTTCCTGATTTTGTGAAAGACTTTCTGCAGAGGATAGAGAAGTGACATCATCATTCAATTTATAAGGTGTATGGTCACTTATGTAATAGAAATTGAAGTACCTTTTAAATTAAAATTTTTAAGGGAATTTGATGTGTATGGATAATATGGGCATCATATTTTGGTTCATGAGGTTTTATGGGTCCTCAAGGATCATAACTTGGTGGACCATTGGTTAAATCATGTCAAATATTTACTGTTAAATGAAATTAAATGGAAAATAGAGACTTGAACAACACACAGATTTTGAGTGGGTGAGAGGTAGTGTTTCTAGTTGTGTTGTGGTTGTTTTTTATAGAGTCATGGATTTAGGATTAGGTTGTGTGTCATGACTTGTTTTTAGGAGGGTTTTGACCTATCCTACGCTTTTGAGATGCGACTTTGATATCATGCCTTTCTGAGGAGAGTGTTTGGCATTGTAGAGTAATGTCACCATGGAGACCTCCAATGGTATTCCAAGAGGGTGGTGATGAACAAGCTTTGAAGGTGGTGGGCCATGAGATACTAGTGGATCCTCGTTTAGTGGTTTTTGTGGTATAATAGACTATTTCAGACATAGTTTCTGAGGAATAGTTCCATGAGGGGTTATTTTTCTATATGCATACATTTCAAGGACCACCGTAGCCTACCATGACTATGGAAGAGATGACATGGGTGTTCTAGTAGCAACATCCTTCCACGTTTTTGGGGGATAATGTTCCACAAGCTTCTGATTTGTGGCTTTAGACAAAACTAGCTATCTTCGATCATCTAGAGACACCTCTTGAGAGGAGGTTCAAGCTCACCCCTTATAAGATACATGGAGTAGTAAAGTACTAGTGGGATTTTCTGAACCAGGATAAAAGGCTACAAGATATGGGTTGGACTAATTTCCAGACATACTTCCTTGACTACATTTACCCCAAGACACTATGGTCAGAGTGAGCTATTGAGTTCATACATTTAGAGAAGGGCACCATGGCGGTTATGGAGTACTCCACATACTTTACATAGTTGCATTGTTTTTCACTGATGTACCTTACTGATGAGCTATCGAGAGTGAGATGCTTTGAAGGAGGCCTCTGATATACTATCAAATCCCAGGTCAACGTGTTCAGGTTGACCTCTATAACTGAGATTGTGAATCAGGAACTGATTATATAGTGGAACCTGAGGGAATTTGAGGATATAGAGTAGGGAAATGTTTCTTCTCAAACTAATGGTTCTACATATTGAAGCAGGAAGCACCATTTTGATGCTTCCCATTAGATAAGAATCAGTTAAGCTATGAGTGCAAGTAGCTTTGTGTTTTCTCACTAGTGTGGTAGGAGAAGACACATAATGAATCGGCGTGACTACGACCCAGTCATGTTCTGAGATAATGGAGGGATGAGCTACATGTAATGGTTTTGCAGGACCTTCCCTCTAATAGTGAGTGGTAGGGGGTCAGCTCCGATGTCAGGTTCAGGAGTAGGTTTCTATGAACTGTGTCAAGCAGGGGGCTAGAGAGATGTTGGAAAATCAGGCTACAGAAATAGTGGTATTTGCTAAGGTAGCCATACACCAATTACTCTTATACATCGAAGGGGAACTACTCTGACCAGTGAGGTTTTTTCATAGTTTCGTGGTATAGGTCAATTATATTATGTACAATAAACCCTTGGGGAGCAAGGTTTCATACTATCTACAGTGGGAGGAATGAACTTAATAGCCTCTACTATTGCATCTACACTTTTTGATATAGGTGTTCTCATAGTTTCATATTCTCACCTATGGTGAAAATCCTTGGGCTTGTTTTGTGGTATTTTGAAAGTGTTTTAATGCTAGAAATAATATTAGGAATCAAAATGGATGATGTGCTCTAGTGTAGGGAGTACCCCCTTGAGGTTGGTGGGTGTCTCTTCATTTGAGATATTTATGACTTTGAGATGATAGGGTTTGACGTCATTCTTGGGATGGACTATTTAGAATATTATCAATCTATATTGTCTACTATCAACTAAGGGTAACTTTCACATCACCAGAGGATGCAGTGTTTACTCACAAGGGTGAATGCGGTGTCCAGGCGAGTTGAGATGGACTAGATTGTCATGAGTTTGGAAGAATGACAACCTAGATTGCTATTTAGTATTTTAGATGATCACGGAGTTAGTCAAGTAGACTTTCCTCTAATGGTGGATCATTTCAGGGACATGTTCGCAGATGAATCTTCTAGTCTACCTATCGAGAGATAGTTGGAGTTCTCCATTTAACTATTGTTATGATCTGCACCAGTATCCATTCTACTTAATAGGTGGCTATAATGGAGTTGTATGAAATTAAGTGGAAGCTAGGGTATTTGGAGGCATAAGGGGCTTCTCTGACCTAATAATTCTCTGTGGGTTTTTCCATTTCTATTATAAAAAATGTGGATATAACTCTTACGCTATATGGGGATTAACATAATTTGAATCAGCTAATGGTTAAAAACCGATATCCCATTCCAAAAATATATGAAATATTTGATAAGATTCTAGGATCCCGAGTATTCATGAAAATTTAACTAAGGTTAGGATATCACCATGTACATATTTGACCCACATACACACCTCGTAAACCTTTCATAGTAGGTATGGTCTATATGAGTACCTGGTTATGCCATTTAGTCTCAGAAACATGATAGTAGTTTCATGGTGCTGATGAACTGAGTGTTCCATCCTTAATTGTGACACATCAAGTATTGTGCTGGGAGTAGTGATGATGTAGGGGGATATAGTTTTGGAATATGAGGCTCAGCTTCTAATGCCACATGAGAAGAATTACCCTGTGCATGATCTTGATCTAGATGCAGTTGTTCATGTTTTTCACTATTAGAGACATTATTTATTGGGAGACCATTTTCTAGTGTATACAGACTAAAAAATCCTCAAGTATATATTTACTTTTTCTTATTTGAATATGTGGGAAAAAGGTGGCTAGAGTACCTACAGTCCTTTGACATCAAGCTTTAATATATGAATGGTAAAGGTAATGTAATGTTCGATGCACTGAGCACATGGACTCAGATACATACAGTGCAACAGGAATGCAGTGAGTGGAAACATATGGCGTTATTCTCTATGATCTATATGGAGGTGAAAAATAGATAGGGATAGACATATCTAACATCCATAGTTCTGACCTATACACTATTGGATAAAGTAAGGATGAGGCAGTTATCGAATTCAGAGGGTATAGTCCTTTGGGAGAGTGTGGAAGGTGATGACCCTCCTCCTGGTTGGACCGTAGGTGTTGATGAGATCTTACATATCTTTGGATGTGTTTGGGTTCTAGTGGATATACATGGGGATATGATGTGGGAGTTTCCTACTTCATCTTGGGCACTACGTCCAAGAGTCAACAAGATGTACCATGTCTTGCATCATCAATACTAATGGCCAAGTATGAAAAGTGACGTAGCTAGTTTTGTTACGAGGTGTTACACCTATCAGCATGTGAAGGAGGAACATCAATGACCAACCATGATTTTATAGTAGTTACATATTCCAATGTGGAAATAAGATTATTTCATAATGGATTTCATGACTGGTTTACTAAGGTCTCCTTGAGGTAACGATGCTGCAAGGGTTGTTGTTGACGGGATCAAAAATGTTGATCATTTATTGACGATCAAGGATACCTTCGATGTAAATGTTCTTAGAAGTTTGTATATAAATGAGATAATAAAACATCACAGGTTCTCAAACACTATCATTTCAAATAGGAATTACAACTTTACATTTCGTTTCTTATAGAGTTTTCAGAGGGAACTGTGTACATAGGTGCTTCTGAGCACAGTCCACCACCCATAGACTGATGGCCAATCAGAGTGTATGATACAAGTTCTAGAGAAAATGATGAGTGAATGTGTCCATGATTTCGGGGGTTCTTGGGAGAGACACATTCAACTAGATGAGATCTCATATAATAAAAATTATCAGGAAATGATACATATGTCTCCATACGAGGATTTGTACGACAGGCTTTGCAAATCACCCTTGTGATGGCTAGAGGTAGGTGAGGTATCTTTACTGGGACATTGTCTTATACAAGATAATTCTGAGTAGATCTAGTTGATTCAGAAGCAGATGGGAACTGCATAATCTTGATATAAATCTTATGTTGATTGTTGTATATGACCTATAGAGTTTGAGGCCAAGGATCAGGTCTTTTATGTGCTTCAATAAGGCTGGGACATAGAAGGATCATGATACGAGGTACAATTTCACCACTATATGTTAGTCCATTACAGATTCTTGAGGGAGTCAGATCAGTATACTATTAGTTTTAGTTACCTCATATGTATTGATCCATGCATGACGTCTTCCTTGTATCACAACTACGCCATTATAATTCGGAACCATCTCACGCTTTTCAACACGAGGAGGTTGAGCTACAATTTGATGCATCCTTCATAGAGAATCTAATTTGTATTGTTGATAGGGGAATGAAGGTTATACAAGGTTAGTCAGTTCCTCTAGTACAAGTTCTATTGAAGCAAGACAGTTCACAAGATGATACTTAGGAGCGGGAGGCTGACATATGTGCTTAGTGACAAGAGTTTTTTCAAATGGACCTTGACTACCCTTGAGATGGAAATTAGGGTAATAATTGATTTAAGGGTGTATGAATGTTATAAACTAGGTTTTTCTTGAGGTATGAATATTTTACATTATTTTTTGGCATAGACCCTAAGCTGGGCCATGGTCAGGTTGGGTTGTTTTTGGGAAATAATAGGCAAGAAGGTTGTGTACCGGTTGCAAGCCAATTACACGATGTGTAATTTGATTACACACTGTGTAATCTGATTTCATAACATGTAATAGTTTGTCTTGGAACATTCATGATGTGTAAGGGTTTTACCTCATTAAAGGAAAACCAAGCATTACACACCATGTAAAGAAATTACATGTCCTGTAATTGCCCGACTATTTTTAAAAAAAATAGAGACAAGGACCTCTATTTTTTGGACAGAAGCCTTTTTTCTCTCTTTTGAAGCCTAAAAACTTTCTAATCTAGATTTTCAGATCTAGCACCCCCTTGGATTCATTTTCTATCCCTGTCATTTTTTTGGAACCACGATGGTAAGATATTGATTCCTTTTTAGCCATTCTTGATTCTTCATAACAATAGTTGCATTTTTTGGATTTAGGCTTTTATGCCCTAATTTCTTGTTCTTCATATGTTCTTAAAATTTATTCCCAAAAAGGATGAATTAGAACATGATAGTATATGAGAACTCCACTAATGAGATACGGTAGGTGGTATGTACTTTTCATTCGGCTTTTGATTCTTTATAGAGCTATTGACCTTTTGTCTGCCCGTTAGACTTTTTAGCGCGAGCCCGATTATAAAGTGTTAATCTAAAAAAGATGAGGTAGGACCTATTTGGGAATACCTTAGGTTCTTTGAGATACGTTTGTGGTTTCTGACGCAACCCAAGGACCCCGATGGGGTGTACCATTCCTTTACTTTGGTTTTTAGCATTGATGAACTACCCATGCGATGTGACCTCGAGTTTTCCAAGTTTATGGAAGCCCGCTTGTACTTAAATGAGGCTGAATTACATACATAAGGGATATCATTCCTCCTTACCCTGTGTTAATATAATATTCCATGCCTAACATGATTAAATACTTTAATGGAACTTTTAAAATTAGTGGGTATACTCGCTGTCTGTTTTTAGATTGCTCAAATAGTTTTTTTGGTAATTGTGATTAATGGGTGGGTATAACCATGTGATGTGTTATATGGAAATTGGTGATAAGTGGGTGGGTATATCCATGTGACATGATTAAATGGATGTGGTGTACATGAGTGGGTGTACTCATGAGATGTAATGGTATAAATGAGTGGGTAAACTCATTGAATTGTTTTGAATGCAATTGATTATATAAGAGGGTAGACTCATATGGTTTGAAATTTTGAAAGGCATGGATTGATTGATGATTTAGATAGATTCCATGAATGGATCTCCATGGAACTGGAATGTGATAGGGGACACCTTGGCTGATTATGCACCTTTGGTATTTATTCCATGAGATGCCTTAGGCCTGTCTAACCCTTGGATCCAGATATCTTGGACTCATGTAGGAAACGTTGGTACACATGCTCCTAGGATTCCAACCAGTGTCTATGCCATGTTTCCATCGAGATTCTCCTGAGACTCGAAGAGGATGCCTTGGTCTTCAGCACCATAGATCTGGCCCTTTGTGATCTACACATCATTATACGACATGATTGTGGGATATATGATTGTGGTTGTATGACAAGGCCTTGGGGTTTTTATATAGTTTTCTTTATACATTAAGGAAGTATGGGCATGATATGGGTGGTTATGTGGAAAGGTTGTGTAGTTTGTTTATATTTCTTGTGGATTCCTTGTTAAGAGCCGAAACTTGTTGCGGGGAGCCAGACGAGGCTACTTAGTATTACTTGTTTGCAGTGGTTATATGCCTTGGGCTATCACACTTACATTACTACTTACTTTCACATGTTTTCCATATTTCATAGTACTTCTTAGAACTGTATAGATATTTAGGTGGAAACATATTGGGATGTTTATCTATCATTCTATTTGGGCCTCCTTGGGGACCCAAAAAATTTTTATAGTTACAGGTGATAGTAGGGTAAAGCTCCCTAAAATTATTTTTGATCATTGTTTTAGAGCATGGGATCATAGGACTAATATGAGGCATGCGATGCTACGGGGGAAATTTTCCATCGTTTTGGATTTTATATACATGAATTTTATTATATTCTTATGTACCTATTTATGGTATTTTCTAGATACATGTATCATCTGTATCATGGTATATGAGACACTTCTGGCTTGTTACATATTATTCTCTTGCTTGTCTATTTTATCTATTGTTTGCTTATTGTATCTTCTTCCACTATTTAATGTGATTTACTTCCATTGTGATAAATTATGGTAATGGGGATATAGTCTCCCAAATGACTCACCAAGTCCCTAACTACTAGTCATATACCTCTGGCATTTGGAAAGATGTGCTTGAGGCCATGTAGCCAACAGATCTTGGGGCACATTTGAGTTACATCTGGGTTTGGGATGTTACATTTTTACAATGATTCAATGATTTCATTTCAAAATTCATTGATTTCATATGAATATATAATATGATGTCGTACATGTACATATTATATCCCATATTGGTGTGAATAAAATTCTTTAATGTAAAAAATAAATTCCTTTTGGTGATAATTCTTATAGTGAGATAAATTCCTTAAACTAATAAAAAATACTATGGGTCAGAAAATTCATAATGTGAGAAAAAATTCTAGTCAGAGAAATATAATTTTTTGAGTGGTTAGAGAGATGGTATTTCATGGTGAATTTTAAGGCTTTAAAATCAATAATAAAATTTTATATGTCACTTTTAGGGTATGATTCAGTCAAACAATGTTATCTAGCACTGCAAAAAAGAGTGGTATTAGTGAATGTAGTGAAAGTTCTAATAATCACAGCTAAAAAACATTATTAAATATATTCTAAATATAGGGGTGTTTTCAATGAAACCGATGCTAATATTTTTTAAAAAATAAATTACCCCACCCCCTCTACCTGATGCCCTAACCCCCTTGCTCCCTTGGTCGTGACTCTCCCCGATGATGTCGACAGCCCCTCCCCCTTGGCGGCACCTCTCCTCGACATCGGTGATCACCCCTCCCTCTCGGCCTCACCTCTCCCCAACACTGGTGGCCACCCCCACCTCGGTCACGACTCTCCCCGGTTCTAGTGACTCCCTCCCTCCCCCTACCCCACACTGATCCCTCAGCCCCACCTCTCCATGACGTTGATGACCACCCCTCCCCATCGACCCTTCCCCACCCCCAACATCAGTGACCGACCCTCTTCCTCGATCCCACCTCTCCTTAATTCCGCGACTACCCCTCATTCTCGATCATGCCTCTCCCCATCGCCAGTGATTGCCCCCCACTACACAACCTATTCATGACACCGACGACCACCCCTCCCCCTTGGTCTGACCTCTCCCCAATGTAGATGACCGCCCCTCACCCTCGACCCCACATCTCCCTGACACTGACCCCCCTTCGCTCCGACAACATACCTCTCCCTCCTTCCCCTACGTCCCCCCAATGGATGACCCCTCATCCTCGATGGTGACCATCCCGTTTTCCACTATCCCATATGATCCTCGTGACCCCAACCCCAATTGTTGCTTGATGATGACCCCACAATAACCCCCCTGCTCCTTGATGGCGATCCCCAATGGCGACCCCTCTCCCCCATCTTTCGTAGAGTGGAATCCCCAATCGTAATGTGTAATTTTCTAATATTGTATGATTGGTTTGATATATCATATTGTACAATCAAATGATAAATTTTATCACACAAGAATCTGGTCCACATAACTATCATTAATGCCTCTTATAAATGGGGATCATGAATCATTTATATGATGAATGATTTTTTGTCTGTGGGGTTATAAATAGTCTGTAACTACAAGAATAATTTATCCCTAATGAATTCTTAGTGAGTTAGCCTTAGTGAGTTTTGGATAATGGTTGATTAGAGGATAGGAAACCATTTGGTTTTATTGATTATTCACTAATGTTTTAGTATGCTTCTTCCACACTAGCATGATACATTCAAAGTAAGAACATACTGAGTGTACATGTATGTTAACCATGATTATATATACTATATTTATAGAATTAGAGGATAAATTAGGTGACCAAGATTAATGAAGTTAATTGATGTTTGCTTTTAATTGTACTTGTTTGATTAACCATTTATATCTTTATATCTGAATATACAAGGAGAAGAATGAAAATCCAATACCTATGAATAAAAGTTGGATTACATTACCTCGAAAAACACCTTGTTATGACAAGTGTTTGAAAAAAAATATAATGTAATTAAAAACAGATCAGTGGATGGTAGAATAAATTGTGTATGTCCTCATTGGAAATTCAATTGATGGTTAAATAGAAATGAAGTATATGATCATTTTAAATAAAAACAATTTCCTGATCAATATGTATGGAGGATTTGGAATGGTAAATATATTGTTATGGAAATTCAAAACAAATATAATCCTATCAATGAAACACAAAGTGACCCTCCAGAGGGAAATTCAGTTTGAAATTTGATAAATGAAACATTTATCTTTGGAGGATATAATGTACAATATTTCAATAGATCAAAAAAAACCTTCAATTGGCCCTATGAATTATAATCCTTCTAATAAGTTCAACGACCAAAAAATTGATATTTATGAATTAGTTGAAGATGTGCATCAAGAACTATATGATGGGTGTGATAGGTATTCAATGTTTTATTTTCTACTTAAGTTGTATCATATCAATTGTCTCTGTGAAATTATTGACAATGAAATGTACATGATTTTAGAGTTTCTTCATGATGCATTTAGTGAAGCTATGATCCTTGCATCATTATATGAGATTAATAAAGTCATAAATAAACATGGACTGTATTATATAATGATACCTGAATTCTTGAATGATTTCATGCTTTACTAGGGAGAGGAGTCCGTCAAAGGAGAATTCATAAGATGTCAGAAAAGTGGATGAAAGTCAATGAACAACAATGAGAGTATAAGTCAATGCAACCCTAAGAAGAAAAAAAAAGAAAAATCCTTCAACATTATTTCATTACTTTTCACTGATATGATTCTTGAAAAGATATTTCATGGCATCTAAGAGTACATATAAAATGAAGTGACATGATCAAGATAGTAATGATGGCTTGATGAGACATCCAAAAGATTCAACATCATAGAAATTGTTTGATTCATTATATATATATTTTTCTTCCAATCTTAATAATTCAAGTATGGCATTGGATTTTCATGGTTTTAACCCCTTTTGTACATTATGTACTAATTATAGTATTTTCCATTTGTTTTGATCCCTTATAATCTACCTCAATAGATGTTTATAAATAAATATTATTTTTTTTATTTCGAGGATTATTTCTAGAAATAAAATTCCAAGAAATGGAATTGATGTATACCTTCAACCTCTCATAAAATTATTGTGAGGATTATGAGACGATGGAATGGAATCATTAGACACATCAATGAGAAAAATAGTAAAAATACTTTCTAATTTAATATAGACAATTACTAACATTCCAGGATTAGGAAATTTATCAGATTGGAACACTCATACTTGTTTTTCATGTCTATTTTGTAATATTTTTCATCTATTATTACCTCATAGAAGAATATGATGTTTTATGCATCATCATTGATTTCATTATTTCTTCCCATAAATCTAGGTTTAACAAGACATAATTAAATGAATATAGTGAAATGTGAATTCCACTAAAATTGTTATTAGGTTCAGAAATCATAGGACAATTAATGAGTGTCCTTGAAGAATTTGGAAAATATAATCATTTTAATGAAGGGGATAAGGGTACAAGGTACAATATTTGAAGCATATGGAACAAGAAAATAATGGGTATATTTTTCAAAAGTCTTTATTAGGAGTTTAATTTGATATCCAATAATCTTGACATAATGAATATTGAGAAAAAATTCAGTGGAAATGTAATTTTAACATTTCATAATGAGAAGGGTAAATCAAAGGATCACCTTAATGCTCATAAGAGTTTAGAGTTAATGAATATAAAGCATGATTTTTGGGAAAATGAGAATGGAAAGTATCCTTCAACTATTTTTAGAATGAAAAATCAAGAGAAAGGAATATTCTTTAAAACATTAATGAATTTAAAAGTGTAAGATGGATATTCAAGCAATATATCAAGCTGTATTGACTAAAACATTGAATGTTACATGGATTGAAAAGTCACAACTCATATATTTTGATGGAACAGAAGTTTTCATTGGAATTTTGTAATATGTTAACTAAAAAATAAACTATTTTACCTTTTTCAAAGTGCTTTTTAGAAAAAAAAAATATAAATCCAATTGACCTTGATAAACATCAAGAAAGAATTATGTTGACACTTTTTTATTTGTAGATGTTATTTCCCCCTTCATTATTCCCTATGATGATTCATTTGATTGTTCATTTGGTTGAGGAAGCTAAACTTGGAAGACCAGTGTATATTCAATTGATGTAACCAATTGAGAGGTACAATGATATTATTTTTATTTTCATTAGTGAATTTAATTTTATTAAATTATTGCATAATTTTTTTATATTCTTCTTATTTTTTTCATCAGGTATATAAGTCATTTTAAATCATATATGATGAATAAATATCAACCAAAAGTCTCTATTGCTAAAGGTTACATATCCAAATAGTGATTGACACTGTATTCAAGGTATTTGGATGGGATTGAGGCTATATTGAATCATGTTTAATGTTGTGATGATTTATCCACTAATTATCATTTTGAAAACTAGTTATCAATATTTCAAATTATTGGATAACCAATTGAAAATGGGTAAAATTTTACACTGAATGAATTGGAGTTTCTATAAGCACATAGATATATACTGCTCAGTAGTCTTATTACAGATCCATTTATTGAAGAATTGAGATTTTAAAAAAATAAGTGATTAAGGGGTAGATCTTGAAATGAGATGGAATTAAAAAAAGATATTAATATGGATTTTGTTAAATGGATCACACATCATGTAAGTATATACTCATATTAATATTATTGACATGTAGTTATTTTTTCTATGTTAATACTAAAACATTATATATTTTTTTCTAGATAATGAATGTTGAAAATCATGCAGAAATTTCAAATGTTTTTAAGTATTTTTTGGCTGGAGGTCTTCTAAGAAATTCTATAATATTATATGCATACAATATTCAAGGCATTAGGTTTCATACAATTTATCAGGAAGAAGACTTTAAAACTAAAAATAGTGGTGTATTTACAATTATATTTGTGGGATATTATTTAAATTTGGATGATATAGTTGAATTAAACTATCAGGGTTAGTTTTTGTTATACTATTCAAAAAAAGTGGGTTAATATTGATATGGGTATAATGAATGTTTCATTACATTTTAATTCTATCAACTTCAGTCGATTTATCCATACCAATGATCTTGTAGAGAAGGATCCATTTATCTTGGCTTCCTAAGTGATGATAGTTTATTATGTGGACGATGAAATACATGATGGTTAGAGTTTTTTTACACTTAAAGTATAGAGACTTGTATGATACGAGTGATGGAGATCAATTGGTACTTTGTGACAGTGAACCTAATCAACTACAAAACATTGAATAATTTTTTTACTGAAAATATGGAAACAGTAGAACTTGTAATATAGGGTGAATACAAAGCACTCATCATAATGGAGCTTTATAATAATGAAGATAATGAAGATGAAGATAATTGAATGTATAAATTCGTAATGAAAAAATATTATAATTTCTCATTGATAAGTGGTTCATACATATATACATTGTTCTAGTTTTTCTTTTTTTATTTATTTAAAAAATTATTAGTTTTAAATTTTCTATACATTTAATATATATGAACCAATTGTATTGCAAGAATGACGATAACAAATAAATTTCAAAATCCTAGCTGGTTATCATCTCAGAGCACACCACAACTACCGTCTGCTTTAGTGGATTTGAGTGATTTAGTTGTACTTCAGACTACCAGCGAACCAGCCATTACCCAGATTTTTTTAGTATCCCACCATCCAATTCACCTCCAGCTATAGAAAAATTGGTCATCCCTTCATCTAGTGGATATCGGTGAGTTACTATTGCGGGTTTGTATTTCATTGTAAAAAACTATATATTTTATTAATTGTTTAATTCATTTTCCAAATGGATAAAAATAAAAATAGAAGATATATAAATTTTAACATGAAAGATGTATGAGACATGAAGGAATTCAATATTATCATTCCATTAGATGAGTTTGGGGTGCCAACTGATGATGTTTCCAGAATCTATGGGCAGATTATTAGGCAGCTTCTTTATGATACAATGAGCATTCCCATTAATTATAAATATTGGAGGCATATTCTTACAACGTGGAAAAATGAGGTTTTTGATACTTAATTAAATGTAATTGAATTTAATATTCCTTGATAACTAATTTACATGACATGAATAAAATTTTGTAATATACATATATAGTGTTATGTTTTTTATTTCTAGATGTTTTTTTATTTGGTTGTCCCAGGATATATTTCACGCCCATGCACAATGATATAATTAGGAATGAAATGGTGAGATTTTAAATTAATATTCTGACATGAGTTTAATGAAATATCTTTTAGCTCATGATTGATGTCTGAGAAATTGTGTGAATGAATTTCTCAATGTGAAATGGAATTCATTTGTCGATATTAATAGAGATGCATCTCATGAGGTAATTGCATATTTTAGAGTATCTTAATACCATAAAAAATATATTATAATTTTTATTAATGTTCCTATTTTTGTTGGAATTATTTAAAGCAATACTACGATGCATAAGAAATAATTAATTCTTCATATCAGTGTGTCATAGAGTTTTTTTAGAAAAACAATAATCTTGGTTTGTATTTTATTCATTATTATTTATATCATTTTATTATAATTCAAATTTTTTCTAACTTGTTTATATTTATTATAAATGATAATGAATTAGATTACTCTTTGGCCATACATAGATGTGGTTTAAAGTGAAATGGGAATCTGATGTCAGTTTTGTAAATGACCCTACCAAAGATGTTAGAGTAAGTATTATTCATTATCATTTCGTGTTATTTCATGACTATAAAAAATAATAATTAAAAATATATTATAACAAAAAAATCTTTAAAACCAATTAAATGGGGATAGATACATTGATAAAATGATGCCAATTTAGCACCGTTTGATACATCTAGACAAACCCAATTAATTTTGTTTAAGGCTTATTAGTTGTTATAATTTATTTCACCATATTATGTTTTTATAGTAATGAAATAACAATACATTGTATTAAAAATTATATTAATTAGATAATATTATGATGTTAAAATATTTTAAAAAATAATTGTTATTACTTTTGTATTAACAGGTTCAAATACAAGAAATATGGGATGTGAATCCTTCAAAATCATCATCAGTTTTCCAGAATGATGAAGAACCAATTGTTCTAGGGAAGGAGAATCCCAGAAATGCACAGGGGATGGGTTCTGGACCTACTCCATCAGTTGTATTTTGTAGGGAGTCATCATCAGTTACTACTACACCTAGTGGGGGTTCAAGTAGCGCTATTGATAGGGAATCAGAAAGATAAATTTCAAGGTTGAAAGGAAAAGTGAGAGAACATGACTCTTATAGGAAAACATTGGATCAATGGTGAGAGAAAATTGAAAATGATTTAGTTTTCATATTTCAATGGATAACTGGAACGATACCCAAGGAAATTTCTAGCCTTATAGCTTATCCTGTCAAGGTAAATTCTAAATTTAATAGATCATTCACACATTTTCAAAGAACACATTCAACTTCTTTAAATAAAACTAAAATTACGCTTTAATATTGAAAACATGCACTTCGAGTCACACTGACAAAATCTTGCGCCGGATTGACGTGTGTTTTATTCCTACACATAAAAAAAATTATATATTGTTATCCTTATGTTTGAATATAATTCAAGCTCATTTTCTCAGTTTTGACACAGTAAATAGTTTCTAACGGTACCAAATCCTTTAAAAACATTTGTGTGTGTGGGGAAGGGGGTCAAAAATAGGAATTAAATTCCATGTCAATATAAAATTAGAAGAAAATGATTTTGGATTGATTTTTGAAATGTAGAAATAGATGAAACATCATTTCGAGTTATAGTTTACCCGAGATGCATGTAAATGTATTTTTAGTGTTTTAAAACACTAAAACATGTGTGTAATGGTTCAAACCATAATAAACGATATCATATTGACATAAAATCATGAAAAAACCACCATTTAATTATTTTTGACCTTTACTCATAAAAACAATATCAATTTGACTTTAGTGGAGTCAAAATACCTCAGTAAATAGTTTTTAAAGGTACTAAATCCTTTAAAAATGGATGATAATGGGTCAAAATTAGAAACATGATGTTGTATTTCCATGAATTTAAAGGAAAATAACCATGGATATTTTTTGAAATGTTGGAGCAAACAACATGTTATTCCAAGTTATAGTTTTCCAGGGATTCCTGTAAATGCATTTTTAGTGTTTTAGACTACTAAAACATGTGTATAAAATTTCAAACCAAAGAAAAAAACCTCATATTGACATGAAATCCTATGAAAACCGGCATTGAATTATTTATGACATGTAATCATAGACAAAAAATCATTCCGACGTGTGGTGTGTTTGGAATGACTTAGTACATAAATTTTAAAAGAATCGAAGCCTTCAAAAATGTGTGTCGGGGTGTCACAACTAGGAAAATTTCATCATATTTCCATAAAACAATCAAGGAAGAAAAATGATTTTTGATTTTTGAAATTTTGGACTTGACGATATGTCATTATAAGTTACAAAATGTTTGGAATGTTCATAAGTGGGGTTTTAGTGTTTTAAACCACATAAACATGCATGTAACAATCAAAACAATAGAAAAAGACTTCATATTGACATAAAGTCATGAAAAAAATCATTGTTTAGTTATTTCTAATATGGATTCATAGATAACACTTCCCTCTAATATGCAGTGTGGTCAGAATGGATGGTAATCTATTTTTAAAGGTCTAAAAGCCTTTAAAAATGTGTGCCATAGGGTCAAAACTAGGAAAACATTGTCAGATTCCCATGAAATTATATAAAAATGACTATAATTTAATTTTTGAAATGTGTGAACTGATAAAATGTCATTATGATTTATGGTTATCTTGGGATGCCTATAAAGAAATTTAGTGTTTTAAAAGAGTAAAACAAGAATATAATGTTGAAAAATATATAAAAATAACTCATATTTATGTTAAATCATGCTAAATTAACTATTGAGTTATTTTTGACATTTACGCAAAGTCTACACATCAATCTATCATGTGGTGTGGTTGGAATGACTCGGTAAACGATTTTAAAGATATTGAAGCCTTTAAAATCATGTATATGGGGGTCAAAACCAGGATAACATTAGTATATTTCTATGAAATAAATGTAAAACAACCATAGATTTGTTTTTGAATTGTTGGAACCAACAGAACATCATCCTAAGTTATTATTTTTTCAGGATGCCTGTAAATGTGTTTTTGTGTTTTAAAACACTAAAATGTGTGTGTAACATTCAAAAAATAGAAAATGACCTAATATTAATGTGAAATAATGGTAAATATACCAATTATTTATATTTCACATGTACTCACTAACAAAACATCATAATGTTGTGCGATGTAGTTGGAATGGCTTAGTAAACTATTTTTAAAGGTAACAAAGCCTTTAAAAACATGAGTTGGGGGTTCAAAACCGGGAAAAAATCATTAAATATCAATGAAATCATAATTCAATAACCATAGGTGTATTTTTTAAATCTATTAATATATGAGATATCATTTTGAGTTATGGTTTTATTAGGATTCCCATAAATTCATTTTTAGTATTTTAATACCCAAAAACATGCAACAGTCAATGCAATAGAAAAATCATCAGATTTATGTAAAATCATGGGACAACCACTATTGTTTTATTTTTGAAGTGTATGCGTAATGTAAATATGATATGAAGTTTGGTCAAAATGGCTTGGTAAATAGTTTTTAATGGTACTGAAGCCTTTAATAACATGTTTCGGGGGGTCAAAACCAAAAAAATGTTGTCATATTTCCATGAAAGCATAGAAAAATTACCAACGATTTATTTTTGAAATGTAGGAACTGAGATAACATCATTTTATGTGTTGTATGATGTTAATATGATGGGTTTATTATGCATTTATGTTTTAGTTTATTACATGTCAAAGTTTTCATATTTAAATTTTTTTTATTAATTTATTTTAAAAAGTTTATTTTTTAAAAAAATATTGAGAGGTGATTCTTAAGAACTACTGTAAAAAAAATTATTTTGAATCATAATTAACAGTGGTTAATATTAACTACCATTAAACCTAACATCCACTGACATATTTATCAGTTGTTAGGATCATATTATCTATTTTATTTTCAAGTTTTTTTTAAAAATCACTATTAAATAAAATGAAAATCATTGCTAAATTCTAAAAATAGTCACATAAAAAACCAATGCTAAATGAATCAAACTACTGTGAAATGACTAGAGAACATGAAATACAGGGAGATTTTATTAACCACCACTAAATAATTAGGAAAAGTCTTAAACTACTTCCACTAGAAGAAAAAAACCACTACTAATAATGGTATTTTTTTAGTATGGAGTCTTTTTTAATGGTTTTTTAATGCCTTCACCCGAAATGTCAAGTTCGAACCAGAGTGCTACAAGAGTTCATGTATACATCCCCACACACAGCAGGTTTCTGACTAGCAGTGAGGGTCTAAGTCCATTAGTGGGGAGACTATACCAATAGTATCATGTCATAATAAAAATAATACATAATAAACAATACAATAGAAACTAGAGTAATTATGTGGAAACATAAAGATGAGACACATATCCTACAATAATAAATGGGCTTCTAATGTGGAAATCCAAACAAGAGTATTAATAGGAAGATAAATAAATAAATAAAACATCAGGGTCCTCCGGAGTCCACCTCGATATACTACCATCTCCATTCTCATTTTCTCATCCATCAACCACATGTCCCTTTTCCTTATCCAAATCCCTAACCATAATGTCTGAATGTGCATTGATATTTTTATGCAATGTGTGGGTAATAAAATTCAGTAGGACACTACTAATTCATTCTAATCAAGTGTGAGCATGTTTAACTGGTGTATTCAGTGATAATAATAAATGAAAAATAAATCATAGAATCTAAAATCACAAAATGAGTGGTTGTGAATTAACCAAGATGTTATAACCCCTTAATGTACTCGCTTGAACTCCATATTGAATGGAAATACATTATATCAAAAGTAATCATGATTTGGCCATTAGACTAGTGATCATACTTCTTGCAATTGTGTGTACGTACTACTCGACATCCACTGAGCTCGAACATTAGACTTCTTCTCCCACATCTCCTCTTGGATCTATCCATACTGCCAAAGGATCTAGAAAAGTGTCACCTTATGATGGTTCTGGGAGTAGTGGAAGCATGTGGTGGTGTTAAATATATTAAAATTTCTTTTAATGTTTATATGCTCAAAACCATTAGTGAGGAACTTGAACATCATATTTTTAATAAATTTATTCTATGTCATAAAAATTTATTAGCTTATCTTAAGAATATTTCTTCATTAATGATTTTAATCATATGAAAAGACCCTTTCAAATTTCCTTCATTGCACTATGAAGATCCAATAATAGAATCCCTCTAGAGAAAATCCACACATGCTCCATTGATATCCGATAAATGTTAAACGATCTCCATGGGCAAGTGTGGGGAATAAAATGTCTTGTGTTGTTCATTCTTGATCACTCATTTTCTTAATCTTGAATAAATATCTCAAACATTTGTTTTTCATGAGAGGGAGAGAGATATAGGAGTTAAAAGAAAATTCATTATTTGAAACAATTATCTATTTTCTACTACCTTCACAATAGCCATAACAGGCTATTTATTGTGGTAGATTTTAGGTTAGGATATTTTTTTACTGCATTCTAGACCTTAAAAAATACTAAAACCTTTAATAAACCTCAATCCATATAATAATAATATTCTTATTATTATTCTATTGTGTGCTCCAACTTGAGCATCAAAAAATATCGTCTAATCATCTTTTTAATTAGTATTATTTATTAGACAAGGTATTGATCTATTCAAAATCTTCTTTAATTTATTAAAAATCTAAATAAATATTTAATTTAAATATTTCATTAATAAATATATATTTCTGATCAATAAAACATGAATAAAATTATACTTCAGTCTTGAGAATAATATTTATTCAATTAATTAAATTCAAATTTTATTTAATCAAGATCATCACAAACACTTAGTATTTTACCCTCTAGGATTATTTTCTAATTGGAATCAAGAGAGATTTCCTAAAGTCCAAAATTACTATCTAGAAATGATTCAAGGCACCAAATAGAAATAAGTTAATTTTGAAATGATGAAAATTAAAAATGGACACTCACAATATAATATAACCCCTTTATCATAATATCTCACCAAGCAGGTTGCACATCATTGTCACCAACCGATTTTCCTGGTACATATTTCTTTAAATATCTAAAATAAACACATCGTTACACCATGTACATGTAATTTAATGAAATGGCTCCATTTCAATCAAATGGATACGATATCATCTTCCATATATATAGAAGGGATAAATACTTCTTTATCTTATTCATTAATGACATGCGAGTCATGACAGGAAAAATGTAACCTAACATACCATGAATATATTTCGTCATGGTTTTAATCATAATATATAAGTGCATGAGCTATAAAATTAATTATTTTTAATTTTAGAGTCCAAGTACCATTAAACATGCTCGCATATAGGAATATCTGATGACACCAAAACATGTGGAATTCCTACCAGTGATTCTTTCTCATAATATCCCATATTGGAGATTACCAAGTGAGAACTTCATGATACAAAGACTCATCGTCTTATGAGTGCTCTCACTTAACAGTCAATGAACTATGTGTCCCATCATAGTACGTTATCCAAGAGAAGAACATTCTTTAAGAATATCATCATAACACTTCAAGGTTCTCAATATAACAGAGAACTGCTATGACCTTATCAATGTGACACATACTCTAGGACATTATTACATTAGATACTAATTGAGATATGGACAAATGTAATAATATTTTTTATTAATATTCAATATATCGAACATTATTGTAATTAAAAAACAAATAGTTAATCATAGGACACCAACATCAAGAAACTCCCATGAGGACTAGATCCAACTACCTACAACTTTCAATCCAATTGAACACACTTAATAATCACATTCATGGTGATTCCAGATTTTACTCAAAGGGTATGATATATTTTCTTCTTTGGAAATACTTCTCACTAAAACCACACCTCTCTTAAAACAATCCCTCAAGAGATGATACTTCCAAAGTGCATGCTTCATCCATTGATGTGTACTTGGCTCTTTTATGAGAGACAGCACTACAATATAATCCTAATAGATTGTAATATGATATTTACTATTATATACCATTTCAAGATCTTGGATGATTTTTTTCATCCATAATGCTTATTTAGCTACCTCATAAGTCACAATATACTTGGACTCTACTGTAAAATATATGACCATAGCTTTTTTTGAGCACTTCCAGCTCACAATACCTCCATTAAAAGTGAATATGTATCTTGTTTGTGACTATATGTCATCTTGATATGTTTGAAAACTATAATATTTATATATTTTGATGAATGGTTCTCCATATCATCCATAAACTCGGAACATATCCTCAGTACACCTCAAATAATTAAAGATACTCTTGACTGCCATCTAATAGAGTTTAAATTTATCATCATGATATCTTCATACTGCACATGATGCATAGGAAACATCTATCCTAGTAAATATCATAACATACATGAATGAACCAATCCCTGATGCATTGGAAATCCTTTACATTATATTTATTTCCCCATGTATCTGGTGAAACATTTTCTTGGAAGGATGAAAGCCATGTGACATTGGAAACAATCCCCTCTTGGATTTTTCCATACCAAATCTCTTATGTATCATATCAATTTATGTACTTTGACATAGACTAAGAAACTTCTTGGATCAATCATTATAGATCTTGATTCAAAATATATAAGATGTCTCACCCAAGTCCTTCATAGATAAGAATTTATTCAACCACATCTTAAAAAATGTAATAGTGGTATTTGATTTCCTATAATTAATATGTCATAAACATAAAGTATGAAGAAAATGAATGCAATCCCACTAAATTGTTTGTAGACACAAGTATCACACTCATTCTTTTGAAACTACATTATATTATAGATTCATCAAAATGAATGTTTTATATCATATATACTTGATATAATATATAAATGGATTATTTTTAAATTTTTATATATTTTCATCTTTTAGAGTCACAAAACCATCAGGTTGTTTTATATCAACATCTTCTTGATGGTTCCCATTAAGTAAGGCAGTTTTGACATCCATGTCTCAAATCTCATAGTCATGGTAAGCCTCAATGTAACATATAATTCTGATGGATCTCAACATTACAACTAGTGAAAAGGTTCTATCTCAATTAATATCTTGATGTTATTTAAATCCATTTACAACTATTCATACCTTCTAGGTACTGGCATTTCCATCAATGTATAGTTCCTTATTGAATACCCACTTGAAACTAATGGGTTTTACATCCATTGTAGGACCTACCAAAATACAGACCTGATTTTGGTAGATGGAATCCATTTTATAATTGATGGATTATTTTCACTTGGTAACATCTATGCCACTTACTGCTTCCTTTTAGGTTATATTATCATTATTATAAACTAATAATTAGTCACCATCCTTGGAGATAAGAAAACCATACCATTCTGGTTCCCTAACCTCTCTTGTACACCCGCACATTACATGTGTCTCTAGAATAGTTTCTTCTTACATGGGGATTTATAGAACCTGTTCCTATGACAAGTCTTATCTACCCCAAGTCTCATCTTCATCTAATTCTATCTCCATCCCACTATCACTTTTAGATATGCTTTCCCTCTCAAGGAATATGGAATTCCTTTCCACTATTACTTTTTTTCTAAGGGTTCATATTGGTAATATACCATTTTTTATTTGAGTTATCCTATAAAGTCAAATTCTACACCTCATGGTTATGTTTCTTCCTAATATAGGCCTTAAAAAACACATTCCAAAACAAAAAATTCAAGTATGACAACATATGTTTCATTCTATTTCATAAATGGTATGGTATACTGAATAACCATCGTGAAGTTTTTTTTAATTTTTTTTGTATTTGTAGAAAACTAATCTTTTTAAAAATAATGGTTTTTGAAAAACTAGTGAATGTTTATAAATTTTCAAACCTAAACATAAATAGGGAGAGAAGTTTTGTTTTAGAGAAAGTTGTTTTCTGGATACAGATGATCCGACTGAGCATCCCCAAACACAAAGTATCAAACTGTGTAGCACTGACCGGATAAGTTTTTAGAATAATAATGTTGTTGATTAGACACATCATTGGTCTTATATCCATTAGTACGATGTTCATTTTTCATTTGACTTAGTGTTGGTTATAAATTCAGAATTTTTTTGAAGACTTTGAATGAAGATAATGATGTGAGGTGTTAGAAAATATTAAACTTTCTAACCTTCAGTCAGATGATGATTTTCTAGTTCTTAATTCTCAAATATCATAAATTTAATATAATAATTGTGATACAATACTTATGTATAAAAAGGGAAGAATAGGTGAAACCATTCATATTGTGTTTTGGCTGAATATAAAAAATGTTTTGCAAGTAATAGAAGTCATAATAATTTCCTATGTAAGTCAGAAGGTGCTTTTCCAATCGTGAAGTTATCATAAATCATGAAAACTCTCATGATAAAAGATTTTGAAGAAATGGAGGAATAATAAATATTTTCTAAGGTATAGAAATAATGAAAGCATTTGCATCGGATTCAGAAGTACCAAGCATAGAAGTTTTTAGAAGTATGAATGAGTTATAGCTAGTGAGGTTTGAAGAATTTCAAAGATACATAATGCAGTTTCCATCATAATGAGGATTCCATTGTTTTGAGTGTTCTATCAGACTAAATCTAAAAATGTTCCATCAAACTAACTATGAGGAGGAAATTCAATCAGACTGACTCTGAGGAGGAAAGTCAATCATAATGACTTTGAGAAGGAAACTAAATCAAGATTACCTTTGAGAAAAAATGTCTATTAGACTAAATTTAAGAAAAAATTGAACCAAACTAACTCTAACGAGGAAAGTCAATTCAGAATGAGATGATGATGTTACATCATAATGAGTTGAGTAAGTACCATCCTACTGAGATAATTATGTTACATCATAATGATCTAATGAAGTTCCACCATACCGAAGAAAAATTTGGATGTCAGATAATAATAATTATAAATAAGACTCAATAATATTTCACAAGATTTGTGAAGAGTTTATGTGGTCAAAATTCAAATTCAAATATGCATAGATCTTGATGTTTTTGAATTTAGTTAAGTAGAAAATGTTTTCCAGATTTTTTCCTTTATGTTTTTGGGATTCCTATTAATAGAACCAGAATACATTCTTACTTTACATCTTTTTTATGTGATTAGAAAAGGTGGAGCACTATAGAATTCATATCAAAGTTATCTTTTTGGACTGAGATCTCATTATAATGTTGGACATCTTAATGTTTTGTTTACCGGACAAAGGAATATCTGACATTGAATTTGAGAAGAGTTTGAGTAATATATATTGATAATGAGTTCATCATAACGTTTCCATTAGACTATATTCATTAGACTAAATCCATTGAACCCATCCCCATCAGAATGAGAGAATCAGGCCTTGCCACATCCGACTAAGGATTCCAGATAGTGAATTTGTAGAGATGTTTCAAGAAAGTCTTTATTATTTTATTTTGGATCAATTTTTTGTAATTAGAATTGAAAGGTCATGGGAGATAGTATAATTATTTATACTGATACATAGAATCTATCTTGCGGGAGTTTGCACGAGTTGTATTCACTTATTCATTATAGAGAATTTATATAGACCCACAGGAGTGGTTGTGTAACGGATGTTGGTTCTCACTCCAAGGAAAATCCTTTTAAATATTACGTGATTTACTTGATTTCCTACATTTTCATGCATGGGTATTTACTAAATGAAAATAATAATATAAACATTAACATGTTTCAAGGGTTATGTTTTTGAAAAATATTGCAACATAAAAAAGGGACCAACGGATTCAACCCCTTCTATATTTTTATTTAATCCTTTGAAACATTAATTGGTATCATATGGAAGGTTCCCTTACTTAATCCTTATCAACGATAATATCAATTCTAGCAATAGTAGAGGAATTCTTACATTTGATGGAAAAATTTATTATTGATGGAAAAATTAGATGATTCTTTATCTCCTTTATTTTGTCCTAGAAGTTATTGATGCTACTACAATTGGTTTTACACCTATTTAGAAATACACTCCCATGTTGTTTACTAATAAAATAAATATAGATGTTTATGGGAAGGCTAGAAATTCTATTCTTATGTCCTTATCAGAAAATGGTTATATGAAGGTGATGGGTTTCAAAACATCAAAGATTATGTGCGATAAGCTAGAAAGTATATTCAATGGGAATTCTAAAGTGAAGGAAAAAAGATAGAAATTTGGAATATTAAGTATGAAGATAAAAGAATGGGAGATGAAGAATCCATTGATGAATACTTCATGAGAGTAATTTAAATTGTTTGTGTAAGATCCCGACCTTTCTTGAAGACGACTTGAGATTTATTTTAGGTATTAATTTTTTTATTGTTTCAGAATACATGGGTTGGGTTTTAACTTGGGGTGTTTTTGGGAGAAAATTTGAGAAAATTGGAAGCGAGAAGAGAAATTCATGGTTGGCGCATGGTTTTCCCTAACCATTTGCCCCAACCCATCAAACAGTGCAACACTGGACAGAGGAATTTCACTGTTAGTGCCCGATTATTAAAACCATGCACCCTCTTAAGAGAAACTGTGCACCCCCATAATAGAGGGGCATGGTTAGGCTCATAGTTCCGGGATACCATGAATCCCTTCCCAACTAACCATGCCCGACTTTTTAAGTAACCAAAAAAATTATATTTTTAATCACTGAAACCCCCATTTTAACTTTAATTCGACCCCTATTCGACCCAAGATGATATTTCATGATTTTGGAGCCTCCTAGATGGATTAAAAGTCTTAATGACCCATATTATTTGTGATTAATATACTATATCAAATATATGCACCCTTCTTAGTAGGAGGATCTCATCTCACTTGGTTTCTCATTCCTTCTCCTTTCTTCTCCAATTTTAGATATGGTTTGTCATTCTTATTTTGATTGGATATATACCTTGTTTTATTATCTAGAAATATTATTGTAGATATATATATATATATATATAAGAGATCTTTATTTGTTCAATCATGATTTAGGGTTTTAGATTCAGATCATGTTCTATGTCGTTGTGCTGCTCAAATTTTGGGGATTTCTGTTGGACAACCGCTTGTCAATGAATCGAGTTGGTTGGTATATAATCCAAATCCCAAAGTCTTGATTTAAATTATGTATATGTTATTTTATAATTTCTATTAGATTTTTGGAAAAAAAAATTTGATATTATTAATTAATTTGGTTAATTAATTAATTAAGGAAATGTGAAATTGGGGATTTTGGAAATTAGAGATTGAGATAATTAATTGCAGAATTAATTGTGAGATATTGAGATTTGATTATTGAAATATTTAGTTATATGATTAATTATGATCTATTGATCTTGTGATTGGGGTAATTAATTGTTGAATTAATTATGGAATATTGAGTGTTTGGATATTGATTAATTAATTCAATAATTAATTAATGTGACTGATGTACTCAATTAATTGAAGAATTAATTAAGGGTATTTATGTGATAAACTAATAGCTGAATTAGTAGTGAAATTTGTGGGGTTATTTAATTGTTTAATTGACAAATATAATTTATGTTATGAATTAATTGTAGAATTAATTAATTGACATTATGTGGTTAATTAATTTTTTAATTAATTAATGTTATTTATGTGATTAGTTAATTATTGAATTAAATAATGGAATCTTTGTGTTTAAATAATTATTGAATTAGTAATGGAATTTATTTGGAAGTTAAACTGTTGAATTAATTATGTTTTATGAATACTAACATGGAAATTTAGTTTATAATTAAATAATGGGAATATGTTCATTCTAATGTTTATGTTATGAATGGTAACATGGTTATTTAGTTGTGAAATTGTTGGGAAAAAATCCCTCGAGGTATCATTGAAGTGTTTTTGAGGAGATTGTGTTTGTTGACAAAATGATCCTCTATGTTGTGTTTGTTGACAAAGAAAACCCTGTTGTATTAGTGTGTCGACAAAGTGGGTGAACATGGTGATTTTTTGGGCTCAAGGGATGCTTTCAGTAATAGATGATTGATTGAAGAACCTCGATAAAGGAATGTACGATCTGGAGGCAGAAAACAGCAAGGTGTACAAAAAATCAGCGGGATGCGTGAAATTGAGTGACGAGGTATTTCGCATAAGAAATGTTTCGAGGTCTCAAGCTCAAAAATTGGCAAAGGCATGAGGTGTGAAAATTTTTTGAGTAGTGCACGAAAAATGGTGTTTCATAAAATATTGTTTTTCGCCCTTGAATTTAATTACGCGCTCAAGGAGGGGTTTTCACGCGGGGTCGATTTTGCCTATAAATATGAAGTGACCCCCACCATTTAAGAGTTCAACATATAGAAAATACCTGAGCTCCGGTGCACCAAATTGAAGTTAGAAAGGGAGGTGTTTGTAAAAATTAAGTTTGCACGTAACGTCTGGTGTTGCGTGAAAAGATAATCTTGGGCATAAAATTGTTATTGGCACGTAAATTTGTCTTGCGCAAAAAGAGAATTTCACGCAAAAGAAGAGAATTGCACGCAAGGCAGTGTAGAGGTTGTGCATAAAATTTGGAGGTTGCACGTTAAAGGGGTTATTGTGAGAAAAGTGAATTTTGTGCAATGCAAAGGAATTATGCGCAAGGTGTCGTAAGGGATGCATGTAAAAAATGGGGTGCCTGGTCCACATGGTGCAAAGTTAGATTCATCTGCATGTGAAATTTGGATGTCAAAAAAGAATCTATCAATAGTTAAGGATTTATTCATTAGTGATAATGAAGAGACCTATATGTCTATAAACTATGGGTGGATTCTTTCCAGAGCAGTGGGCAAAAGAAGAGGAAGAATGTGATCCTCTCCACCGGCAGGGATCCAGAGAGAGAGAAAGAGGGAGTGACCCTTGGGAAAGTAGTGAGCTGACCCAAAACATTGACATGGAAGTGATCCTAGTCATAGAAGTAATATTGCATGAACATTATTGGCAGTGATCCTTAGTGTATCTGGTACAACGACACATCACCTTTTTATGATCCTTGGACGTAGCCCAGTGAGGGTGAACCAAGTAAAAATCTTTGTGTCTGCTTGCTCACTTCCCTACATTGCATTCAAAGCATCATCATCATATAAATAAGAAAAAGAAGTGATCATTATAAAAACTCAAATTCAAAAAAGTGACCCTTGTAATAAAGTGTTCAGGATCCAGTGGGGAAGGAAGAATTTTCAAGACAATATCCATACCCTGATTCACCCCCTCTCGAGGTATATAGGTCCCAATTGGTCCTAACAGAAATAATGTGTGGGAACATGGTAATTATAATGTGTAAGGTATTAATGGTAACATGGTCATTTATCTGTGAATTAAATAATCGGAACATGGTCATTCTATTGTTTGATATATGAATGGTAACATGGGTATTCAACTATGAATTAAATAATGGTATCAATGACATTATGAGATAAGATATTCATCAGACATACATCAGGACCTAATATAAGAAAAAGTAGGTATTGAATGGTAAAAATGGAATTATGAGATATGAAATCCAGTAGACATACTTTAGGCTTCAGAATTAGCCAAAGAAAGCATTAAGGTATGAGTGTCTATGAGAATTCAGGGGGTTTATGTTGTTAAATAAAGAATAATTGATAATGTGATAACTATTTACTTATGAATTGTAATTATGTATTTATACAATGGAATAAACATTCTATTAACTACATATAGTTCTATACACTGTTGGTGGTAGCCTACTCAGCTTTACTCACACCCTAATTGGGCTGTATTATTGGTACCCAAATAGACATTGTATTTTTTGGATACGATAAGGGAAATGTCTCATTGTTATATGAATGATATTGGATAGAGCATGGATGAGAGAAATAGAAATGATTTGGGACCCAATTAGGGGTGTCATCAGTGTATTTATTTTGGGTTTACTTTTAGAAACTTGACACGTACATTGGCATGGCATATTTTCATCTTCAGTTTTGATATTGTATTTCCACTTTTTTCCATCTCGTGATACTAGTTTTTTTCAGGTTATGATTACATGTTATTTAGTTATTGTTTCTTATTTTCTTCTAGTATATTAAATCTTATAAAAGGGGGTATAGTCTCTCCATTATTGATATTTCAGACCCTCACTGCTATTCGGTATCCTCTAGCATACTAGGTGGCACACCTAGGGTCATGTGACTGACCGACACGAGGCACCGATGTTGTAACGACGCGAAATTTTGAATAAATCTTGTTTCCTAATTTTATGTGTTATTTTATTTTATTTTTATACTCAACAAAAAAATTTCATTTGATAACATGATTATAATTAAAATGATACCATTGGGTTTAGATGGTTATATCACCATTGTTCAATATGACCGCTAGAAACTAAACATTTTGATTATTGTATCTAAATACAAGTAATCGTGGTTAATTATTATAGAAAGAAGATTCGATGGCCTCACCCAGTAGTCTTGGACCGATCGAAGTCCATCTAACAGAACTTGGGAAGGAGGTAGCACCACTGGGCTTTGCTCTGGACCAAACCCAAGCCGAACTTCATCTTGTGAAGCTAGAATGGAATCGCCTTTGCGAGAAGTTCAAACTGATATAAATTACTACTCGTGCGATGTTAGCAGAGCCTCCCTCAGATTATCTCACCATAGCACACCTTACACTTAGGTCCTATGCTGGTGTGATAAGGGGCTATGTAAGGAGACCGTAACTGCCTTGTGTAATCCTTTGTTTTAAATAAAAAATGCGATTTCTTCTTATGATGAAGTTTATGAATTTTTAAATGACCGGATAAATATAGTATGCATATTTTTGATGAATTTTAGAAAACAGATATTTTAAAAATGTTTATGTAAACCTTAAATAATTAAAAATGTGTAATGATTTTCAAAAAATGGTCTTCTACAATTATGTTTAGTATGAAATATAGAGTCTAATAAGATCAACTTGATTTTTGATGAATAGTAAATTATAAATAGTGATTTTACGCTTAGGGTTAGTAATGTGACCAAATGGATTAGTAATCTCACTTAAATAAAGTTTTAAAATAATCTAGGCACCTTGATTAAGTAATGTGATTCAATAAAATGGTTAAATAACAGTTTCATAAATTATTATTCATGTATTAGTTTTTTTGGGTGAATAGTGTTTTTTAATTAAAAATTAAATTAAAAATATTTAGAAAATAATTTTTATAAAATGGAGTTCGTTTTTGAACACAGAGCATCGATATTATGTTAAGGTAATTTTTGGGGTTGTTTCTGAAAAAAATAAATTCTCGGTGAATAGTGTATTTATTTAAAAATAAATAAAAAATATTTAGAAAACTATTTTCATAAAATGGAGTTCATTTTTGAAATTAGAGGATTGATATTTTGTTAATGTGAAATTTTGGGATTTTTCTGAGAAAGATGAATTTTCAGTGAATAGTAAAAATACAGTTTTAGGGTTTCGGTATGTTTAGTGAAACCATAACGGTGTCATGGTAATGTCATGAGATATTTTAAGGGTTGGCCGACCTAAGGAGATGGATATATGTATTGTGGGCCCCATGTGGCTAAACTTAATGAGAAATATCATGGGAGAGCACATGGTTTTGAGAAAAGCACATGTGAGGTGTCCTTTGGTCATTAATGCCTTGTCCCCTCACTTTCCCTATAAATACCAAGCCCTACTCTCATACATTCGACTCCAAAACCATCCTCAAAGATGTTATGGTCTCCTTACCTCCCAAGGAGTCCTCCCAAGGTTCCCCCAAGCCCTCAAGGTCCAAACCATTGAGTTTTAAGAATTGCGTTTTAAGGTAAGGGATCTGATCTTTCTCTTTCTTTTCAAGAAATCTCTTTTATGTAATTTGTTTTATTCTCCATGTTCTTATGTTAAAGGGTGTTCTTTTATACTCCTCTTACAGCTTTTTTCATGTTCACATAATGAGAGATCCCCACTTACTCTCATTATTTCGTTTTATGATGTTTTAAGTGGCGCTGTTAGGCTGCCAAAATTTTTGTAACTGATTCTTTCTCCCTTCTCATTTTTCAAGATCTATTTTCATGTAAAGTATTTCAAGTTCATTTTTATTTTTTTGGGGTATAATCTCTATATTTATCATAATGATATTTTATTTCCATATTATGGGAGACCCCATTTGATCTCTTCAATTCAGTATTTTGAAGTTTTAAGTGGCGTCGTTAGGCTGCCGAATTTTTAAGTGGTTCTTCACCCTTCTCATTTTGAAGTTCTACTTTCATGTCAATTTTTGCAAGTTCATTTTTATTATGTTGGGGTATTATCTCTATATCTATCATAATGATATTTTATGAACATATGATTAAATGCCCCATTTGATCCCTTCATGTCAGTATTTTGATGTTTAAATGGCGTCGTTAGGCTGCTGAATTTTTAAGTGGTCCTTGCACCTTTCTCCCTTTTCAAATTTCTAATTCCATGTCAAGTCTTGCAAGTTCCTTTTTATTATTTTGGGGTATGATCTATATATCTATCATACTGATCTTTTATGTTCATATGATTAGAGACCCTAATTGATCTCATCAATTCATATTTGGTTGATGTTTATGTAACGCTGTTAGGATGCCGAATTTTCATAAGAGAAATCTTATTTTTTTCCTTTCACGTTCTTCATTTCATATGGTATATTTTCAAATTTCATTACCATGTTCTTAAATCCTTTATATTCTGTCCCTATACTGTTTTATGGTTCATTTATGAATGTTTGACCCATGTCCCCTCTCTTTTCAATGTTTTCTAAAACACCGAAACATAGCTGTTATGCTGCAGAATTTCCGTCTCAAAATGTCTCTCTCTTTTTATAAAGTTATTTTATTTTATTAAATGAATACTCAAATCTATCTCTTTTATAGGTTTATTCACATATATACCAAGTTTTTCTATTTTAAATTCTGGGATTTACATACATGAGACCCACTCTCCCTTTCCCTGAGATTAAAGTGACATAAAGATCATGTCTTTAAAGCAGTTTTTAAAACGTTATGATTATGAAATGAAACCAATTTCTTTTATGCTATATGGGTTGTTTATGACATGATTGATAATGTTATATGTGTCTCACATGATAATAAATACATTTCAAGTGTGTGCCCAGATAGAGCTCCAATGCATTGGGTAAAGACTTAATCTCTAGAGATTACTTTTTAGACTGATACCTTGGTGAATAACCTTGGTAATTTTTAACGACACCTTGGGGATGGACCTTGGTAAAATGAAATGATTGTCAATATTAAATGTTGTAGCCACATATTCAAGTTATGTAAAATGTTGTTTTAATTATGATATGCCTCATGATTTCATTCTCATGCCTTAAAGTTCTTTTCATGACCTTATTGAAGTATCTCAAGTTCACATGTAAAATGTTTCTCTTGTTTCCCTTACTGGGCCTTCTGCTCACCCATTCTTTTGATGTATGTCCCCAGGTTATGTGATGTTGTAATGAAACTAAGATAAACATGAGGAGAATCCTTTCAAGTGTTTTAGAAGAATGTTATATGTTTTCATGTTTAAAGTTCCTGGTTTCCAAGACACTAAACCTTAAAGATACTCAGTTTTGTAAAATGTTATGAAAGTTTATGTGATAAAAAGGCGGGATGCTATAGTTGGTATAAAAGGATGGTTTAGTTATTTGTGGAAATTAGGATATGGAATCATTAGGAAGAAGCCTATAGAAAAGTTAAAAAATAGGAAATCTTCCTGGTATTTTGGTGAGTATTGATTAAGGGGTTGCCAAGCAAATACATCCCTGTTTGGATACGAGCAGGTAGAGGTGGCTCTGGAACATATGTATATAGGAGTAAAACCCAAAAACACCACATTGAGCTAGACTCGAACAGGAACTGGTACACGACAACGGGCCTTGCTGCACTCTTGGTTACGACACTCCCGGGGGATATTATTTGGCAAATTCATAAGCTTATTATGAAACATTGTTAAAGGAACAAAGATAAAATAAAATAAAGATTCACATAAGAATATGTGATCATGGATAACCTAGATGGGAACCTAGGGGATCACAGGTTAGGGTATAATTTTCTTCTACAAGTTATCCTTATATGCTTTCGATTCCTTTTCATTATTATTGGCTAAGTATTTAAGCCCTTAATTATGGTTTCTTTTCTTAGTTAATGGCGGGAAATGGGAGAACATGTCCCAACAACCAATGTGATAGTAAATGAGACGATTGTCGTATTAATATGAAAGGGATGATTAGGGGATTAAAATATGATTATTATTTTGGAAGACGTTCACTATTTTGTGGACCCTATATGATCGAGATAAATAGATTACTACGGTATTTTCATTGAGGAGTAAGGATGAATTATATTTTGAAGAATAGATGAATTTATGGTGGACTTATAGTAATTTAGGTTACTTATGGGAATGATTAACCTATAGTGGGTAAAATATGTTTAGGATAGAAACTTTTTTTATAAGATGTTAGGAGTGGTTGATGTTGTTTAGAGGTGAATAATGAAGTTTATTTTGGAAGACTATGTTATCAAATCCTTCTTGTATTTGGGTTTCAATATTAGCTTGGTTTATTTTGAGGAATCATAATGACCGTTATTTATGGAATGGTCAATGATGAACTATGGGTAGTACCATGGATCTTTGAAGATTTAAAAGTAGTTTCCATTCCTATGGGATTCTTTCTTTTTGAAGAGGTGTTTTACCTTACCCTTTCTGTTTTTGGGATAATGTTTAATGATAGAAGAAATAGATAGTTAATCTTTTGTGGATTATGAAGATGATTATTGTGTTTTTATGAGACCAAGTTGTTTTCAATGCTCATAGTTTGGAGAAAAGATTAGTTTTGGGTAGAAACTTATTAAAGGATGAAACTCTACATGAAGATAGGTATATTTTTCTTATGTTTTTGTTTTATGTTGTAAATGAATTCCTCAAAATTATGAAAAGGAACGTAAAACAAAAACATTGTCGGTTTACGTTTCCTACTAGGTAATCAAAGACCATTTACACACATCATAAGTTTGGGATTTTCTTATGGTTAACTTTCTCCTAATCATATTCTCTATCACTCTCCCCCAGAACTTGACCCTTTGTTTTTCTTCCATGTCCATGTATTCCTACATGGAATCCTAGTGTGGGTTATCTCGGGTGACCTTTGTACTTCCCTTTCTTTCTTTTAAAGAAATAATTTTACTGACTCCTTTTCCGATTTGGGACTTTCAATGAAATTTTGAAACCCAATTTTAAAAATTGCGAGGATGCAATTTCTTAAGGGGGAAGAATGTAACAACCCGAAATTTTGAATAAATCTTTTTTCCTAATTTTATGTGTTATTTTATTTTATTTTTATACTCAAATAAAATGTTTCTTTTGATAACATGATTATAATTAAAATGATACCGTTGGGTTTAGACGGTTATATGACCATTGGTCAATATGACCGCTGGAAACTAAACATTTTGATTATTGTCTCTAAATACAAGTAATCTTGGTTAATTATTATATAAAGAAGATTTGATGGCCTCACCCAGTAGTCTTGGACTGATCGAAGCCCATCTAATAGAACTTGGGAAGGAGGTAGCACCACTGGGCTTTGCTATGGACCAAACCCAAGCCGAACTTCATCATGTGAAGCTAGAACAGAATCTCCTTTGCAAGAAGTTAAAACTGATAGAAATTACTACTCATGTGATATTAGTCGAGCCTCCCTCAGATTCTCTCACCTTAACACACCTTACACATAGGTCCTATGATGGTGTGATAAGGGGATATTTAAGTAGACCGTAACCGCCTTGTATAATCCTTTGTTTTAAATAAAAATTTGGATTTCATCTTACGATGAAGTTTATGAATTTTTAAATGACTGGACAAATATAGTATGCATATTTTTGATGAATTTTAGAAAAGGGATATTTTAAAAATGTTTATGTAAACCTTAAATAATAAAAAATGTGTAATGATTTTCAAAAAATGGTCTTCTACAATTATGTTCAGTACGAAATTTAGAGTCTAATAAGATCAACTTGATTTTTGATGAATAGTAAATTATGAATAGTGATTTTACGCTTAGGATTAGTATTGTGAAAAATGGATTAGTAATCTCACTTAAATAAAGTTTTAAAATAATCTAGCCACCTTGATTAAGTAATGTGATTCAATAAAATGGTTAAATGACGGTTTCATAAATTATTATTCAAGTATTAGTTTTTTTGGGTGAATAGTTTTTTTAATTAAAAATTAAATTAAAAATATTTAGAAAATTATTCTTATAAAATGGAGTTCCTTTTTGAACTCAGAGCATCGATATTATGTTAAGGTAATTTTTGGGGGTTTTTCTGAAAAAAAATGAATTTTCGGTGAATAGTGTTTTTATTTAAAAATAAAATTAAAAATAATTAGAAAATTATTTTTATAAAATGGAGTTCATTTTTGAAATTAGAGCATTGATATTTGGTTAATGTGAAATTTTGGGATTTTTCTGAAAAAGTTGAATTTTCAGTGAATAGTAAAAATACAGTTTTAGGGTTTCGGTATGTTTAGTGACATCATAATTGTGTCATGGTGATGTTATGAGATATTTTAAGGGATGGATGACCTAAGGTTATGGATATTTGTATTGGGGGCCCCATGTGGCCAAACTTAATGGGAAATATCATGGAAGAGCACATGGTTTTGAGAAAAGCACATGTGAGGTGTCCCTTGGCCATTAATGCCTCCTCCCCTCACTTTCCCTATAAATACCAAGCGCTCCTCTCATCCTTTCGACTACAAATCCATCCTCAACAAAGTTCTGGTCTCTTAACCTCCCAAGGAGTCCTCCCACGGTGCCCCCATGCCCTCAAAGTCCAAACCATTGAGTTTTAAGAGTTTCGTTTTAAGGTAAGGGATCCGATCTTTCTCTTTCTTTTCAAGAAATCTCATTTATGTAATTTATTTTATGCTCCATGTTCTTATGTTAAAGGGTGTTCTTTTATACTCCTATTACTGCCCTTTTCATGTTCACATAATGAGAGATACCCTCTTACTCTCATTATTTCGTTTTATGATGTTTTAAGTGGCGCTGTTAGGCTGCCAAACTTTTTGTAACGGATTCTTTCTGCCTTCTCATTTTTCAAGATCTATTTTCATGTAAAGTATTTCATGTTCCTTTTTATTATGTTGGGGTATGATCTCTAAATTTATCATACTGATCTTTTATGACCCTATTATAAGAGAACCCATTTTATCTCTTCAATTCAGTATTTTGATGTTTTAAGTGGCGCTGTTAGGCTGCCGAATTTTTAAGTGGTTCTTCACCCTTCTCGTTTTGAAGTTCTACATTCATGTCAATTCTTGCAAGTTCCATTTTATTATGTTGGGGTATGATCTCTATATCTATCATACTAATATTTTATGACCATATGATGAAAGACCCCATTTTATCTTTTCAATTCAGTATTTTGAAGTTTAAGTGGCGTCGTTAGGCTGATGAATTTTTAAGTGGTCCTTGCACCATTCTCCCTTTTCAAAGCTCTAATTCCATGTCAAGTCTTGAAAGTTCCTTTTTATTTTGTCGGGGTATGATCTATATATCTATCATACTGATCTTTTATGTTCATATGATTAGAGACCCTATTTTATCTCATCAATTCATTTTTGGTTGAAGTTTATGTAACACTCTTAGGCTGCGGAATTTTCATAAGAGAAATCTAATTTTTTTCCTTTCATGTTCATCATTTCATATGGTATATTTTCAAATTTCATTACCATGTTCTTTAATCCCTTATATTATGTCCCTCTACTGTTTTATGGGTCATTTATGAATTTTTGACAAATGTCCCCTCTGTTTTTAATGTTTTCTAAAACACCGAAACATAGCTGTTATGCTGCAGAATTTCCGTCTCAAAATGTCTCTCTCTTTTTATAATGTTCTTTTATTTTATTAAGTGAATACTCAAATATATCTCTTCTATAGGTGTATTAAAATATATACCAAGTTTTTATATTTTATATTCTGGGATTTACATACATGAGACCCGCTCTCCCTTTCCGTGGGTTTAAAGTGACATAAAGATCTTGTCTTTAAAGCAGTTTTAAAACTTTATGATTATGAAATGAAACCCATTTCTTTTATGATATTTGTGTTTTTTATGAAATGATTAATGATGTTATATGTGGCTCACATTATAATAAAGACATGTCAAGGGTGAACCCAGATAGCGCTCTAATGCATTGGGTAATGACATAATCTCTAGAGATGACTTTTTAGACTGATACCTTGGTGAATAACCTTGGTAATTTTTAACGACACCTTGGGGATGGACCTTGGTGAAATGAAATGATTGTCAATATTAAATGTTGCAGCCACATCTTCATGTTATGAAAAATGTTATTTTTATTATGATATGCCTCATGATTTCATTCTCATGTCTTAATGTTTTTTTCATGACCTTATTGAGGTATCTCTAGTTCACATGTAAAATGTTTCTCTTGTTTACCTTACTGGGCCTTCTGTTCATCCTTTCTTTTGATGTATGTCCCCAGGTTATGTGATGCTGTAATGATCCTAAGATGAACATGAGGATAATCCTTTCAAGTGTTTAAGAAGAATGTTATATGTTTTCATGTTTAATGTTCCTGGTTTCCAAGACACTAAACCTTAAAGATCCTCGGTTTTGTAAAATGTAATGAAAGTTTATGTGATAAAAAGGCGGGATGCTATAGATGTGTGGAACCTTGGTCAGGACATTAAAAAGTGGAATCAGAGTTCATTTTTCTATTCTTTTTTATTTTGTATTACTATTTTTAAAGGTAGACATGAAACTAGAAAGCGTCAGGCCTTGGTTATGATATCATGCATGGGAGTAGCTAACCCATGTATGGGGGAGAACCCAAGTACCCAGGGTGGGATTGTTGTTATTCCTATTTTCTATTACAGTTGAATATTATTTCATCGTGGGTGGAACACTAATTGTGTTTTGTGATTATTGATGTTAATCTGTTTTTGAGTTTTGACTTGTGGACCAGTACAGAACAATATTTGAGTTACATGAATCATTCATGTAAATTAGGGTTATTGTGACATGCATCGTTTTAGGAACACATAGAAAAATGGGTTATGGGTAAGTTATTGAACATGAACTGTTTTTCCTTTCTTTTGAAATTAAAATGAAAATGACACCTAACATGAAATTGAGAAATCATGTAGAATGATGTAAAATGAGAATAAATGGGTGTCTAAATGAGAAACTTGAATAATTATAATGTGTTTACCCTTGTTATCTAGGACCAAGGAGTAAGATTATTAAGGTTAGTGATAACACCTCAGTTTTGACTATGTGGTAGGGTTTGGGGAAATGACTTGTTGTGGAATATTGTATTTTACCTTAAATGTCATAATTTTGTAAAAGGTTTCCTAAGGAATCTATTTGTAATGGTATAGATATTTCTCTATGACACCACTTATTAAGAGTATAACATGAGGATATGGCTAGAGATGATCTACCAATAGTAGGAACTAAGGCACGAATTATGTCAGGTGAAGAATTCAGGGAGCAGTTCTAAGAGAACTTTTCCCACTTAATGAAATTCATGGGATGAGACCTAGGGTGGGTTGTGAAGAGTATGATTGATCTAAAATTGGAGTTACAAATTCAACACCCTCCTGCTTTTATTGGTGTGGGTGGACCTGAGAGAAATGATTTATGGGTTGAGTCCATCGAGATTATAATTGACCACTTTGAGACTCCTATAGAGAGGATGGTCATGTTGACTGCTTACATGATACGAGGATCAGTGAATAATTGGTGGTATGTTCAGGCATCGACTGTATAGGCTAATGGTATGTTATGGATGGAATTATTGGATAAGTATTTTGAGAACTTCTATATAGAGATACTGAGGTAGGAGAGTGTAGCTGAGTTCATGAGGTTGACATGGGGGAGTATTTATGTGATAGACTATGTTGGACACTTTACACATTTGCAACACTTTTCTCCAGCATTGACAATGGATGAGATAACTAAAGCGAGACATTTTTAGGATGGGCTTAAATGTGAGATTAAGTCCCAAGTTATCCATTTTCAGTTAATGGATTTTGCTGAGGTGGTGGATAAGGATCTCATAGATACTGGTAACCTGAAGAGGCTTCCAGTGTAGTAAAGGTGGTTCCATTTGGATGACTAGAAGGTACAACTTCTGAGAGTAGGAAGCATTGATATGAAAACATCAACCGGGGTAGTGGGAAACAAAGTACCTAAAAAGAGTGAGCAATTGCATAGGACTGTAATCGAGTGATCTATCACCAGTGTGGTAGATTACGAATATTTTGAAGATAGTTAACCTCAACCACCGATATAGACATAGTCTTGTAGAAAGATGGGACATCAACAAATGTTCTACAGGACCCAGAGAGAGATGAGTAGTAAGGGTATAACTAGTCAGAATCAGAGTGTCGGAAGAGGATATTCTGCACCATATCAGTCTTGCATCTAGAGTTCTACTAGACATGTTGGTAAAGGTAGTGTATATGGAGCTTCAGGGTTAGAGTGCTCATATTAGTAGAGTATTGCAGCACATGGGACTTAGACTACATCTTGGGGAGGTCAGGTAAGACCGTTGCAATATATTCACCCTACACAGGTGGATATCAAGGCTGGACCATTGACAGTGAGAGGTAATATTTTTATAGCTTCTATAACATCTAGTGCCTTATTTGATATCGGTGCCTATCATTCCTTTATTTCTAAAAAACATGTAAATGGTTTGAGCCTAGTTATGGAGTTCGTGAGTGGGGTGTTGACGACAAACAAACCTCATGGAGTTCGTCCAAGAGACATTTTTTTGTGCAAGGGGTCTTCTCTTGAGGTCGAGTAGTATCAATTACTATGGGATCTTTATATCATAGACATGTCAGGCTTTAAAATAATTATGGGTATGGAAATTTTAGTATCATATTGTACCCACATTGATTTTTTACCATAAGAGAGTGACCATTACATCTCCTAAGGGTTACAAATATATTCACTATGATGAGTGGGATATCTAGTTGTTCCAAGTAGGGACAATTATTCATCAAATAGGAGAGATCACAACCCAGGTTTTTAGTTTATCTCTGGAGGATGGAGGTGTAAAATTAGATGTCATTCAACACTTAGTGGATTGTTTTTAGGATGTGTTTACTTAATATTTCTCAGGGATTGCACCTAAAAGAAATGTGGGATTTAGCATCGATCTCATACCGGGGGGAGAGATGATTTCTATTCCACCATATAGAATGGCACTGAAATATATTCAAGAGCTCAAGACTCTGCAGGTGGAGTTAGCAGATAAGGTATTTATTTATCTGAGTATGTTGCCTTGGGGATCACTAGTGATGATTGCAAAGAAGGCCGATAAAATTTTATGCTTATGTGTTGATTACCGAATGTTAAACCAGATGACTGTGAAGAACCAGTATCCTCTCCCCTGTATCAATGATCTATTTGACTATTTGAGAGGAGCTTGTGTGTTCTCAATGATTGACATGAGATTATGTTATCATAAACTGAGAGTTCAGGCTTCTGATATACCAATGGATGAATTTAGAAGCATTTCGGAACTATATGATTTCATCATAATATTACATGGGTTGACGAACACACCCGTAATGTTTATGGACTTAATGAAAAAAATCTTTAATCTGTACCTAGACCAGTTTGTGGTAGTGTTTGTGGAAGACATCTTGGTGCAATCCAAGATACATGATTATTATGACCAGCATCTTGATATCATTCTATGTACACTAAGATAACATTGTATATACATCAAGGTATCAAGGTACTATTTTTTGGATCGATAAGGTACACTTCTTAGGTAGCATCATCTCGGAGGAATGTGTGTTGGTAAATCTAGTGAAGGTTCAGATAGTGGTTTCGTGAGAGAATCCCAAGATCATGGTTGATATCCATATATTTCTAGGATTTTCATAATATTATTATAGGTTCATTTAGGACATTTACCGATTGGAAACATTGCTGACGGTATTGACCAAAAAAGGGATAATGTTTAATTTGTCATTATATTCTGATAAATCTTTCTATGAGATGAAGAAAATTTTTCCATCAGTACCAATATTGATCCTACCTTAGAAAGATTAGAAGTACACAGTGTATTGTGACATGTCTGGGATTGTAATTGTAGTTGTGTTGATTCAAGGAGATCAATTTGTGGTTTATGGTTCTTTGAAGATGAGGCCCCACGAACTGAACTTCCCTACATGTGACCTCAAGTTGGATATAATGGTTTATGTTTTAATGTGTTGGGGACATTATCAATTTCGAAATTTTTTTACTGTGTATATTGATCAAAAGATATTAATGTACATATTTTCACAGTGAGACTTGAATCTTTGATAACATAGATGGGTTGAGTATATGAAACCATTAAATTTTGAGCCAGAATATACGCCTAGAAAGGGAAACATTGATGATGATGCTTTGATAAGGAAGACTCAAACTCAGGTGGTTCAATAGTCTAGTGCTAAGTTGAATATGATGGATGTACTGGATGAGATACACATTGTGGTTTAGGAGAGTTATGATTAGATGACTCTCGTAATTGTTTCATTAGAGTGTACATTTTTAAGATAGATCTAATATAGAATGTATGTGGATTTATAATGTTTTACCTTGAGGGAAAACCTTGAAGGTGGGGAGTCACCTTCTGATTGGAGCATAGATGAGGATGAGGTCATATATGTCAGGAATCCAGTTGTCATACCTAAAAGAATGTGAGATAAGATGATGTGTGAGTTTAATTCCATGAAGTGGGTGGTACATCCAGGTGTGACCAAAATGCACCGTGAACTACAAAGATAGTTTTGTTGGTTGGAAATGAAAAAGAAAATAGTAAGGCTTGTGACACGATGCTACACCTATCAGTAAGTGAAGGTCGATCATTAATGACCTATAGGTTTACTGAAATCATTGACCATTATAGAATGGAAGTGTAAAAAAGTGACCTTTGACTTGTGGTGGTTCTCCCGAGGATGCCTTAGAAGAATAATAATATTTGGGTTATTATGGATAGACTGAAAAAGGTAGTGAATTTATTGAATATATGGGATAATTTCTCAGTGGAGTAGTTGGGATATTTGTATGTTTGGGTGATAGTTTGTCTGCACCAGGTGCCACAGAATATTGTTTTGACTGAAACTTGTGTTTTACTTCCCTATTATTGTTGGGATTGTAGAAGGTGCTTGGTATGTAGGTTTTATTGAGTATCAATTTCGACCCACTGACAGATTGGTGGGCAGAGAATACTATTCAAGTGCTTGAGGATATGATGTGAGCTTATGTTCTCAACGTTGGTGGGTCTTGGGAGAATCACTTAGCATTAGTGGAGTTCACCCATACCAATAGTTATTGGGAAACTAAATAGATGGAACCATATGAGGCTCTTTATAATAGGCCATGAAGACCACCTCTATTCGGGATGGAGTTAAGTGAGTCCATGTTTGTGAAACCGAGTCTCGTGTAGGACACATTAGAACATGTACAGTTGACTCTGAAAGATATGGATATGACCCAAAGTAGATAGAAGTCATACGCTGATAAAAATAAAGGACACCTAGAGTTTACAAAGGCTGATAATGGATTCATTTTTGTGTTTCCTAGATTCAATCGCTATTGAATACTGAGATAGGGAAAGTGGGCATCCAATTTTGTTGGACCGTTTGAGGTGGTGGAGAGAATCAGGCTGGTGTCATACCAATTGGCTCTTCCACAGAGATACAGTGCTATGTATGATGTTTTCTATGTGTCAAAACAAGGTTGGTATAACCCCAATCCTTTTAATGTGATGGATATGGATGAAGTTGAGATTGAGATCGATTTTTCCTTTGAAGAGAATCTAATATGTGTGTTGAATCACAGTGAGAAAGTGTTGCGAGGAAAGACCATGCCTATAGTTTCTGTATTGTGGAAACATTGGAATGTGTGGGAGGAGACATTAGAAAGGAAAGAATATATGAGGGTTCAATGTCTTAATCTTTTTTTCTTAGAATCTTAGAGATTATTGGGAGTGCAGTTCAAGGATAAGATGTTATAAGGTGGTGAGATTGTAAGATCTCGACCTTTCCTGAAGATGACTTGGTGTTAATTTTTGGTATTTATTTTTGCGTTGTTTTAGTGTACTTTGGTTGGGTTTTACCTTGGGCTGTGTTTGGGTGAATAATTGATAAAATTTGAAGGGATAAGGGTACTGCATTGTTGGCTCACGATTTTCCCTAACCATGCGCCCCTGCCCTGCAAACCATGCAACCTTGGATAGAGAGGAATTACATGGTTGACATATGATTTGTGAATCTATAAACCCTATTATGAGAAACTATTAACCCCCCATAATAGAGGTTCACATGTAGGTACACATTTATGAGAAACCATTCTCCCCTACCCATCTAACCATGCATGAATTTTTAAATCACCAAAAAATTAGATTTTTAATCACCAAAACCCCTATTTAACTCTTATTTGATCCCCATTTAACCATAGATAATATTTCATGAATTTGGAGAATCCGATATGGATTAAAACACTTAACAACATTTTTATTTTTTTATTTTCATCCTAGATTGATGATCTTCACCCTTCCATGTAAGAGGATCTTACCTCGCTTGGTTTCCTATTCCTTAGCCTTTATAATCCTATTCTAGAAAGGGGGTTTTCCTCCTATTTTGATTCTATATTGACATGTTTTTGTGGATCTGGATCTAGTATTGTAGATCTATATCTATATTTAAGAGATCTTGTTTGATTTGATCTTGATTTAGGGTTTTAAATTTGAATAACATTTTATATAATTGTGCTGCTCAAATTATGAGGATTTTCGTTGGGTGATCACTTATCAACAAATTGAGGCATGTTGTCTATAATTCAAATATCAAAGTATTTATTTAGATTACATGTATGTAATTGTATAATTTCTATTAGATGTTTAGAAATTAGGTTCTTAATTTAATTAATTAATTTGTTGAATTAATTAACTGAGCAGATCCGAAATTGGGGACTTTGGGAATTATAGATTGAGATAAATAATTGTAGAATTAATTATGAGATATTATGAATTTAGGATTGAGATATTTAGTTGTGGAAATAATTATGATTTATTGAGATTTTAATTGAGATAATTAATTATTGAATTAATTATGTGATTTTTGGTTTGTGGATATTGATTAATTAATTGAATAATTAATTAATGGGATTTACATACTCAATTAATTAGAAAATTAATTAACGGTATTTATGTGATAAACTAATTATTAAATTAGTAATAAAATTGGTGTGGTTGATTAATTATTGAATTTACTAATAATATTTATGTGATTATTTAATTTTGAAATTAATTAAAGTATTTTATGTGATTAATTATTTTTTGAATTAATTAGTGTTATTTATCTGATTACATAAATTTTGAATTAACTATTGGAATTGTTATGTTTAATTAATTGTGTAATTAGTAATGGAATGGATTTGGATAATTAATTTTTGAATTAATTATATGTTTATAATAATAATATGGTCATTTAATTGTGAATTAAATAACAGGAACATGGTCATTTTAATGTGTAAGGTAAGAATGGTAACATGGCCTTTTAGTTGTGAAAAAGAGAATGCGAACAAGATTATTCTAATGTGTAAGGTTTTAATGGTAACATTGTCATTTAGTTGTGAAGTAATGAATAGAAACATGGAAATTTTATTGTGTAATGTATGAATGCTAACATGTGAATTAAAATATGAATTAAATAATGATATCAATGGAGTTATGAGATATGATATTCCTCAGACATACTTTAGGCTCCAACATATTTCAGAGTATGTATTGAATGATAACAATGGAATTATAAGATATTATATCCCTTATACATACTTCAACCTCTGACATGAGTTGAAGCGGGGATTGAGATATGAGTGTCTATGGGAACCCAAAGGTTTATATAGTTAAATAAAGATTAATTGATAATGTGATAATTTTTTTCTTATGCATTGTAATTGTTTATTTATACAACTACATTAACATGTTATTGATTTGATATTGTTTTAGTTGTCATTAGTGATGGCATACTATAATGACTTAGATTTTATATGAACAATTTTTTTGGATGCTATATAGATTATTTGTGAGACTAGGCACTGAGACGTTGTGTGATTCTGAGGTCGTTGTTGCTAAAAAAAATGTTTGACATATATTAAATAGTATGCATGCACAATTTTCTTGAAAAAGTGTAATAACTTCTAAACGGGTACCCTGATCAGAAATATGATGGTACCATTGAGTTCGGAATATGAGGTTTACCAGAGGAATGACATAATATTAGTCGGTGTGGGTCATTTGTAGAAAAGTCATCACAGGCGTGGAAATGAAAAAAATAATTTAATAAATTATTTTATTTCATTTTTGTTGATGCAATGATTGATGGAATTTAAATAAACTATTATGGAGAAATACTAGGGTAAGCTGTATAACCCTGGAACTGTTGGGGTTCCATTGGAGATAGCATTAGTGAATAATCCAAGACTAATGGTGATAGGATCTTCGATCAATGATCGATGCAAAAAATATTCAAAGGATCACAACAAAAAACATGACACAACCCCATTCTTCATTAGTGATCGATTTGAGTCAAAGTAGGGCATGAATTTTTATTTTATTATTCCCCATTCATGATGTATAAAATGAACATGAATCAATCAAAGAAAATATTGATCTGTCGTTGGATCTTTTTGTGAAATGAGTTTATTTTATGAGGTTTTGATGGGAGAATATATTTTTAATTTTATTATTCATACTTTCATTCTAATAATTATGGATCCAGATAAACATGAACATAGATCAAGGTTTGTTAGTCCAATATGTTCTTGTTCTTTTCTCCCCCAATTCATCGTTCTTCAGGAGCATTCTCGATCAATAGATCATTGTGCACCTATTTCGTGGTGCAATGATCAAATATCACAGATCTAATATTGGAATAGCCTGACAGAGATGTGATGATGGAGATAAAGAAATTTAGATGATAGATGATACCGAATTTACCATTCTTCAACACACAACAAATAATGACAATTTGATTCCTTTTTTGAGTAGATTTGATGGCTTAATCCATTATTCATAATAAAAAAGGATTGGAGGAGTTGGGATCTTCAATTTCATGGTGAAATGATCACCATATTGAAATCTCGAGGCATTGGATCAAATGAGGGAGTAGATATGGGATTCTGAAAAATCCTGAACAACACAATGTTTAATCGAGATCTATACGTTGTGTGGGGCCACATGAGCTGCAATTAGGGTTTCCCTAGGAAGTTAAATATCACATATAATGTGACCTCTTTCACATAGAATGTGGTATCACGTAGGTCACCTGGCATGTAATCAGGAATCACATGAGCTGTTTACATGGGAAGATGTTCATAGGCTAAGGTGTGTACTAGTACTTGAGAAGACATGAATATGATGGTGACATGTACTAGCACATGGTTATAGTAAATGGGATACGTACATGGTGTGTACTACTACATGGACACAATTAGATGAGATGAGCCATTTACACGGGCAAGACCCGGGTTCAAGGGATATGGAGTGTGACCCCTACTACACACTATGTAATCTTTTATACATGTATTGGAGCCCTTGTACTCTATATCATGTAAAAGCTTTGTTAGGGTTTGTTACCTTTATCTTTTACATGAGGGATAGTATGAAATAATTTTTTACTCCCATGATAGTGATCCCTTCAGCAGTAATTCCTAGATATAATTGTTGGAATCCCTCAAAGAGGCCAAGAGTGATATCCACTATTCATATTCACGTCCTATGTGGATTTCTTATTATCAACATGACCAAAACTACATGAGAGTCAATCCTTTACTTAGCGGGTTAATCCAGATTGATTTTTTGGTATCACCCCATGGCATTTCCAGTGATCCTCATCTCTGTATTGTATTCTATTCAAACTATTAGCATGCTCTTTCTCATGAAGAGACCCGATAAGAAGTACCTATTAGAAGGAAATCATCATGGCTATCAGATTCAGGAGTGTGTTCTCTCGGGTGAGTTCTTTGTGGAATATTCTATATGGAATCATAAAATAGTATAATTTGAGTGTGACGTACCTCTAGAATGTATGTATTTTTGGAGTATATCTGGATATTCTTGTTATATGTTTTTTAGAAATTTACCCGTGTAGATATGAATGTATTTCATTTGTTTTATGTGATGCAGGCCTATCATAGGGCATGTAAAAAGCAATTTAATTTTCCTAGTGTAGTATAATGGATGATCAGGTTCGTCTCACTTGAGGAACTTTCTCATATGTTCAATCACTTAATTTAATTCACATAAACTAATTATTTTTAATTTTTTTAATTTAGGAAGGTTATGATATTTAAATTAAAGAAAATATTAAACTAACATTAAATGAAAAAATTTAATTAGTGAATAAAGAACATGGAATTTATGGGTTAGTTTGTGGGTTCCATCATTCTCCTTGTTGGTGTTTAAATAAATTTTGATAATTCAATTTTGAGATCTCATTCTTAAATTACTATTCTTTTATAAATTGGTGTGAAATCTTTAATGTATTTAGAAATCTAAACATCCCCTCCTACATTAATCAAGGTTGATGGAACAACTGAATTTTGAGTGGGACAACTTCCCAGACTTAGATCTACCCTATTCCATTTCAACCACTGAATGGCTCAAATCCATCATATTAAGAGCTTGTATTTAGTATAAGGGAGATAACATATTTAATAAAATAATAGAAATGATTTTGAGTTTAGTTTCCTAGTGGGATATCACCATACTCGTGCACGTCACTCTTTCTCATCAAAAACATAATAAAACATTTTAATTTTACCGTAGAATAAATGAAATTGACACATACCTCCCATGAGCCGAGGATTGGGTAAGTATATAACTTTTTAGGGTAATAGGTAATGGTGGATATTATTTGAATAAGAATATAAGAAAATAAGGATAATAGATGGAGAATAATGGAGGGTGGTTGGGTGGAAGAAAACACAAAAATAAAAAACATGCATGAATTTATTAAAAATCTAAATTAAAATTGAAATATAAAAAAATAAAGAAAATTAACAAATTAATAATATGATAAGGGAAATATTTGTGAATTTCCTCCCTTGGTGCAGATCTCCCCTTGGTTCCTTGGAATAAATGTCAGGGAAAATGGGATGAGATGAGAGGTGGGAGCTCCCCTCGTTTTATAGGAAGAAATTATCCACCTCATGTTTGCACATTTTTTGCAATATAAATGGACGATAAACACATTCCATCCTTCATAAAAGTTTTTAATAAATGACTTTTTCATTCAACCTAAAAATTTCATATTTATTGGACTCTTCTAGAGGGATTTATGTATTTTTTATTGACAATGAATGTTTTCCTAGATGAATTTTCTAGGAAGCTTCCTTCAATGTATAACATCTCTTTTCCACCACAATGGGAGAAAAACTCTATGAAATTTATTTAGGTAGTGCATATATGTGTCCTAATTCATATATATTTCTCATAAACACCATTGTAGGTATGTATCCTGATTTATACATCCGTTACGGAGGTGGGGTCCACGCTGTCAGCCAAGACAATTTCCAAACATCAATGATTTTTTCGGGCCCTTACATATTCAAATAAGACACTAGTCTTGAATAAAAATTTAAAATAATTAAAATAAGAATTCAAAAAAAAATAGTCATTCAATTTTGAATTATATTTTTATATAAATGACCAAAATACCCTTGATGTAAAAATCTGTAAAAAGTCAAGAATTTAAGCACATTTTACATTTTAGTTCAAAACACACCATAAATTCCAAATTGATCTATATATGCTCAAATTGATAAATTAGAAGGGTTAAAACATTTTAAATGCATATAAAAATGTGAAAATAATAGTTTTATCAGTATATTTTTTGGTTTTGGGGTGTCCTACTAAGTATTGTTATACTCACCCATACATGTGGTTTTCCTTTATGTGTCATGTCTTGTGTTGAAGATTGAAATTTTGATATATTCATAGGAGGACCATGACCAGACTGTTCATAGTGAGACCAAAAAAACATAGGTGTGTTCCTACAGCTTTCTGAAATCATTCCCAATACATACTTTTACGTTGTACTTTTGTTTTCAAACTCTTTGTGGTGGGATTATATTTGGTCCTACATACTTTTTACTACTTCCTTTTGTACTCTGGTTATGCAATTTAGATGTATGAATGTAAGAGTTTTCAGTTGTTTTTACATTTGTTCATTTTATAGGCTTGGAGAAGTGTGTTTTTGTACAGGTACTTAAGCTAAGGCCTCTCATGTTAGTGATGCACCTTATCAGTGCTAGTCACTAACTGCTAGCCTATTTGAGGTTGGATATGGGAGACACGGCATGTGCCCCTCTAGGAGGGGGCATGAAACCTACTGAGTTGTACTCACACCCTACATGGGCTGCCTGATTAGTACCAAATAATTTTTGTGCTCTATAGAGAGTATAAGGGAAAATACCTTGTGTTAGATCATTGATATGGGATGGAACAAGAATGAGGGAACCAGACACTATTTGAGACCTGCATGGGGGTGTCGTCAATGTCTTTATTTTGGGTTTCATTATAGTCACTTGGCATGTACATTGGCATGACCTATTTTCTTCTTTATTTTTTGATATTGTATTTTCATTTTTGGTCATATTGTTATCCCGGTTCTTTTAGGTTATGATTACATGTTATTAATATATTGTTTATTATTTTTTGATGGTGTATTTACTATGATAAAAGAGGGTAAAGTCTCCCCATGATCAATATATCAGACCCTCACTACTAATCAATAGCCTTTGACATATGGGGAGGCATGCCTGAGGTCATGTGACTGACTGGTTGGAGGCACTGGTTTGTGGAACCTGGTCTGAGATGTTACAGTTTTCAACATTGGAGGTTTTAGAGATGTCTTTTAATAAATTTGAATCATACTCAACTAAAAATAGATCTTTAATATATGAAATTAAAAAAAACTATATCCTTCATTGCAAAATTTTATAAAATAAAATATTCCTTAGACAGTGAACAAGGTGGTGACGAATCATATAGAGTGTATCAACTCAAAACATAACTTATATTATGTATTGAGAAAAACAGAAATCTCAAGTAATAAATTAGATTAATGAAGAAATATTGTGAAGAAGTTTCTAAAGTAATAAATTATGTCATCATGTCTGAGGAAGAATACATTCCAGATTTCTAATGTTACAAAATAATAATCAATAAACGTGGAAGGATGGTTGAAGATCTCAATAAGAAATTGGAATATAAGGAAAAACAAGTCAATAAGTTTCAATATAAACTTCTTTATTCTATAAATGCCTTGAGAAATATGAATGAAAACTTAAACAAAGCTTTAGTAGTAAAATATAATATTTATAAATTTGTTGAGAAATCTCAAATAAAGAATTAGGTGAATTCCTCACACACCAAAAATAATGTTTCATCTGATTTTTCTAAAATATCAAGGGACAGGAAAAATTAATAGGAAAATTTGGGTAGAGAAATAATGTGGTAAACATGTCACATAAAAAAATATTCAAACTCGCTTAGAAGGAAATATGTTATACACCCAGAGTATGTTAGTGTAGGAAGGATTATCAACCTCAAATTGTTTTTTACAGATAAAGATCATACATTAATAAAAAATTCAGATTTGATGGATTATATTGGTGCTATATAATATATGGGCACATGACTTATAATTTTGGGCCTAACATAACACATCACAAAATAATATTTGAGTAAAGTAGAAGAAATAGTGAAATTAGAAGGAATAACTTTCCTAACACATAGGAAGTTAGAAACATTCCAAAAAAATCAATTTAAATGTCTATAAGAAGTTTATGGAAGATATGATTTGTCTTTTTATCATGTAGAAAGATGTATTAAACTCCATCTATTACAAGTTTCTTATGGGAGATAAAGAAATGGAAGCTAGGATGAAGGAAGTTGAGGAAATTTGTTTTTATTGAGAATTCCTTGAATGAAAGTAAAAAAGAACAAACCATGGATACTTGATAGTGTTTGTTCTTCATGAATTATATGTGATTTAAAAATAGTGAAACATATTGAAAATCATGAAGGATGTTCTATTACCTTTGGGGATAATAGTTCTTCTAAAATCATAGGCATCAGAATGACTTCTATTAAAGAAGAAAAGTTAAAATATTAGTAATTTTTATTTATTGAAGTGATATAACATAATTTACTTAGTGTAAGTCAACATTGTGATGAAGGAAAAGAAGTAATTTTATGAAAATATACATGTTTTATCAGAAGTGTGAAACATTGAAAAGTTATCACAAAAGGAGAAATAACTAGTTGAAATCATTTTCAAGTTAAAGAATTTAAAAACTCTTGTTCTCTAAGTGCCAAAGATTAGAATAAGTTGTGGTTCGAAAGAATAGTCCATCTTGGGAAGAAAAGAATGAAAAACATTTTAATGTTTATTATGTAGAAAATTTTCCATAATTGAAAAGAAGAGATTATGATTTTTGTGTTACTTGTTAGAAAGGGAAGATGACTAATAAAAGTCATAAGAAAGTTGAGATTCCATCTACGGATCCTCTTAAAATTATTCATTTTAATTTATGAGGTTCAATGAGAAATTAATAAAATAAATTATATTTATAATTTATCAATTTTAATTGTGATTTCACTCAAATGACAAACATCATTTTTTTTAAACACAACTTAGAGACCATAGAAATGTTCAGGTTTTTCAAAAAACAAGTTGATAATGATATGGGGTTTATATAAAGAAATTGAGAATGGATAATGGTATGGATTTTACCATAAATACATTGGAAACATATATTAGAGATCATGGTATTAAACATTAGTATAGTTATCTATATACCCCACAACAAAATAGAGTAGTTGAAAGGAAGAATTTAGGTTTGGTGGAAATGGGACGAATCATATGAGAAGAATAGAAACATTTAATGTTCTAGTAGAGTAGAGTTGTTAGTATTATTTTACATGTTTATAAAAATTAAGTTTGGAAACCAACATGAGTTCTGATGAAATTTTCTATGATAAAAAAACTTTATTGAAGTACATCAATGTTTTTGGAATCCCATGTTTACTTAAAATAATAAATTTGGATCAGGGAATGTTTGATGACAAATCTTAGGAAAGAAATTTTATTATTCACCCAATGTAATAAGTTACAAATGTTGGAAAAATGATTATAAAAGTTGGTGGAATCACTTTATGTGGAAGTTATTGATAATCAAACTTATTAACCAAAATTTTATGTGTATTTTGAGGAATAGAAACTGAAATTTTCCAATGAAAATGAAAGTGATAAAATTAATGTTCATGAAGACTCAGAGGAATCATATGATGAGGAATGTGAAGAAGAAAGAGGATCTATGAAATTTCCTACATTAAAAAAAATTTGATACTAAAAATATTCTTGGGAATTATAAGGCTCTAGTTCAGGGTAGAAGAGAGCTGAGATTATAAAATAAAACTTCACTCACCTCAAAATTTGAGCCAGAATCAATATCATAAGCTATTCAACACAAAGAAAGGGTGAATTCTATGAATAAAGAGTTGGATAAAATTGAGAAAAATGAAACATAAGAGCTTGTATTATGTCTGAAATAACAAAAAGTTTATCATAAAAAATGGGTTTATAGAATCATTTTGAAGGAATATGGAGAAGTTTCAGGAAACAAATCTAGGATTTTTTATAACGGTTGTTCATAGGTGGAAGGAAGATATTTTGATGAAACATTTTCCCCTATTTAATGGTTAGAAACTATTATAATGTTTTGAGTAGTTCCTTCTCATAAAAATTACAAAGTGTATCAGATAGATATAAATTTGGAGAAATTGAATAAAAAGTTTACAATGAGTAACCTTTTGGGTTTCAATTTGATAAGGATGAAAACAATGTTTTTAGATTGAAGAAATATTTATATGGGCTAAAACAAGATCCACATTCATGGTATTCTATGAATGAAAATTATTTGAGAATAATGATTTTATTAAAAGGAAAATTTGACAGAAACTTATTTATGAAAGATGTTGACTTTGGAACTCTAATTGTATTTGTTCATGTGGATAATATAATTTTTCTCTAGGGATGAAGAAAATTTTTGTAAATAATTTTTTGAGGTAATGCAAAAGAATTTTGAAATATCAATGTTGTGAGAGTTAACTTTCTTCTTTGTCTTACAAGTTCAATATACGGAACAATAAATTTTCTTATCTTAATAAAGTATACAAGATAATTGTTACAAAAATATGGAATTGTAGAATATAAAAAAGTTTCTACTCCTATCTCATTGAGGATGAAGATGAGTAAAGATGTGTCTGGAAAAAGTGTGAATTATAAAGAATTTTTGAAGATGATAGGAAGTATAATTTACCTTATAACCTCAAGACTGAAATTGTTTATGCTATAAATTTATGTGCTAGGTATCAATGTAATCTGAAAGAGTCAAATATGTTGGCAGTAAGGATAATTTTGAGATATGTCAAGGGAACAAATTCACAAGGATTATTATAAAAAATAAATTATGAGATGATGTTTTATGGTTATACTAATATTGACTGGGCTGGAAATTATAATGATAGAAAATAAACCTTAGGAGAAACATTTTTCTGGGGTGAATATTGTGTAAATTTTCATAGTAAGAACCAAAGTTCAGTAACCTTTAGAAAAGTGGAATTATAATATGTTGTGACTATTCAAGTATGTACTCAGATATTGTGGATTAATTTTCATCTGGAAGATTTGAATATAAAGTTTTCTAAACTATTGAGGACAGTTTATGACAATCATATTCTAATTGATCATTCTAAAAATCATGTCCAACATTGAAGATCAAAACACAAAAATCTAAAGTTTTACATTATAAAAGAGAATGTTGCAGCTAGAGATGTTTTGTTGGAATATATCTCAACGAAGTATCAAATTATTGATATCTTCGCAAAGTCAATTCCAAAAATAACGGCTTGATGAGTTGAGGTTGAAAATTCATGTTCTTCCTCCTATAATGACTTCCTAAAACTCATAAGGAAGTCCCCTACCATGCTATGGATTATATTGAAAAAGGGGGAGAAAAAGTAATAACTTTGTACTATGTAAGAATTTTTTAATTATCATTATTTTATGAATATGAATTTGTGTTTATCAGATAATGGGGGAGTGGAAAATAAAATGTATTGAAAAATAAATGTGAGAAAATATAAAAGTTATGGGGATTTTATCTTATCATGGCCATACAATATTCCTCTCAAGAATATATAGATTTTTTAAGAAAAACACCTTATCTATTAGTGTGGTGTCTAAACACTCTTTTAATAAAAGCTTTGTTTTGGTAAAATTCAGAAAACATGTGTTGTTTACAAAAGATAAATTTTGGAAATTTTCTTAGAGTTGAAAAGGTTATTAATGACTTTTGTAAAAAAAAATATGAATGGGGAGATTGAAGAACATTGGTGATGTTTTGTTTTTAATAAATTTTTGTATTTGTTGATAACTAATCTATTATAAAATAATTTTTCTGAAAAACAACTGAATGTTTATGAATGTTTGAACCCAAACATAAAGGGGGAGAAAAGTTTTGTTTTTGAGAAAGTTGTTTTATAGGCAAAGAGGATTGAGCTAAGAAACACCAGATGAAAAGTATCGAACTGATCACCACCAATCATAGAATCCATCAAAAAGTTATTGGTTTTTATTAGAAACACCACCAGTCTCAGATCCATTGACATGAAGTTCAAGTTTCATTGGACTCAATGTTGGTTAGAATGATAGAATGTTGTTGAAGAGGTTAAATGAAGAAAGTTATGTTAGGAGTTAGAAATTTCTTATACATTATAAGCATAAGTAAAATATTTCTTTTCTAGTTTTTTGTTCTCAAATATCTTATGTTGTCTGTAACACTTGTGATGTGATCCTTATGAAGTAAAGGGGGAGAATAGGTGCAACCAATCAAATAGAGTTTTGGTTTGAAATATAGAAGGTGATGAAAGTAAGGGAAGCCGTAATACATTCCTATATAAGTCATATAGTACATTGATATTATTGATGTTCTCATAAATCTGGAAAACTATAATGATAAAATATTTTAAAGAAAAAGAGGAATCATAAAGATTGTATTGATTCTAGGAATCATGAAAAAATGTTTTTATCAGATCCAGAAGTACTGATCATAGATGTTTTCAAAAGACTGAATGAGTTATAAATGATTAGTTTGGATGTATTTCAAAGAGGTATATTGGAGTTTCCATCATAAATAAAATTCCATCGTAGTGATAATTCCATCATTATGAGGAATCCATTAGATTGAAGATAAGGAAGTTATATGAGGTAGAATCTGAAGAGGAAGGTTAATTAAACTGACTCTGAGGAATAAATTCAATCAAACTTACTCGGAGAAGGAAATTCAATCAAGACAGACTCTGAGAAGGAAATTCAATCACACTGTATCTAAGAAATAAAGTTAATTAGACTAACTATAATGATGAAATTCAATTTAGAATGAGATGAAGAAGTTTCATCATAATCAGATGAGGAAGTTCCATCATGATGAGTTGAGTAATTTCTATTATACTGAATAAAAGTTAGGAAGTCTGAGAAGAATTATTATAAAGAAGACATAATAATATTTCATAATATTTGTGAAGAGTTTAACTGGTCAAACTTGAAATGAAAAAATGTAAATATATTGGATTTTTTTAATTTGAGTATGTGGGAAAAGTTTTTTAGTTACTTAAATTTTTCTATTCGGGATGCCTATAAATAGAGGAAATTTATATTCATACTTTTCAACATTTTTATGTGAGTGGAAAAACAAGAGTACTACAGAATTCATGTCAAAGTTATCTTTCCATATTGAAATCTCATTAGAAGTTTGGACATCTAAAATTTTTTCTTGTTGGATTGAGTGAGATCATAATGAGCATTTGAGAAGAGTTGGAGTAATTCATATTGATAATGGATTCATCTGATGGAGTCCATCATACTAAATTCTTCGGATTGAGTCCATCGGACCCAGCCCTATTAGATGGAGAGAATCAGACCCAACCACATGATAATGAGGATTCTGAGCTGAGAATTTGTGGTGTAGTTTGAACAATTTATTTTTCATTTGTTTTATCTCAATTTTTTGTAAGAAAAAATTATAAACCAATAGGATTCAGTATAATCATTACATTAGAATATATAATGTGTCTAATTGGAGTTGGCACAATTTGTATTCACTTATTCATTTTAGTGAATTTCTATATACCCATAGGAGTGTCTATGAAAATGATATATGTTCTCACACCGAGGTTGAACGTTGTAAATATCATGTTCTTTACTTTTTTTACTAATTTTTCATACATTAGTATTTACTAAAATATTATAAGGATATAAAATTTAACAAGTTTTAGGTTTTAATATTTTCAAAACTATTGAAATTTATAAAATTGAACAACTAATTCAACCCCACTTCTGAGTTATTATTCGAACCTTTGAAACTTCATATATAGTTTATCACATTATTTGAAACATTTTTTTAATATTGTTGTCACTTTATTGTAATTAAAATCCCTAAAAGAATAATGGAATACCCTCATGACTCATCATTGATCTCACCAGGTCCAACAAGATGTGGTTCCTCCTTTCACATACATCATTCCACAGATGTGTATAAGGAGGAGTGAGTTAATATAGGATCACAAACTCCGATAAGTAATCAATGAATTCATGATTGAGATATTCTCAACCATGTTTTAAGAGGATTTTATTAATCATATTACCAATTTGGTTCCCATATTCATTCTTTTATTTCTTGAATTTTTCAAAAGAACCTAACTTATAACTCATTAAGTATACATATATCCATTTCTACTAAAATCATCGGTATATTTTATGAAGTAAAAGATCCCACCCCCTGCCTCAATAGGAAATGATCCACACACATATGCATGAACTAATTCAAGAATCTCTTTAGACCTTTCACCTTTTCTACTAAATGGGGCTTTATTCATTTTACTATATAAATAAGTGTGACACATACCAATTGGTTTTAGTTGAAAATAATCAAAATATCCATATTGGTATTACTTAGAAAAGCATTTTTCATTTACATGACCAAGCCAATGATTCCATAATTGGGTGTGGCAAGAGTTATGTGAAGTAGTTTCATTATCAATTTCTATTACTTGGTTTTTGTAATATGATAAAAAAATTTGTTATTTAAATTCTCCTTAACATAACAATTGTTATTTTTATAAAAAAAGAAAAATTCATTTAAAAATATTAAAATAAATCCATATATATAAATTTTAGATTTATAAATAATGTTTTTTAATGGATGAAACATAATAACAACCTTTCAAAACCAGGATCATTATACGATCCCATATTTTTCTACATACTTCCCACTCTGAGGTTTTCATTGAACATATTTTTTTGGGTTTTCCTTTTGAATTAAGCATTAGTGACTATGTCTTATTTAATTACAGAGAGCCTTTTTTGGAGAAAATAACATTAATTTTAGGAATGTATGTCTATTTAAATTAATGGATTCCATGTATAAATATGTTAAATGGGATTTATAGTTTTTTCTATGAGTAGAGAAGGATCATAGGTGGTATAGTCAATTTTATAGAAGCTAGTATAAAAACTATTCAATGATAAATTATATTTTGTATATATTTTACATGACATATAACTATTTATATATTAATTTCATGAACTAGTTTATGATGTGATGTGGTTACATTCCATGAACATGATTCGCATCGTGTAAATATTGATCAAAATAAGTATTTACCCGAGGAAAAAGATTTTTCCAACATAACATAAAAATGATGAAATACATGAAATGAAAGGATTACACATCACGTATTGCTCATACCCAGTAGTTTTAAGTGTGTCGTGTTCTTATGACCCTCGTTATTTTTTAGTATAGCCTCTCCTCTCTCGTTCCTAGGGTGAACTCTAAGAAATTTTGAATTATCTTCCCCCCTTCTAGATTTCCCATTTTCACATTTGATCCTTGGTGTGTTTATTCACTTGGATTTTCTTCTTCTCACACATCCTTACTTTTCATTGTAGTGTATATATTTTGAACACGGGTTTTGTTTCGGGATTTGATCTTGCTTTTGGTTAATCTATGTTCTTCTTGAGATCTTCTATGACTTCTTCACTAATGAATTTTGTCATTAGAAGCATTATGTTAATCACATGTTAAAGATATGGAGACTAAACCTAACCCTATGGTATATTTAATTGTGAATTATATAAAATATTTTGATTAAGACCATGTAATGTGCACTATAATTTAACAGTTGATTTATAGTAAATCATCGATTGGATTCCTTTAGATTCAATGGTTGATGCAACCTAGATTATGGATACCTGTTGTATCATAAAACATTTGAGTAAAAAGAACATGGCTAATGGTTTATAGAATGGTGAGTAGGAAATGATACTTTAGGTGATTGCTTGATATAGAATCCTTAGGTAATCTATTATTGATTATTGTTATGACTGTTGATCATTAGAGATATAAATTAATTTTTATTTGAAAGAAAAACTTTAGTTTTCATAATTAACCATTGAGATTTATGATGTGATATTATGATATCAATACTATTATGACATGTTGAGTTGGTGATGAAATGATTATATATGAAGATATACTAGTAGTGTTTAAATTATTATATAGTAGTCTTGGCCCAGTGACACATGCTAAAATTCTTATATATAGGGATTTTCTCGGAGGATGAAAGGCTTATATAGTTGGAAATTCCCAGTGATACTTGCTGAAATGTTTATATACCAGGATACACCCAGGGAAACATGCTGAAATCCATTTATATAGGGTGATGATCAGAGGATGAAATTATTATACAAAGAGAGCTACCAGATTGTTTGATTTTTCCATAGTATATGGATATAGATGGAATGGTTGTGTTACATTCTCAGAGACATTTCATCATGGTTTTGAAATATGTAAATTGATATATTATATTTATTAGTTAATTAATACTGATATTTATCACTTTACTGCATATAATTATTATCAGACTGGTTATGTTTAGGGATGTTGGTTTCAACCTTCTGAGTTTTATTCACATCCTATTTGGGAAACATTTTGTACTCGAGCAGAGTACATGGATGTTGGTTTGGACATGGGAAAGGGACATTAATGTTGATTATTTTGTTTCTTGCTGGATGGGATGGATTTTGGAGATGGGTCTGACATGGTGATTGGGATCAGAGCCTTTTGGGATTATTTAATTTGAGTAGATTAATTTGTTTGTATTGGTTTCAGTTTTACTTTTAGATACATATTAGCTTTTCATTACATTATTCATCATTATAGGTTCTTCATTTTATTTTCCAAGCTGTATGATATACTATTTACACTATTTCTCGGTTACTCAATTTTTTTTACTATGGTTTAGTTCCAATATGTTTTACCAGGGGGTATAGTCTCCCCACTATAAATATCACAGCCTCGTTACTAGTCAATAGGCTCTATCATATGGGGATGCATTCTTGACGTCTAATAACCAAATCATTTTGACCATGTGATAGAGTACCAGATCAGGGGACATTACAAAGTGGTATTAGAAGATTAGCTTGTTATTTTCTATTGCTTTATATTTTGTAAAATGTATAATGTAGACAAGGATCTATTGGGACTTGGTAATGAGCTTATTCATTAGAGCAGCTAACCCTTGTGAGGGGGAAATTTTGAGTTCCATGGATGGTATTATTGTTTATATTGTTCTCTTGTTACAATCGATGTTATTTCAACTTGGTTGATTTACACGTTGTGTGATGTTATTATTTTGTGATGTTATTGTTTATTGATATTTACACTCATGGACCAGTATGGTGATATATGAGTATGAATGCATCATGATAGACACATAGGGATATATATATTTATATATGTATATATTGACATGCATTGTTCATGATAGGGACATGTTTATTGCATGTGTTATATACTTTCCAATATGAATTGTGAAATAATATATCTATTATAGTTGATAAATGGAATGAAATAAACTATTATATTATTATAAAACACTTATAATACATGGTTAGAGAGACCCAGTGTAAGGGTTCTCTACTGTCATCACCTCTTGAGGTTTACTTTATTTTAGCAAAAGTTTATAGGAGTGTGTTTTTCTTATAGATAAAATGACTCCTCATCATCTTCGAGATGAGTTCTAAGAGAGTGAAAATTAGTTATCTCCTAACGTAGATGAACTTGAGCTTCCTGTAGCTCATGAGGATCAAATGGATGTTCATCATCACAACAACTTCTTAAGGGACTTGCAATCCATGGAAAAGGAGACTATTTTCATCGTGCCTTTGATGTATGAGTTGATGAAAAAGATTCAGCTACAACATCCAACTATGTTCACTAGGGAGGGAGGCTCCCAGGTAGATGAGTTCTAGATTGAGTCTATCTATAAAATATTCAATCATCTTGAGACACCCACAGATAGGAGGAAAAATATTGTTGTGTATATGCTCAGTGAACCTACCAAACATTTGTGGGATATTCTAGAGCAGGATGGGAAGGAGGAGGAGTTATCTGGGAAGGAATTCAAGGTGAATTTATTGAGCCGCATCTAACCTTAGATGTTTATGGATGAGAATTATCATTAGTTCATGCATTTGATATGGGATAGAATATTAGTTATGGACTATGTTGAACATTTCACCAATCTTCAATGTTTGTTCCTTATTTAGCTATTGATGAGATCTCTAGGGAGAAAAATTTCGAAGATGGTCTTCACTATGAGGTAAGGTCATAGGTGAATGTTTTTATTCTGAGTATCTTTTTAGATTTGATGAATCATGAAATCATCACAACAAAGAATATGAGAGAGGACTCAAGAGGTAGTCAGGATATTTCCACATGGTAAACTAGGATCACTTATTTTGGGGGCAAGAAGTGATTCAAGGAAAGTTTTTTCCATGGAAATGACATGGAGACCAGTTAGGGTAGTGTGAATCCATATTAGGATCATATTATATTGTATTTCATCAGTTTAGAAAGTTAAACCACAAGAAAACACAGTTTTCATACACCACTTTGGAGTGCCTTGTTTGCGGCTAGATGGGCTATCTTCATAAGTTTTTTTAGAACATCTCATAGAATAGTAGTTGTATGGGAGTAAGATAGGTACTAGAGTCTAGTATGGACTCAACTACTCCTTATCATATAGGTATCTAGAGTTCTATAGTACATTTAGGTTGAGGCGGGAGATGTGTTACTCCATTCTAATGACATAATGTGTATTAGTAAAATTTGTTTCCTGAATAAATGTTTGTTGTATTATGTTATATATTATACACATAAAAAATATAGAGAAACCAATAAAAAACTATATTAATAAATATTATTACATTAATTATAAATGAAACCTATTAAATTTACAAACATTACAAATAGACAAAAAGTATAAAATAAAAAAGCTAAAATTAGAAAATATGGATCGACCTCATCTACTAGAATTATTGGCCCTACTACCAACACTCTATAAAAGAAAAAAATTATAGTAAACCAATAAAAAAATTTAAAATGGAAATATAGAACCTTGAGAGGAATTTATTTTAATATTTAATGAAATAATTAAGTGGTATATATATAAGGTAATGTGACTGTTGGAATAGTAATGTGACCGTTAGAATAGTAACCTAATCATTGGGAATAGTAACCTGACCAATGGAAGAGTGATTTTACCATAAAATAATAAATTATGTTATAAATTACATTTATCATGACTAATTTATGTAAATAAAAATATTATAATTCAATAAAATAAATATCATGATTAAAAAACTCAAAGAAAAAAATCATATTTTTAATAAACTGTATTTTAATGTATTTTGTAAAAATCCTTATTTTCCTGTTAAAAATTATATTTTACCTTTTTTAGATATTTATTTTCAATAAATTAATATCATTTTTTGAAATGATAATGTTATAATTTTCCTTGGATGAGTTTTTTCTAATTTTTTGATATACTTCAATTTTTAGGTGGATAGTAAAAATATAGTTTTTCACATAATCGATGTATCTTAAGTTACATCATTCATGATGTAATAATGACATAATCCTTTATAGAAATTTATTTACGGCAATTATATATTAAATTTCATAAATGATTCATTAAAATACAATAAAATTTATTTTCAAACCTGAAAGTCACATTCCAAAACCTAAATTCAAAAGTGATTCCTTAAAATATAAATTTCTTTTTTTTCTTCAGTTTTCTTTCTAATAATTAATAAATTAGAATTAAAAAGAGGATTTAAAGTCTTAAACCCGTTATATTATATTTATGTATAATTTATTTTGTAAAAAATTTACTATTACATGTTTTTCCTTTGATATATTGTTTTATTAAATATTTTATTCTAAAAATACCCCGCCCTTAAATTATAAATAATCCCTCTCCCTTCCCTTGAAAACACATTCTTCTCAAACATTCCAAAATACAATATCTTCCCAAATACTCCCTCTAATTAACCTTACATTACATAGGGTCATTTTGGAGCAATCTAACTCTAATCAACAAGGGTGTTATAGAGTCTTACAAGAGAAGCTAAATTGAGGAGAGAGTAAGTCTCTATTAACATTTTCCTTTTGTCTTATTCTCTTTATTATTTTTACCAAATAATTTAAAACCATTATACTATAAAACTAATTATTCAATAATTTAAAATTATATTATTTATGTTAACATGATGTAATTTTCATAATTATGAAAAAAAAATACAATCTTTCTCTTTCCGTCTCTTTTAGCAACGTTCCTTTAAAGGTTGATTAACCTCTTAAGGAGACATTTTTAAGGCAATTATTTTAACTACCTTCATTGATGGAAGTTATTAATTATATATAATATATAAATAATTAATTGCATTAATTTTAATCTACAGGATTTAATCATACTTTTCTATAAATGACTCTGAAAGAAAATTGAGAAATCAATGTGAAACAAGGAATTTTTAGGAAAATCATGATATCAAAACACATCAATCTCATTAATAGAAATTAATAAATATAATAAAATGATTATAATTGATAAATAATTTTGTAAATGGATATAATTAACATATTTATTAGTTTTTTAGTAAATATTATTTCATTATTCAAGAGGCGCAAAAGTGACGAAATAAAGAAGGAATTAAGGAAAGGGGATTCTTGAACCCAACTCTTTTTCATTGGGTTATCCATATTTCATGACATATTTGGAATAAATAGTGCTCTAATGTTCGTTAAATATAATTTCATTATTCATCCCTCTTATTTTTTGGGATATATATGTTTTTTATTTGATTTTATGGAAAATACAATGATTTTCCAAAATAACTCTTCTTTCCAAAACACATCTTTGACTCCTCTTGAGTTGTTTATTCTTAACTAAAGAATGATGATTCTTATAGAAAATATGTCTTTCCATTTTTAATTTGGAACTTGAAGATTATTTATGAAATCATAATTTTTGAAATCCTCATGAAACCCATTCCTTTCCATGGGTTATTTCATAAAATGATTGTTACACATTCTATATGACAAGCATGATTATGTAAATATTATGATGTGATGACTAGGCCAAAATTATATAGCCCTCCAATGCATTGGGTAATGTGTTTTATCTCAGGAGATAATGTTTATTAAATATAAACATTATTCTATATTTTTTTACAATGATGATGTTATAATTATTCGCATATGTTATGTGTGAACATGATGCTAGGTTTATTCACAACTATAAGTGACATTTGACCACAATGACATGATGTTTCATTTTTATGCATTTCCACATTTGATGAATTTATCACACGTTTACCCCATGATATTGATAATGATCATATGCTTATGATATGATGATTATTCTCACCCATGTTATATTATTTAATGTTTCTTTTTTATCCTCTTACATTGCTTTTATCTTACCCCTTTCATTGATGTATATCTTAAGGTAATAGAATGTACTAAGGATAATGTGGTATCTTAGAAGGATAAAGAAGATGGATTTAAATAAATTTTTATGTTTTATTATGTACAAGTTATTTATGAGCCTAATTTTTCTACGACATAAACCTTTGGATCCTAGATTAGTAACTCTATTATGTTTTTAATCTTTAAAATGATGTAATAGTTGTATATGAAAAATTAGGGTCACTATAGTTGGTATTTAAGAATGGTTTAGATAATTTGGGAATTATGATTAGAAAACAAGAGTAAAATCCATTAGTATAAGTCTATGTATAGGTAAATCATCCTAGAAGTCTATTTTTAGAAAATTATATACATAGGGATCCCCTTAGATATTCCTTTAGTGTTAAATTCATCAAATAATAAATTACTCATGATTTATTGACTTCAGTTTTGTTCTAAAATTTTCTATTCTATAAAATGGTAGGTGTAGACGCCGGAAAAGTCCGTTGTTCCCAAACGAAGCTCCGGATGCGGAAAGCGAGGTCATTTTTGGAGTTGGAAGAATGTTTCGGAGGGCCCGGAGGCCTTGCGCGGAATTTCAGAGGTCTGCGCGCAAAGATGATGATCCGCGCGCAAAACCCCCAGGATGCGCGCAACTCCCTTGCGCGTCGTGCCCGATTCCGCGCCCGCGAGGAGAATTCCGCGCTCGCGCCTTGGATTCCGCGCCCGGGGTTGCCTATAAATACTAGGCGACCCCCAACGTTTCAGAGGTTGCTGGAAGTCGAACGGTCTCCCGCGCGCGCAATTCAACCCCTTCCGCGCGCAATGCCGCTCTTCAGGTAACCTCCTTTCTTTCGCGCAATAGAGCCTTGGGGTCCGCCTTCGCGCGCAATCCCCTTGGCTCATTTCCTTTGAATCAATTTCAACCCGAAGGCCTTTGCGCGCAAAAGAAGCCTCTTGCGCGCAATTTCCCCCGGGTGCGCGCAATCCAACCCGATTGCGCGCACCCCCCCATCTTCAAAGTGGCCATTCGTTAGAGAATGAGCCGTTGCCCCCGCGCGCTACCCGAAGCCCGGTGCGCGCAATCCCAATCATCCGCGCGCGAAGCGCTGGCCCAATTGCGCGCCAGCCCGCCATTTTGCACGCCGACCCGCGGTTTTGCGCGCAAAGCTCCTCTTTTGCGCGCAATCCGCCAGGGTCGCCTCCCTTGACCCTCTTTGGGTACCCGCCTGCGTGGCGCCCGATGGTCTTCATCGCAGGTGCCCGCGTTGTGCGTCGTCTTTCCGTGCGGCCCCCCCTAGGCTCGCGCGAAGTGACACGGACCTACCGGCGGCTTTTTCGTCCAGCATGACGCTAAACTACACTACGTCCGAGCTACAAGACGTTAAACTGTTCAGCATTCGTCCAGCATGACGCTAAACTGCACTACGTCCGAGCTACAAGACGTTAAACTGTTCAGCATTCGTCCTGCATGACGCTAAACTGCACCACGTCCTGCACGACGTTAAACTGTATACGTCCAGGCTGCACGACGTTAAACTGCCTAGCCCCCATCGTCCGCGCTGCAAGACGTTAAACTGCCAAGTGTTTCGTCCTCAACACACGACGTTAAATTGTACTTCGTCCGGCAAGACGTTAAACCGTCCGCTTCGTCCTCAACACACGACGTTAAACTGTACTTCGTCCGGCAAGACGTTAAACCGTCCGCATCATTCGATCCCGTGCTTCGCACGCAGGGTCTCCCCCGGTTTGGACGTGGCCCTCACCCGCTCGTCTCTGCAGGGATGTCGGGATTGTCCCCCTTTTGGGACGATTTAATGGGAGTGGCTTTTCCCTGCGGGGGCAGGGTATTACAAACCCCTAGTTTCTCGTGGGAGGCTGCACATGTGTATCTCCATTGCTCCTCCCCACTGCCGAAGCCAGTAGAGGGTGTGACTGGGATCGAGGTGTCTTCTGCTTTCGGTCCAAGTCCCTTCCAACTGAGTTTTGCCACATCCGGGCTGCCTCAAGTGCGTAAGTCCTGATAGAATGAACTACGTGGACTTTGATCCCTGTCTTCTATACAGGGTAGGTAGGAAGCCTCCCTGAGTTCCAAGCCCACCACCTGGTCGTCCCGGTCATATTTACGTCGGTTCGTCCATCAGTGGACCCCTCCAGGGTTCACGCTTGCGTCGATTCACCTATGAATCCGCCCCTGTGGGAGACTGCCCGTGTGTATCTCCACTGTGCCTCCCCACAGCCCCTTTTTTCCATCGTCCAGCATGACGTGAAGCTGTGATCCACCCGGCCGTTCCATCCCCCTCTGTGCGAGGTGGTTCGGTTCAATCCTCCGCCCGGCAGCCTAGACCTCTTCGTGAGTCGGCTTGCCGACGTCCAACATGACGTTAAACTGTATACCCGAACTACGTTGACTTTGATCCGTGCTAACGCGCGGTACGTAGGAAGCCTCTACGGGGTCCAAGCTCTTCACTCCATCATCCATCCTGATCCTTACCCGGGCCGCCACATCCCGGTGGGGTCATGCCACTTCACTCCACTCCACATCATTTGGGAAGCCGCCCATGTGCTGGCCCCAGCGTCGGAGGTTCCCCGCAAGGGGTTCTGTCATCTGATCCACTTTTCGTGTTGATCGGTCCGATGCCGTCCCCGCTGGACGTTAAACTCGCGGCATACCCCGTGTTAAACATGGGAAGCTGAGGAAAACCTCAGGTGACACAGTTCCCCGCACCTAGTACGGGATGCCTCAGGCCATCATGCCTTCGAGAAGCCCTATTAGGGATGGAAGACAAATGTGCAGAGCCGCAGTGCTACGACACGCCCCCAGCACCCCGAGCCACCCGGCCTTCTCACCGCAGGTTGCTGCCCCGACCAGACTCCTTGGAGCGTCCGGGCGGAAGCAGCGTAATTAACCGGTGTCCATGAAGATATGGCGCCGGGAACGAGATTCACGAACATTCTTAAGTCTATGAGGGAGACCCGGATTAGGCGACGAGTTCCGAGGAGACGTCCAAGGAAGGAGGAGCTGACATCCCATCATCCCGGTTTCGATCAAGGAGCAGACGCCCCTGAATAAGGGACGAATGCCGCCCGCCCTTGGAAAGCGGGACTGCGGGACCACAAGCCGCGCGCCCATCCCCTCGGGTTGACGGGTGCACGCGCGAACGCGTCCTGGCGGAACAGCGTAACCCGACGCACATCCGCACCGAAACAGAAAAATGGTGAACCCGACGTGAATCTCTTCTCCTCGATACGAAGACCGATGGCTTTCAGAGGTGTTGGAAGACCGGCGTGTTGCCCGGCCAAGCATTCAGTCTTACCCGCCAGGGGCTGGGGAAGTGAAATCGGGCACTCCGTCTCGCAACGTCGAGGGCCTGGGTTCCCCCCACGGAAGGCGTCGTGGCACTAATGGTTGGTTGTCGATTCCTTTTTCCTGTCAGTGTTAATGGGTCATTCTCCCTGCTTTCAGAAATCAGGTCGCCCGATCCAGTGCCCGATCGCCACCCGCCCACTGGCGCAGGGACAGGGGAAACACCGACGCGGCTACTCCGCGCGGTCCCGCCCGTTCCACAGCCGTCCCAGCAGCCGCAATTGCGGGACGACCACGCCCTCTCTCCCCCTCGGAGGTCATCCACAGAAGGGTGATCAACACCCTGGTGCGGAGATACGAGGAAGAGGGAGTCATCCCCACTAGGGAAATGGCTCGCCTAGACCTTGAGGAGGCTGCGCCTCGCCACCACCGCCGCCCCCGAGGGCCGTGCAGGGAGGCACCGCTGCCTACCTCAACGTCTAACCACTTCGGGAGCTTATCCCCGGAGCGCTCTGACAGTTCCCTTCCCTACGCGGATGAGGTGGAAGAGGCCCGGGATCATCCTATCCGGGATTCGCTCCAGGGATCTACGGTAAGGACTCCCTTCAGGCCACGGCGACACCGCCGCCAGGCCTCTCCAGTCGAAGAGCGGGCTCTCCACCTGCCCGCGCCGCTCATCCCGACTCGTCTGTCTCGACGCCAACGTCGGGCACGAGCGGAAGAGGATGCCCACCTTGGGGCTCTAGCAACAGCGGCCGCATTGGCCCAAGCCACTGCTGGCTCCAGTCGCCAGGCCTCTGCGCATCCTGAGCAGGGGAACTCCTATGCCCAACCTGGATCGAGGCCCTGACCGCCCCAAAGGCAGGTTGGGTCGACTCTCCCGGTTGCTGGCACTGGCAGTAGCCACCGCGGACCACCTCGCGGTAGCGCTATTCACCGGCAGGATCTACTCTGTGTGGCCGATCCAGGAGGCATGGGTCATCCCACCTTCCGATCCCGGCCCGGAGTCCTGCCCGGAATCATCTCTCCCCGCGTCCCCTTTGATATCTGTCCCGGTGCCCCTCGCACCTTGGTTCCCAGTCCTCTTGGCCCCAGCACCAGTGCGGCCGGAGGACGCCAGGACAGAGATCAGCCCTGCCCCGAAGAACCACCCAGGGGCAGGAAGGCAAGGCGTCGACGCCGAGGGAAGAATGTTACGGAATTCCGGACAGAGATCCGACCGGTTTGCTTCTCTGACTCAGAGGCGGAGTACGATTCGGAGACAGAGCCCCTTCCCCAATCCCGCCAGTCAAGGGCAGGGGTAGGAATGCGGCACGTCAGCCTCGTGCTCCCCGAGAGCGAGATCGATGTGATCCCCGCGTCTCTCCGAAGGTATATCCGGAGTAACGAGGGCCTGGTAGACCCCCAAGGATCAAGCTTTCGGTTGGTACCGGCCCCTCCGGAAGTGCCTTCCGCCTCGATCGGAGAAGCCGGAGACTTTTTCTGGGGACCGACGGTCGAACCACGATATAGTGCACCCTCGGCGAGCACCGATGCTACGGCAGGATGTTCGCTCGCCGGCCCGTCCTATCGTGATGTGGTAGCCAGGGCACCGCCACCCTCAGAGGGCGGCCCGGGATATGGAGGCCAATCGGCCTGTTCGCCGTATTCACCGCCGGCCAGCCCGTCGGCCCGGCGGCCCGCCTCGGCACCACTACCAGTTCCCCGTCCGTTCCCAGCCATGGAAGAGGACCAAGGAGATCTGGGTCCCGAGTTTGAGTCGTGGAGCTTCTGGACCGTCCTTGTAGAGGGCCACTTCCCTGAGAAGTTTTGGCCAGTCGCATGACCGGGCTTTGATGCACCCGAATCGCTCACCCCGGATGAGTTCGAATGCTTCCGCCGAACTCTCCGGGAGACTCGCTCCTGTCTTCACCGCCTACAAATGCCATACCCCGGGAGTCAAGCGCACCTGGAGGATATTGGTGAGCAGTGCCGTCAAATTGACCTGGCCATGCTCCCCGCGGTTCGGCACCTCGGGTCATTTGAGCGCCACGAGGCCCTCCAACAACGATGCGTTGAGTGATTTCAAGTACTCCGCAAAGTTATCGAGGAATCCAATCCCCACGTGTATATCCGTGTATGGGGGCAGTACGCTGCCCTACGCTTCAGTGTGATTCGCCGACAGCCCGATTCGCTGGGTGGCCCTGAGGGTATATCCCCAGGGACAGAAACAGTCAATATGGCTGACCTGTCGGGAGAGGGGAACGACTTGGAACTTCTCGACGGGGGCTTCCCCCCGAAGACAAGCCGTCGTCAGATCCATCAGTGAGAGTTACTCGTCATCAGAGAAACCTCCTGGGGCTCCTCGCACCCACTGAAGCACTGACGTTAAGCCGAAACGTCAGCAAAGGAAAAGAGCACAGCGAGGCTATAAAGCCCGCCGACCCATCTGCCTCCATGCAGAGGGCAGAGGAGGATCCCGAGAAGGCTACGCTACGTCAGAAGCTCGCCGAACAGAAGAGGCTGGTTGACCAGCTCCTCGCCGAGCGCGCTGCAGAACGGCGGCCTGACTACGGTGATCCTAGGCCAGGACAGCAGGGACCGGAACAACCGCTCCTCGACGAGACTCTCCAGGGCAACCGTGATTACGCCGTGTTCGCCGACAGGAGAGAGGCCATTGCCTATGGCAAGAGGGCACGGTATGTTTCGCCACACCCTCCCGAGCGGCGTGACTACCTGAGATATCCCGCTCGGATTCCTCCCGCTGCCCCAAGGGCCGCTCCGCCCGCCATCCCACGAGCTGCCGAGTTCGACGACCCGGTCGACGACCCGATTGAAGGGCCATGCAATGCGCTCGTGGTTAGAGATCCTCGCCAGGACTGGAACCCATGTCCGGACGATCCGATGGCGGCACTCATTGCCCGCTTGGAAGCCTTGGAGACTCGGCAGGTGGCGATCCCACCGGACGGCAAGCCCTACCCAGCATGGGTGGATGACATGCCGGCGCCTCCGGGATTCGGGAATCCCACTTTTGCCCCCTTCAACGGGACTGGAGATCCGCCACAGCATTTAGCCCACTTCAACTCGAGGTGCGGGCCTATGTTGGGGACTCCGGCGCAGCAAGAGGCCGCTAAGCTTCGCTGAATTGTTCAGACACTGGAAGGGCCAGCATTTGTCTGGTACAGCCAGCTCCCCGTCGGGTCGGTAACCAGCTGGGAGGACCTCCGTAGACAGTTCCTCTACCAGTTCAGTTCCACGACCCGGAAGACAAGTAGCACAGACCTCTTCAAGTGCAAGCAGAGGCCTGATGAGCGAGTCGCGGACATTGTCGCCCGATGGAAGGGTCTCACGTATTCCATTGACATGCCATTGACTCAGGAGTAGTTGCTGACAATGTGCGTCGGGAACGTCAATACCGAGATGGTCCCTTCCCTGATCACTCAAAATTACCCCGGAGGGTTCAGGGACTTCTCAGACAAAGCTCAACGTCTTGAGGAAGCCCTGCAACAGGCCAGCCAGGCACACCCGCTGCCTCCTATGATTCCTGCAAGGAGAGTCAGCAGGGCTGAGCCCGCTGCTGTTGCCCAGATAGAGGCCCCCAGGCCATTGGAGCTGCTGCCGGCGAGGCCAGCTCCACAGCCTCACAGGAATCCACCTCCACGGGCTCAGTTCCCGGCCCAGCAGCGGCAGCCTCAGAACCGGCCGGCCCCTCCGCGTAATGTACCGCCGCAACCCAGGCGAGATAATCAGGGTCCACCTCCTCAGCAGGCCCCTCCAGCCCCTCGTCAAGACCACGCTCCCAGGGGCCCGCGACACCTGACTTACTCATTCCATGAGGATCAGGTCCCCGGTTATTTCCGGAGCGCCCTGGAGCAGAGGATTGTGCGACTGCCTGAGTGTTGGAAGCCAGAGGAGGCACATCTTACGAATAACCCCCGCTACTGCCCCTACCACCGGGCCCTGGGGCACACCATCCAGCGGTGCTATGTGTTTAAGGATTGGCTCCAAGACCAGATGAACAACAATGTAATCAGGTTGGGCCCAGCTCCAGCACAAGTGGCGGGCGTGTTCGTGGGATCAGATGACGATAGTGGCAACGAGGACGAATGGCAGCTGGTCTCCAACCGCGGATCCCAGAAGCATAATAACTGGATGGCCCGCAAGACGACCATTCGCGCCCATGGAATCATCCGTGCGCGCTTGAATCAGCCTGAGCCCCCAGAATCCGCGGGTGCTGCTTCGGCATCGTCGTCCCAGCCTGCCTCTTCCAAGAGGAGCAAACGGCGGCAGCGCAAGAAGGAAGAGCGCGCCCCGCCAGTTCCGCCACTATCCCGCACTCTCGGCGATTTCATGCCCCCGGAGATTGGGGTCCCTCCTCGGATCCGCCCGATGATGGATGATTCGTCCGATGACGGTCTTGGGTACGCTTCGGTTAACACCGTCGAGCTGGTAAATCCCTTTTCGGTTCCCGACGTTGAAGAACACCAGGTGGACCTCCCTAGTGTCCCTGGTCGTCGCCACCGTCGGAAGAACCGCAGCAACAGGAGTCGCCGGGGCACAGCCGTTGGTACCTCCAGCCAGGCCGTGCACGCCACCGAGACTAGGCAGCAGGCTCAAAACCGAGCTCAGCGCGCGCAGCCCCCCCATCCGGGGATGACGGATTCGCCTCCGCCACTGTTTGTGGTGTGGGACCAGGCAGAACCGCCTCAGCCGCGTCGCGACCAGCTCCGCCCTGCCACGGGTCCATCCCGGCCTCCTGACTCCAGTACGGTGACCATTTCCCGGACTACGACTAGTGAACAGCGAGATGCGCCAAGTACCAGTCGGCCGCCGATCCAACCGGCAAGGCCCGTCATGCCACCAACCGCAGAGCAACCTCCTACAACCAGGGGCTCGCGCTTGGCCAAAAAGTATGATTTCCTGAAGCACTTGGCCGACATCCCAGCAAGGCTCTCCATCCTTGAGGCTCTGCGCATGTCATCTGAGATGCGCGAGGCACTCGCTGAAGCCCTGAAAAGCCCCCTCCAGTTTGAGACAGAGGTTGCGGCTGCAGAGTCCTTTCACGCCGAAACGATCGAGGACGCCGAATGTCAGGCAGTTATCTCGTTCTCTGGTAAGGATGAAGACCCTCCTATACAGGGACACATTCGTCCGCTGTATGTCACTGGCCAGTTCAATGGCCTTGAAGTCCGGCGCTGTCTTGTCGACACGGGGTCCGGGATTAACCTGATTCCAACTCGGACGCTCCGAAGATTGGGGTTGTCTGAGGATGACTTGATTCCCTCCGACCTCAGGATCCAGGGGTACGATCGCACCGAGAAAACCCCGGTCGGCAAGATACGTTTGAAGACCCAGTTCGGTGACTTGGTTGCCAACACCGAATTCATGGTAGTCTCTCAGGACACTGCGTACAACGCATTGATGGGCAGGCCATGGCTCCATCTTCACGCGGTGGTTCCCTCGTCATACCACCAATGCCTCAAATACTCCCTTAATGGTCGAGTGGGCGTGCTTCATGGAGATGCCTCTCCTTTTGCCTCGTGTGAAGCCCGCTATCTGGACGCGGACTATTACAAGAGCAAGTATAAGCAGATCCTGGCAGGTGAGGTTGAGCCTGTCGCTGTTGCAAGTGATCCCTGGGCATGTCTGGATGACGCTTACGTCCTCCCGATTCAACGGTTGGACGTCGCCATGGTCTTGACGGTCCGCGAGTCTCCTGATGAGATGGCCGCGACCGCCCGCGCCAGCACCAGTGGCCCAGCAGGATCTGGTAGCCCCAATGCAGTTGCCAACGCAGTCTCTCCCGTGGACGATCCCTCCCCGAGCGGAGAGGACGTGGAAGATGCACCCCCAGCCTTTGAGGAGGGCGCCCCCGCCACGGTCGATGAGTTAATACAGGTGAACCTTGGAACCGAGGCCGATCCAAGACCCACATTGGTTAGTGCCGCCATGCCCTCTGAGGAGCGGCAGCAGTACGTGGACTTTCTCAGGCAGCACCGTGATGTATTCGCTTGGGGCTATGACGAGATGCCGGGGCTGGATCCTCAGGTAGCCGTCCACCGCCTTGGTCTCCCGGCGAACCATCGCGGGTTCAAGCAGCCTCCCAGGAAGATGCACCCATCCCACGGTGCCATGGTTGAGGCCGAAGTTGACAAGCTTATCAAAGCCAACTTCGTGAGGGAAGTTCAGTACCCCAAATGGCTGGCCAACATTGTGCCGGTCAGGAAGAAGAACGGGCAGATCAGAGTCTGCATCGACTTCTGCGATCTCAACCGCCACTGTCCGAAGGATGATTTTCCCCTTCCAGTGACAGAGCTGTTGATTGATGCCACGGCAGGGTTCCAAGCCCTCTCCTTCATGGATGGATACTCCGGATACAACCAAATTCGGATGGCCCCTGAGGATGAGGAGTTCACTGCCTTCAGGGCCCCCAAGGTACCTTTTGCTACCGGGTCATGCCCTTCGGCCTGAAGAATGCAGGTGCCACCTATCAATGGGCGATGCACCGCATATTCAAGCCAATCCTCGGCACACTGGTGGAATGCTACGTCGACGACTTGGTTGTCAAATCGCGCCAGCGTCAGGACCATCTCAAAGATCTTGAGAAAGTGTTCAGCTTCCTCCGGTCTCGCTGCCTGAAGATGAACCCGTTGAAGTGTGCCTTTGGGGTCACCTCCGGAAAGTTCCTTGGATTTGTGGTGAGATACCGGGGTATTGAGATCGACCCAGATAAAATCAGGGCGATTAGCCAGATGCCTCCCCCAGGTACCGTCCGGGAACTGCAAGGGTTCCAAGGCCACTGAGCCTATATACGCCGATTCATCGCGAATCTGGCCGGCAAGTGTAAGCCCTTTTCTCGGCTCATGAAGAAAGGTGCCACCTATGTATGGGATAAAGAGTGTCAGACCGCTTTCGAGGAGATCAAGCAGTACCTGCTTCAACCTCCGGTTCTGATGCCGCCTGTATCCGGGAAGCCGCTGGTCCTCTATGTGACCGCCCTGGAACGGTCCCTGGGTGCCCTTCTCGCCCAGAAGAACAACGAGGGAACGGAGAATAGCCTCTATTACCTCAGTCGCATGCTCCTCGATGCAGAAGTTAGGTATTCCCCCATCGAGAAGAGCTGTCTGGCGCTCGTATTTGCTGTACAGAAATTACGGCACTACTTGTAGCACCATGAGGTACAGTTGGTTTCTCGGGTAGACCCGTTGAAATATATCCCGAGCCGACCTATGTTGACTGGCCGCCTAGCGCGGTGGGCTGTGATTCTCCAGCAGTTCGACATCAGGTATGTGTCTCAGAAGGCCATCAAAGGGCAAGCATTGGCAGACTTTCTGGCAGCTCACCCGACCTCCGCGGATCAGCCGCTGGATCTAGGCTTTCCTGATGAGACCATTCTCTCGGTTGATCGAGCCGATCCATGCTGGCAGATGCACTTTGACGGTGCCTCCCGGAGCCCCACCGGTAGAAGACTCGATAATCCTAAGCTCAACAGAGTGGGCTTGGGTATCATCTTCATTACCCCGGAGCGAGCCGTGCTGCCATACTCTTTCCTGTTGTCAGAGGGCTGTACCAACAATGAGGCGGAATACCATGCCCTCATCACCGGCCTCGAGTTGGCTCTCGAGATCGACGTGCCCCGTCTGTGCGTGAAAAGGGACTCCGAGCTTGTCGTTAAGCAGATCAATGGCGACTACGTTTTCAGGAAGCCGGAACTTGTGCCATTGTTGGAGTGCACCCTCCTTCTGATGGCCCGGTTCCCTTCTCGGCCGGAAATTGTCCATGTTCCCCGGTCGCAGAACGGTCGAGCAGATGCTTTGGCCAGCCTCGCTGCGTCACTTGCAGAGCCTGAACAGGACAACCTGATCGTCCACGTGACGCGCCGCAGGCTCATCGCTCCCGTTATCCCGGAAGAAGATCGCGGCCCGTTGGTAAGTAACCTCACCACGGTTGCTCCTATGCCCGGAGCCCCGAGTACCCCAGATATGACAGTCGGATCAGCCCCTGATTGGAGGACGCCTTTGGTTGAGTACCTCCAACATGGCATTCTTCCATCGGAGCGGGCCGAGCGCGAGCGAGTTCGACGCCGCGCATCGCAGTTCGTCCTCCAGAGCATTCTCGGCCTGGAGCAGATCCTCTACAAACGCGGATTTGATGGTGTTCTCCTCCGTTGCCTTCAGGGAGTTGAGATCCCACGAGTCATGCAAGAGGTTCATGCTGGTTCATGCGGCGCCCACCAGACTGGGCTGAAGCTGTCCCACCAGATTCGGAGGTTAGGATACTTCTGGCCCTCTATGATCCATGACTGCATCGAGTATGCCAGGAGGTGCCATGCGTGCCAGGTTCATGCAAACTTTGTGCATCGGCCGTCGGAGCCTCTCCATACCACAAGGTATTCCTGGCCCTTTGCAGTCTGGGGACTGGACGTTGTGGGACCTTACCCACCGGCGACAGCTCGCCAGTGCCGGTTCATTCTGACCGCTACGGACTTCTTCTCCAAATGGGCAGAGGCGATTCCGCTCAGAGAGGTCAAATCCTGTTCGATCGCTGACTTCGTGACCTCCAACATCGTCCATCGATTTGGAGTGCCTCACGCTATCCTCACGGATAACGGAACCAATTTCCGAGCAGCCGAGTTGAAGAAGTTGTACGCCAAGTATAACATTCGCTCGAACCATACATCTCGCTATCATGCGCAGGCGAATGGACAGATCGAGGCGTTTAACAAAACCCTCTCTAACATTCTGCAAAAGATGGTTGGTCAGAACAAGAAGAGTTGGCCGGACAAGCTCCCCAACGCCCTCTGGGCTTATCGGACGACGACTCGCAATTCCACCCAGATGACCCCTTATTCCCTGGTGTATGGAGCTGAGGCCGTCCTGCCCATCGAGATCCAGTTACCGTCCTTGCGCACTGCGGTCTACGACCAGCAAGCGCCGGACAGAGTTGCTGAAGCCCGTCTAGTCGAGTTGGAAGCACTGGATGAGAATAGACTTCGCGCTTTGCACAACTTGGAGAGGCATCAAAGCAGAATGGCTCGAGCTTTCAATAAGAAGGTTCGCCTCCGCTCCTTCCTGCAGGGTGATCTAGTGCTAGCCCTAAGAGCGCCGATGATCCCCGGCAGGAAGCCACCCAAGTTGGAGCCCAAGTGGGAGGGACCGTTTGTTGTCCACAAGGTCTATCCCAATGGTGCATACTCCCTAGCGACTATGGATGGTGAGCGTGTCACTCCTCCCACCAACGCTAGGTTCCTCAAGCAATACTTTGCCTGAGTGTTCATTCGTCCCGCATGACGCTAAACTGCACTTCGTCCTGCATGACGTTAAACTGCACCACGTCCTGCACGACGTTAAACTGCATACGTCCAAGCTGCACGATGTTAAACTGCCCAGCGTATCGTCCGCACTGCAAGACGTTAAACTGCCAAGTGCTCCGTCCAACATGACGTTAAACTGTACATCGTCCTGCATGACGTAAAACTGCCCCTCAAGAACTACGTGCGGCTTGATTCCCATCCTTATGGGATACGTAGGACCGCCTGAACCTTCATGTTTCAGGCCCAGCCCCATCCTTCGGGAATTTCCATCCCATCTCGGGCCCTTGGCCCAGTTGCCCCCGGGTGTGCGGCGTATGGTGTGAGTGTGGGGCTATGCCCTCATTCACGTCGGTTTGCTCGTCACGCTGTACGCCCCCCCACGTTTGGGGATGCCTTCTGCTCCCCCCTTCTTTTCCCCTCATCGTCCTGCATGACGTTAAACTGCACTTCAAGAACTACGTATGGATTGATTCCCATCCTTATGGGTTACGTAGGACCGCCTGGACATTCATGTTTCAGGCCCAGCCCCATTTCCCGGGAATCTCTATCCCGCGTTGGGCCTCTGGCCCCAGTTCCCCTCCTTTTTGTGCGAGGCGTATCGCGTGAGCGGGGGATTATGTCCTCATTCACGTCGGTCTACTGGCCGCGCCGTACGCCTCCCCCGTGTGTGGGACCACCTCACACCTCTCATCGTCCTGCATGACGTTAAACTGCCTCTCAAGAACTACGTATGGCTTGATTCCCATCCCTATGGATACGTAGGACCGCCTGAACGCTTGGGTTTCAGGTCCAGCCTCGTCCCTTGGTTGATCACGGGAATCTGCCCTCTTTTGGTTGCTCTCAGGATGAGTCCTACGACCCTTTCCAGAGATCTGTTAACATGTTTTGGGTACTTCGGTCTATGACTCGTAGTGTCAGATTCAATCCCGACAAGTCCTGTGTTGCTTGTCAGGCCTCGCGCTTCCTCTTATTCGAGCCTTCACTCAAAGGGATCCTCGTTAGCGGTTTGGGTACGATGCCTCAGTGCTCTCCCACCGCTCCGGGTCGATTTACCGGCAGGTCTTGGGCCGCAAATCGATATGAATCCTGCGATTGAGCGGTTGATGCTCGTTTGCTTGCCCCGTCTTAGGCTGACGCGATCGGATGTTGTGTTGCGAATGCGTCAGCAACATCCTTGATCGCCATGTCAGCTCCTTCAGGCTCTGAACATTGGTTGCGCAGTCCTCATCACACTCTGCCTTTATGCGTTGTAGTGGAATCTTGACACTCTTTTCATACTGACCTTCAGTACACCTCTACACGTTAGGCAGACCAACCAAGGTAATGATGTCGTTCGAGGCTCCCATGATCTGAGCACCAAGGATATATGCGGATGTTCTCCCCAAGGGCCATGCGTAGCTGGACCCTCGTCCCCATAAGGAGGAAGGAGTCGCCCGAACAATCGCGTTCTGAGCCCAGTATATCTGGAGGCTAGCATCTCTGCCCCTCGGGTGATGGACATACGCAGGCCCCTATCCCAAGACTCTTCTCCTGGAATCGTGCGTGACCGCAAGGCTGGGTATGCTCCCACCTCCGCCGTGTCCGCCGTACCGCGGTAAGCGGATTCCTCCATGGTCCGAACCACACGACCTTAAACTGTGTTGTCTGGTCCGAACCACACGACCTTAAACTGTGTTGTCTGGTCCTACCACACGACCGTAAACTGTGATCGTCTTGGCCGCCCGACGAGAAAACGGCATTGCATCGTGATGTTCCCCTCAGGGGACACTCATGTTGGGCGCTGGTTAATAACAACGCCATTCATCAATGCCTTCCATGGCTTGATTATTGTGGCGACGCCAGAGATTTCTCAATCACAGGCATGTCGCCGCACAAAGAAAAACCATTCATCTCTAAGGACAAACAAGAAATATCAAATGCCGCTCCTTTTGTGTGCGAGGGTCAGACCCGCACTCTTCCCCGCGCTGGTGCCCGATTGTGTTGCGCCGCGCTTCAAGAACTACGTGAGACTTGATTCCCATCCTTATGGGATACGTAGGAACGCCCGGATGTTTGAAACTTCGGGTCCAGCCCCCCACCTCTTAGAGATTCCCCCTTCTCTGGGGAATCCGCCGCCTTCAGGTCACCCTCAAGGCGCGTTCCCCGACCCCTTGCAGTGGTCCACCGGTGTCAAGAGTACTCTGGTTTATTGCCAGGAGGGTCAGGATCCGCTTGGTCAGGTTTCCTCCGCTTTTCAGGCTTCGTGCTCCCTTTCATTCGGACCCATCGTCTACGCCCTGGGTGGAGCCCCCGTGAACGGTTCGGACACAATGCCTCAGTGCTCTCCCACCGACTCGGGCCGGTACCCCCAATGGCCTCGGGCAGCAAATCGATATGAATCCTGCGATTGAGCGGTCGATGCTCATTTGCTGCCTCATTCCACCAACGGTTAGTGCGATGTTGATGCTGCTTTTCCGCCACGGTCGGCAGTACTCTCATATCGTCACGCCGGTGCTCCCGGTCCTCGAGTGAATGGCCGCATGATTCACATTTCCCACCTCCCATTCTGACCAGGCAAAACCTCGGCACTCTTGACACTATCCCTCAGTGCATCTTCGTATATCCAGGGGATATGACCAGATGCGGCGTACTTTGAGGTCTTTATGGTCCGAGCTCTAAGACCTTAAACTAAGATCTCCCCTTATGGTCCGAGCTCTAAGACCTTAAACTAAGATCTCTCCTTATGGTCCGAGCTCTAAGACCTTAAACTAAGATCTAGCCCTTATGGTCCGAGCTCTAAGACCTTAAACTAAGATCTCCCCTTATGGTCCGAGCTCTAAGACCTTAAACTAAGATCTCTCTTTATGGTCCGAGCTCTAAGACCTTAAACTAAGATCTAGTCCTTATGGTCCGAGCTCTAAGACCTTAAACTAAGATCTCCCCTTATGGTCCGAGCTCTAAGACCTTAAACTAAGATCTACCCTTATGGTCCGAGCTCTACGACCTTAAACTAAGATCTCCCCTAAACGGGATTCTACGTCCTGCATGACGTTAAACTGCACTCTCAGAACTACGTGTGGCTTGATCTCCAGCCTGATGGAGTACGTAGGAACGCCCGGGCATTCCGACTCGGGTCCAGCCTCAGGGATCGTTAAGTCCCGCCCCTCCTCGTCGCCGGCCGTCTGGCCTGACTTCGGGTAGAGTGGTGCAGTTGTGATATTCTCCCCGATTCAGCTCGGGATGCCCCACTGCAATGGTGGGAAGCGATGGTTTCCTCGTCAGAGAGGTGCTGTCTGAGAATTGAGGTGACTCACGGCCAGATTAGTGCATCCGCCTAATACGTTTTCCCCACGGTGGCGCAATTTTGAGAGCATTGGATTCTGTCCAAACAAATCGTCACTTCGCCCCACGCTTCGCATGCCCTGTTGATCTGGATTTTCCACCCTTGTGTCTGAAGGAACCCCAAAGCGGTATTCATGATGACATGTGGTCCGCCTCCTGCAATATGAATGATGGCCTTTTTCGGTCCGTCTATTGCAGTTGTTATGGTCGATCCACTGTCCGCCTACCGTCTTGGGCATTTCCTGGAAGGCCGACCGTTGTGGATGTCTGGATTCGGGACACGCGATTCACCCTTTCTCATTTCCCTATGTTCGGATAAAATCTCAACGCCCCTAGCATTGTCCCGCTCGTGTGTTGGAACAGGTTGGGGGAATGGTACATTGATTAGGTCTGAGGTCCCCTTTCCTAGGAATGACCTCCCTCTTTTCTCCAGAAATCCAGGCCCAATTATGGATGCCTGATGCTTGGTTAACACTCCCGCAAGACAGTGAATTGTGGTTGAGCATATTAAACCAAAAGATGCAGATAAATATATTGATTCATACAGATGGATCAAAGTAGCGGAAGCAAATGTTTTGGGAATGGCAAAACAAAGCCCTTAGGGATTAGCGTGCTGAATGAGTCTTTCTAATGCCGCTACCCTTTGGCTGGTGGCCTCCAGAGTTGCTTCTCGCTCTCTGCGTGCCCTCTCTTCGTCGGCGGTCGCAGCACGCAGTTCGTCGATTCTGGCCTGTGCACGCTCCCGCTCGACCTGAATTGTGACCATCTGTTGGCCCGCCTCCGTCAGCTGTACCTGGGCGTCAACCAGCTGGGCTGCTAGTTGCTCCACAAGCTCGGTACACGTTGCGACGAAGGCCTCCTTCTCTGCCGCCTGCCCTTCGAGGCGCCGGACTTCCTGCTCCGCCGCGAGGAGCGCCCGCGTGCTCTCCGACATGTCCCGACTTCGTGTGACGTCGGCACGCCGGCAGCTCTCGCGCATCTTTTCGGCCATGAAATCATGGACCGTTAGATGGAGGCGTTGAGCATCAGCTCCCCCGGCACACAGGAAGCGCAGCCAGGTCTGAAGTGATCCCATGCGCCCCAGCCACTCCGATGGGTCTCGCTTGAGGAAGCGCTGGATGCACTTCCACCCCCTACGGCGCGTTATCCAGCTCTCCTCGACCGCCTCCGTGTCTGAGTCGTCCATCTCCTCGGGATCGGCAGGCCGGTAGGCAGGGAAGGCAGCCAGCAGGTCTGCTGCAGGGTCCGCCCCTGGGAGGTCCTCACAAGGGATAGGTTCCCCAACATCCGGGCGACCTTCTTCTCTCTCCCCAGCGGCGCTGACACCCTCGTCAGCCCCCAACCTCTCTCCGATGGCAGCACCGCCGACGTCCGCAGCCCCTTGATCAGCAGTTGGTGGGGCCGGCTCGGTTTGGGAAGTCTGTTCCGGAGCAGGCGGCATGTCCACCACTGGTCCACTCGTAGATGGCCCGGGTTCGGCAACCCGACGAGCCTCCAATGTTGAGATCATTGCGCGGGGCATGCCATGGTTAGTCACGGATCGTCAACGGCAAGCACCAGCAGTAAAGTAGGGAGACTTACGGGAGTTCGGAGCGTCATCTTCCGCTACCCCGGTCGCCGCAGGAACAGTTGCAGCAGGGGACCCCTTAGCGCTTGTCAATTCAATGATAGGTGTCTGGCCCCCGCCTTGTCCTGCTGGCGCCCCTCCTACTCCCGCTGAGGACGCCTGACCAACATCCGTGCGCTCCTGAGAAAGATGGAGAAATGGGTTAGAAGCTGCATAAGAGAGTGGATGAAGCAGATTGAGTAGGGATAGAAGCGGACCTCGAGGAGCTCAGTGACATCAACGTTGTCAGAGCCGGCCACCTCGCCGCTCTCCCGTGGGCTCCCCTGATGGGATCTTCCCTCGGAGCCTTCATCCTCCCCCATTTCCTCCTCTTCTTCGGAGTCGTTGCTACTGTCGTCTTCTTCCGGCGGCATCTGTTCCGGAGCGGGCTCGAGACCGAGCATCACCTTCACCAGAAGGGATGGCTCCGCGCGCTGACCACGTTGGCGCGCGTACTCGTCCATGGCCGTCAGATACGCATACTGCCGGTTGAAGTCCACCCTGTCGGCAATGTGGAGGCGCCCGACCTCTGGCAGATGGATTCCTTCTCTGAGAATCTTTCGCCAGATGGCGTCGGTCCCCAGTGACTGCCGCAGGGTCATCCAGGCCGACCACAGCGCCGGGAAGACTGCATCGTGGGAGGGTTCGAGCAGACGTCTCACCTGCTTCCCGGGCCGCTCTTCGACCGCCGCATGTGCCCCCTCTCTGGGCGCCGAGGTCGTAGCGGCAGCCTGCGATGTGCCCGCCGCCGAAGTCCCTGCCCGCGCCGGCTCCGCTGTTTGGCGCGCCTCCGTTCTCCCCTGTGTGGCGGCGCCTCGCCTCCTTCCTTGACGCCCGGTCTCCGCACGGGTAACCTCGAGCCGCCGAACTAGCTTCCGCAAAAGCCCCTCAGGGTACGCGATGGCCCAGTGTTCGGCGTACTCGGTTGCCAAGCCTGCGTCAACTCCGGTAGGAGGGAGAGTGATGACGTCGCCAGAGCCGAAAGCGGCAAACATCAGCCACATCTGGCGAAGGACGCCAGGGTTCGTCTCCTCCCGGACAGCAGTGAATACCCTCTTCAGCATCCGTTGAAGGCACCCGAACTGCCTGGCGAACCGGGTCGGCACGTAAGGCTCGCAGATCACCTTCCCGTCGATCCGAGCCACGAGCACCCCGCCCCGCATGTTCAGGAAGTATTCATGCTGCTCAAGCGGACCCTGCCCATTGTCGATCATCTGGCCGACGGGAGTGTGGAACGGACTGAAGTTGAAGTTGGCATGATTGCCAATCCGGATCCGCACGCCCTCCTCACTTAGGGTCATCGGAGCGACCCCCGCGATGTTCAGCAGGGAGGGTCGCAGGCCGTTGCCCGGAGGAATGATGGCGTTCGGAAACGTGTACCCACCGAGGTGAGCAGCCACCCAGCCGTGGAAGAACTGAAAGGGCCCACAGATCCTTCGTGGCGACCCCCCTCGTGAGATGCGTCCCAGGATGGCATACAGCCTCGCCAGCACTGGGACCCCGAGGTTGTATCTCTTGTTGGCGGCCATAGCGCCCGCCACCGCCAGTGTCGCCGGGCGAACGCCCATTCTCGCGTCCCGCACTGGCAGGAGCCACCCACTCAGAAAGGCGGCCAGGAACGCCGCGTACCGGACATTTGGGTCCCGGGCCTCGATGACGAGGTACCCCCATGAGCGGTAGTCACCCGTCTCCAGGACCCGCCAGTACGACCCGTTCCGGCTCCTCTGAGCTGCGGTCGGGCACCGCTTCCCCCTGCCTGGCATCTTGACCGCCGGGTCATGCTCCAAGAACTGGCCGAACCATTCCTTGTAGGCTATGTCCTTCTGGAAGTCTTTGATCCCGAGCCGCTGCGTAGCCAGGTCAAGAAGATGCCAGGTCAGGATGGGAGTCCGTGACCTGTCCTCCCAGATGTTCTTCGGTGGCAGGAACTCATCGTATTGGTAGCCCTCCAGCGGGATACCTCCGATGCAGTGGATGTCCCAAAGACCGATGCCGACCTCCCCATGGTGAAGATGGAAGGTGTTGGTATCCGGAGACCATCGGGTGAACAGCTCCGGCCCGAGCTCGGACTGCTGGTAGAAGTGGAACTGCGACGTCCACACCGCCTCGAACAGGCCGATGTACCGCAGCTCCTCTGCGAAGTGATCGCAAGTGTGGCGTACCCAGAACGCCCAGGCCCACTCACTGGTGAAGTTGCCCCCAGACCGCAAGTCCCAGTCCTTCAGCCAGCCCTTGGTGTCGTCCGTGACGCTCTGGCGATATATGCTCGAGTAGAGGGCTGGAGAATTCTCCGCAGTAGGCTCACCCCCATCAATGGTTCGCGTCCTCGGGTTCAGGACATAGACATCCAAGTGTCTGGTCTCCCTGGAAGGATGCCCATTGTTGGTGATGTTATAGAGGAGAAGCTCGTCCTCCCGGGTCACCCAGGTCCGCAGCGCATCAATCTCGAACCCTGGCACCGGAACCTCATCTAGGATGCCGAAGTTCCAGAGCGGCAGGTTGTCCGACAATGGATATGTCTTCTGGGCCGGCGTCAGTAAGTCGAACAAGGATTGATTGTTGGAAACAATCTCCTTGGCTCCGTAAACCTCCTCGTTCGTCGCCATCTCAGCCCTGCGAGTGGCGGCATCCCCCTCATTTCCTCTGTGCGCGGCCATCTCAGAAGTTTCGGGAGTCGTGCGGGTTAAGGGATGAAGCGTGCGGGATCGGACGAGGCTGGTAGAGAAGTTTGAAGGTTGGCGCGCAATCCAAGTGGACGGCGCGCAATTGGGAAGACTGTCGCGCAAAGTTCCGGGTTTTCGCGCAAAGACAGGCGAAATCCGGACGGTTTTGCGCGCCGAGCGGGCGAATTCCGCGCCGGAAAAGGCAATTTCGCGCACGAGAGCAGAGATGCTTATCGCGCGGAAGGCCAATGTACGGCACGGAGGGTCCCAGTGCCCCTATTTATAGGCGAGGCCGGGGTCCGCGCCGCGCGGAAAGCGCTTTGCGCGACCTCAGCGGCGAATTTCGCGACCGGCGCCCCTTTTTGCGCGCCTAAGTCCCGCGCCGCCCAGGACTTCGGCATTCCGGCATCTCCCTCGGAACCCAATCGTTGCGACCTCTTGCCGATCAGATTCCGAGGGGAGGCTTTTGTAGACGCCGGAAAAGTCCGTTGTTCCCAAACGAAGCTCCGGATGCGGAAAGCGAGGTCATATTTGGAGTCGGAAGAATGTTTCGGAGGGCCCGGAGGCCTTGCGCGGAATTTCAGAGGTCTGCGCGCAAAGATGATGATCCGCGCGCAAAACCCCCGGGATGCGCGCAACTCCCTTGCGCGCCGTGCCCGATTCCGCGCCCGCGAGGAGAATTCCGCGCTCGCGCCTTGGATCCCGTGCCCGGGGTTGCCTATAAATACTAGGCGACCCCCAACGTTTCAGAGGTTGCTGGAAGTCGAACGGTCTCCCGCGCGCGCAATTCAACCCCTTCCGCGCGCAATGCCGCTCTTCTGGTAACCTCCTTTCTTTCGCGCAATAGAGCCTTGGGGTCCGCCTTCGCGCGCAATCCCCTTGGCTCATTTCCTTTGAATCAATTTCAACCCGAAGGCCTTTGCGCGCAAAAGAAGCCTCTTGCGCGCAATTGCCCCCGGGTGCGCGCAATCCAACCCGATTGCGCGCACCCCCCCATCTTCAAAGTGGCCATTCGTTAGAGAATGAGCCGTTGCCCCCGCGCGCTACCCGAAGCCCGGTGCGCGCAATCCCAATCATCCGCGCGCGAAGCGCTGGCCCAATTGCGCGCCAGCCCGCCATTTTGCGCGCCGACCTGCGGTTTTGCGCGCAAAGCTCCTCTTTTGCGCGCAATCCGCCAGGGTCGCCTCCCTTGACCCTCTTTGGGTACCCGCCTGCGTGGCGCCCAATGGTCTTCATCGCAGGTTCCCGCGTTGTGCGTCGTCTTTCCGTGCGGCCCCCCCTAGGCTCGCGCGAAGTGACACGGACCTACCGGCGGCTTTTTCGTCCAGCATGACGCTAAACTGCACTACGTCCGAGCTACAAGACGTTAAACTGTTCAGCATTCGTCCAGCATGACGCTAAACTGCACTACGTCCGAGCTACAAGACGTTAAACTGTTCAGCATTCGTCCTGCATGACGCTAAACTGCACCACGTCCTCCACGACGTTAAACTGTATACGTCCAGGCTGCACGACGTTAAACTGCCTAGCCCCCATCGTCCGCGCTGCAAGACGTTAAACTGCCAAGTGTTTCGTCCTCAACACACGACGTTAAACTGTACTTCGTCCGGCAAGACGTTAAACCGTCCGCTTCGTCCACAACACACGACGTTAAACTGTACTTCGTCCGGCAAGACGTTAAACCGTCCGCATCATTCGATCCCGTGCTTCGCACGCAGGGTCTCCCCCGGTTTGGACGTGGCCCCCACCCGCTCGTCTCTGCAGGGATGTCGGGATTTTCCCCCTTTTGGGACGATTTAATGGGAGTGGCTTTTCCCTGCGGGGGCAGGGTATTACAAACCCCTAGTTTCTCGTGGGAGGCTGCACATGTGTATCTCCATTGCGCCTCCCCACTGCCGAAGCCAGTAGAGGGTGTGACTGGGATCGAGGTGTCTTCTGCTTTCGGTCCAAGTCCCTTCCAACTGAGTTTTGCCGCATCCGGGCTGCCTCAAGTGCGTAAGTCCTGACAGAATGAACTACGTGGACTTTGATCCCTGTCTTCTATACAGGGTACGTAGGAAGCCTCCCTGAGGTCCAAGCCCACCACCTGGTCGTCCCGGTCGTATTTACGTCGGTTCGTCCATCAGTGGACCCCTCCAGGGTTCACGCTTGTGTCGATTCACCTATGAATCCGCCCTTGTGGGAGACTGCCCGTGTGTATCTCCACTGTGCCTCCCCACAGCCCCTTTTTTCCATCGTCCAGCATGACGTGAAACTGTGATCCACCCGGTCGTTCCATCCCCCTCTGTGCGAGGTGGTTCGGTTCAATCCTCCGCCCGGCGGCCTAGACCTCTTCGTGAGTCGGCTTGCCGACGTCCAGCATGACTTTAAACTGTATACCCGAACTACGTTGACTTTGATCCGTGCTAACGCGCGGTACGTAGGAAGCCTCTACGGGGTCCAAGCTCTTCACTCCATCATCCATCCTGATCCTTACCCGGGCCGCCACATCCCGGTGGGGTCATGCCACTTCACTCCACTCCACATCATTTGGGAAGCCGCCCATGTGCTGGCCCCAGCGTCGGAGGTTCCCCGCAAGGGGTTCTGTCATCTGATCCACTTTTCGTGTTGATCGGTCCGATGCCGTCCCCGCTGGACGTTAAACTCGCGGCATACCCCGTGTTAAACATGGGAAGCTGAGGAAAACCTCAGGTGACACAGTTCCCCGCACCTAGTACGGGATGCCTCAGGCCATCATGCTTTCGAGAAGCCCTATTAGGGACGGAAGACAGACGTGCAGAGCCGCAGTGCTACGACACGCCCCCAGCACCCCGAGCCACCCGGCCTTCTCACCGCAGGTTGCTGCCCCGACCAGACTCCTTGGAGCGTCCGGGCGGAAGCAGCATAATTAACCGGTGTCCATGAAGATATGGCGCCGGGAACGAGATTCACGAACATTCTTAAGTCTATGGGGGAGACCCGGATTAGGCGACGAGTTCCGAGGAGACGTCCAAGGAAGGAGGAGCCGACATCCCATCATCCCGGTTTCGATCAAGGAGCAGACGCCCCTGAATAAGGGACGAATGCCGCCCGCCCTTGGAAAGCGGGACTGCGGGACTGCGGGACCACAAGCCGCGCGCCCATCCCCTCGGGTTGACGGGTGGACGCGCGAACGCGTCCTGGCGGAACAGCGTAACCCGACACACATCCGCACCGAAACAGTAGGAACTAGGAAAAACTAGGCCTAAAACCTATGTAAGCGACAATGAAACAATTATCTAAATGAGATCCCCAATTCCATGGGAGGTTGAGTTCAAAACATTATGGAAATGATTACCTAGTTGTCTCAAGATATGAATAATAACATGAACTATGTGGAATGTCCATATTGACCCAAGAAGGATCAATTATCCATTGAGTCCTTAATGAAAAAATATCCATCAATGATCAGTGGAAATTCCAATCCACATGATATGGAATAGTGGGATAACTCAATGAAGAAGATCGTTTCTATGATCCATTTCTTTAATAAGGAGATGGTGACTCTTGTAATTTATCATTTATATGGAGAAGCTATTAAATAGTAGTAATTGATAAAAAACCAAAGGATTAAATGGAAGAGAAGGAGTTGGAAGAATTTAAGAAAATATTTCTTACAAATAATTTCCCTTGAACTCTTTAAAAAAAATATTGAAAGAGAATTCATATAGCTAAAGAAAAAGGAAGGTGAATTTTTCATAGCATATGATGAAAAATTCATATGTTTTTAAATGTATTCCTTTGGTTTTTTATCAATAATGATATAAGAGTAGATATGTTTTTTATTTTTTTTAAAATACACCTTCGAAACGATCTAGAAATATAAGAATTTGGGAGTTTTGAAGAATTGGTTAAATGTGCTCTTAAAGTAGATATGGAGTTCAAAGAATGGTCCCTTGGTTATGAAGATAATAAGAGAAGAATGGGGTTTCAAGATTGTGGGTCAAATGACAAATGAAGAAATAGGATCGAACTATTCACATGTCAAAAATGTGGGAAGAATAATCATGTTAATTGTCGCAAAGGGATGGAGAAATTCTTCAAGTGTGGGAGAGAAGGACACCAAGCTAATGAATATAGAAGATTCATGAAGAAGCTGACCAACATGATAGAGGAAAGGAAGGAACATCCTAATGCACCTCCCATGGTTCAATGCTTCCACTATAGAGACCAAGTTTGTTATGCAAGCAAGTGAACTAAACCACATGTCCTTGAGGCCAACTAGTGTCAGAAATCACAAAATTCAAAGGAGCAAGGGAAAGCTTATATCATCACTACTAATGAAGTGGAGTGTGAAAATGAATTCATACAAGGTATGATTCCTATTCACTAAATAATAGAAAAATTATTATTTGATTCTGGTTCTACTTATTCATTTATATCCATAAAGTTTTCTAGAACTATGAAATTTAAGCACAGATACCTTTAAGTGGAGATATCCATAAAAAACATAGTGGTGTAATCATTACAACCCAAGTGTTGGACTCTTCACCTATAATCATATTTGGGATGATTCTTCTTGAAAATATTATTATATTTCTCTTGTTGAAATTTGATGCTATATTGCACATGTATTATCTTTCTTTATATATATAAAAAATAAACTATTGGAAAAAAAATCTATTTTTATATTCTGAACCATCCCACGATCCTCTAAAAATGGAAGGAAGATCATGAATCTTATTTGTAAAATCCATCAAAAGTGTGGGTGTTGATACCCTGTAGAGAATCTTACCTTTCCCAAATGGTTGAGTTAATGGAAGGTATTAACCTGGAGGAAATGTCCATTGTTAGGGAATACATTGATGTATTTCTCAAAGAGTTACTTGGAATCCCCTGATCGTGAGGTAGCATTCACAATACATCTCATTCCCAGAGCCACTCCTATCTCAAAATTCCCATATAGGATGGCATTGATTGAAATGGAGGAGTTAAAGAAGTATCTACAAGAGAATTTGGAAAAATGGTTCATACTCCCTAGTACATCACCTAGGGGTGCACCAATGCCCTTTGTCAAAAATAATGATAGCACAAAACAGGTGTATATCAATTACCAAGATATCAACATAATCACCATAAATAAAAATTATCCTCAACCAAGGATTTATGACTTGTTCAATAAACTAAGAGGAGTGAAATAATTCTCAAGGGTGTATCCTTTTTATAGATATCATCAACTAAAGATTAATAAGGAAGATATTCAAAATACTGCTTTTCTTACAAGGGATTGTCATTATGAGTTCATAGTAATTCCCTTCAGACGTACTAATTTTCCTAAAATATTTATGTATTTGATGAATATATTATTTAAGGACCACATCAACTAATATTTGGTAGTGTTTATCGATTATATTCTAATTTATTCCAAGATTAATTAGGAACATGAAGAGAATCTAATGATTGTGTTAGTGATATTAAGGAAGGAGAAAAAGTATTCTAAGTTCAAAAAGTTCGACTTTTGGATTCACGAATTCACATTATTGGGGAATGTGATCACATGTGATGGAATTTATGTGGACCCTTCAATGAAAAGGAAATTTAAGAATAACCTAGACCCACCAATGTCATATAAATCTATAGTTTTATAGATTAGCTTGTTACTATTTACAATTTTTGATAAATTTATCATTATTTTATATCCAACAAACTGATTTACCACAAAATGGGGTAAATTATTTATGGATGAAAGATATGAGGAAAGCTTTAAGGAGATCAAGAAGAGGCTAATCACTGTTCTTGTATTGTAATTTCCCAGTCAAGATAATATTATCACTGAGAGGGGGAGAGAGTGAATCCGTGATATATTTTTCTTTTATATTTCCTTAATTATGTAATAAAAATATAATCATATTAAATATTTCTTTCCTTATTGAAAACAATTAAAACACACATCTATAGGAACACATTAATTTATAAGTATCACTATTCAACAAGAATATCTACATCCTTTCTATGATTTTGAAATAATCTAATACCACACGATCTGTTAGAAAATAATCCTTTTGTGTGGAATTCAATGAGTCGGATATTCCGTTTCACTCATGTAGATCTATATAAACAATTCAACAATGAATGTGATCCTTCTATAAAAAATGATGAAATACAATGTTTTGTTTTGATAAAAAGGGAATTCTCGAGAGTTTCCTTTTCGAACCCTCCACACTCGAGAACCCCCATCTCCACGAAGAGGTCATCCGGAGAAGCCCCAGCCGGAGAGGAGCTGTTGTTAGCTGATATGACATTGTGTTCCGCAAGGTAACACCTCGATCAGCTATGATTCGACACAGCAATCTATCATCCAGGTGAAGTGCGCCCATTCTGCCCACCTGGAGAGACACCGAGTGACCCGGAAAGGCGATCGGGGCAGGGGAGCGGGAATTTCCCCAATAGCGAGGACACATGAATCAAACCCCAGACCTCCCCGAACACCGTTTTCATGGTCCTCGACCTTGCACCACTACACCACCGCTGAAGCGGAAAACGTGTTGTTGGGTAACGAGGTATTGAGTTGGCCTGCCCACCTGCATGCCGCACGTCCCCAGCTAGGCCCAAGGTGGACAAACCTTGGGCTTGGTCCAGTTCCACACGGAGTCGAGGGGATGAGAGGATCGCTGGCGTATGGTGCGAGTTGCCTTTGTGAGGACTCAAACCAGGAACCTCTGCGACGGTATGCCACCACCTTGAACCAACTCCCCCAGCCTTCGCTGGAAAACATGTTGTTTGGGTGTCGAGGTATTGAGCTGACCTACCCACCTGCGCTCCCCACGTCCCCAGCTAGGCCCATGGTGGCCAACCCTTGGGCTTGGGCCAGTTCCACACGGAGTCGAGGGGATGAGAGGATCGCTGGCGTATGGTGCGCATTGCCTTTGTGAGGACTCGAACCTGGAACCTCAACGACATGACGCCACCACCTTGAACCAACTCACCCAGCCCCCGTGGGCTAAAACATGTTTTTTGGTTAACGAGGTATTGAGCTGGCATGCCCACCTGCACGCCGCACGTCCCCAGCGAGGCCGAAGGTGGCCAACCCTTGGGCTTGGGCCAGTTCCACATGGAGTCGAGGGGACTATAGGATCACTCACGTATGGTGCGCGTTGCCTTTGTGAGGACTTGAACACGAAACCTCAACTATAGGACGCAACTGCCTTGAACCAACTTTCACAAATGTATTATTTAAAAAAAAAATCTTCAATTTCTTACCTAGAAGTTGGTAATAACTTTTCTAAATTTTGTTACAAAACTCAGTTTGATTTCCCTATCAAATTCTCCCAATTTTATTATCCCAGTTTTATTTCTCAATATGAAAAATATATGACTTTTTCAGAATATGTTTGAGAAAATTCTGAACAACTTCTTCTTCAATCCAAAAATCCCAATATGATTTTCTCAGTCCGATGATTCAGCCCAATAAGATGTCCAGTTGAATACGACAAAAAATATGGAAACATCTTCTTCTCTCTATAGCCAGTTCTTCTTTATTATTTGTTGTGAATAGTACATTTGTCAAAAGTACAAAGTACTTTCCCTTTTATACTCACCCAAAAAATGGTTTAGGTGGGATTCCTAAAAAAATTCACACTCAATCAAATTTTTTGGAATCTACACGTTTTGAATTTTGGGTTCATATTAACTTCATAATCTCTTCACAACACTTATTAAAAATTCTAAAATCTTCTCACAACTTCAACTCTGCTTTATAATTTCTGTAATCATTATTTTAATTCAGATTTCCCATCTCAATTTGTTATTACAACCTACTTCATTATGATGAATACAAATTTAAAACAATATATTATTCTTCATATCACCTATTGACCCACTTGAATTATAAACAAAATAATTCAAAATATTTTTAATGGTTAATTAAATTTTTTATATAGACATTAATTTCTTCTTCATATTTTCCACCACATAATTTTCCTATTATTTTAATTCATCAGTTCCAAAATATTAATCCTCCGATGATTATTATGGAATACTAAGTATGGACTGGTATCACCAGTTTCAACATCAACAAATTAGTTCTCTCCTGAATATGATACCAATCAATTTTTATAAAAAAATTCTCCCTCTAATTAATATAATGACATATAGAATTCGATGGATCAACATTAGTAACTTATTTATTTTTTGAATATGATTCTCAAAACATCTTTCTTCAAGGATTTCAATCTTCTAGATTTTGGTCTGACCGAAAACTGGAACCTTTATTATGACTACCCTACCCTGCCTTTAAACAAATCTATATCCAGAAATATCATTATGATGATATTTAGACCAGAATGATTATAAGACAAAAACTTTCTTCTTTTATAAACTTTTAACAAGTATCATGACTTTATTTATGACTTTTATTACTTTGAAGATCAACTTTAGCATCATCTCACTTACCAAGTAATGTGTTGGAACTTCCCTACCATTCATAAACAGATTTATTTCCTACTCATCTTGAATATGATTGGCATGATTACAATCAGACTAAATAGGATTGGAATAATATTTTTCTCCCATTTCTTTCATAAAGATTTCATCACAAGGTTTACAACTTACTTATGATTTATGAGAACTTCAAGATCAGAAATGAAACATCACATTTTCATCAAAGTTAGGGAGACTCAATTTATTCCCCATTAGGATCAAATGTTTCATTCCAAATTTTTCCTGAGTTCGATGATCCTCTTCAACCAGAAAATATATTCCCAAGGTGATGGAATTTCTTAACCATTCTGAGTCTGATTTTATTGAATATGATGGTCAGTCCAATTTTTATCACTTACAATGTGAGGTGATTTATTTTCTTATTAAACTCCATTGGAAACAAATGAAAAGACCGGAATATGATATTCATCTTTATTATCTTGGTCTTAATATATCCCACTTTGGAATTTTTTGTCAACCAAGGTTCATAAATCACTGATCTTTTTAACCTCAAGCTATATATTAATTATCAATAATTATAAGACTACTTTTGCTAAATCACTGTAGTAAACAAGAATTATTGACATAAAATTCATGATTTTCAAAAGTAGTGATTATGAAAAATTTCTTCTTCTTTTCTTCCTCAAATTTTAAACCTCTATAGAATACAAAAACATATTGTTTCCAAAAACCACTCCAACAAACAATTAGAATATTTCACACACTTACAATGATGAATTCACAATTTACCCACAACTCTCTCTATTTACATGCTTCCATAATGATATATTTATAAAACAATTCCCCCTCCCCCTTGAAAACACTTTCTAAAGATAAGATGAGAGAGGGAACAAAAGCACATACCTCAACCTTGATGAGAAAGAGGTTAGACGACCTTGTCCAAGAACAATTTAGAGAATGCTTCTTTGGGTAAAGGTTTTTTGAAAATTTCAGCAGCTTGTTCCAATTTAGGAACATACTCAAATATTAAGTCATTATTTTACATATGATATTTGATGAAATAATTGTTGATATCAAAATGTTTTGAATGAGAATGTTTTACCAGATTCTTAGAAAGGTTGATTTCATTTTGATTGTCACAACCTATGATAAAGGATAACATCAATTCAACAAGTTAGTATTCTAACTAATTCTTCATTCACATAGGTTGGGTAGAAGATTATGTTGTAGAAAAATATTTAGATTTAGTTGTAATGAATGTTACTAAATTCTATTTCTTTATATTCCGAAAAATATAACTTTTACCTAGAAATAAAACTCCACCAGATGTGGATCATCTATCATCAACATTTACTGCCCAATCAGAATCTGAATAACCAAAAAAATCAATAATTTCTAAGCTATCATACCTGATTTTGAAATTTTTTGGGCCTTTGATGTATTTGATGATTCTTTTTCTAGAATTTAAATTTGATTATTTAGGATCACGATAAAATCTTTCACATAAGGTAACAAAATAAACAATATTGGGTCCTACGGTAGTAAAATATTAAAAAATTCCAATCAAATTTGGTAACTCTTTCTGATGAACATTCTTGTCTTCTCCATCTTTACTCAACTTGCTTCCCACTAATATTGAGGTGTAAACTAGTTTTGAATTTTCTATACCAATCCTTTTAAGAATTTATTTAGCATACTTTTCTTGAAAAATAAAAATGTGTTTCTTCTTTTATAAAATTTGTAACCCAATAAAGTATTTCATTTCTACCAACATGGAAATGTCAAACAAAATTTTCATTTATTTAGACAAAGTTTCACAAGATCATTCATTATTCATAGTAAAGATAATGTCATTAATTTAAAAAATTAGGTTGAAGGAATACTATTGAATTTTTTTGATGTAAATATTGTTATCAACTATTCCTTTCTCAAAACTCATATTCCTTAAGAAAGTATCCACTTTGGTATACAATTCCCTGATAGATTTTTTTAGTGAATACAAGGATTTATTAAATATTCACATATAAATTTCCTCATTCCCAACAACAAATCCACAAGGCTGTTCAATTTAAACTTCCTCATTCAGATCAAAATTTATAATTGCAGACATTAAATCCATTTGAAAAATTTTGTAACTCCATTGTTTAGAAATAAAAAGAAAAAATATTATTGTTTCTAACATTTCCACAAGAGAAAAAGTTTTATCAAAATCAAAACATTCAATTTTAAAGTTACATTTACATAATAAACATTCATTTTTTGTTATCACTTCACCTTATTTAGTCGTTTTGTTCTGGGAATACAACTTTGTACTAATAACATTTTTTTCTCGATTAGGTACGATTTCCTATGAATAACTCTTTTCTATCTGGTCTAACTCTTCATTCATGGACTGAACACATTTTAGATTCTCAAACACTTATTTCATATCATTGGGCCCAATTTTTTAATACAATGAATTATGTTTAATATAATTTGTTGTCCTTATTGTTTTAACCTGTTTATGTTGATCACCAATAATGTTCTGAGATTACACTAGCTTCCTCATCTTAGGATGAGATTTTATAGATTTGTTTTCATCACATGAAATAGTTGAGTCTGATTCTTATATTTGAAAGATTACAGTTGGAAGTATCTTTATTAGAAATGTTAACAAAACATTTTAATCCTGCCCATCTTCATTATCTGTTTGATTCTATTTATCCTTAATATATTTTTCAATAACATTCAAATTATTAGAATAAAAAATTATTTATATTCCTTTGTTGAAACATTTATATCATCTTCCTTTTAGAGCATAACCATGAAAATTTTATCTTCACCTTTCTGCTCAAACATTCCCATATTTCCATCTTTCTTCATTATAGTTCATAGACTCTTGAAAAATATTAAGTGTTTAAAACATGTAGTTTTTCTATAAAAAATTTTGAATATAGTAATATACAAAATTGGCCTTTAGAAACAATAGTTTTGAATATAAACAACATTACTCATGGGTTTCCACCAATACGAATGAGAAAGACCTTGTTCAAGTAACCTAGTTCTCCCCATTTCCACCAAACTTCTATTCTTCTGTTCAACAACCCCATTTTGTTGAGGTGTTCATAGGGTACTATATTCATGAGAAATTCCGTTATTCTAAGGAAAAATTTAAAATTATTCATTCTTATTCCAATCACCATTCTTAGTTTTCAACTTTTTCACTGAATACTCACTTTTATTCTTAACTTTTCTCCTAAAACCATTGAACATTATCAGAGCATATGATTTATATTTCATATTCATAACACCCGTAATGTGATTAAATTCATCAATGAATGTGATGAAGTAATTAATATAATTTTTTGATTGTTTTCTCATTGGTCCATAGATGTCAGAATGAATAAGTTCCAAGGGTTTTTTGAACAAATCTCAACTTTCATATACACAGACTCTGTAATTTTTCCCTTATGAAAAATAGTGCAACAAAAATCTATTTTCATTGAAAATAAAGAATATCTTGAACAAAATATCACTTTCATAATGTACTCTTTTTTATTTGACACATTTTTCCCATCCTTTTATTCCCTAATTAATTTTCTTATACCATACCCAAGTAACAAGAGTTTTGTACCTCATCAACTTGAAATATGTTCCCCTTTGTATGTTGGCCTCTTGAAACTATCTTTTCATCCTTATCAATTTTAAAAAAAATACATCTTTACCGAAGGTAACTTTGTTACCTTCATCACACAATTGTGAAACACTCAACCAGTTATGTTTCAACACATCAATATATAAATATTTCTTAGATTTAATCTTTTATTTCCAATTGATAGTTGATCCAAAACCTTTGGTTATTATTGTTTCATCCTTGTTTAATGTCATAGTTACCTCTTTGATGTCTTTTAACTTATTCAAAAAAATTAAATCTCTTTTCATGTGTGAGGAACACCCGCTATCAAGAATCCATGGTTGTTCATCATTAAATGATTTGAGGGTAGTTTTACCAATAATAGATTTTTTTTTGTCACCTCCGGCTTATGAGAAATGTTAATAAAATTATATGGTGTAGGTAACAAAAAAATAAAACCCTTAGCAAGATTAACTAGTTGCTCACATCTTTTATAAATAATTTTTTTGGGTTGGAACCTATTTTTAATTTTTACACCATCATTATCAGGTTTCTTTAGAACATCTTTTTCATACTTATTCTTTTGAGAAGATTTAATCCCCCCTAAACCAATGAATTTCATAACCTATGGAATAGAAGTAATGTTGTTGGTTGAACCAACACATATTTGTTTTATTTATGATTCCATCACAATACCAGTAGTAACCATAGAATGAATATTTTTCTCTATAGCTCCCATACTGACTGGATTTATGAATATGTGTTTTAGTAACCTTCTTATCTAAATTTTGTTACCCACCAACATTTTTGTTGTCAATAAAAATCTTCTTTTTTATATTATCTCTCCTTTTTTCCTTGTTATAACTAGAAATAATAGAAACATTTACATATTCATAATTTTTAAAAACATTTTTATACTCAGGTTCTTCAAGAACTTTTGAATTCTCAACTTTGTTAATCTTATCCACATACATAAATTTCTAATATTTCTTATTTCCAGAAATAATTCTGTCTTTCCTATCAACTTTTGATGGTTAATTTTTTTTATCATTATCAGGTTTTTCGTTATGAAAACATTCACCAACATTATATATAGAATTATTGGAAAATATAATTTTATTTTAATCTTTAAAAATATTTTACTAGACAAGTTCTAACTATTATTTTTATGCCTTTAACATCAATTCCAGATGTTCACTATGATTCTTTATTCTACCTTAAGATATTTTTTTCAAATCACTAATATCTAGTTGCATCTTTTTCATATCATCTAAAAATATTTCATGAAATTTTTATGAGGAACATTCATCTTTCAACTTCATGTTTTTTTAAATACATCTAATATTTCTCAAATATATTTCAAATATTATTTTAAATAATGTTTATGTTGAGTTTCTTCTTAATCAGAACTGCTGATTCTGAATTCTTCATCATTAATTATTACACTAAAAGTGTTCTCACCAAAATGCTCAGTAGAATTTTTGAATTTAGCTTTAATATCTTATTATTATTTATATTTAGATAAGAAAATACATCTTTTAGATTTTGATAAATTTTTACGCTTACCTATGGAATAAAATTTTCCTTTCCATCCTATTTCTTCTATGAGCTTCTTGGCCTTTTTTCATCTTCATCACCATCTTTTTCCTTCTTTCATTGTGGTATTTGTTTTGTAAAGTACCCAATGAATCCATATTCATAACATTTCAAGGGAAAATTCCCTTTATAATTACATGTAATTCTTCTCACATTTTTAGAAAAAGTGTATAAAATATCATCAATATTTTTACATACCTCGTTTTCAAAATCAAAATAACCACCTTCTTCTATAATAATAATCTTCTTTGAATTATATTTCATCATAGTCTTGAATTAAAGTTCCCAATCAATTTTATTTCATCCCTTTATACCTTATTATTTTATAAGTGATGAGATTTCTATGAAAATCATCTATAGATAATTTTTTATGATATCTATCTTCTAATTAATAAAATTTAGCATCAAACGTGCTGGGAATAATTATTAATATCTTTTCAATGACTATATAATCTTTGAAAATTTAAATAATATATCTGATAGTGTTGATGATGTTATTTAACTTGGTAAATAAGTCCCCAATAGATTCATACCCACCAATTTTCAAGTCTTCATACTTCAGCTTCTGGATTTGTAATTTTTATTATTCACTTTTGTATTTCCTTTATATATGTTTTTCAACATATCCCATATACCTTTATCTATGAAAACACCCTTCACCCATAAAAATTCTCTTTTAGAATGCGATGATAGTAAATAAATCTTTCCCTTTCATCACTCTCATGATTATTCTTATCAATAGATTAAGATGAACTTTATCATCAATAGGGGGAAGGACATTAGTTGAATCTACAAGAAAATCATATCTAATATACATAAGAGGGGGAAACATTATATCTTTCCAGATATGATAATTCATTCCATCAAAAACCAGGATCCCATTATTATTGACACAATTCAAATAACCCATCAACTTCTCTTCAAAAAATCAACAAATAATAAATGAATGGAACATGTCTCTAATACTAATTGTAATTTCCCAGTCAAGATAATTATATCAATGAGAGGTGTAGGGGTGAATTAGTGATATATTATTCTTTTCTATTTCCTTACTTATTAAAAAATATTTGCCTCTTGTTAATTATTTCTTTTCCTATTAAAATAAAGTAAAATCCACATCTATATGAACAAAAGAATTTACAAGGTTTATTATTCAACATGAATATCTATATCCTTGGTATTGTTTGAAAATGATCTAATACCACAAAATCCACTAGAATAAAAACATTTTGTGTGTAATACATTGAGTAGGATATTCCCATTAACTTGTGTGTCACTATGTAAATAATTCAATAGTGCATATTATCCTTCCAGAACAATTGATGTAATACAAATTTTGTAACAAAACAAGTTACGATTCTTCATTATCAACTTTCACAAATGTGTTCTTTGTTGAGCCCTCTAGAAGATTGTTGAATTCTTCCTATGATTGTTGTTTTAATAATCACAAATCATCATTTCCTTAATCCGGTTGGATTTCTCATATACATAATCATAATCTCTTAGTGAATCTGTGTATATTGGTTGGATCATGTTTCATCTCTTTGTTATTGTTTTACAAGTATTCTGGAAGTCCTCTGGATCAAAGGACAATGATCATACCGATCCATATCAAAGGACAACGGTCGCACCGATCCATATCAAAGGACAACGGTCGCACCGATCCATATCAAAGGACAACGGTCACACCGATTCATATCAAAGGAAAAATGTCTCACCGATGTGGATCAAATGAGTCACCGAAGATGTCTCACCGATGCTGATCAAATGAGCCACCAAAGATGTATCACCGATGATGATCAAATGAGTTACCGAAGATGTCTCACCGATTCTGATCATCTGAGTCACTGAAGATGTCTCGCAGATGCTGATCAAATGAGTCACTGAAGATGTCTCACTGATGCTGATCAAATGAGTCACCGAAGATGTCTCACCGATGCTGATCAAATGAGTCACCGAAGATGTCTCATCAATGCTGATCAAATGAGTCTCTGAAGATGTCTCACCGATGCTGATCAAATGAGTCACCGAAGATGTCTCACCGATGCTGATCAAATGAGTCACCGATCATGACACACCGATGCTGATCGTCTCAGTCACCGAAGATGTCTCACCAATGCTGATTTTGATGACCTACTGATCACTTGAATCACTGATAGTCATAAACAGCTGTTTGAAATTCTTTATCTTTATTTAATCAAACCAACGGTCATATTAGGAATATTTTAAAGCTCTTTCATTTATTTAATGTGTGTTGTTGGTTGCCAAGAAACTGTACCTCGTACCTACAAAAAGAAATCATATCTTTTTCTGGAGCTTGTGCGTTAAATAAGAGCTTCTTTGGAGCTGAAGAGGCGCGCGTGTGCTGCAAGAAAAAGTGTTGAACACAAGAACGAATACGCAGAGTGATGAACCGAGCTGGTGTTCATGAAAAGAGACGATTGAGCTTACAAGAAGAACTCTTACACTACTTCATACCAGAGAAGAGCTGAGAACAAAAACAAGAACATCACTTAACAGCTTCTTCAACTATCCTTACACCTGAAAGTCAAGGAAACATACGATACTCTGTTTTCCAGAAAAAACAAGAAGAGGTATCAGAACAAATTCTGATCAAACAAAGGAGTCTAGAACTGCACGAAAATCACAAGATCCATTTCTAAACTCTAAATATTTTCCTCTGTGATTTTCTTTTTACATTTCGAACAGTGTGTGTTATCTACTGTATTTTACACACAAACTGTCTCCTGTAATTTACCTGGAGGATCTGCAAATCCTCACTGAAACTCTTTACATCGTTTATTTCCCACTAGGATAGTGGTAGAGGTCGTGTGACCTGAATAGCTGGTTGCTGCTATGTTTGTTCCCACGAATAACTATGGTAGATGTCTTGGACATGGACAGCTGGTTGCTGTTGTTATCCCCGATCCAGGGTGTGGATCATCTTTTTATAAAATCTTTTGAGAGGACTAAGTCTCGGCTTGAGACTGAACCTCTTGGTTATATCTTCTGTGCTATATCTATCAAAGTTATTCTGTTACTCCGCTGCTAAGTTCTTTAAAACCAAAACTGTTTTAGAATCACTTTGATAATGAAACTCGCAAGTGTTTATATTAGCTGTAAATCAGTAAGTTAGTTTCAAAAGTTGATCAACTTTTCTGTTTTGATTAACTAGGAAATAATCAATCCTTTGAGAACCTAACAGAACCTTTATTGTGATATAAATTCACTACAGTTTAATTCTGTGTTTTATTTTGGGGATTTTAATACAAAGTTTGTAAACAGAAAATTTAATTGGAACTCAATTCACCCCCTCTTGAGTATCCACTCCGACCAAAAATTGGTATCATAGGCTAATTTAAATATTTTCTAAAAGTTTTTTTCAATTGTGATTTTAGTTGTATTTTAATGTTCTTAAAATTTATGTTATTTCTAAATTTTTATCTCATTAAAATATTTTCCTTATGTAAGATAACATGGATAATAGAGTTGAAGTTGTTGCTACCAATAGAACACCATTTTTTAATGGAACTAACTATGCTCAGTGGAAAATCAAGATGAAAATTCATTTAGAAAGCATGGGTTTTGATATTTGGACTGCTATAGAATCAGAATATAAAATTCATACTGCTGTTAGAACTACATGGAATGAAGCTACTAAGACAGCCTACAATAATAATTGTAAAGTTATGAATTCTTTGTACTGTGCCCTAAGAGATGAGGAATTTAATAGAATATCTGCTTGTAAAACTGCATATGAAATTTGGGATACCTTAGCTCTTTCTCATGAAGGAACAACTAATGTTAAGGAAATGAGATTGAACACTTATACTATTAAGTATGATTATTTTAAGATGAAACCTGATGAATCCATTTCTGACATGTATCTCAGGTTTAATGAAATTGTCAACACAATGACTTCTCTGGGAAAGGATGTTTCATCAAAGGAACAAATTATAAGAATTCTGAGATGTCTACCTGAAAGATGGAGAGGAACGTCTGTCTCAATTAGAGAATCATGTGATATTGGTGAACTACCAGTCATGGAACTGATTGGAAAGTTGATGATGTATGAAGAGGAACTCAAGGTTAACAAAGAAGAAGAAGATGAACCTAGAAAGAAGTCAGATTCTTTCAATACATCAACTTCAAAGAACAAGGATAAGGAGAAGCTTCATGCAATAAATGGGAGTTCAAGCTGTGTAGACAATGAATGTGCTTCTGATAGTGATGCTGAGATGGATCACATTACCAGAAGATTTAAAAAGTTTTATAGGAAGAATAAGTTTTTCAGAAAGTAAAACTACAATGGTAAGTATGACAATAAGCGACATTGGAAAAAGGATTGGAATAAATCTGACAAATCAGATGAAGTTGTCTGCTATGAGTGCAAAAGAAAGGGACATATAAAAGAAGACTGTCCATATTTGAAGTACAAGAAGAGGTATGATTACAAGGACAGTAAGTACAAAAATGATATGAAGGCTACTTGGAGTGCTTCTGAGGATAACTCCACTGAATCTGAAGTTTCTGAAACTGAACACAGAAATAAGGCAAACATGTGTTTTATGACAAACTCTTTTGAGGTAACTTCAGAAACTCATGCTTCTAATTCATATTATTCTGGAGATGATTCTGAATGTGATAACATGTCTAAATCTGAACTGTTTGAATATTGTGATATGTTAGAAGAAACCTGTAATGAGCTGAAAGACAAATAAAAAGGTTTAAAGAAATGGTTTTCTTTAATTGTTAAACATAAATCTGATCTTGATATTGAAGTAGAAAAGAATGATCAGTTTCTTAAAGAGAATACTGAGTTAAAATTATCCAATGAGCAACTCAAGAAAGACTTAGAGAAATTTACAAATGGTAAAGATACTCTTAGTCAGATGCTAGGTAATCAAATAGCACCTAGATACACTACTGGTATATGATACCAACCTGGAAAAAGGAATATTAACAAAACTAGATTCATTACTAAATCTGGACAGAATGTAGCTAGCTCTGGAACTTCATATACTTCAACTAGTTATATTCATAGTTATGGATCTAATAAGATTTATCTTTAAAAATCTGTTTATTCTAGAAATTTTATGAGACCCATTAGACAAATATGGGTACCTAAAGTGTTATTGGCTAACCTGTCTGGACCCAATAAAATCTGGGTACCAAAATCATTTCCTATCTAAATCCGTTTTGTAGGAAACCTGCTTAAGGATCTCCTATAAAATGCCTTGGTATTTGGACAGTGGATGTTCAAGACATATGTCTGGAGACTTCTCATGCTTTAAAATCTTAGTCAGAGTTGATGGAGGTTTTGTCACCTTTGGTGATAATTCTAAAGGGAAAATCATCGGCTTAGGCCAGATTGGTAACACTGACTCAGTATTGATTTCTATAGTTTTATTTGTTGATGGACTTAAATACAATTTGTTAAGTATTTCTCAGTTATGTGATGATGGTTTTTATGTTAAATTTGAAAATTATTCTTGCAATGCTTTCAATTCAAAAAATGTTTTAGTGTTCTCTGCTTTGAAAAATGAAAATGTTTATGCTGTTGATTTAAATTCTTTAGCTAAGAAAAATATTACTTGTTTAAATGATTTTCATAGAGATTCTTGGCTTTGGCACAGAAGATTAGGACACTGCAATGTGCATTCACTTAGAAAACATTCTAGGAAGAACATAGTTAGAGACCTACCCAAACTTGAATTTCCAGTAGATAATGTTTGTAATCCCTGTCAAAAGGGAAAGAAACATAATGTTTCTTTTAAATCAAAGAAAGATGTGTCAACTTCTCAACCTCTCGAGTTGTCTCACATGGATTTATTTGGACCTTCTAGAGTTTCTTGTTTAAATGGTAAGCATTATGTCTATGTTCTTATAGATGACTATTCTAGATATACTTGGGTATAATTTCTAGCTCACAAAAGTGATGCTTGTTCTTGCTTTATAAAAAACTCCAAGTCTATAGAAAACCTCAGTGGATTTAAGATTAAAACTCTGAGAAGTGATCATGGCTGTGAGTTTGAAAATCATGAGTTTGAATCTTACTGCTCACACAGTGGCTATAGTCATAATTTCTCTTCCCCTAGGACACCCCAGCAGAATGGTGTAGTAGAAAGGAGGAACAGAACCCTGCAAGAAATTACTAGAACTATGCTTAATGGGTATGATATACCTGTTTATTTTTGGGCTGAAGCTGTGAATACAACTTGCTATGTTATCAATAGAGTCTTTATCAGGCATGTTCTTAAGAAGACCCCTTATGAGCTGTAGAACCATAGGAAACCTAAGGTTAACTACTTCAAAGTTTTTGGCTACAAAGTCAGTATTCTTAAAACTAATGAAAATCTTGATAAGTTTGCATCCAAGAGTGATGAAGGAATTTTTCTAGGTCACTCAACTTCCAGTAAAGCCTATATAGTTTTCTATAAAAGAACCAAATGTGTGGAAGAATCTGTTCACATCAAATTTGATGAAACTGATCCACATGAACCTAAGACCTCTCTTGAAAATATTGAAGATGATCTCTCTGTTTTCAACCTTAATGATAATGACAGTGGACCTGTAGTTAAAACGTCCAGTTCGGGAGATTTTCCAGAACCTGCTTCTGTTGAACCCCAACCTGTTGATGAACCCGAAATCTCTAGCCTTACCTTTTCAAGACCAACTAGAATTCTGAAGAATCATCCTTTAGATGTTGTTGTAGGAAATCATGATAGAGGGACACAGACTAGAGCTTCTCTTAGAAATCAGGTTGAACATCAATCCTTCTTGTCATAGTTAGAAACTAAAAATATCAATGATGCTATCAATGATGAATCTTGGGTTATGGCTATGAAATAGGATCTAAGTCAATTTGAAAGAAACAAAGTCCGGAAATTAGTAGAAAGACCTAAGGACACTATAACCATTGGCACGAAATGGGTGTTTAGAAACAAAGTTGATGAATTTGGAAACATCCTTAGAAACAATGCTAGGCTAGTTGTACAAGGATACAATCCAGAAGAAGGAATTGACTATGAGGAAACCACTGCACCTATAGCTAGATTAGAGGCTATTAGGATCTTACTTGCCTATGCATCACATCTGAATTTCAAATTATATCAAATGGATGTGAAAATCGCTTTTTTTAAATGGTTTTATTGTTGAAGATGTTTTTGTAGAACAACCACCTGTTTTCAAGAATCCTCATTTTCAAAATCATGTCTTTAAACTTTCTAAAGCCTTATATGGTTTAAAACTTGCTCCAAGAGCTCGGTATGAAAGACTTTCAAACCCTCTTATTTCCGAAGGATTTACAAAAGGAATAGCTGATCCCACTTTGTTTATAAAAATGATTTCAAAAGATGTGTTAATAGTGCAAATCTATGTTGATGATATTATTTTTGGATCTTCTAAAAATTCATTATGTACTGAATTTTCAATGGTTATGCAAAATGAGATTGAAATGAGCTTAATGGGAGAGCTTAAGTATTTTCATGGATTTCAAATCTCTCAAACTAAAGATGGTATTATTCTAAATAAAAGTAAATATACTAACGATTTATTACAACGTTTTGGTTTAGATAGTATTAAGGAAAGTGATATACCCATTAGTACTACCTGTATGTTGGATGCTGAGGAAACTGGGAAACCAGTTGATCAAACTAATTACAGAGGCATGATTGGGAGTTTACTTTATCTTACTACTAGTTGACCGGATATCATGTTTAGTGTGTGTATGTGTGCTAGATATCAAGCTAATCCTAACGAATCACACTTACTGGCTGTTAAAAGGATTTTTAAATATCTTAAATATACTGTGAAGTTATGTTTGTTTTATCCAAATGGAAAATCATTTGACCTAACTAGTTATTCAGATTCTAACATTGCTGGATGTATGTTAGATAGGAAGAGCACATCTTGAACATGTCATTTACTTGGAAAGTCCCTAGTATCATGGTGTAGTAAGAAACAGAACTCAGTTGCATTGTCTACTGCTGAAGCAGAATATATTGCTACTGGTAGTTGCTGTGCACAGTTTCTGTGGATAAAACACACTTTATTGGACTGTGGATTTGACTTCAATCTGTTTTAAATTAACTGTGACAATACTAGTGAGATCAACATATCTAAGAACATTGTGTCTCACTCTAGGACTAAGCACATTGATATCAGACATCACTTTCTAAGAGATCGTTATCAAAAGGTGATATTTCTCTAGAATTTAATAATTCTGAACATCAATTAGCTGATATTTTTACAAAGCCTTTATGCTCTAAAAGAATGAATTTTATTAAACAAGAATTGTGTATGAAAGATATGTGAAACTGATCTGTGAAACTGATCTGTGAAACTGATCTGTGAAACTGATCTGTGAAACTGATTTGTGAAACTGATTTGTGAAACTGATTTGTGAAACCGATCTTTCTTTATATTACATTTTATTTTGTGATTAATTGACTACTTTTATCTTTATTATTGGGACCCTAAATGATGAAATAAATGATACACGACTATTTATATTCCCCAAACCGTCGACCTTTCATTTCTTTCCCGCCATACCTTATTTCCTCTCTTCTCCTCCACTTCGAACCTTCGAACTCCTGCTTTCCCCAGAATCATCAAATTGTAAGAAGAAGAGACCGAGCAAAGGATCAGAAAGTCATGTACATTCAAAGAATGCTCAAGGCGAGTCGAGTAGTACCACTCAAAGATCAGTAAATCCAAACCTGGAAACTCGGATTGTTGCTGTAGAAAAGGAAGTCAGCTCCGCCTGGCTTTTGATAAGTAAGGAGCTGTTGTTACAAGTTTTAGATTCGCACTGATGGAAAGCCTGGTTCTCAGATAACACTCATGTATACTACCCAAATCAAGTGCATGAGTTTTATATAAATCTGAAAGTTACTTTAGATGGTGTCAAGGCTGCTAGAATGTCTTCTGTAGTAAAAGGAAAGAAAATAACTTTTTCTTCTAAATAATGGGCTGAATGTTTGAATATACCCCATGAGGATCGGTATGAGGATTATGCTGGAAACATTCCTCCAACTACTGAATATTTCTCTTAAGAGTTAGCATTATAGATTTTGACTGCAAATAGAGAGTCAAGGAGAATCATAGCATCAGACATGGATGGTGAATGTAGTCTTTTCTTTAAGTTTATTCAGCACCAACTTTTACCCAGGAAAGGAGATTTTTCTGATGTAAGATACCATGATGTTTTTCTATTTTTTTTACTAAATACCCATTAGAATATCAATTTCTGTAGATATCTAATGGTGAACATAGCTGGAATGGTGAAACCTTCTAAGAAATCCACTGCCATGTTCTATTCCAAAATGATCTCTGCTATGATAATGAATCTGGAATGTGTTGATGAAACTGATGAGATAGCCGACTCTGATAGTGCTTTTTGTGTTAATAATGAAATTATTAAATGGATGAAAATAAACTAGAACCCATGGAAAAAATGTTGGGTTTTTGATGAGGAAAAGTTGTATGAATCTTACAATCCCACTGATCATGGAAAGAGGCCGAAGGGTTTGAGGGACCCTGGTTTGAAATCAGATGAGGAGCCAATTTATTCGGATGATGAAGAAGAAGCAAATGTTTAAAGGAATAAAGACACTGAAGAGTTTGGTAAAAAAGGGATGGAAGAAGCTGAAACAGAAGAAGGAAGTAAGTCCCCTCCTGATTATAGGAGTGATCCTGATACTATGAGCCCTAAAAGAAGAATAGACTTTGGATCTTCTAGTCCACCTTTACCCCTACCTGAATCTGAACCAGTTCATCATGATGAAGAAGCTAGTGACACTGAAGTATCTGACAGTGATGTTTCTGTGAAGAATGGAAATAAAAATGGAGATGATGATGGTGATGATGATGATGATGATGATGATAACCGACCAGTGGATGGTCTTGCTGCACCTCCAACAGAAACACATCAAAATGTACCAGAAACAGATGACAATGGGAAGAGAGAATCTCTTGAGTTCAGTGGAAAAGCAAGTTATGATAAACTGAAATATACTCTGTGTGCTGCTGTCTGGGATGATTACCCTGGTTTTGCTGTTCTGGGTTTACAATATTCTAAAGAAGAATAAGAAGAATCAGAATCTACTGCAGTTATGATGCAAAGCCAACCAGTTGAGGCAAGGTCTGCTCATGTTGTTGATGCTGCAGGTGCTCATCTACCTAGTTCTACTGTCTCTCAGTCTGATTTTGAAAAGTTCAAAAGGGAGTTTCTTACTGCTGTGAGAGATACATTCAGAGAAGAGATTTAAAATGCTCATAAACCAGACCTGGCCAATACCAGTGAGTTTATTGGCAGGCACATAGCCTCTCTAAATCAGATTCTGAAGGATCTACAATCTGGGTTAGTTTCTTTATCCAATGAATTTAGATCCACCATCTCTAGTATGATGGAAGTGTTGAAAAATCTGATTGAACATCATAATAAGTCTGATCTGAGAAAGTTAAAAGCTGAGATAACTCAGATAGTTGCTCAATCTAGTACAGCCAAAGTAACCAAGTTCACTACTCGTGATCTAGATGCTCTAAGGCAGATTGTGCATGATGAATTGGACGCCATTAGGCAAGTTCTTGATTTGGACTCGTTGAGGAAGATGAAGGAACACAATGATCACATTAATAAGATGGTAACAGTATATTCAGCAGATGCCGCTAAAGCTAAGAGAGAGATCAAGGAAAAGGTTGATCACTACTTTTCAAAAATCTATACCAAGCATGAGCTGACTGCAAATTTCAAAGTGTTCACTAAATATCTGAGACTACCTCCAGTCACTCAAGCTTTCAAGACTCAAGTTAGACAGTTGCAAGATTTTACTCCAACCTTGGAAAGGTTCATGGAAAATAAGGATGAATTTGAGCAGGCTATGCAGTATGGTGCAGAAGTTATTCATAATTTCATAAATATTTTGAAGCCTTATCTGAATGCACAAGCCACTGCCATTGTGCTTCCTACTACTGACCCTCTCGGTGCCTCTGATGTTGCTCCAAATCAGATCTCTATTGCTCAAGCTCTCTCTCAACTCCGACCAGTTCCTTAGCAATCTTCTCAACCAACTCCTACAGCTCCACAGAAAATTCCAGTGGCATCCTCTCCTCCAACTTCCAGAGTCATCTTACTACCGTTTCAGATTCTCCAAGTTCAGCCTGCCTCCAAGCCCTCCAAGTTACCCACCATGGATCCCTCTGACAAGGGAAAATCCCCGTTACACCCCCAGAAATAGTTGTGCATTGTTGTTGATAGGGTGAACCCTGTTGTGATTGTACTGTGATGTCTTATAAACTTTATTCTTTTTTTATTCTCCCTGCTGCCTTCTTTTAATCTCTTCTTTATCTGTTTTCCCTCCTTTTTGATTATCCCATAGGGGGAGAAATCTATATATCTTTATATCTATGGATCTATGGGAGATGTGGGGGAGATGGGAGAAATATGTATATCTATGGATCTATGGGAGATATGGGGGAGATGCATCTCTAAAGGGGGAAATTTATATCTTTTTATGGCAATGCTTGCATAAGTATTTAAAGGCATAATTTCAGGGGGAGATTTATATCTCATTATGTTTTTATTCTTATTATTCCTTATTATTATTGATGATTTATTATATTTATTAATGGAAAATCTTTGTGATTGGCTAAGATTTGTGATTATCAAAAAGGGGGAGATTGTTGATCCCTCTGGAAGATTTTTGAATTCTTCCTATGAATGCTGTTTTAATAATCACAAATCATCAATTCCTTAATCCGGTTTGATTTCTCATATACATAATCACAATCTCTTAGTGAATCTGTGTATATTGGTTGGATCATGTTTTATCTCTTTGTTATTGTTTTACAAGTATTCTGGAAGTCCTCTTTATCAAAGGACAACGGTCGCACCGATCCATATCAAAGGACAACGGTCGCACCGATCCATATCAAAGGACAACGGTCACACCGATCCATATCAAAGGACAACGGTCACACCAATTCATATCATAGGATAAATGTCTCACCGATGCAGATCAAATGAGTCACCAAAGATGTCTCACCGATGATGATCAAATGAGTCACCGAAGATGTCTCACCGATGATGATCAAATAAGTCACCGAAGATGTCTCACCGATGCTGATCATCTGAGTCACCGAAGATGTCTCACCGATGCTGATCAAATGAGTCACCGAATATGTCTCACCGATGATGATCAAATGAGTCACTGAAGATATCTCACCGATGCTGATCAAATGAGTCACCGAAGAGGTCTCACCGATGCTGATCAAATGAGTCACTGATGATATCTCACCGATGCTGATCAAATGAGTCACCGAAGATGTCTCACCGATGCTGATCAAATGAGTGACTGATCATGACACACTGATTCTGATCATCTCAGTCACCAAAGATGTCTCACCAATGCTGATGCTGATGACCTACCGATCACGTGACTCACTGATAGTCATAAATAGCTGTTTGAATTTATTTATCTTTATTTAATCTAACCAACAGTCATATTAGGAATATTTTAATGATCTAACATTTATTTAATGTGTGTTGTTGGTTGTCAGGAAACCGTACCTCGTACCTGAAAAAGGAAATCGTATCTTTTTCCGGAGCTCGTGCATTAAATAAGAGCTTATTTTGAGCTGAAGAGGTGAGCGTGTGCTGCAAGAAAAAGTGTTGAACACAAGAACGAATACGCAGAGTGCTGAACCGAGCTGGTGTACATGCAAAGAGACGACTGAGCTTACAAGAAGAACTCGTACACTTATTAATACCATAGAAGAGCTGAGAACAAAAACAAGAACATCACTTAACAGCTTCTTCAACTATCATTACACCTGGAAGTCAAGGAAACAGACGATACTCTGTTTTCCAGACAAAAACCAAAAGAGGACTCAGAACGAATTCTGGTCAAACAAAGGAGTCCAGAGCTGCACAAAAATCACTAGAGCCATTTCTAAACTCTAGATCATTGCCTCTGTGATTTACTTTTTACATTTCGAATAGTGTGTGTTATCTGCTATATTTTACACACACACTGTCTCCTGTAATTTAACTGGAGGATCTACAAATCCTCACTGAAACTATTTACATTGTTTATTTCCCACTAGGATAGTGGTAGAGGTCGTGTGACCTGAACAACTGGTTTATGTTGTTTTTTTTCCCACGAATAACTGTGGTAGAGGTCTTGGACCTAGACAACTAGTTTCTGTTGTTATCTTCGATTCAGGGTGTGGATCATCTTTTTATAAAAGCTTTTGAGAGGACTAAGTCTCGGCTTGAGACTGAACCTCTTGGTTATATCTGTTGTGCTATATCTGTCAAAGTTATTCTGTTACTACACTGCTAAGTTCTTTAAAACCAAAACTGTTTTAAATTCACTTTGATAATTAAACTCTCAAGTGTTTATATTATCTGTAAATCAGTAAGTTAGTTTCAAAAGTTAATCAACTCTTCTATTTCGATTAACTGGGATATAATAAATCCTTTGAGAACCTAACAGAACCTTTATTGTGATATAAATTCACTACAGTTTAATTCTGTGTTTTATTTGGGGGATTTTAAGACAAAGTTTGTGAACAGAAATTTTAATTGGAACTAAATTCACCCCCCTCTTGAGTATCAACTCCGACCAACATTCTTTTTTATAAAAATTTATTACATTCATACTAATAAGATGGTAAGAACTTTTATGTACTTTTTTATAAAACTCAGTCCTATTCTCCTAGTCTAATTGATCAATAAGAAAAATATATGACTTTGTTAGACTATATTTGAGAAAATTCTAAACCATTTCTTCTTCAATCTAGAAATCCCAATACAATTTTTCTAGTCTGATGATTCAGCCCAATATGATGACCAGTTGAATACAATATTGTCTCTTCTCATACGCTTCATCTATCTGAAATACTTCTTCAACAAAATTCAATCAGGAAACATCTTATTCTCTCTAAATCTCTGCCTTGTCTCTTATTCACCATGAATAGTACATCTATCATAAATTACAATGTAATTTCTCTTTTATAATCACCCCAAAAATGGTTTTGGTGGGATTCCTGAATATTTTTCCTCGCAATTTCATTTTATGAATGTATATGTTCCTTTGAATTTAAAGTGCATCTTTCCTTCATAAACTCTTCTCAACACTTCTCAAACCATCATGAATCTTCAAATAGATTTATCTATACTTTATACTTTCATTAAAAACATTAGTATGATTCTAATTTCCCATTCTGATTTTTCATTATGATCTGCCTCATTTTGATGAAGACAAATATAAAATAATATATTCTTATTTATCTCTTCTTCTAAACCACTTGAATGATAAACAAAGTAATTAAACTGATTTTAAATGGTTGACTAAATTATTGATAAATATCTGAATTTATTATTCATATTGGCCACCACATACTTTTCATTTTCTTTATATTCATCAGTTTCAAACAATTCTTACTCTGATGATTATGATGGCTTACCGAGTCCGACGGACAGGTATCAGCAGCTTCAACTTCAACAACTTCTTTCTTTTCTAAATATGATACTGGTCAATTTTTATCACAAAAAATTCACCCTTTGATAAATATGATGACATACTAAATCCAATGGATCAAAATTAAGAGCATATTTATTTTTTGAATATGATGATTGCTAACTTGTTTCTTTGAGGATTTAAATATTTTTGACATTTAGATTAACTAAAAACTAGCACCTTCATTACGATCATCCTCCTTGGTCACTAAAAAATTATTCATCTAGAAATATCATAATGATTATCTTGAGACCGAAATGATTCAAATTCATCAAATTTATTCTTTCAAAAACTTTCAGAAAGTACACTTAATTCCTTAAGGACTTTGATTATGTTGAATATCAACTTCATCATCATATAACCTACCATGTAAAGTGTTTCTACTTACCTATATTTTATCAATATATTTCTTTCCTTCTCAACCTTAATATGATTGGTATGATTATGATTAAACTGAATATGATTAGTAGAATATGTTTTCCCTATTAAAATTAACCATTTCATTCCAGACATAGGGTGAGTATAATGATCAACTTCATCCCAAAAAAATATTCCCAATATAATGGACATTCATAACCATTGTGAGTCTTATTTTCTTAAATACGATGGTTAGTCTGATTTTCACCAAATAAAAACCGAGGTGATTTATTTTCTTCTTAAACTTCCTTGACAAAAAAATAATGCCTAAATATGATAGTCATCCTTATCATCTTGGTGTTAACATGTACTCATACTACCAATAATTGGAGAAGGTTTTGTGATATATAGAGATGATTCAATGAATGTCTTGGGTTGTGTACTCATGAAGAATGTAAAGTGATAACCTATACCTCAAGATAGTTAATGATCCATGAGAAGAACTACCTGGCGCATGATCTAGAGTTAGAATATATGATCTTTGCTGTAAATATTTGGTCGCACTATCTTTATGGTGAGAAGTTTGACATATATACTGATCATAAGAGTTTAAAGCATATATTTACATAGAAGTATATCAATATGCATCAATGAAAATGGTTTGGTCTAATTATGGACTATGGTTTCTCTATTCACTACAATCTGAGAAAAGAGAATAAGATAGATGATGCTCTTAGAAGAAAAAATCATGCTACTATATCCATAATGCAAATTGAGAGAGACCTTTTATTCTTGTATATGAAAAGGATATATCTTGATATCATAACGATATGGAATACATCCTACCTATTCCGAATGACTTCCCAACCTTCTATCTAAGATAAGATCAAGGAGACATAAAGGGATGATATGGAGCTAAAAAAGTTGAAATCAATAAAGGAAGGGGATCTACATGACTTCCAAATTCATGACGATGGTGTAATTTAGTTTTTAATGAGGATTTATGTTCCTTCATCACCGGAGATAAATACCATTCTATTGTATAATGCACATAGCCTATCTTTCTACACCACCCTAGAAGTACCAATATGTACAATGATCTTTGAGAACACTTTTGAGGGGCTAACATGAAGAAGGTTATTACAGAGTATATATCAAGGTTTTTGTTATTCGATCAAGTTAACATAGAGTGACAAAATTTCAATGGGATGATGAAACCATTTCTTATAATAATGAATAAATGGGTGAATGTCACCATGTAATTTATCACCAGTCTCCCAAAAACATCCATAGAAAAAATACGATATGGTTTGTGGTGGATCGACTCACCAAGACTGACCACTTTATCACTATTTGGGAAGATTTCTCACTTGAAAAAATTTCCATGATATATGTGAAGGAAATGGTGAGCTTTCATGGGGTTATACTTTTGATCATATTTTATTGTGATCCAAGGTTCACCTCTAAATTCTATAGAAGTATTCCATAATATTTTAGTACTAAATTTAATTTTAGCATGACCTATCACCCCCAAACTGATAGAAAATCTAAAAGAACTATTCAATCACTTGTGGAAATTCTAAGATAACACTTGATGGAATTTAAAGGAGGATCTGATCAACATATCCCATTAATTGGGTTCTCATATAAAATAAACATCCACTCGAGTATTTAAATGGATCTATATGAATCGTTGAATGTAAATCAGTGTAGAACTCACAATTCTTTGGGATGAAGTTGTGGAATGAAAGATACGTGGAGCTAATCTTGTGAACGTGATGAAAATGAAGTTTCAATCCATACAAAAACATATAAAAGCTACCTAGATTCGGTAAAAGATCTATACTGACTACTACAGAAGGGAATTTAATTTTGATGTTAGAGAAAGAGTTTTACTTTGAATATAAACATGGAAGATAGTCATACACTTGATAAAGAAAAGGAAGTTTTAGCCAGAGGAATATTTTCCCCTTTGATATACCCGATCGCATAGGATTAGTGACATATCAACTTTCTTTTCAACAAAGTATCGCTCAAGTGGATTATTTTTTCAAAACCAATTTTATAGAAAAATTTAGGCCATTAACCTTTCTAAACAACTGCTTTGACATGCCTGGGGATATGTTTAGGATAATTTACATTTTATTTAAAAAACACCATGAAGGATTTTGACAATGAATAACCTAGGAAAAAACTAGATGTTTTCATTGAAAATAGGGTATCATTATTTAAAAATCCTATAAATGATATTATGGATAAACTCAGGATTATGGAAAGATCTATGTGGAAATAAGTGGATGAAGTATTTCTGTATTAGCGTTGTATTGAAAATTTTAGTTAAAAGTATATTTTGTGAATAACCTTATTTAATGGATTACAATAATTTTTATTTTAGGAATTATATTAATTTTTTTAGAAAATGATTACCTATAACCTCGGTGATAACCAATCAAATCTGGCAAGGCTGTGGATCTTAAACCCATGACCAAAGGATGATAAGGGTTTTTTACAACCACTAACCTTTGAAATTTCTTGGTTAATTTTTCATTGTTTTTAGTTAAGCAATTTTATGAAAAAATGTTAATGATAAACCAGTAGTTTCAATTTTAAGGATTAGATATTAATATATTAACAATATTGGTTTTGGAATATAGTTAATGAAAATAGTTGTAATTTTCACTGTTTTATAGGCCTTGCGATCCTTTAAATGTTTCTTTTAGTGAATTGGGCATAAAAAATCATTAATTGTAATTAATTTCTAGGAGTAAATGAATGAATTAGAATTTGATCGAAGCACAACCAAATTTAGTATTTTTCATTTGAAATTGAAACATATCATTTAAGAATATTTCATTATATTCTTATGTAGTAAAATAATTACCCAACATTAGGAAAATGTCTTAAAAATAAAATGCCTTCCTTATATCTTAATTTCTATTGAATCTGTTGTCTTCTAAATCATCACGGATTTATGTCTTTGAGGTCCTTAACATTCCATTGATCATTCACTTGTTTTTGATTGATGGCCTCATTCACTCATTATAAATATTTACATTTTTTCTGTAAGTATGTATCTCTACTTTACACTAATGTTCTCCTACTTAGAGACCAAGTTACATGGTAGTCCATGAGACCTATGTACTTTTTATTCTATCTTTTATAGAGGATGACTTATAAACCATTCTCATGATGTGGGATTTCAAACATAGGAAGTATCAAACAATCTATCACCACGATCGAGTTAAATTGTGAGGATTTTATTTAAATAAGGTGGGGAGAATTTGATTAATGAAAACTCTAAAGTAAGATCCTTTTATTCGATAACGTGTATGACATGCGACCCCGAACACGTAAGGTAATATAATATCTAGATACTTTATAAAATGTTTACTATTTAAAATATATTATATGTATTTCAATACATGAAACACCGAGATAGCTTGTGTTGCATGCAAGAGAGGCCTTTCTTGATAGATAATGTTACATGAAAGAGTGTTCTTCCTCGATAGCTTGTGTTGCATGAAAAAATGACCATCTATGATATCTTCCATTACACGCATGATCGATTTTCACAAAATAATAATGTATTATTAAAATATTATTATTTAATATAATATGATATAACATAGCCATTATGTTAGCAGTCATAAATAGTATTAACTAACTTATGAAACTTTATGGTTTATATAAATATAAAATGAATTCATCGGTTACCAACTAAAGATAAATGAAAATAAGAACCAATTGGATATAAAAAAGAAATATTTTTATTTATATACATCCAAAGGAGTTTTGTCTTAATAAACATTGTTAATTAAAATTAATGAATGATTTTAATCAAATATAAATTTTATATATTAAGTAAATTATTTTTATATTAATACATTATGTTTGATATACATAATATAAAAATAAACCCTATTTTACATATAAAACCTATAATTTTATAAAGGCAATTTTACCACCTTTTAATAGAGAACCCATTTTAAATTATAATTCTGACTATTTAATTGATTTAATATGTAAAAATAAACTTAATCATGGAAATATAAATTTAATATTTATTTTTGGGTCAATTATTGTTATATTTTTGAAACATTTCCTATTTAATGAATAGTTAAAAATACTGAATTTTAGTTCAAAACTTCTTTTTATCTAATTTATTTATAAGGTTAAATTATATTTTGAATTGGTTTTAAAGTTTAATTAGATAATATATTTATTAATTAATACAATTTATTTCATTGGAATAAAATTTAATTTTAAATTGATAATAAAAAATAGAAAACATTCATACCTTTTAACCTTAAAAACATGCATTGTCATCCCATCTTGGGGATTAAATTTAAATTAATTTCTACCACTTCTGTGATTTGAATTTGGAAAAATTAATTCCATATTTGGAATAAAATATATATATAATTTTTGATAAGATGAAATTTGTTTTTATATAAATATTAGTGGAAGTAATTAAAATTAATAACAATTATTAATGTAAAATTAAGCTTAATAAAGGACTAAACCTTTAACTTAAGAGGCCAAATGACCTAGAAACTTCTCCAAAAAAACCTTTTATGTACATAATTAGGAAATTAAACTTCCATTATTGATTTTTGTTTGGATTTTTATGAATTTTTTTAAAACATGGGTATAGCTAACTTGATTTCAAAAGACCAAGTGAGTCCTTTTCCTCTCAAATAAAAGGCCGCCACCTCTCCCCATTTTTGACATATCTCAAACCACATAGATTTGAAAAATATCCTCCCACATAACATCCCAATATCCCTCCACTAGATCTTTAACACTCAATTTTAGTATAAATCCTTCCAAGTAATCATTTTGGTAGAAACCAAAAGTAGTTACCCGATTAAGAGGTAATGTCTTTTCTCAAGCTTTCTAGTTTTATTTCCATTCTCCAACCCCTCATATATTCTTATTATATTATTATATAAAAACACACATACCCTTAATATACTAGTATTTTGTTATGCTAATGTTTATAACTACACATACACACACTTCCATCTAATTGGTAACGAACATATTGTTTCTATGTACAACAAATGTCTACCTCACGAAATAATGATTATTCATTTTCCTTTACCAACATTCATGGTTAGATATTATGATGGACACTATGTTTATATATGATATATATGATATTTATTATTTATTTATACTTATTTAATTTTTTTATAACACATAATTATAATACTTTCCATTTTTGTAATACGATAACTTTTTTTGAGGAAGTGTGGATTACTGCCCCCTCAAAGCGATGTGATTTGTTAACATGATCCATGGAATGTATAAATAATGATTATAATTAAAAATATGTGACATAAAAAACTTTATATGATATTAATGAAATATTAACATTTCTGTATATATACTATATATATATATATTTCATTTTCTTTATTAAACTTTCACACACTTAAAAAGTGATAACGTCATTCGTGGACATGTGGACTACCGTCTCCTCAACATTATGTGATTAATTTTACATCACAATTATTCCATATTAAATTATATATGATTTAATAATAAGTTATTTATGATATAATGACCATTTTGGAAAGATATAATGTTACTTATCTTCTCTCTATAACAATCATTGAAAAATAAGAGCATTACTCATGCGTACGTACAACCTACAATCTCTATGATTGTAACGCTGGTTCGTTTTTCATAACCATATTTAATAATTTATATTAAATGCATAATTAATGAAAAAAATATGATAATTATTTCATGATTTTTATTTTTCAGATGTTATATAATGAACCATTTAACCATAGTTGACCTACAAATGTTGTTTTTGACACATAATCCGAATTTGTTCTAAACAGCCAATGTAAATAGAATTTTTCAAGTAGTTATATAAATCATAGTAAATGGTGAAATAAAATTAATTTTCAACATGAAAAAGTTACTCAATAAATTATAAAATTAAAATAAGTTTATTATACAATAAGTGAAAGGATTTTCACCCAAAAGGAAACTCAAGGAAATGGATTCTCATCTCACTTTATACATCTGTGAGATAAATTCCATATTCAAAATTTGATTATTTGGTGTGGTGTATATACTACCAATTTCGATATATAATATCATGAATTGTTTTATTGTCATTGTATTGGAAAATTACATTCACCATTATTCCTTCATGAGGCTTATGATTTAACAAATTTCAATGTTGTATGGGACACTGTGGGATGTTTAAAAATTATTTTCCTCAAGAATAGTACTAATGATCTTGAAATGGAACTTCCATTAGAGGAAATTGTATAACAATTTATCAATAAACCCTTTCATTATTATCTAGCTATTAATGACTATTTTCAGGTATTAGTACCATTTTTACACTCTTTGGTACTGAAAATGTTTTAGAATTTCTTTAAGAAAACCCAACATTATTTATCTCTTTAGTTGGAGAACTCGTTTTCATTTAAAAATCATGTTTTAATAAAAAAAATTCAATTTTTTTTAAAATGGTATGTTAAAGAAGTTTTTATCCTTTTTTTATTTTACCATTATTTTCAAAGGATTATTCTTTTCTCTTTTCAAATAATTTATTTTTCAATCCTTTAACTATCCAAATAGAATGTTCTTTTACCTCACATGACAAGTACGGATTTACCTATCGTCATTTCTTTGAAGCTTCCCTTTCATGTCTAAAAGGTTACTTTATAAATAAATTTTTTTCAAAAGTGACTTTCAAAGAATATTTTTTCCAATATTTTTTCATAATCATAGGATATTTTCCCCAATTATTTTTAAAGATCGTTTAATAGTTCTATTCCTCAGCATCAATAGAGACTACTACAAAACTAGGTTTATCCAATACAAGGGATTTAACAGTGCTAGCTAAAAAAAATGTTAAAGACCCACTTTGTCACTGCTAAAAATATTATTAAAGGAGGTCTTTTATAATGATAAAAAACCTTGTTAAAGGGGTACCTTTATCAGAACATTTAAAAAAGCACTGATATATTGGATCTTTTAACATCACTTGTAAAAAAACATGATTAAAGGGGGGTCCTTATCAGTGCTTTTTTAGAATCATTGATAAAGACCCCTCTTTATCAATGTTTTTTAGTAGCACCGATAAAGGTATACTTAAAAATCATTAATAATAATATATTAATATATAAATATATTTATATTGGTATAAATATAATATATATTTTTTAAAATATGTTTTAGATAAGGTAAATAGAATTTTACAGTTAATATATATGATATTTTGTGAAAAAGGATTAAAAAATAAATAAATAAAATATTTTTAATTAATAATTTTCATATTATTACTGATTAATAGTCATTTAATATCAATTTGAAGATAGAAAATGAAAAAAATAATAAAATATCAAAAATAAGTGGAAAACATAACTCAAACATCAAACAGAGATAAATTTTGATCTAGGTGTCCATTTATGCTCTACCACATATCATATCAAAGTTTTTGATGAGTTCTACACTATTACTGACAATGGTAAACCTCTATCATCTGATTAAAGGCCAAATAATATCCTCAGATCTCAAAAATATATTTTTTAGTCAGGGTACCCTGATTTTTTGACATTGGATGGATTTTCAACCTATTTTATGGGGGTATTATTGCCTTTTTTTGGTGGTGACTAATTTTATTCCTAGGTATTACATTTATAGTGATATTATGGTTTTGAAAGTTTATCATTTTTCATAATTTAATGTTATTTATAATTAAATATATGCATGTTTCTTATGTTTACATATAATAAAACACTCATATAAATACATATATCAACATATTTATGTAAAAATGTATATTATAATATATGTAAATAAATACATATTATAAACATGTATTGAAAATAATATCTAGAAATTTTTACATTATATATACATATACATATGTGTGTATTAATAAAGAGATATATATTTATAATATATTATATTATATATAAATGAATATAATATATAATATATTTAAATAAATATAAGTATATATATATCACACACACACATATATATATTATATAAATATATTTAAAAATAATTATATAAATATATGTAAATATATATATATATATAAATATAAATATCATTAGATAGACATCAAAACAACATAGTGTAGTGGTAAAGGTGTTCCATCTTTGAACGAGAGGTGTAGGGTTTGAATCTATGAAGATTTTCATAAGGATAGAAATTGACAAAGTGATGATAAAAGGTGGCGGGGTGAAAAGCACTGATAAAGGGGGGGGGGGTGGAGGACTATTAAAGGGTTCATGGAAGCGCTGATAAATGGTTCCAAGCTCATAGGTGTCCAAAAAAATATAATTTTACCCCCTTTAACATTGATTCCTTTATCATCACTAAAAAGTGTTATTAAATCCCCCCTTTAACATCACTAAAAAGTGTTGTTAAAGGATCCTTTTAACAATGTTTTTTAATCATTATTAAAGGGGGACATCAACAGTTCTTTTTTAGCACTAATTAAATTTTGAACTTTTAACCATGCTCATATTGTCAGTGTTTTATTAGAATTGATAAAGGTATATTACCACACTTTTAAAGGCCTATTTTGTAGGTGTGAACCCTTTATTTTTACTCCACTTAAGGATTTTTTGTATTGATATCTTCTGTATTCTTCCATTGAATTGTTTATTATTGATTTTTCTAAGGATAGTATTCACATTCAATTCCTTGAATTATTTATTATTCCCCTTGAAATATTCAATCTGCTTTGATCATTGAACATTTAATTTACCCCTAATTATCCATTTCATTCATCTTGTATGTTACAATTTCCTAAACAAGATACCATTTTACATATGATGTCTACTTTGACAGTTATTTTATTATTTCAAAAAATATTTATAATTTCATCTTTTTTATTCAATATAGATATTTGATAAGGCATATTATATATTTTGATTATTCAATTTGAGGAATAATTGGGAAAATAAATGATGGGAGGAGACTAAAAATTATATAGATCCTAAACGCATCGATGGGTTCTCAAGAGACAAATTATTTGTGAAAATTAGAATATTTTAAACCATCATGTGAACGGTCTTGACGATATAGGTTTTCATGTGACTTAGACATGATGTCCATTAAGAAAGCATTTACCTAATTTATTTGCATTTATTATTCATCCATTGGATTTTGTGTCAACATATCTATGGATACATTTAATTTTTAATTATTTAGATAGTATGTGTTTTAGTTTCTTACCATACCATATTTCTTTTTTCTTATCTAGTCATTTCAATGTCATGTGTTTTCATTTAATACCTTGTCATGTTGTTTATGCACCTCTTTCTCAGTTTATTGATTATATGGCATGTGAATTCAGGTATTCACTATTTCATAATTATTATTCTCATTGATTAGTTATTTCTTCTACTATATTTTGACCATAATAATAATTTTATCTCACCGTTATTTTATTTATTTACCTTGGATTCCATGAAACATACTATGAAAGACATATTGGGATTTACTAATTAGATTAGAGTTATCCTCAAAGATATTTATTTATAAAGAAGAAAAAAATATGTAATAATTAGTTTATTATTTTCTCATGTATATATATATTCTATCAGGACTACTGAACTCTCAGTCCTTTGGGATTTAATTCCTCGTAATCATGTCAATGAAATTGTAGTAGACAACAGTTTTGGGCCTTCTGGGGTTGGGTCTCTACAGATCTCCTCCTAGAGACGCTAGGGTTAGACTTTTGAGAAGACCAGAACCTCTAATATGTGTATATGGATGTTAAGAAGACAAATGGGTAGGGTATGATCGATCTAGAAGGATCAAATTGGTGTATGGAGGTGAGGGTGAATGTTCCCTTTAATAATTTAGGTGGGGAATTTTAGAACACTCCAAAAATATTAAATTAATATATATTAATTATTTAATTTAAAATGTCTTAATAGTGAGTTATTTAAAACCAAAGATGAATATAGGTCTAAATCCTCACAACAAATAATTTCTAAACATGTTTAGGTCACAATGTTAACCATATCATTTGTCTTTAACCCTTAGTTAAACCCTTTAACTCTTACCATGATAACTTTTTTTACTCTTTCAGGATAATAAAGTAATTATAAAATGATAAACGAACCCCAAATAGATCATTGATGATATATTTAACCTTATTGTAGTTATTTGGCCGAATTTTTATTTTTATTAATTTTATATAATTTAATAAAATATTATTTATTTTAAAGTTTCATTTTTTCCATTTTTGATACTATTAAATATTTGTCTTTTTAAAAAATATCCAAACTTCATGATAAATTCAAACCAAAACTTATAATATATCACTAGCATTTCTAAATTATCTATAAAATTCATGGATGTCATTAATTATGTCATTTTTTTTATTTTAATGTTTTTAATATCATTTATTTTTTATTTACATTAATTAAACAATTACTACGTCATTGTTATGAAAGCATTTGATTAAATTATTTCTTCTCTAAAATTTTTAAATAAATTATTATGATGAAGATAAATTTATTATCTTCCAAATTAATATTTATATTCTAATTTATCTTTTCAATAACCATGTATTAAAAATGTAAGACTTATTAAAAACATGAGTATGACATTTTTAACTTATCTTTAAATAAAATATAATAAATGTCTTATTCTCATCCAAGTTACTTAATAAGAGTATAATTTCGGCCTAATGATGATTTTGGTAGAAAAAAACTCATTAAATGAAATTAGGACATGTGTTTTGGTAATTTTATAATATCATTTATATCCTTAATTAACTAATTTAGCCTTAACTGTCGTAATAAAAATATTACTAAATTTTACTATTCATACGACGAAAAATAAAAAAAAACTATTTACATAATTTGGACCCACTAATTCCAAATATTAAATAAATTTTTAATAATTTAAAACATATAATTTGTAGTAATTAATTTAAAATTAATCTTGTTGACGGTGTTAGAAAATGAGTTATTAGAGTTTAATCCTACAAAAGATTGAAACATTTTTATATCTAAATTCATTGTAAAATTGATTACTAGAAACTGAAATGTATTAAATGATAAAAATAATCTATTTATACTTTAAGAACATTCAATAATATAATTTAACACTATAAATTATTTTGATGAAAAAAAATTTGTTTTCAATTAAAATTTAGTATTTTTCACAGTTCATCAAAACATGAAACTTATCAGAAAAATACCAAAAATTTAACTAAAGTAAAATTTTATATTTATATTTAAAATATAAAGTTTACTTTTTCAAATAGAATTCATAAAATTGTAAAAAATTGGATTTAAAATAGGTTCTCCATTAAAAGACGATAAAACTGTTTTTATAAATAAAATAGGTTTTATGTGTAATATTGGGTTTGTTTTTATCTTATACCTCTCAAATATATTATATGAATAACAAAAATATTTTATTTAATATATAAAATTTATATATCATTAATATCATTCTATAATAGTAATTAATTTAATTTATTCGAATAAAATGACTTTTTTGCATAAAAATTGTTCTTCATAAATTATCGCATATATATTCAGTTGGTTACTATATTTATTTTTAATTAATTTAGAACCAATGAATTCAGGCACATATTTTAATAAGTTAGTTAATACAATTCATAACCACTAACTTAATGGCTAGGTTATATCTAATTATATTAAATAATAATATTTTAATAATATATTTGTGTTTGCTAAAACTCAGCCTTGCATGTAACGCAAGACAACTCATTGTTGTGGGTAGCATAAACATATTTTCGTATTGAATACAACATAATCTATCAAATAAAAGTAATTTATTTAAGAAGTTACATACTATAAAATCTTGCGGTGTTACAGGTGATGTAGGGACATCGGGTGTTTATTTTAATGCATTTTATCTACAAGGGGGAGATTTTTGAACTTTATTCACTCAATTCTGTAAATTAAATGATTTTAATTCCATGCATTATGTGAAGACCCGATGCAAAAAAAACCAGGAGTTTGTGCCTTCTAGACATGATGCGTCATTTTAAAACAAAAGCATGCACTGATAAACAAACATAACGTCCCACATAGAGGATCGAGTTCGGTTCTGGCTCTGGGAAACCGGTAACTTCAGAAGTGTTTCATCTGATAAAAGTTGTTACCTGAAAATTTAATATCCAAAACATAGGGTGAGAATAAGAATGCCTAGTAGGGGGATTAAAATAAACCAATGAAACTTTTGAAATCATTTTTAAAAAATGTTTCCAAATAACATTATCTTATAGAAAATTGTAACACATGTAACATAACATAAATGTGCTCAACTACGATTTTCACGGAATACATGAATCAATTACGAAATTTTCAAAAAGGGGAAGTAAAATATATCCTAAACAATTATGACGAATGAATGTTTAAGAAAAAAATAAACCATTATGATTAATACTTAATCAGAGTTGTGCGTGGAGGAAAAAAACATCAATTTCAAATGTTGGTTACCATTTTATACGAATCGTGCCCAAAACTTTTACTTATGACGTCAATAAGAACATGATAAAAACATAAGGACAATAGTAGTGAAAGAATAGGCATATCATCTTGAAAATAACTTGTATCATGACTTGAATATGTGGCTTTAAATTTTCATTTAGACATTCTTGAACATATCACCATGGTTCATCCCCAAGGTGTCAATGAAGACAAATTACCGAGGTTATTCCCCAGGGTATCGTGAAGCTTGTCATCTATAGAGATTAATTCTTTACCCAATGCATTGGAGCGCTATCAGGGAACACCCTTAATATGTCTTCACTTTCATGCGAGCCACATAAATCAATACTTTACTTAAATGGGGTAATGTATTCACGATGTCCCAAACCACCATGAACAGTCATTCATAGTAGGTCATATTTGTTGAATTTAAATATATTATAAGTGATAAAGGCATCTAAATGATTAAAAACCATGCTAACAATCATATGACCATTATTAAAAGGAAAGAAGAAATGAAGATTATGGAACATACATTAAAATATATGGTACTGAAAGAACAAAAAACTATAACTTATCACATGCACGTTTGTTCTTGAAATTCTAAAATTTTATCATCCAATTGATTACATGGTGAACCAAAAATCTCAAGTAGGGTTTTGAGCTTGCACATGCTAAAACATTCAATATTGATAATCCTTTTCATAATACAGAATAATGTCGATGATAGAAAGCATTAATCTTCACCATAAGCAACATCATTTAAAATATACAGAAAACAAATAAGTAACTCTTAAATGTGGATATATGTTTTGTTTAACCCCCTATTTCATATGTTTTTAAAACTCCACCTAAACATGAGACTTAATGTATAAGGACCTTGACAAATGAAATAAATGATCATGCAACATATAAAATAGATGTATATACCCAAACACAAACTTTAATAATTTCACACCCATGTTTGTTAATCCCCTATGAATATTAGTTCAACAACATTTTGAATAGGTCAGGTCATGCCCATAGTCATAAAAATTTGTTTATGAAAACCTGCAAAAAAATAAATTTATAAAAACTATATCATATATATAACATTTTCAAAATTTATTTATTATTTAAATATGAAATTAAGTGTATGTGAATATGTTAAGTACATAAACAATTATACCCAAACTTCATACATATAACTGAAGTAGAAAGGTCATTCCCATTCCAGTATATAACTGACGTATTTACATATCACCAAAAGTATATATGTATTTTCGAAACCACAAAATGAGGCTGGGTATAATTGTTACATTCTTTAAGATTTTTGAATGCAAGAGAACTCGAAGCCCTAGGTTCAACATTTAAGAATGTTTGGACTGAACCGTAAGGTTAAAAAAATATATTTTTCGAATATATAACTGTATATATTCTCAAAGAAGAAAAACAAGGAAAAAATAAAAACACTTACATTAATAACCATGGAAAGGAGGACTTCAAGGAGGTTGGGTCGGGCTCACTAGAGACTTGAATGGGAGAGAAGAACTGAGAGGTCTCAATTAATTATATACAAAAGAACACATACCACCTTCCATGAAAAAATGTACCCACATGAATTACATTTAATGGTGGGTGTCATGCATGAAGAAAACGAGGAGACATGGGGGGTCCCTGGTGGTCAGAGGTGAAGAAAATGAGGGGTGTGCCATAGGGTAGGGTAACTGGTGTAACCCATGCGTGGAGAAAGAAGATGATGCAACTAGGGGAAATTCCAGGGAAAAAGGAATGGTCTAGATCGATCCCAATGTCGATCCAAGGGATGAGATGCGTTCGATGTTTTAAAATAATTGAGTGGATTATATTAGATCTATGTTTCATCGGAAGGTCTAAGTTCGATGCGATAATTTATAAACCTCAAACTGCCACAATTAGATCGTTTCGGATCGAACAGTTGACAAAAACCACGAAGAGAGATGCGGTCACTGAGGGTTGAGTGCAGGATTAGAAACAATGACCCAGATCATGCACGACCCAATCCAACAGTACAGATCATGTTTCGCCTGAAAAACTGCTTCCCACGTTGAAATGGAAAGTGGTTTTCACCTCCCATATAACCCTAGGCCTCCCCAAAAGTTCTCAGAAATCACAAAACACCCACGAAGGGTGCCCTATACATGGGCTCCCGCTCGCAGGCCTTGGATTACCCAGACCCCGTCGCGCCCTCATGCCCACACTGGTGCACCTATGAGGTCTTGGTCGCTCTCGAGCGCCCTTCAGGGAACCTCTGTCCGAGCTTGGGCAGGCCTTGGCTTGGGGCTAAGGGTCAAGCTCAGCCACTTCGGTTAAGCCGTTTCCCTCGGCCCTATCCAAAAAGGGCTAGCCCTAGTGGGTCAATTTTTTTTGAAAATGGTAAACAAAATATAGTTTTAAGAAGAGGAAACAAACCATTTATTAAAACAATATATGATTTTATATTCCTAAAAATTAATTAATACAAATTAAAACTGTTATAGTTAGAAGTATTTCTAAAATTAAAAATACTAAACCCCATTTTTTAAGTAAAAAAATTTTGAAAAGGAAATTTTAATAAACCTACATTATAATTTATAAACTAGTATACATGAAAACATAGTTCAATCAAAATATATTATAATTTGAAAAACATAAACATAGTTTATAACATTATTTATGAAATGAAAATCATTACATAGTATTTGAAAAATTCGCAAAGTGTTTTGAATTCCTTAATTCTTTTCAAAATCACTTAATGGTGAAATGAAGTTTAACAAAATTTCCTTTTAGAGTTCATAAATGATGGTTTAATTATGACCTTAATCATAAATCAATTATTTGGAAACAAATTCATATTTAAATAAGTTCACGTATCCTAACAAGGTCAAATGACTATTTTTTATAACTGTTAACTTTCAACGGCCACTAGAAAAACGGTCCAAAAAAGTGTCCTATAAAACCAAACATTACGGTGTCTGAAAACACAAAAGGAAGAAGATGGTGCCTCCCATTCCACTGATTCTCAGCATGGTTTTTATGATTACAGTGGTGATGCTTTTTTCCTTAGTTGACTCGAAGGATCACCTTTACTTTCTAGGCCTCGTTGTGATTGGGGGTCTTCCAGTAGTTCTGATAGGGTTTTTAATATGTATATTTGGTAAGCATGATTACTTTTTTGATCTCGGTGTACTGTAGACACTAATGTGTTCTTATTTAAATAAAAAGTCTTATATGTAATCTTTATGTTTTTGTTCTGTTAAAAGGGATTTAACAAAACTAAATTCATAATATCATCATTATATGATAGCCAAAATTCGAGGTGTGACATTACTCCCCCCATAACGGAATTGCGTCTCTGCTATTCCTTTCATACAAACATGCTAAGAGGAAGATCTCAGTTGTTCATACCATATCCCCCATCGTAGAGGATCCTTAGGTGCATTCAGTGGAACACCCAAATTGATTCTCAACACCTCTAGTTATCTGATCTAGATACACTTTAATCATAAGGGGTTGAACTCATGCACTGAACACTCGGCATTCCCGAGGGAGGCTTTAATGGTACAAAGTTTGGAAATGTCCATATGGACCAACATACGAAGAAGTTTCTGAATTATGTCTCGATCAAGAACATTTAAGTTATAGATGTTGTCATACAGTCTATCTCTGAGGAGTTGGTACATGTAGGTCACATAAACGTTTCCCTTTAAAGCACCCTCTTGAAATTTTACTTTGGCCGTGTAGTTCCGGCCTAGAGTGAAACACAGGATGAGCCCTTCGTGGTATTTTCCTCTCAGCTTTTTCTTGGCCAATTGTGCTGAGCCTATGCGATAGTAGATGAGAGCATTCCCTTGATAGGTGCGGAGATTCCTTCGACCATTTGTTACCTCAAACAATTACATGCACGTTCCTCACAGGTTTGTGAAGGGACGATACTCATCTTCAAAGGTTTTGATTGCAATAATATCCAGTGTCTCAGTAGGAAGTGATAACATGTGGATTTGTCCTTCCATATGATAGTTTAAGATGAGAGTTCAATCACTTGAAATCCACCCAAAAGTATAAACAAAGTAAACACAAAAGAAATAATAGATAACAAAATATGTTCTTTATATAACTACTGGTGCACAATGTAAAACGGGGCTACTGGTTTCTGTAGTTTTCTAACACACAAATTCCCAAGACAAGCTCGAAACTCTCTATCCCCCTAATCTATATGCAACCCAATCAATCAGGTTCGATGTCCTGGGAACACTTACGGTATCTCCATAGTCTGACATGTGGGGTGTACAACTGTGAGACTTCCTTATGTACTTGTTTTCTGTATACAGAACGAGATGCTTTGTATTCAAGGATGCCGAAGTCCATCATTGGACCAAAATTTCCTTAGGAAAAGACTTGACACATATATGCTGCATGGAGATCTCCCTCTACAGTAGCCTCTTGGAAAGTAGTGTGGGATGAGACACCTTCTGATATGGTGAAGCATCTAAAAAGTCCCTCGTAGTTCTTCCCCCATCGTGTGTAAGATGGAAACTAGGCTTGCATCATAAAGATGTAATCTAGACCCACTCTTTGGTGGAGTTGAAGTACTCGGGGAGATTTGGACACATCATAGAGATGTTTTCACATCATAAGGATATGAGCATAGTTTATAAAATCTTGATGGATGGCTATGGAAATTATGGTTTCTAAGGCCTCATTGGGAAGATACAAAATATTAGTACCTTAGTTTTCCATCTGATAGTTAATAAAATTCATTGTTAATAATGCTGAAGTATATTTTTCTTTGTTTCAGTTCTGGCTTTCCAGAGTTATCCAAACTGAATCCTCTGATACCAACTGTGAAGACCCAACCCCAAAAAAAACCAGAAGTCGGTGTCTTCTGAACATGATGTGTTATTTTAAAACAAAAACATTCACTGATAAACACACATCACGTCCCATACAGAGGATCGAATTCGGTTCAGGCTCTGGAAAACTAGTAACTTCAGAAATGATTCATCTGATAAAAGTTGTTGCCTGAAAATTTAAAATTCAATACGTAGGGTGAGTATAAGAATTCCTAGCAAGGGATTTAAAATAAACCAATGAAACTTTTGAAAGCATTTTTTCAAAACATATCCAAAAGGAACATTCTCTTATAAAAATTGTTACACATGTAACATAACATAAAAATGATCAACTAATATTTTCAAGGAATACATGAATCAATTAGTACATTTTCAAAAATTGGTAGTAAATGATATCCTGAACAAGTATGACGTATGAATTTTTAATCACAAATTAAATCTTTAAGTGTAATACTTAATCAGAGTTGTGAATGAAGGAAAAGAACATCAATTTGATATGTTGGTTACTATTTTACACGAATCATGCCCCAAACCATTACTTGAGACATCAATTTGAACTTGATAAAAACATTAGGGAAAGAGTAGTGAATGAATAGGCATATCATCTTGAAAAGAACATGTAATATGACTTGAATATGTGGAATGAACATTTCATTTAGACATTCATGAACGTATCACTAAGGTCTATCCCTAAGGTGTCAATAAAGAAAAACGAATGAGGCTATTCACCAGGGTATCGTAAATCTTGTAATCTCTAGAGATTAATTATTTACCCAATGCATTGGTGCGCTATCAGGGCGCACCCGTAACATGTCTTTACTTTCATGTGATCCACATAAATCAATACATTACATAAATGGGGTTGGATTTTCAATATGTCCCATACCACCTTGAATAGTTCTTTCATAGTTGGTCATAGTAGTTGAATTTACATATCTTATAAGCGAGACATGCATCGAAATGATTAAAAACCAAGCTAAAAATCATATGACAGTTATTAAAAAGAAATAATAAAGGAAGAATATGGAACATACATTGACATCTAACTTACTAAAAGAACAGAATACCAGAATTTATCACATGCATGTTTGTTCTTGAAATTCTTAAATTTTATCATCCAATTAATTACAAGGTGAACCAAAAATCTCAAGTAGGGTTTTAAGCTTACACATGATAAACATTCAATATTTTTAAGCCTTTTCATAATACTGAATAATATCCATGATAGAAAGCATGAATCTTCACCATAAGAAAAATCATCTATAAGATAGGGAAAAAAATAAGTAAATCTTAAATGTGGATATAAATTTTGTTTAACACCATATTTATTATGTTTTTAAAACACCACCTAAACTCAAGAATTAATGTGTAAGGACCTTAACAACTAAAATCAAGGTTCATACAACATATAAAATACATGTATGTACCTAAAATCAATCTGAATGAATGGAACACCCATTTTTGTTAATCCCCTGTGAATACTAGTTCAACAACGTTTTGAATTGGGATGGTCATGCCCTTAGTCACAAACATTTGTTTATGAAAACCTACAAAAAATAAATTTTTGAAAACCTGATTATATTTAACATATTAAAAATTTATTGATTATTTAAATATGAAATTAAGTGTATGTGAATATGTGCAGTGCATGAAAAATTATACACAAATCATTGTACATATAATCGAAGTAGAATGGTCATGCCCATTCTTGCATATAACCGACATATATACATATAACCAAAATTATATATGTATTTTCAAAACAACAAAACAAGGCCAGGTATAATCCTTACATTCTATAAGCTATTTGAATTCAAGTGAACTCGAAGGCCTAGGTTCAACATTTAAGAACATTTGGATTGAACTGTGTGGTTAAATAAAAAATATTTTTTTTTCGAATGTAGAATTGTATATATTCTCAAAGAAGACAAACAAGGAAAAAATAAAAACCCTTACATTAAAAACCAGGGAAATGAGGACTTCAGGGAGGGTTGGCTGGGAATTCTAGATACTTGAATGTGAGAGAAGAACCGAGTGGTCTCAGTTATTTATAAACAAAATCTCACACACCACCTTCCACACAAAAATGTACCCACATGCATTGCATTTAATGTGGGGTGTTGTGCTTGAAGAAAACGAGGAGACATGGGGGTCCCCGATGGTGAGAGGTGAAAAAAATGAAGGGTGTGCCATAGGGTAGGGTTACTGGTGTAACCCATGCGTGGAGGAAGAAGAAGACATAGCTAGGTGAAATTCCAGGGAAAAACAGATGGTCCAGATCGATCCCAACATCGATCAAAGTGATGAGATGCATCTGTTGTTTTAAAAGAATTGAGCGCCTTACATTAGATCTAAGTTTCATCGGAAGGTCTATGTTCAATGCAGAAATTTAAAAACCTCAAACGGCCATGATTAGATCATGTCGGATCGAACATTGACATAAACTGTGGAGAGAGACACGGTCGCTGAGGGTCAAGCGTGGGATTGGAAACAACGGCCCAGATCACGCACGACATGATCCGATGGTACAGATCGTGTTTAGCCTGAAAACTGCTTCCCACATCGAAACAGAGAGCAGTTTTCACCTCCCTTATAACCTTGGGCCTCCTAACAAGTGCTCAGAAATAACACAACACCCACGAAAGGGGCCCTATACATGGGCTCCCACCTGCAGGCCTTGGCCTACCAAGACCCTGCCGTGGCCTCACACCCACACAGGTGTGCCTATGTGCTCCTGCTCTCTCCCGAGCACCCTACGGGGAACCTCTTCCCGAGATCGGGCCAGCCTTGGCATTGGGATGAGGGTCAGGCTCAGCCACTTCGTGTGAGCTGCCTCTCTCCGCCCTAGCCAAAAAGGGCTGGCCCTAGTGGTCCAATTTTGTTTTTAAGAAGCTACACTAAAAAAAATTTAAGAAGAAGAAACAATCCATTTATTAAAACTATATAGAATTTTATATTCTTAAACATTAATGAATACAAATTAAGCTTGTTTTAGTTATCGGTATTTCTAAAATTAAAAATACTAAACCCATTTTTTTAACTAAAAAATTTACAAAGTGGATATTTTAATAAACCTACATTATAATATATATACTTGTATCCTAAAAAACATAGTTCAATCAAAACATAATTTAATTTGGAAAACTTAAACATAGTTTATATCATTTTTTAGAAATGAAAATCGTTATATTATATTTGAAAAATTTGCAAGTTGTTTTGAATTCCTTAATTCTATTCAAAATCACTTCATGGTGAACTGATGTTTTACACCATATCATTTTAGAGTCCATAAATGATTGTTTAATTATTACCTAATCATAACTCAATTATTTGGAAACTAATTAATATTTAAATAAGTTCACTTATCCCTACAAGCTCCAATGACTATTTTTTTGTATATGTTAGATTCCAATGGTCACAAGAGAAATGGTCGAAAAAGCGTCCTATAAATCCAAATGATTCGGTGTTCTAAAAATCAAAAGGAAGAAGATGGTGCTTGCCATTCCACGGATGCTTAGCATGGTTTTTATGATCGCAGTGGTGATGTTTTCTGCTTTAGTTGACTCGAAGGATCTCCTTTACTTACTGTGCCTCATTGTGGTGATTGGGGGTATTCTAGTAGTTCTAATAGAGTTTTTAATAGGTATATTTGGTTAGCATGATTACTCTTTTGATCTTGGTGTATTGTAGACACTACGGTGTTCGTATTTAAATAAATATCCTTATGTTTATCCTTTAAATTTTTGATTGGTTAAAAGGGACATAACAAAAGTAAATGCATAATATCATTATTATATGATACCCAAACTTCAGGGTGTTACACATTTTTTTTACTTGTCATAATATTGATTTTCATTTTATTTTTGGTATTTTTTATATGTTGGGTTTATGTATTATTTTTCATGAGCTTCTTTTATTAGTTCATGTGGGCCTTTTATTCGGTTTATACATAGGGAATGTGCCATTTCCCTTTGTTTTCTTTCCCATTTGATCTATGTCATCCTCATACCTGATGTTGATCCATTGATCTATATGATCCTATATTTTTTCTATTCCTCCCTTTTTTCATTCTTCGTGATACATATGGGCTTGATCTATGGGTGACCCTTGATAGCTAATTCTCTGATGTCATATTTCCTTATTTTGTTGTTTAAGTGGTTATGTTGGGACAATTATCTTGATTTTTCATATCCTTGGTTATATGCTCCAGTATTCCACTACCCCTACTATAATGACTCCTCGATTTGGAATCTACCTCTCCACTTTTGGGAGATTTAGTTGGGTGAAAAACTCCATGGTTTTGGGAACTTTATTTTTCCTCGAGGGAGAAGAGTAAATAAAGGAGCACTGGTGGGATTCCTTGACGTACCAAAGAAGAAATAGTGATCTAGATAAGTTTTGATCATCTTAATCTATGCTTGGTGAGGATCTCTGATGAAGTCCTAGTGTTCCTTGGTTTTCCTTTCACCTAGATGGAAATGATGATAATATAGGAGTACAGTGTCGAGGACCCAAACAATAAGACCTAATTGCATAGAGGCTCTATGAAAACACATAGGAGAGATTTATCCCTATTAAAGGGCCTTAGTATGGTATTATTATTCTTTTATATTGGTTATTTATGCCTTGTATTATATTATTCTATGGTTCTATGTTGCGTGTGTTGTTTGAGTTTTTCCAAGGTGCATTGTATATGATGAATCCCCAACTTGGTTCTACTGTGAGTCCTGGCATTTCAAGAACCTGAACTTTGGATATTCTCATCACGTTCCTTTTTCTTATACGGTTATGTTTCACTATTTTTCACATATCATTTATAATCACATTTTTTTTTCATAGTGTAATCTTGGTACCCATGCACCATGCATATCAGCCAAATAAATTAATAATGTCAAAAACCTATGGTCCTCTTTATGATTTGATTACTACGTTATGTCAATCATTTCTATTGATCATCTATCTTTTGTTTGAGGATGTTATCTCTAATAGGTCTTGGTACTAATCAGTATTAATATCAAACTGGTTATTTATATTCTCATTAGCATGTTATCTAATGTAAATGTTTCCATGAATCAGTACTTTTTATTCTCTCATTCTTTGTTTATGGTTTGTTAGAATCTGAATGTTACACTTCTGATTATGAGAATTCATTACACGATTTGTATTATTCATGTTTTCTTGATTCTTCTGACTATTTTTTTAATTATAAACATGTTACTTTTTTTTTGTAATTTTGAGAAACAATATTATACCCATACAACTCAATTACTTCATGGAAAGTGGGTTACCTCCTAGTACAACCCACAATTGTTTTTATATAATCTGGAAAAAAATATTTAGTAAGTTTGCTATTGGGATCAAATATTATTGGCCCCTTCATGATGTGAAAATTGTGAGATAAAAGCAAAGTAAATATAAATAAAAAATGAATAATAGATGTAACATAGAAAACCCCACAAATAAATAGGGGTAAAAAACAAAGAAAAATAGAATGATACCACTATGGTAAAAGAGGTTAAACACACTCTCTTTATATTATAATGAATTTATCTATGTAATTAACTATACTGAGTAATGTATAATTCACCTCAAAAAATACAACACTAAAAATGTTGAAATAGGAAGCTTAATACTTGATGTGATGATTCTAAAATACTCAAAGCGCTCTACCTTTTACAGGCAAGACCCTTACTTGATCTTCCTCCTCTATTTAACTCCATGGGTTAGTTTTTCCACCCATCCCACTGACCACACTAGCCCCCTTTGAAAAATCAAGGTGGAGAAATTGTTTGTGAGAAACAAATGCCAATATATATCACACATGGATATCTGATTGGGATCCAATAATATTTCCAAAAATCTTTTCTATCTTCCATCTATGTTGCTCTTATATCTATGATTATGGTTGAGGTTTTTTTCTATATTAACATAACAATGTTAATAAACTTCATCATAAAATTAACCTAGTTTTCATTAATATATATTTTCTACATATCCACTCTTCGTTCCTCCACCACATCTCGAACAATGTGATATTATACCATAATGTGATTTATCTTGGAATGAAAAGATAGATTCCTTTTAATTTTCAAGGTGCTAAGATTGTCACAAAACAATTGGATATACTTCTGTCATTGTCCGGGATACTCTGGTTTCCTTCACATCTAAATCATTTCTTTGCAAGCCTATGTAGTTTTCATGTACTCTGCCTTAGTCATGGATAAATATATAACAGACTACAACTTTGAATTCCAGCTCACAACTCATCCTATTAAATTAAACACATAACCCAAAGTGTATTTTCATTGGCATTAATAACCTTCAAAATCAGAATCTCTGTAGGCTCTAATAGTGAAATTTGATCCTCAAAAACATAATACAGCATATGGGATCTACTTGACGTATCTAAGGGTCTTATTTAATATGTTACAATGCTCCCGTGTTTAATTCTCAACATACCAACTAACTTCTCCCCCTACATGTGCAATTTATGGTCACATATAAACAATAGATAAAATCATAGTACACTCTGCTGGTGCATAAGGTAATTGAGACATCTATATCCTCTAAACATCACTGTTATCACCGTTAGGATTCATCATAGAGGATAATATAAAATTAATAATATGCTGGGTAAATTTAGGTTTAAAATGTCACATGTGGAAGTATTTCAAGATATTCCCCAAGAATTTTTTTTCATAGCTAAATCAAACCCTCATTTCTATCTCATTAAATATGTATCCACATATATTATGTTTTGGTCATAATTCCTTCATATCATACTCCCATGAAAACTATCAACATGTCATCCACATAAAATAGAAGAATCATAAAATCATTACCATCCGAACCCATAAAATATGCACAAGTATCTGAATGAAGTATTTTGTTCCCAATACTCATGATATAGGAATAAAATATCTTGTACCAACACCTTGGTGCCTGCTTAATACCATAAAATTTTTTTCTCAACCTAAAAACCAAGTTCACTATTCCTAACATTGAAAAAAATTCCAATTAGAGAATACATATTTATTTATCAAGATCAGCATGTATAAAATTTTTCTTCACATCTAGCTACTATAGACTTAAACTATATATTTCACACATTCCCATAACAATCTGAAAAGTCGTTATTATAACAATGGGAGAAAATATTTCCTTTAAATCAATAACTTATACCTATGCATATTCTTTGACCACCAGTCGTCCTTGATATCATTAAAATTATTCCTTTTCATCCCAATTGATTTTAAAGAACCTCTTTTCTGATATTCTTCCATCCATGAGGTAATGGATCAATATCTCATGTCTTGTTCTTATGAAGGCCATCATGTTTCTCCGGAATTTCTTCCATCCATGAGGATATTTTTGAACTCCACATCACATCCAAAAAAATAATATGGATTACTGTCCTCCATCAATAATTAGTACACAATATTTCTCTCAGTGATAAATTCTTTGTTCCATATTGGTTCTCTTTTATCTTGAGTTTATCATCATAGTACAAAATCAATAATAACTTGATCATCATTCTACTCAAAGGAAATTGGTTCTTCTATGGATTCTTCATCCACCCCAACTATTATAGTATATGTGTTCCCTTTCTTCAAGTCCCCATTAATCACCACTTTCACCTTATCTTCTAGACATATAACATCCATACTGATGATAAGTCAATGGGTAATGGGGTCTCACATATGATACTCCTTCACACCATCAATGTATCCTAAGAATTTACAATCATTGGATCGCAATTCCAACATCAATATTTCCTAATCATTAAAAAATATATAAACATGACCTCCATAATTATGTAACCAGGAAAAATTAGTAGGTTTAACACTCCACATATTCATTATTGTATTCATATCAATCATCACAAAATTAAATCGATTGATCACATAACATGTTCTCTTCAATACTTTATCCTATATCTTCTTGAAAATTCCTATAGTCTTCAATATCTCCCTTGTTCTTTTGAACAAGGTTATGTTCACCCACTTTTCCACTCCATTTTCTTGAGGAGTGTAAGAAACCACGAATTGTCTCTTGATTCCTTCTCATTGAAAAAAAAACTATCAAACTCCTCACTTGAATATTTTCCACCACTATCAATCCTCAAACACTTGATCTTCATTCAATATTCCATATTTATCAAAGATTTGAATGTTTTGAAGACTTTAAAAACACTTGATTTCATCTTGATTGGGTACACCTATCATCTCATGGAATAATCCTAAAGGAATTATACAAAGAAACTTTATCTTCCTAGGGTTATAAACAGTGCTTCCTAAATATAGGGATCGATCAAATCTAAGAAATCATTGCTCCTCATTGTCGACGTCAGAAAATTCAACCAATGTTTGTTGAAAAATCATAATGCTCCCAAAATGGAAAGGATACCTTTTTAATCTAGGAAGAAACTTATGTTTAGTAAGAATCATCAAGCTTCATTTGAACATAAGACCGAGCTTTTGATACAATTACTTCCTTAATGCATTTGTTGAGGTAGTTAACATGACAACTATTGTAATGTCTCAGAAATTCCATATAATTGTTTTAAATTATATGGAATAATTTTGAGACCTCAAAATATGACGGTGTGCTATTCTACGGCCCAGGGTGTCCAGAATGATCTGTCACAGTTTTATTAAGCTTTAATTAGCGCTTGTAAGTAGATTTCCTAAAAACGTGGAATAAATATTTATTGTTTAATGGAATTAAAAATATGAGGACATTGTTGCGCTCAGAATGGATAGTTTACCCTAAGAACGGCTTAAGTTTAGTCGGTGCGGGCCTCCTGTGAGGAAACCTGAAAATTGAATAACCGTATATAAAATAATTAATTACAATTATTTTATTTTTTCAATGCTTATATCTCACAAACGGTAACTAGAATAAAAAATCTGAGACCACCACTAATCTCATGAGGGTATATTCTTTTTAAGAAGATACTAACATTGGCCGACGCGGGCCACCAGTGACAGTTACTTTTTGGCCGTAAATAAAATAATTAAGTAACAGTTATTTTATTGTAAAATCCATAACTTTTAAATGGTAACTCGGATTGGAAATCTGATAGTACCGTTGGGTTCATTGGGGCATGTTTCAATTATGAATATCCTAACCTCAATCGGTGTGGGTTGAGTGTGACTGTTAATAATTTTCTGATCTTTTTTTTGGGTACATTCAGTAAACGCATGAGTGGAATTTCTAACTTATGAACGGTTGTTCGACTTCAAAATCTGAGGGCATCGTTGAACCCACACCGCCATGATTCTCTTAAGAGAGGCATAACTTCGACCATAGTAGGTTAGGTGAAAAAGCTATTTTTTGGACTTTTGGAGGATTATTAATATAACATGTTCTGTTATTTTATTTTCCTTCCTTCCTCCAATGGACGAATGACGCTGGCAGGACCGACGAGTTGTCAAGCCAATAAATGGATTAACTCTTCTTTTCTTGTAACCACACCCTTGGAAATTCGAGAGGTTCATTAATAAAATAAACCTCATTAATTCAACGAGCGTTTTACACTCTTTCTCCTCTCTTATTTATATAGAGCATGGGGAGGGGTGTTGGCATGGCTTTACAAAATGACGAAGCTCTGGCAAAGCACCGCGACACCAACCACCAGGAGGACGAGACTGGTTCCAACAAGCGGTGACAAGAACCACCGAGTGACGAACTGACGACAACGATAAATGAGGTTCTTGTCGACCACCGTTAGCAGATGTCTCTTCCAGGTAGGGGGTTATTTTAATTTATGCGTTTTTGTTTCCCTCTTCCACATACATGAAATTATATGAAGAACGTGGTTCAACCGACTAATTGGTTGAACCATGATTCATCCTTCTGTATAGGAGGTTATTGCGGGGAATCTTGTGGGGTTATTATTCTATACAATACAAATGTTTATTGAAGTCCCTTAATATCCTTCATATTGCGAGCTAACGTGGGGGGTTCAGGCCTTACAAACTCGGCCCGAACCCTCCGCTATCTTTCTTTCCTTGCACCGCCTCGGAAGACCGCTAACATGACGACACACGCCGCAAGAGGAGGGTCACGACTCGTCAGCCGCCTCACCAACCAAATAGCCTCAGGGATTTTTAGGAATTCAGGTGACTAGGGGGTTACACCCCCCCCACCCTCGAATCGGATTGAACTGGGCCGCATCCCTCAGAGAGTGTCGCTGCCCTTTGCACCGGGCCTCCACACTTGGACTGGGATGTCACCCTTGGGTCGGGCCGCGGTCCTTAGATTGAATGACCTCTCTATGAGTGGGTTGTCGCCCTCGCACTGGGCCTCCCCCCTTGCACTGGGCCCCCGCCCTTAGGGCGGGCATGCGCCTCCACACTGGGTCGCCTCCGTCAGACCGAGCCACCACCCTCAAAGTGGCCCGCCTCCTGCGACAGGGTAGCCGCCCCGCGCTGGTCGGGCCACCCCATTGCGGGCCACCCCCATGTGGGATACCCCCCTTGTGGGCCACCCTATTCTGTCCTAGTCGCCCTTGCGGGCCTCCCCCCTTTTAGGCCGCGGTGGGATACCCTTGCGGACCACCCCTCTTGCGAGTCAGACCAAACATCGGCCCATCAGGTTGAGTCCACCCTGGCTCTTAGGGCCGAGTCCACCATGGCCCAGCGCAGAGCGAGTCAGGAAGGGTCGGTCCAACCAGGTCAAACTGGACCCAGGACCGACCGGACCCTGGAATACTTAAAGAAGCATATCATGAGAACCAGACGTCTATTTGATGAACCGTCAACAGTGTTGGGATCTTTGTATCGAGACTGTCCTTTTGGTATTCTCCAATTGAGTTTTTTCGATAGTTGGAGTAAGGAAGGGTTGGATCGAACCCGAATCCAACCAGGCCCCCGAAGCTAAAAAATTTATAACTCACAGACCGGGCGTCCGATTGATGCATCATCTATCGTGTTGGAAACTGTACGACATGGAGGTCCATTGAGTTATTCCTTTGTGGATCTTAGTGGTGGTCGAGGTATGTTCGATATCTTGAGGGAAATATTCTACAGAACTTGAGCGTATTGGGTGCAAGGAAACCTGTGGAAGGCTGTTACATGAAGAAAGAACATCGATCCTATGTGGGAAAGATCCTGTGTGGGTCAGTGCTCAGCAATCCTATGTGGTTCAATGCATATTGATCATGTGTGGGTCAGATCCTGTGTGGGCCAGCGGGGGGTTAGTTACCTATTGATCCTGTATGGGTCAGTAGTAGTTATTCATAATAGAATAAGATGATATAGTTTATGACTAATCTTCTGTACTTCTGTACTTAAGTTATACCTAATTGTGAGCTGAGTCTTTTGCATGTGTGGTACTTCTTGCTTTCTGGTGTTACCTGTGTGGTACTTTTACCTTTGTGGTATGGTATTTGTGGTGTTACCTGTTTAGTATTTATATCTTTGTGGTGTTACTTGTGTGGTACTTCTACCTTCATTGAGTTACCTTCGTGGTTTTATCTTCGTGGTGTTACCTATCATGGAAGGTGGGCCATTAGAAGTCCGGGAACACCCTCTGAGGGTTCCTGCCAGCCAGAAAATGCAGCGGGGGACTCACCACCCTGTCCCTCACCGAACACAGAAATAATATTATCAACATCCTCGCCCACTGCTCATTCACCACCGCCATGTGTATGCAGCTCTTGTAATTCCCATTCATCTAAGCCTTCGATTTTCCCTTTCATTATGACTATGAAAATCAGAAGTGTTAAATGGATTAGTGGTGAATGCGGATGGGTATACCATAAAGGTGTTGTTGATTAGAACATTGAACATGGCTGGAGTGGGGGTGACAGAATTCCACCTGCCATAGTACGAAACGTGGAGGCCACCCACATCGTCCTGGTGGAGGATGGTAATGGAGGTGGGATCACAGTGGGGTCCCATCCCCAGTGTCACCTCCGATCACCAGCAAGGAGGGTAGTAATTTAGACACACATTCAATTCATTTCCAATGAACAAATCCTGAAGGTAACTGCATCCCACCCCAAGGCCAATGCACATCACCTACTTGATCACCACCGACAGACCGCTCATGGCCTCATTGTACTCCTCCCACTCATTCCTACCCCCCGTAACAAATGGATCATCGAATATATGGACATTTTCCAACTTCTAATCACCACCAAGTTGAAATGTAAGGAATGTTTCTCATTTAATTCTCAGAAAATTACCCGAAATCTCAAAAATCAGTGCCCAAGGTCTGCAAGAAGTACTTTTCCATGCTCAGGGCGGCGGCTTCTGTGAAGTGGAAGAACAATATCTATTTCCACAAAAACTGCATCGTGAACCTATCGGTGAGGTCGTCGGAGTATCCTTGGTGATCCCCAGAGATCCTCTTCACCATCTGCTTCTCTTGTAGCAGCATGCTGAAGAACCGCTCCAATCCGGCATGGGCTCGGGCAACGATCTGCGGGTCCACGCTGGGATTCCGAAAAATAAAATAAAAAAACAATCCACATTATTTTAAAAAAAACATTGAAAAAAATGATTTTTATCATTGAAAAAATTGATTTTTATCATTGAAAAAAATTAAAAAATCCTCATTATTTGATAAAAAATATGCATAAAAATTTTTTCTCTCAAATATCCCCAAGCTTAAACCATGCTTGTCCTCAAGCATAAAATCTTCACATGGAAATCAAAGAACACCAATGTTACCAAAATTCAAATTCCAATGCAATAAAATCAAAAAATATTCAATGTGAAATTAATCTTTCAAAAATCTACATAAAATATCAATTTAATTATTCATTTTTCGAAGAAACAAATAATTCACATATTTTACTTTTTCCCTTTGAAAATTAATGGAACATCTCATTTCATTCATTCAATCTCCTTTATTTATTATTATTAAACATGCCAAGTCACGATTTACCTCACTTTTGATTCTTTTCTCTCATCGGTCATGATACGGTTCAAGTAGATTTATGCTTATATCATGACAAACAATCTCCTTATCCATAATCTTGTAAATGAACTACTTTCTCCACTTTGTAAAGACAAAAAATACATAAAATCACGAGGAAATTCAATTAAGGTTCTATTGACATTGAGGATTAAGGTTTGTAGGATTTGATGCATTAAAAATTATGTCTCAAGGAGGAGGCTAATCTTTTATGTACTATTCATGATATAAAATGTAAAAATATAATGAAATTATCCCCTTAAAATTACCAACAACCACTTCCCAAAACTCAAAGAAAGGGTTATGATCAAATAATCATAATGAATGATTTGTGCTACCTCTGGAATAATTTTTTTATTTGGTATTTTTTATCCTTTTTTCAAAATTTATCATTATATAAAACCTCACATCCATGACATAACCATATAGGATCATAAGATCATTAGTCTGAAAAATGGTGATTTTTTGTTTTCCCAAATCACAACCCATTTTTTTCTCCTTTTGTTGGTTCTTTTTGTCCTTTTTGTCATTTTATTAAATTCATGTGTGGAAACAATAGAGTATAATGAATGATTTCACAACCTTTTACAATTACCAAAATAATACTCCCACATTTCTTCCTTATAATGTATATCATCCCATACACCATGACTCCATTTACCCCCACACTTCAACATTAAAATATAATGAAAATACTTAGAGGGGGGTAGGAATGGATAAAAATGGATTGAAATATGGCTCATTACTATAAAGGACATTCATGGCCTCTATGGGCTAAAAGAATGACTGATGTAAAGGTGGTATTTTAAGGAATATTATCTTTTTAAAGGATGCCTCAATAATTTTAAATGTGTATTTTCATATTCATAGACTTGAAAAGTTTTAATACAAGTTCCAGTCAGTTACATGTCCCAAGATCACTCAAAAAATATGCTCAAGAATAAATAGGATGTACTTGGTCTAAAAATCCTCTTAGGAATGGGAAATAAAAAATTGGACAATCACTCATGGAATGACTAATAAATCAATTCACATGAACTTCATAAATTCCAAGCATGAAGGATGGTAGGGAAATTTCATTTACATGAATCAATTAATTCCTTCAAATAATGAGTCATTACTTAAATATCCATTATTCATTTTAAAAATTCAATTATTAATTTCAATAATTTAATAATTTAAACATTGAAATCTAAAACGTGGCATCTCAGGATTCCTAAGAAACACATGTCTCCTAGATAAGCCAAGCAAAACATGAATTTAAGTTTGGGAATGAAATGTTATCTTTAATACTCAAAACATGTTGTGGAAAAAAATGTGGAATGTTTGAAACATAAAACACAAAATTTGAACACCCTTTTCCCATGAAACATGGTCTTTCCCCTTCACTGTCTGGGGATTCCTTCTACCATCGTGATCCTACAAAATAAAATTACTCAATTAATCACACTGATCATTTCATTTAAGCTTAAAATGAAAAGAGGGAGGTTTCCTCATGCTAAATTATTTCAAATAAAAGAAATTAACATCTAAATTCCTAGAAAGAAAGTAAAGATAAATCTTGGTATTATCCCCCAAGTGGGCCATGAATTTTGACTACCTCCAAGGGGCAGTAACAACTATTATCCAAAGTCTGATGGAGGATGAAGCTTCTTTGATTGGAACCACCACATGTGGAATTTCTCAACTTGTGCTTCATTCTTCTGGGTGAGTAATGATCCATGGATAGAGTACAACATATCCCCCCCCTTCACACTGAGGTATAGCTTGCATGGTGGGGTAGGATGAAGTATGAATCATCCTCCTTCTATGTTGATACTTGTGAAAACTCTTCTTCTCTGTCCATTGGTTCCTCAAGGTATTTTTTATCAAAAGAATAGTCAATAGGAAAGTAAGAGTGAAATTCTATTTGAATAATATTAAAAAAAGAAGTATCAATATCAAATTTTTCCCCATCAAAGTATGAATATTTTATCATGGTTTCCTTATAAGAATACACTACAATATTTTCATGAACTTTCTTCAATATATATTAAATGTGTCCAGGGAGTTCCATATGTTCCTCAACATGTGCACATCCTGGTTCTTCTCTATCCTCCATGGAATAGCTGAGATTTTCAGATTCTGTAAAATCAAAACCACGTGGAGTGATGTGGAATTCATATTCAACAAAATTATAAGGGATTGAGTCAATAAATGGTTCAAATTCATGAGTAAGTTCAGCTTCAATCTCTACCTCAGTGGTAAGTGCCTCTTGGAGTAGACTCTCTGAGGATGGAGGTAGGTAGTCGGGCTTCTCGATCTTGCCTTCAAATTCCACCACTTGGGTGGTTTCTTCCTTTAGTGGTGATGAATCTTCCTCTTTTTATTGTATGGAGAGGTCAGGTAGTTCCTCTCATTTAATCAAAAATTCATCCAAACTTTTTTGATGACCCACTTTTAGCTAACTAGGTATGTGTTCCTCCCTTGACTCCTTAGGTTCTTCAATTTCAATTATATTTGGTGAAATTTATTCCACCACTTTTTCCGGTAATTCCTTTGTCTTAGGTTTGGGTTACTCCATTAATGCCCGAACATAATCAAAAGCTCTATCAGACTTTCTGGTAAACTGTTCAATTATTTCTCTATGTTCATGCACCAAATCTCTTCTAAAATATTTATCTTCTTCTTGTTGTTGTTGCTGAACTTGTGAGTAATTTTTCCATGCATTATATTAGAAATTTGAATACATCATGGAAGTATTTTTTTAGTTTCTTTAAACGAAATTAAATCTAACTAAGATGTGAAAATAGAAAAGGTAAATAAACAAATGATTGTATCCTTGGTAACAACATGAGATTTGACGCACGCCTGTCATAGGGCGTGGAAAAAAATTATATTTTTCCTACTGCAACATAGTGGCTGACCATAGTCATCTCTCTTGAATAGACTTCTCAATGTAGTTCACTTACATTATCTAATTAACCTATTATATCTCTTTTTGTGGTTTTGTTTATTAAATTAAAGTGATGAAAATATTTTTGGGTTTTTTATTATTTAAAATAATGACATGTGAATCAAGAATTCTAAATTTATACTAAGATGCAAGTCTAAACAGAATGAATTAATAACAAAGAACATGGTTTTTGGGGTTGGTTAAATGTTCAATCATTATGATCCTTTATATATTTTATTTTTGTTTGATAATACAAACATGAAATATCATGTTTGAACTACTATTATTTAATTATGAATTGTGGAATATCATTGAATGTTTGAGCACTCTCAATTCCACCTCCTCCATTAATACAAGTTGGTTACACACAATTATCTAGAATGTTTCATCTTCCAGGACCCAGTTCAATCGAAGTAATTTCATATATTGATTAGCTCTAATCAAACGTGTGAAGAAATAACCATTAGAGATAGGAAAAATGATTAAATAAAAGAATATTGATAGGTTTAGATGCATGTCATTGGAGTTAGTCACAACATCAAAGACATTCACCTTACCTGTGCATTCTACTCAAATCTATCTACAAACATAAAATTAAACATTAAATAAAATTCATGATCACCTTCACCTCCCCTCAGGCCAAGTCTCGGGGTTAGCCTCTCATTTCTAAGGGTAAGATATTACTCAATGGAGTGGGTGAAAGAGAAGAGATAGAGGGAAATAAAATAAGAAATTTGGGTGGAGAAACACAAAGGAATGGACTAATAAAATTAAAATTTGAATTAAAATTGAAAAATAATAAAAAATTAAATTTAAAATAAAATATAAAGAATAAAATAGGCGGGAAAGAGGATAATAAGTTTCTCATTCCCTGGTGCGATCCCTCTTTAGCTGTGGGTGTCTAGCTGATGATTTGGGAAGAAGGCGATGGCCTCCTTTTATTGGCAGAATCCATTCCTCTGAATGATTGCACATTATTGGCCTATTAAATGTTAGATTAATGTTTTGAACCCTTCACAAAAGTTATTCAATAATGAGGGTTCCATTCACCCTCTAAATTTCAGCTCATTTAGCCACATGATAAAATAGTTATTGAATTTTCATTGAATAAGAATTTTTATGGCCGAAATTTCCAAGAAGTTGTCTTCAAATTTATAATGATCAATGGAAACATTAATGACTTCAAAATCTTTCCAAATTTTTTTTAAGTTGGTCTTATGTTTCCTAGTTCTATATTAGGTGGAATCACCTAAATATGAGGTGAGGAGACTGATTGTTTCATCCGTTATAGTGGTGGGGTCCATTCTATTTTCCTAGAAAAATTTCCAACCTCAATGAATTTTTTGGACTAATATATCTTTGAATAAAATATATGTCGTTAAGATAAAGTTGAATGAAATAAAATAATGATTCTATGAAAAATAATCATGAATTTTGGAATTATATTTTATTTAAAAAATGACAAAAATACCGTTGTCGTAATAATCTGTCAAAAATCCAAAATTATAAACTTTTCTCAATTTTGCTCATAATCATTCTAAAATTCAAAATAACCATTATTTTAATAAATCATTGAATGAAATGGGTTTTATCATTGAATAGAATTAAAAAATCTTCATTATTTGATAAAAAATATGCACATAAATTTTCTCTCTCAAATACACCCTCACTTAGACCATGCTTGTCCTCGAGCATATAATATTAACATAGAAATGACAGGACACCAATGTTACCAATATTCAAATTCCAATTCAACTAAATCAAAAAAAATTCAATGTAAAATCAAACATTCAAAATTTTTCAAAAATATAAATTTAATTCCCCATTTTTCAAAGAAACAAATAAATCACATATTTCACTTTTACCATTTGAAAATAGATGGAACTTATCCTTTCATTCATTCAAGCTCTTTGATTAATTATTATTAAACATTACAATTCATGATTTACCTAACTTTTTATTATTTTCTCTTATTACTCATTATACAATTAATGTAGATTTATTCTCATATCATGAGAACATGATCCTTATCCATAGTCTTGTAAATAAACTATTCTCTCTACTTTGTAAAGACAAAATGCACATAAAATCATGAGGACTTGAAATTAAGGTTCTATTGACTCCGAGGTTTAAGGTTGGTAGGAATTTATTCTTTAATAATTAAGGCTTAATGAGGAGGCTAATATATTAAGTACTCTGCAAGATATCAAAAGTAAAAATATAATGAAATTATCCCCTTCATAGTAGCAACACCCACTTCCCAAAACTCATAGAAAATGTTATGATCAAGTAAGCATAATGAATGATCTGTGAACCCTCTTGAATATTTCTTTTATTTTGTACTTTATTTTATTTTTTTGAAAGTTATGATTTTTTCATACCTCATATCAATCACCTAACCATATATGCTCATAAGATCATCAGTCTAGAAAATGGTGATTTTGGGTTTTCCAAAATCATAACCCATATTTTTCTCTTTTTGTTGGTTATTTTTGTCATTTTGTCATTTTTTTAATTCAAGAGGGGGAAAATAGAGTATAATGAGTGATTCCACAACCTTTTACAATTACCACAATAAAACCCCTACACTTCTTCCCATCCACCATGATTCGCCTTACACGCACTCCCCAACATTAAAATATCATGAAAATACTCAGAGGAGGGTAGGAATAGATAAAAATGGATTGAAACATGACTCATTCCGATAAATGTCATTCATGATCTCTATGTGCTAAAAGAAGGATTGATGTAAAGGTATTATTTTAAGGAATATTAGCTTTTCAATGGATGACTCAATCATTTTAAATGTATTTTTGCACTGTCATAGATTTGACAAGTTTCAATACATGTTATGGTTGGTTACATGTCCCAAGATTACTCAAGAAATATGCTCAAGAATAAATAATAAGTAATTGGTCGAAAAATCTTATCGAGAATGGGAAATATAATATTAGACAATCACTCATGGCATGACTAATAAATCATTTCCCATAAACTTCAGAAATTCAAAGCTTGAAGGATGGTAGAGAAATTTAATTTAAATGAATCAATTAATTCCTTCAAATCTGGAGTCATTACTTCAATATCCATGATTAATTTTAAAAACTCAATTATTAATTTCTATCATTTAATAATATCAACATTGAAATCTAAAACATGGAATCAAAGGATTCCTAAGAAACTCATGTCTCGTAAATAAGTCGAGTAAAACATGAATTCGAGTTTCGGCATGCAATTTTATCTTTAAAGCTCAAAACATGTTGTGGACAAAAATGTGGAGAGTTTAAAAGATAAAACACTAAAATTGAACACCATTTTTCTATGAAACATGGTCCTTCTAGTTCACTATATGGGGCATCCATCTACCGTTATGATCCTACAAAAGAAAATTACTCAATTAATCACAATGATCATTTCATTTAAGATAAAAATAAAAAAGAGTGTGGGGGCCACATGCTAAATTATTTCAAAGAAAATAAATTGACATCTGAATTCTTAGAAAGCAAGTAAAGATAAATGTTGGTATTATCCCCTAAGTCGGCCCAGAATTTTGACTACCTCTAGAGGGAAGTATTGGGTATTATCCAATGTCTGATGGAGGATGAAGATTCTTTTATTTGAACCACTATAGGTGGATTTTCCTAGATTGTGCTTCATCCTACTGTGTGAGTAATGATCCAAGGATAGAGTACACCATATCCCCACCCCTTTAACAATGAGGTATATTATGTGTGGTGGGGGTAGGATGATGTATCAATCATCCTCCTTATAATTTTCTACTTGTGAAACCACTTATTCTCTGTACATTGGTTCCTCAAGGCATGCTTCATCAAAAGAATAGTCAGTGGGAAATTGAGAGTTTAATTCTATTTGAATAATATTAAAACAAGAAGTGTCAAGATCAAATTCTTCCCCATCAATGTAAGCATATTTTTTCATGGTTTCCTTAAGGAAATACACTAGTATGTCTTCATGAACTTCCATCAATAAATATTCAACATATCCAGGGAGACCCATATGTTCTTCATCATGTGTACATCTAAGTTCTTCTTCATCCTCAAAGGCATAGTTGAGATTATCTGATTCTGTATAATCAAAACCACAAGGAGTGATGTAGAATTCAGATTCAATAAAATTAGATGGGATAGATTCAATGAATGGTTCAATTAATGACGTATCTACAAGAGCATTAGAAAAAATGGTTAATACGCCCTAGTACATCACCTAGGGGTGCACCAATGCTCCTTCAAAAGAAGAAAGATAGACCAAAACAGGTGTATATCAATTACCAAGATATCAACAAGATCACAATAAATAAAAATTATCCTCAACCAAGGATTAATGACATTGTCAATCAACAACAAGGAGTGAAATCATTCTAAAAGGTGTATCTTATTTATGGATATCATCAACTAAAGTTGAAGAAGGAAGATATTCAAAAGACTACTTTCCTTACAGTTATTGGCACTATGAGTTTATAGTAATTCCCTTCAGACTAACTAATTTTCCTACAATCATTATGGATTTGAGGAATATATTCTTTAGATACCACCTCAACAAATTTTTGGTAGTGTTTATCGATTATATTCTTATTTATTCCAAGATTAAATAGGAACATGAAGAGAATCTAAAGATTGTGTTGGTGATATTAAAGAAGGAGAAAACATATTCTAAGTTCAAAAAGTGTGACTTTTGTTTGCAAGAAGTCACATTATTGGGGAACCTGAACATAAGTGATGGAATTTATGTGGACCCTTCAAAGACAAAGGCAATTGAAGAATAACCCAGACCCACTAGTGTCATAGAAATATATTGTTTTATAGATTAGTTGGTTACTATTTACATTTTGTGATAAATTTCTCATTACTTTTTTCAACTAACTAATTTAGCAAAAAATGGGGTAAATTATTTATGGACGAAAGATATGAGGAAAGCATTAAGGAGATCAAGAAGAGGCTAATAACTGTTCTTGTACTGTAATTTCCCAGTCAAGATAATTGTATCACTGTGAGGGGGAGAGAGTGAACCAGTGATATATTTTTCTTTTATATTTCCTTAATTATGTAATAACCTTAGAATCCAAAATCAATTTTTCCTTCCCTATTCAAAAAATTTAAACACACATCTACAGGAACAAATGAATTTATAAGTATCACTATTCAATAAGAATATTTAAATCATTTCTATGATTTTGAAATGATCTAATACCACACAATCTATTAGAAAATAATCCATTTGTGTGGAATACAATGAGTAGGATATTATGTTTCACTCATGTAGCTCTATATAAACAACTCAACAGTGAATGTGATCCTTCTATAACAAATGATGAAATACAAATGTTTGTAACAAAACATGATATTGTAATTCTTATTCATCTCTCACAAATGTATTATTTTTTAAAACATTCTTCAATTTCTTAACTAGAAGATGGTAAAAACATTTTTAAATTTTCGTTACAAAACTCATTATGATTTTCCAATCCAATTATCCCAGTCCAATTATCCCAGTTTTATTTCTCAATATGAAAAATATATTTCATTTTCAGAATACGGTAGAGAAAATTCTGAACCACTTCTTCTTCAATCCAAAAATCCCAATATGATTTTCCCAATTCGATGATTCAGCCCAATAAGATAACCAGTTGAATGAAAAAACAAAATATGAAAACCTCTTCATCTATCTAGAGTTATGTCTTCTCTATTCATCAATGTGAATAGTATATTTGTCAAATGTACAAAGAACGTTCCCTTTTATACTCACCCAAAAAATGGTTTGGGTGGGATTCCAAAAAAAATTCCCACTCAATCAAATTTTCTAAATCTAAACGTTCCTTTGAATTTTGGGTTCATATTAACTTCATAATCTCTACTCAACATTTATTAAAAATTCTCAAATATTCTCACAACTTCAACTCTGCTTTAGAATTTCTGTAATCATAATTCTAATTCTGATTTCTTATTTCAATTTGTTCTTACGACCTGCTTCATTATGATGAATACAAATTTAAAACAATATATTATTCTTCATCTCTTCTATTGACCGACATAAATTGTAAACAATGTAATTCAACCTATTTTAAATGTTTTACTAAATTGTTGATATAGGTCTCAATTTCGTCTTCATATTGGCCACCACATAATTTTCCTTTTCTTTTCATTCATCAGTTCAAAAAAATTATCCCTCCAATGATTATTATGGAATACCGAGTATGGACCGGTGTCACTAGATTCAGCATCAACAAATTATTTCTCTTCTGAATATGATACCAATAAATTTTCTAAACAAACAATTCTGCCTCTAATTAATATGATGACATATTGAATTCCATGGATCAACATTAGCAACTTATTTTTTTGAATACGATTCTCAAAATCTTCTTTCTTCAATGATTTTAATCTTCTAGATTTTCTTCTAATCGAAAACTAGAACCTTCATTATGACTATCCTACCATCCCTTTAAACAAATCTGTATCCAGAAATTTCATTACAATGATCTTTAGACCAGAACGATTAAAATACATAAACATTCTTCTTTCATAAACTTTTAACAAGTATCATGACTTTCTTTATGGCTTTTATTACATTGAAGAGAAACTTTATAACCATCTCACTTAACATGTAAAGTGTTGAAAATTCCCTATCATTGATAAACATATTTATTTCCTACTCATCTTCAATACAATTGACATGATTACAATCTGACTGAATATGATTGGAAGAATATGTTTCTCCAATTTCTTTAATCAATATTTCATCACAAGTTTTACAACTTACTTATGATTTATGAGAAGTCCAAGATCAGAAAAGCAACATCACATTTTCATCAAAGATAGGCAGATTCAAATTATTCCCCATTATGATGAAACATTTCATTCCAAACTTTGGCTGAGTTTGATGATCCTCTTCATCTATAAAATATATTCCCAATGTGATGGAATTTTATAACCATTATGATTCTAATATTATCGAATAAGATGGTCATTCTAATAATTATAAATTAAAAAGAGAGGTGATTTATTTTCTTCTTAAAATCCATTGACAACAAATGAAAATACCTGAATATGATATACATCTTTACTATCTTGGTACTAAGTATCTCCCACTTTGGATTTTTTTGTCAACCAAGGATCATAAATCACTGAACTTTTAATCCTCAAGCTATGTATTACATATCATTAATTATAAGACTACGTGTGCTAAATCATTGTAGGAAGGAAGAATTATTGACATAAAATGAATGATGTCCAAAAGTAGTGATTATGAAAAATTTCCTCATCTTTTCTTCCTCAAATTTTATACCTCTATATAATAAAAAAAAATTGTTTCCAACAACCACTCCAACAAACAGTTAGAATAGTTCACACACTTAAAATGATAAATTCACAATTTACCCACAACTCCCTCTATTTACATGCTTCCATAATGATAGATTTATAAAACAATCCCCCCCTTGAAAACACTTTCCAAAGATAAGATGAGATAGGGAACAAAAAAACATACCTCAACCATGATGAGAAAGAGGTTATATGACCTTGTTCAAGCTCAATTTAGAGAATAATTCCTTGGGTAAAGGTTTTGTGAAAATTTCGGCAGCTTGTTCCGATTTAGAAACATGATCCAACCTCAAATATTTATTCTACACATGATATCCGATGAAATAAATGTTTATATCAATAAGATTAAAATGAGAATGTTTTACTAAATTCATGGAAAGGTTGATTTCACTTTGATTATCACAACACAAGATAAAGGGTAACTTCATTTCAAAAATATAGTATTCTAACTGATTCTTCATCCACATAAGTTGGGTAGCAGATTGTGTAGTAGAAAAATATTCAGATTTAGTTGTAATGAGAGTTACTGAATTCTATTTCTTTATATTCAAAAAAACATAACGTTTACCTAGAAAAAATACTCCACCTGATGTGGATCTTCTATCATCAACATTTACTGCCCAATCAGCATCTTAATATCCAATAAAATCAATACTTTCTAAACTATCATACCTGATTTTGATATTTTTTTGGCCTTTGATGTATTTGAGGATTCTTTTTCTAGAAAGAAAATTCTATTATTTAGTATCACTATAAAATAATTCACAAAAGGTATCATAATAAACAATATTGGGTCCTAAGGTAGTAAAATATAAAAAAAAATCCAATAAACTTTGGAAACTCAATCTGATCATCATTCTGGTCTTCTCCATCTTTACTGAACATTGTTCCCACTGATATTGATGTGTAAACTAGTTTCGAATTTTCTATACTGATCTTTTTATGAATTTTGTTAGCATACTTTTCTCGATAAAGAAAAATGTGTTTCTTCTTTTATAATATTTATTACCTAATAATGTATTTCATTTCTCCCAACATGGAAATCTCAAACAACTTTTTCATTTATTTAGAAAAAAAATTCACAAGATCTTTCATTATTCTTAGTAAATATAATGTCCTTAATATAAACAATTATGATGAATGAAAACTATTGAATTTATTTGATGTGAATAATATTATCAACTCTTCCTTTCTTAAAACAGATATTCCTTAAGAAAGTATCTAGTTTGGAATACAATACCCTCATGGATTTCTTTAGTGAAAACAAGGATTTATTAAATATGCACGTATAACATTCCTCTTTCCCAAAAAAATATACATGGTTGTTCAATGTAAACTGCCTCATTAAGATCAACATTTATAATTGCAGACATTACATCCATTTGAAAAATTTTGTAACTTCATTGTGTACAAATAACAAGAAAATTTATTATTGTTTCTAACCTTTCCACCAAAGAAAAAGTTTCATCAAATTCAACACCTTCAATTTTAGAGTAACCTTTACATTATAATATTTCTTTGTTTGTTATCACTTCACCTTATTCATTCATTTGGTTCTAGGAAACGCACTTTGTACCAAAAAAATTTTGTTATCAGGATTAGGTATGAGTTCATATGAATCATTCTTTTCTATCTGGTCTAACTCTTCATTCATGGTCTGAACCCATTCAAGATACTCAAAATGTTTTTTCACATCATTCAGCCCAATTTTTGAATACACATAAATACGTGTAATATAATTTTTTGTTCTTATAGTTTGAACCTTTTTATGTTGATCACCAATAATGTTCTAAGTTTCCACAAGCATCCTCATCTTGGGATGAGATTTTAGATATTATTCTTCAACACGTGAAATAGACGAGTCTAATTCTTGTTTTTGAGTATGATTACAATTGGATGTGTCCTTATCAGAAATTTTGACAAAACATTCTTATTCCTGGTCAACTTCCTTATCTGATTGACTGAATTTATCCTTAAAATATTTTTCAATAACGTTCAAATTATTAGAATAAAAAATTAATTCTCTTTCTTTTTTGAAAAAATCTATATCTTCTTTCTTCTAGAGCATAACCAAGAAAAATTCCATCTTCACCTTTCTACTCAAACATTCCCAGATTTCCACATTTTATCTCCATAATGCATGGAATCCTAAAAACACTTAAGTGTTACAAACATGTGGTTTTTATATAAAAGATTTTGTATAGAGTCATATAAAAACATGGCCTATAGAAACATCAGTTTTGAATATAAACAACAATACTCATGGGTTACCTCCAATACGAATGATAAAGACTTTGTTCAAGTAACATAGTTCTCACCATTTCCACCAAACATATAATCTTCCATTAATCAACCCCATTTTTTGAGCTGTGTATATAGATCGATACACATGAAAAATTCATTTCTTCTTAGGTTAACATTCATATTATTCATTCTTATACTCATCACCATTATTAGTTTTCAACTTTTTCACTGAATACTCACTTTTCTTCTTAGCTTTTCTCTTAAAACCATTAAGCATTCTTAGAGCATATGATTTATGTTTCATATTAATAACACAAGTAATGTGATTAAATTCACCAATGAACGTGATAATGTAAATATCATCATTTTTTTATTGTTTTCTCATTGGTCCATAGATGTAGGAATGAATAAGTTCCAAGGGTTAATTTGAACAAATCTCAACGTTCTTATACACTGACTTTGTAGTTTTTCCCATATGAAAAATAGTGCAACAAAAATCTCATATTCATTGAAAATCAAGAATATCTAGAACACAATATCGCTTTCTTAATGTACTGTTTTTTATTTTACACATTTTTCCCATCCTTTTATGCTATAATTAATTTTCTTTTATCATACCCATGTAACAAGAGTTTTGTACCTCACCAACTTGAAATAAGTTTCCCGTTGTATGTTGGCCTCTTGTAACTATCTTATCATCCTTATCAATATTCACAAAAAATACATCTTTCCCGAAGGTAACATTGTTACCTTCATCACACAATTTTGAAACACTCAACAAGTTATGTTTCATCTCATCAATAAATAAATATTTCTTAGATCAGAACATTTCTTTCCCAATGATAGTTGATCCAACACCTTTGATTATTATGGTTTCATCATTGTTGAATGTCATAGTTACATCTTTGAAGTATTTTAAATTATTCAAAAAATATATATATCCTTTCATGTGGGAGGAACACCTGCTATCAAGATTCCTAGGTTGTTCACCTTTAAATGATTTGAGGGTAGTTTTAACAACAAGAGATTTTTCTTTCTTCACCTTCAGCTTATGAGAAATGATAAGAAAATTATATTGTACTGGTAACAAAAAAAAAATAAAACCCTTAGAAAGATTACCTGGTTGTTCACATCTATCAAAAATAGTGTATTGGGGTTGGAACCTATTTTTATTTTTTACACAATCATTATCAGGTTTCTTTATAACATCATTTTCATATTTATTATTTTGAGAAGATTGACTCCCCCGAACCCTATGACTTTAATAACATATGGAATAGTAGTAATGGTGTTGTTTTAACAATCAAATATTTGTTTTATTTATGATTCCCTCACAATACCAGTAGTAACCATAGAAATAATATTTTTTTCTATAGCTTCCATACTGACTGGAGTTATGAATAGGTTTGTTAACAACCATCTAATCGGAATTTTATTGACCACCAACCTTTCTATAATCAATATTAATCTTCTTTTTTAGCTTATTTATCCTTTTATCCTTATGATAACTAGAAATAATAGAAACATTTACATATTCATAATTTTTAGAAATATTTTTAGACTCAGGTTTTTCAAAAAATTATGAATTCTCAACTCTGTTAATCTTAGCCACATGTATAAATTTCCATGCTTTCTTATTTCCAGAAATAATTCTATCTTTCCGATCAACTATTGATGGTTAATTTTTTTATCCTTATCAGGTTTTTCCTTATGAAAACTTTCACCAACTTCATATATAGAATTTATGGAAATTATAATTTTATTTTTATCTTTTTAATGTTTTTACTGGACAAGTTCTAACTATTATTTGTATGCCTTTGACATCAATTCCAAATGTTCATTATGATTCTTTTCTTCCTTAAGATATTTTATCAAATCACTAATATCTAGTTGCATCTTTTTCTTCTCATCTAAAAAACATTTCATGAATGTTTTATGAGGAAAATTCTTCTTCCCACTTGTTGTTTTGTTTTTGAAGACTTCTAATATTTTTCAAATATATTTCAAATATTTTTTAAAAAAAATTTATGTTGAGTTTCTACTTAATCAGAACTGCTAATTTTGAATTCTTCATCATTAATTATTACACTAAAAGTATTCTTATCAACATTATCAGTAGAATTTTTGTATTTATATTTACTATCTTCTTATTCTTTATCATTAGAAAAGAAAATACACCTTTTAGATTGTGCGAATTTTTTAACCTTCCCTATGGAATAAAATTTTCCTTTCCTCCCAATTTCTTCCCTGACCTTCTTGGCCTTATTTCTTCTTCATCACCATCTTTTTCATTCTTTCTTTGTGGAAATTGTTTTTAAAGTGCCCTATGAATCCATATTCAAAACATTTCAAGGGAAAATTCCCTTTATATTTACCTATACCTCTTCTCACATTTTTAGAATAAAAGGATAAAATATCATCATGATTTTTACATTACTTATTTTCAGAATCAATATAACCACCTTCTTCTTCAATAATAATCTTCTTTTAATTCTCTTTATTCGAAGTATTGAATGAAATTTCCCTATCAAAATTAATTTTTATTTTCATATCTTTATACCATATTATTTTATAAGTGATGACAGTTCTATAAAAATAATATATAGAAATTTTTTTATGATATCTATATTGTAATTAATAAACTTTAGGATAAAAATTGTCAAGAATAATTCATAATATCTTTTCAATAACTATAGAATCCTTGAACTTTTAACTAAGACATCAGATAGTGTTGTTGACGTTATTTAACATGGTAAATAAGTCCCCAACAGATTCATACCCACCCATTTTCATTTTTTCATACTTCAGCCTCTAGATTTGAAATTTTTCTTCTTTACTTTTGTATTTCCTTCGTATATTTTTTTTCAGATTATCCCATATACCTTTAGCTATGGAAACACCCTTCACCATTAAAAATTCACTTTTATAAAGTGATGATAGTAAATAATTCTTGTCCCTTCCATCACTCTCAAGATTATTCTTATCAATAGATTAAGATGAACTTTATCATAAATAAGAGGAAATACATCTGTTGCTTCTTCAAGAAAATCATATCTAATATACATATGATAGGGAAACATTATATCTTTCCAGTTATGATAATTCATACCTTCAAAAACCAGGATTCCTTTATTGTTGAAAAAATTCAAATTATCCATCATATTTTCTTCAAAACGTCAAAAATGATTAAATGAAGGGAACTTGTCTCTAATACTAATTGTAATTTCTCAGTCAAGATAATTGTATCACAGAGATGGGGAGGGGTGACTTAGTGATATATATTTCTTTTATATTTCCTTATTTATTAAAAAACATTTTCCTCATGTTAAATATTTCTTTTTTAATTGAAATATTAATTAAAACCCACATCTATAAGAACAAAAGAATTTACAAAATTTATTATTCAACAAGAATATCTACATCCTTGTTATTTTCTGAAAATGATATAATACCACACAATACACTAGAATACAATCATTTTATTCGGAATACATTGAGTAGTATATGCCCTTTCACTTGTGTGTCACTATGTAAACAATTCAATGGTGCATATTATCCTTCCAAAACAAATGATGTAATACAAATTTCTGTAGAAAAACAAGTTATGACTATTATTTATCAACTTTCACAAATGTGTTGTTTTTTATAAAAAATATTTACTTTCATACCTAGAAGTTGGTAAGAACTTTTATGGACTTTGTTATAAAACTTAGTCTGATTCTCCTATTCAAATTTATCATTAAGATATATATATGGCTTTGTTAGATTATATTTGAGAAAATTCTGATCCATTTCTTCTTCAATCTAAAAATACCAATAGAATTTTTCCAGTCTGATGATTCATCCCAATACGATGACCAGTTGAATACAATCATGTCTCTTCTTATATGATTCTTCTATATAACATACTTCTTCAACAAAATTCAATCAAGAAACCTATTATTCTCTCTAAATCTCTGCCTTGTCTCTTATTCACCATGAAAAGTACATCAATCATAAATTATAAAGTAATTTCTCTTTTATACTTACCCCAAAAATAGTTAGGGTGGGATTCCTGAAAATTTTTCCTCTCAATTACATTTTACGAATCTATATGTTCATTTTAATTTCATGCGCATCTTGCCTTCATAAACTCTTCGCAACACTTCTTGAACCATCATGAATCTTAAAATAGATTTATCTATACTTTATACATTCTTTAAAAACATGTGTTTATTCTAATTTCCCATTCTGATTTTTCATTATGATTTGCCTCATTACGATGAAGACAAATGTAAAATAATATATTCTTCTTTATCTCTTGTCTTGACCCACTTGAATGATAAAAAAAGTAATTAATCCTATTTTAAATTGTTAAATAAATTATTTATAAATCTCTAAATATATTCTTCATATTGTCCACCACATCCTTTTTATTTTCGTTACATTATTCAGTTTCAAACAATTCTTCCTCTAATGATTATGATGGCATACCGAGTCCGATGGACCAGTATCAGCAGCTTCAACTTCAACAACTTCTTCCTCTTCTGAATATGATACCTTTCAATTTTTATCACGAAAAATTCAACCTTTGATGAATATGTTGACATGCTAAATCCAATGGATCAACATTAAGAGTTTATTTTTTTTAATATGATGCTCGCTAACTTCATTCTTTTAGGATTTAAATCATTTTGGCATTTAGTTTAACTAAAAACTACCACCTTCATTATGATCATCCTCCTTGGTCATTAAACAATTATTCATCCTGAAAAATCATTATGATGATCTTGAGACTAGAATGATTCAAATTCAACAAATTCATTATTTCGTAAACATTCAGTAAGTACCCTAAATTTCTTCATGACTTTGATTATGTTGAATATCACCTTCATCATCATATAACCTTCCATGTTATGTGTTTCTACTTACCTATATTTTATCAACATCTTTCTTTCCTTCTCAACCTGAATACGATAGGTATGATAATGATCAAACTGAATATAATTGGTAGAATCGTTTTCTTCTTTTTATTTCATCAATCATTCATCACTAGTTTTATAACTTACTAATGATTTATGAGAACTCCAAGATCAGCAAAGCATCATTATATATTCATCGAAATCAAAAAGACACTAATTTTTACCCATTTCAATTAAACCTTTCATTCTATATTTAGGGTTCATATAATGATCCTCTTCATCCCAAAAACATATTCCCAATACAATGGACGTTCTTAACCATTGTGAGTCTTATTTTCTTGAATACGATGGTCAGTCTAATTTTCACCAAATAAAAAGTGAGGTGATTTATTTACTTCATAAACATCCTTGAAAACAAAACAATATACCTAAATATGATAGTCATCCTTATCATCATGGTCTTAACATGTAACCACACTACCAATAAGTGGAGAAGGTTTTCTGATATATAGTGATGATTCAAAGAATGTCTTGGTTTGTGTACTCATGCAGAATTATAAATTGATATCCAATTCCTCATGGTAGTTAAAGATACATGAGAAGAACAACATGTTGCATGATCTAGAGTTAGAAGATATGATATTTTCTCTAAATAGTTGGATGCCCAATATTTATGGTTAGATGTTTGACATATATACCGATCATAAGAGTCTAAAGTATATATTCACATAGAATTATATCAATATGCCTCAAAGAAAATGGTTTGATCTAATCATGGACTATTATTTCTCTATTACTACAATAAGAGAAAGGAAAATATGGTAGATGATGCGCTTATCAAAAAAAACATGCTACTATATCCATGATGCAAATTGAGAGAGACCCTATCTTCTTGTATATGAAAAGGATATATCTTGAAATCACGATGATATGGAATACATCATACCACTCCAAAATTATTTCCCAACCATCTATCTAAGAGAAGTCCAAGGAGAAATAATGGTATGATCTGGAGCTAAAAAAGTTGAAATAAATAAAGGAAGGGGATCTACATGAGTTCCAAATTGATGAGGATGGTGTAATTTTGTTTTTAATGAGGCTTTTTGTTCCCTCATCAACTGAGATAAAGACCATACTATTGTATAATGCACATTTCCTTTCTACACAACCCCAGAAGTACTAATATGTACCCTGATCATTAAGAACACTTTTAATGGGACTACATGAAGAAGGTTATTATGGAGTATATATCAAGGTTTTTGGTATGCCATCACATTAATGTAGAGTGAAAAAATTCCAAATTGATGATGAAATCATTATTTATTACAATGTGTAAATGGGTGAATATCACCATGGACCTTATCACCAGACACCCAAAAAAATCAACAGAAAAAATATGATATGGTTTGTGGTCGATTGACTCTCCCAGACTGACCACTTAATAACTATTTGGGATGATTTCACACTTGAAAAAATTTCCATGATATATGTGAATGAAATTGTGAGGTCTCATGGGGTTCCACTTTCGATCATATTTGATTGTGATCAAAGGTTCACCTCTAAATTCTAGAGAATCCTTCAATAATATTTTAGTACTAAATTAAATTTTATCATGACCTATCACCCCCAAACTAATAGAAAATATAAAGGGTTCAAGAACTTGAGGAAATGCTAAGATCACACTTGATGGAATTTAAAGGAGGATGTGATCAACATATCCCATTAGTTGAGTTCTCATATAAAAATAACATTCACTCAAATATTTAAATGGATCTATATGAATCATTGAATGTAATGCAATGTAGAACTCAAAATTTTTTGAGATTAAGTTGTGGAATGAAATATACATAGAAATAATCGTGTTAATGTGATGGCAAATAATTTTCAATCCATACAAAAACATATAAAAGCTACCTAGATTCGGTAAAAGACCTATACTGACTACTACCAAAGGGACTATAATTTTGTTGTTAGAGAAATTTTTTTCCTTTGAATATAACTATCGAAGAGAGTCATGCATATTTTAATGAAATTAAAGTTTTAGCCCGAGGAATATTGGCCCCTTTGAGATCCATGATCGCACAGGATTAGTGACATATCAACTTTCATTTCCACAAAGTATGGCTCAAGTTCATGATTAGTAAAAAAACCCATTTTATGGAAATAATTAGGCCATTAACCTTCCATTATTGATTTTGGTTGGTTTTATTACTTTTTTTTGGTAAAAATGTGGTTAAACCTAACTTGTTTTCAAAATACCAAGTGATTCATTTTCCTCCCTTATAATAAGTCACATCCTCTCCTCATTCCTCACACCTCTCAAACAAATTAGTTTCAAAAATTATCTACCAATATAGATTCCCAAAAATCCATACCCTAGACCTTGAATCCTCCCTTTTGTTAGAAATCCTTACACGGAATCCTTTTGGTACAAACCAAAAGTAGTAACTAGATTAAGAGGTAACATCTTCTCACAAGATTTTTAGTTTTATTTCCATTATCCAACCCCTCATATCTTGTTATATGATTATTTTATAAAAAAAGCATCCTAAATATAATAGAATGTGTTATTATAATGGTAATACCTACACTTACACATACTAACATTTAATGGGTAATGAACATATTGTGTCTGTGTAAAGTGAAATATTGCCTCACAAAATGACGATTATTCATTTAACTTTACAAACATTCATAGTTGGCCATTATGATTGAAAATATATTTTTATATGATATAAATGATATTTATTAATTATTTATTTAAATTTAATAAGTTTATAATACACACCATTAATACATTCTATTTTTCCTTAATATGACCACATCGTTTGAGGAAGTGTCGACTACCGTCCACTCAAAACAATGTGATTCATTCACATGATCCCTATAAAGAATAAATAATGATTATAATTAAAAATATGTGAAATAGAAAACCTCTATATTATATAAATAAAATAATTACCTTTTTGGAAATATACTATATATATCTATATTAATTTCTTTATTACCCTTTCACACACTAAAAAAGTGACAATGTCATATAATGATGTGTGGACTACTGCCTCCTCGACACGATGTGACTTTTTTTCACCACAATAATTATATATATAAGTATATATGATTAAATAATATAGTATTTTTGTTTTAATGGTCATTCTGGAAATATTTGGTGTTACTTACCTTCTTTCCATAATGATCATTGAAAAATAATAATGTCACTCATGCATGCATACGACCTACATTCACCATGATTGTAATGTTGGTTCATTTTTCATAACCATATTTAATAATTTATTTTAAAGGTATATTTAATGAATGAAAATGATAATTAATTAATGATTATTATTATGTAGATGACATATAATGACCCCTTTGACAATAGTTGGCCTACCAATGTTGTTTTTGACGCATAATCCGAATTTGGTGTAAACAGACGATTTAAATAGAATTGTTTAAGTAGTTGTATAAAACATAGTATAAAGTGAAATAAATGTAATGATAAGCATGAAATATTTTCTGATGAAATTAGAAAATTAACATAAGTTTATTATATAGGAAGTCAAAGTACGTTCACCCAAAATGAAAATCATTGTAAGGTATCTACATCTAAGTTTTTACATCTATGAGATAAATTTCATTTTCACCATTTAATAATTTTTTGTGGTGTATCTACTACCCATTTTGATATATTATATCATTAATTATTTTATCTTTATGGTATTTAAAATATTCATTCAATATTATTCCTTCATCAGGCATATGATTTAAATTGTTTTAATGTGTTATGGGACACTTTGGGATGTTTAAGGATTATTTTCCTTATGACTAGTACTAATGATATTTCAATTGAATTTCCATTATAGTATATTATATATCCATTTTTTAATAAAACCATTCATTATTATCTAGATATTCATGACCATTTTCAAGTATTAGAACCATTTTTTCAACTCTTTGGTACTCAAATTTTTTTAGAAAATGTTTTTAAGAAAACTCAACTTTATTTCTCTCTTTAGTCAGAGAAACAGTTTTCTTATAACACCAATTTTTTAATAAAAAAATTCAATTTTTTTAAATGATTTGGTAAAGTAATTTTTACCCTTTTTTTATTTTACCATTGTTTTCAAAAGAATCTTCTTATCACATTATGAACAATTCATTTTTTTAACCTTTAAAATATTAGGCGGAGAAAGAAAGGAGTGATGGCAAGAGGGGGGGTGAATTGCCTTTTAAAAAAATGATTAACATTTAAAATAAAAGTTTAAAGTGCAGCGGAAATAAAAGAGGCAAGACACGCAATTGATAACGGAGTTCGGCCTAAAACCCGGCCTACGTCTCCGCTCCCAACTAAACCGTTGAGAGATTCTACTGCTTGCTTTTCAATGCTTTTAGCAAGAAACCCACTAGCCTTTTTACAGGTGAAGGCTAGCTCACCTATTACAGCTTGCTTTTAATGGTTATGCAAGAACCCACTTGCTTTCAATGGTTGAGCAAGAACCCACTAGCCTTTTTACAGGTGAAGGCTAGCTCACCTTTGACTCAAGCCTTTTAAAAGGGAAGGCTTGACTAACCTCTTCACACCTTGAAGGTGGTGTGAGAACCCAAAGAAATGGAGATGAGATAAAGAGGTGGTTTGTAGGCACAAACCCAATTTGAAGCTCAAAATAAATAAAACAATAAAACCCGTAATGAGGAAGTCTTGGGCGCCAATGGATTGATGGAGCTAATGAAGGGCGCTCCCAAGCTTCTTTGGAGGTGCTCCTTGGATGTGGAAGTGTGTTGGAGCAAGTGGGGTTCCCATGGAGCAATCCGCCGGAGGTTCGCCAAATGATAAAAAATATGTCTGTTGGCTTCCGTATGGCTTTGTTATGGTTCCGTTTATGTTCCTTGGGCTTCCGGGGGTTCCTAGTCCTTTATTTATAGAGGGGGAACCCTCATATGGCCTTTGGAGGCCTTTGGAGCCGTTGGAAAGGCTTTCGGAGCCGTTGGAGGCCAAGTGGACCAGCCTGGTCAAAGGCCCAATGGCTAGTTTGACTGGCTCCACCGGCTGACCGGTGCTGAGCCACCGGTTGGCCGGTGTGTGCAAAATGGAGGAGGGCTCGGGCTCAGGCTCCACCGGCTGGCCAGTGAGGAGGCCACCGGTTGGCCGGTGCTGAGGTAGTGGCAACCACTGTGCTGGCTGGGAGCCACCGGCTGGCCACTGGTGAGGCCACCGGTTGGCCGGTGCTGATGCAGTGGCTCAGCCTTCTGTCCAGGGTCCATCGGCTGGCCGGTGGTGAAGCCACCGGTTGGCCAGTGGACTGAATTTCAGTCCATTTTAGGCTTTTTGCCTTCTTGGCCTTCTTGGCCCAATTCCTTGGCAACCTGAAATGATTCCTATCATCCAAAAACACTTGAAAGAGGATTAGATAAATAAGTGAGTGATTGTGATCATGAAAATCAAACCACGAGGGGTACGAGAGGTACAACAATCTCCCCCTATTTTGATGATCACAATCACCAAAACAAACAATGTAGAAAATGAAATGAAAAGCATGCTTTAAAAGATTTTTCCTCCAATCAACCAAGAATTTCTCCCCCTTTGTGATTATCAAAATAGCACGGGGCATAAAACTTGATTGTGGGAAAGATTGAAAAACGAGATGGAGATTTTAAACCAATTGAAAGTTTGAATTGAAAATTTTGAATGAAAATTGAAATGAAAAATTTGAATTGAATATTTTGAAATGAAAATTTTGATACCAAGTGTTGAAATTGAAAGTTTGAATTGAAAATTTTGAAATTGAAATCAAAAGGGCTTAGACGATCCTAACTCCCCCTAAATAAAAACAACAAATCACCGGGGAGTGGTTTTTGAAACCGAGACAAATTTTGGCCCGGAGAGACTCGCTAAAAGGGAATTTTCAATCCATACTTGTCTAGTTGCGGGTCTTCGCCTATAAAATTCATCATTGAAAGAAATGGTTTTGGGCCTTCCATACCGAGCATTTTTGCAATCACATTCATAAATCATGTGCCCGGGTTTTTTGCAATAATTACAAAATTTAAAATGAGAGCTCCCCCTTAAAAAAATAGTTGGAGCATGGGAAGAGGAAGCTTGCTTGGAATAGCCAAGCCCTTCGGTGGTTCTAGATACGCGTTGGGAACCAAGGAGTTTGGTTAAATTTTGTTCCCCTTGGGTGAACTTGGCAAGGGATTCCCTTAGATCTTTGTTGGTTGATTCCATGGAATCAACATCGGGAATATTTTGGATTTTGAGGGTCAACTCTTCCTTCTCTTTGAGAAGTTGTTCTTTTTTGGAAGAGAGTTTTTTGAAATTCTTTTTTAAAGAAACAAATTTGGAAGAAAGTTCGTGAAAACCTTCCTCCAATTGATCTCTCGCATGTTGGAGATCCTCATAGGATAAATGATTGAAAGAATTTGAATTTGAAGAACTAGAGGATGAGGAGTCGGAAGAAGTTACCTCATGGAATGCCATTAGGCATTTGTTACCGTTGTCGCTCGAGGAGGAGGAGGAGGATGTGGAGATATCACTCCATGTAGACGCTTTGAAAGCCTTCTTCTTTTTCTTTTTCTTGGCCTTTTTCTTGTGGGATGGGAAATCGAGCTTGTCATCGCCTTTAGTACCTTCATGGGTTACTTCTAAAAGATTCCAGATATCATGAGAAGATGAGTAAGTAGAAATACGATTAAATTCATTACGGTCTAACCCACAATGAAGAGCATTCATGGCTTTTCCATCTAGCTCAAAATTTGCAATGTCTTCGGGGGTCCATTTGGATTCATCGGAAGAAGAAAGTGAATAACCATGCATGACAATTTTAATAATAGGATAACCAATGCTTTTAAGAAATGTGGTCATGCAGGTTTTCCAAAAAGAATAGTCGGTTCCATCAAAAAATGGAGCACGACCCAAAGAATAGCCTTCGGGGGCGAAAGAGGTTGAAGCCATCATAAAAGGATCTTAAATTTGAAACCGGTGAAGGTATTACTCAAATTTTGGCTCTGATACCAATTGTTAGGCGGAGAAAGAAAGGAGTGATTGAAAGAGGGGGGGTGAATTGCCTTTTAAAAAAATGATTAACAATTAAAATCAAAGTTGAAAGTGCAGCGGAAATAAAAGAGGCAAGACACACAATTGATAACGGAGTTCGGCCTAAAACCCGGCCTACGTCTCCGCTCCCAACTCAACCGTTGAGAGATTCTACCGCTTGATTTTCAATGGTTTTAGCAAGAATCCCACTAGCCTTTTTACAGGTGAAGGCTAGCTCACCTATTACATCTTTCTTTTAATGGTTATGCAAGAACCCACTTGCTTTCAATGGTTGAGAAAGAACCCACTAGCCTTTTTACGGGTGAAGGCTAGCTCACCTTTGACTCAAGCCTTTTAAAAGGGAAGGCTTGACTAACCTCTTCACACCTTGAAGGTGGTGTGAGAACCCAAAGAAAGGGAGATGAGATAAAGAGGTGGTTTGTAGGAACAAACACAATTTGAAGCTCAAAATAAATAAAACAATAAAACCCATAATGAGGAAGTCTTGGGAGCCAATGGATTGATGGAGCTGATGAAGGGAGCTCCCAAGCTTCTTTGGAGGTGCTCCTTGGATGTGGAAGTGTGTTGGAGCAAGTGGGGTTCCCTTGGAGCAATCCGCCGGAGGTTCGCCAAATGATCAAAAATATGTCTGTTGGCTTCCGTATGGCTTGGTTATGGTTCCGGTTATGTTCCTTGGGCTTCCGTGGGTTCCTAGTCCTTTATTTATAGAGGGGGAACCCTCATATGGCCGTTGGAGGCCTTTGGATCCGTTGGAAAGGCTTTCGGAGCTGTTGGAGGCCAAGTGGACCAGCCTGGTCAAAGGCCCAACGGCTAGTTTGACTGGCTCCACCGGCTGACCGGTGCTGAGCCACTGGTTGGCCGGTGTGTGCAAAATGGAGGAGGGCTCGGGCTCAAGCTCCACTGGCTGGCCGTGAGGAGGACACCGGTTGGCCGGTGCTGAGGCAGTGGCAACCACTGTGCTGGCTGGGTGCCACCGGCTGGCCGCTGGTGAGGCCACCGGTTGGCCGGTGCTGAGGCAGTGGCTCAGCCTTCTGTCCAGGGTCCATCGGCTGGCCGGTGGTGAAGCCACCGGTTGGCCGGTGGACTGAATTTCAGTACATTTTAGGCTTTTTGCCTTCTTGTCCTTCTTGGCCCAATTCCTTGGCAACCTGAAATGATTCCTATCATCCAAAAACACTTGAAAGAGGATTAGATAAATAAGTGAGTGATTGTGATCATGAAAATCAAACCACGAGGGGTACGAGAGGTACAACATAAAAATGAAAAAAGATTGTTCTTTTACCTCATATGAAAAGTACTGATTTACGCACCATCATTTATTTGATGAATCCTTTTCATGTATAAAAGGTTAATTTTTAATGAAATTTTTTTTAAAATTGAATTTGAGAGAAAAAATTTACCAAATGTTTTTTCATAATAAAAGGATATTTTCCTCAAGGATTTTATTTAAATACCATTTTATAGTATTTCTATTCATCGTCAACAATAACCATTTATTTTTACTCCACTTGAGATTTCTTTATAGATTCCATCCTTATTCTTCCTCTGGGTGGCTTATTATTGATTTGTCCAATGATAGTATTCACATTCACTTATTTGTATCATTTTTTATTCCCCTTTAAATATTCAATCTTCTATGATCATTGAACATTTAATTTCCCCCTAATTATCCAATTCATTCATCATGTATATTACTGTTACATAAACCCTATACCATTTTACATACAATGTCTACTTTGATAGTTATTTTATTATTTGGGAATGTTTTGACTATTTTATATCATTTACTCAAAATAGATATTTGATATGGAATTTTATTTAATTATATTATTTGATATGAGGAATGCTGTGGACAGGCAATGATGGGAGGAGCCCGAAATTTATATAGTTCCTTAATGAATCGATAGGTTCTCATCCGAAAAATTAGTTTCACAAATTAGAATTGTTTAAACCGCCTTGTGAAAGTTATTGATGGTATAGGTTTTCTTGTGCCTCAAACATGATGTCTATTAAGAAATCATTTCCCTAGTTTAGTTTTAGTTATTATTCATTCATGATATGTTACATCGACATATCTATGGATACATTACATTTTTAGTTATTTAGATAGAATGTGTTTCAGATTCTTACCTTTACATATTTTTTTTGCCTTATCTAGTTATTTCAAAGGAATGTGTTTTCAGTTATTACCATTCCATAGTATTTATGAACTTCCTTCTCATTTTATTTATTATATAGTGAACAAACTTCTTAGTTTATAGATTATATGGAATGTGAGTTCAGGTATTCACCATGTCATAATTATTATTCTCATTGATTCATTATTACTACCACTATATTTTTCCTTTACTAAGAATTTTAGCTCACCATTGTTATTTTTATTACCTTAGTAATCTTAGAATCATTCTTTGAATGAAATACATGGAATTACTATATTGATTAGATTTATCCTTGAAGCTATTTATTTAGAAAGAATAAAAAATTATGTTTGAATTAGTGTAATCTTTTCTCATGTATGTATCCTATTTACAAAGAATACTAAACTCTAGATCCTCCAGGATTTAATTCATTGTAATATTTCCAATGTAATTGTAGTAGACACCGACTCTGGGCCTTATAGGGTCAGGTTACTACTGTTGGTATCAGAGGAAGTTTAGTATCATCCTTTTGAACAAGATTTAGGAAAACATAGGTTACAGAACATAGACCTAAGGTATAATATGAGGATAAGTATAGAGTAAAATCCTAGAATTTTGGAAGATAGATATTATGTGGTTATTTATAGAAATACATCCATGTCTGGATAATACAAGTGTATGTGTTTTTGATACATATGTAGCTAGGATTAATAAATATGACAAGGTATTTTGATCCTAACTTGGGGTAACCTGGTATACAACAACGGGCCTTACTGCACAACTGCTTTGTAATTCCTAGGGGATATGTTTAGGATAGTTTATATTTTCTTTAAAAACCACCATAAAGGATTGTGACAATGAATAAACTAGGTTAAAACTAGGGTGTTTAGATTGAAAATAGGGTATCATGATATAAAAATCCTATAAATGATATTATGGATAAACTCTAGACTAAGGATAGATATATGAGGAAATAAGTGGATGAAGTATTTATGTATTAGAGATGTTTTGAAATATTTAGTTAAAAGCCTATTTTGTGATTACCTTAATTTAACGGATTTCCATCATATTTATTTTAGGAATTATATTAATTTTTTTAGAAAAGGATGACCTATAAGATGGGTGATAACCAATCAAATATGGCATGACTTGGGGTCTTAAAAACATGACCAAAGGATGATAAGGGTTTCTTTCGAACCACTAAACTATGAAATTTCCTGGTTATTTTTCATTTTTTTAGTTAAAAATTTTGAAGAATGAATGTCAATGATAAACCAGTAGTTTAACTTTTGAGGATTAGATATTAATATATTAACCATATTGGTTTTGGAATATAGTTTAAGAAAATATATAGAAATTTCACTCTTTTATAGGCCTCACAATCCTTTAAATGTTTATTTTAGTGCTTTGGGAATAAAAAATCATTGTTGGTAATTAATTTATAGGAGTAATGGAATGAATTAGAATTTTATCAAATAAAAACCAAAATTTAGGATTTTAAACCTATCATGTAAGAATATTTCATTATATTATTAAGTTATAAAATAATTTCCCAACATTAGGAAGATGTATTAAAATTAAAATGTTTTCCTAATATCTTATCTTCAATTGAATCTGTTTTTTCTAAATCATCAAAGATTTATGGCTTTGAGGTCCTCAACTTTCTATTGATCATTCACTTGTCTGTGATTGATGACCCCATTCACTCCATATAAATATTTACATTTTTCCTACATGTATGTATCTCTACATTACACTAATGTTATCTTATTAGAGACCTAGTTGTGTGGTAGTACATGTGACCTATATACTTTTTACTCTCTCTTTTATAGAGGGTGACTTATAAACCCTTCTTAAGATGTGGGATTTCAAACATAAGAAGTATCAAACAATCTATCACCATGATCGAGTTTAAATTGAGAGGATGTAATTTAAATAAGGTGGGGAGAATGTGATGAACTTAAAATCTAAAGTAATAACCTTTTATTCGATAACATGTATGACACATGACACCGAATGCGTAAGGTAATATAGTAAATTGATACATTATAAAATATTTTCAATTTAAAATATATTCTATGTATTTCAATACATGAAACACTGAGTTAGCTTGTGTTTCATGCCAGAAAGGATTTCCATGATAGATTATGTTACATGAAAGAGTGGCATTCCATGATATCTTGTGTTACATGAAACAATGACCTTCCTATATAGCTTCCATTACACGCAAGACTAGTTTTCACCAAATAATAATATATTATTAAAATATTATTATTTAATATAATATGATATAACCTAGCCGTTATGATAGCAGTTATAAATAGTATTATCTAACTTATGAAAATTTATGGTTTATATAAATATAAAATTAATTCTCTGGATACAAACTAATGTTAAATGAAAATAAGAACCAATTGGACAAAAAAAGAAATATTATTATTTGTATACATCCAATGGTGTTTTGTCTTAAGAAACATAGTTCATTTAAATTAATGAATGATTTTAATGCAATATATATGTTATATATTAAATAAAATATTTTTTATATTAATACATTATGTTTGATATGCATAAGATAAGAATAAACCCTATTTTACATATAAAACATATATTTTTATAACAGCAATTTTACCACCTTTTAATAGAGAACCGAATATTAAATTATAATTTTAACAATTTAATTTAATTAATATTTAAAAATAAACTTAATATTGTTAATATAAATATAATAATTGTTTTAGGGTGAATTTTTTATATTTTTCTGAAATATTTCATATTTAATGAATTGTTAAAAATACTAAATTTTAGTTCGAAACTTCTATTTTATCTAATTTATTTATAAGGTTAAATTATATTTCTAATTGGTTTTAAAGTTTAATAAGATAATATTTTTATAAATTAGTACAATTTATGTCATTGGGATAAATTTTAATTTTAAATTGATTATAAAAAATAACAAATTTTCATACCTTTTTACATAATAAACATGCATTGTCGTCCCATCTTCAGGATTAAATTTAAATTAATTACTACCACTTCTGTGATTTGAATTTGAAAAAATGGATTCCATATTCAGAATAAAAATAATTTATAATTTCTAATAAGACCAAATTCTTTTTTATAAAAATATTAGTGAAAGTAATTAAAATTAATTGCAATTATTAAGGTAGAATTAAGCTTAATAAAGGACTAAAACATTAACATAAGGGGCCAAATGACCAATAAACATATCCAAAACCCCTTTTATGGAAATAATTAGGACAATAACCATCCAATATTTAATTTGGTTGTTTTTTGATGACATTGTTTTGGTTAAAACATGGGTACAGCTAACTTTATTTCAAAAGACCAAGTGAGTCCTTTTCCTCCCTTATAAAAGTCCACCACCTCTCCCCATTCTTGAAACATCTCAAAACACATAGATTTGAAAAAAATCATCCCATATAGCTTCCCAAAATACCTCCACTAGAAAATTAAGCCTCCATTTTAGTATAAATCCTTCCAAGGAATCCTTTTGGTAGAAACCAAAAGTAGTTGCCCAATTAAGAGGTAATGTCTTCTCTCATGATTTCTAGTTGTATTTACATTCTCCAACCCCTCATATATTATTGTTATATTGTTATATAACAATATACTTATCCTTAATATATTTGTATTGAGTTATTCTAAATTTTATACCTACACTTACACACTCTTCCATCTAATGGGTAACGAACATATTGTTTCTGTGTACGACAAACTACTGCCTCACGAAATGTTGATTGTTCATTTTCCTTTACCAACGTTCATAGTTAGATGTTATGATGAACACTCTATTTATATATGATACTTATGATATTTATTATTTCTTTATACTTATTTAATTTTTTATAACAGATAACTTTAATACTTTCCATTTTTTATTACGAAAACTTTGTTTAATGAAGTGTGGATTACTGCCCCCTCAAAGCGATGTGATTTGTTCACACGATCCATGGAATGTATAAATGATGATTATAATTAAAAATATGTGAAAAAAACCTTATATTATATTAGTGAAATAATTATGTTTCTGTATATATACTATATATATATATATCATTTTCTTTATTACCCATTCACACACTTGAAAAATGATAATGTCGTTCGTGGACATGTGGACTACCGTCTCCTCAACATGATGTGATTCATTTTACATCACAATAATTCTATATAAAAGTATATATAATTTAATAATATGTCATTTATCATATAATGATCAGTTTGGAAAGATATGGTGTTTCTTACCTTCTCTCCGTAATAATCATTGAAAAATAAGAGCATTACTCATGCGTACGTACAACCAACCATCTCCATGATTGTAACGTTGGTTCATTTTTCATAACCTTGTTTAATGATTTATTTTAAATGCATAATTGATGAAAAAATATGATAATTATTTCATGATTATTATTTTTTGGATGTTATATACTGACCACTTTAACAATAGTTGACCTACTAATGTTTTTTTTGACACATAATCCAAATTTGTTCTAAACACCCAACGTAAAGAGAATTTTTCAAATAGATATATAAAACATTTTAAAAAGTTAAATAAAATTAATTATAAACTTGAATAAGATTCCCAATAAATGAGAAAATTAAAATAAGTTTATTATACAACAAGTGAAAGGATGTTCACCCAAAAGGAAACTCATGGTAAAGGATTCTCATCTCGCTTTTTATATTTATGAGTTAAATGTCATATTCAAAATTTGACTATTTTGTGTGGTGTATATTCTAACCATTTTGATATATAATATCATGAATAATTTTATAATCATTGTTTTTGAAAATTCCATTCAATATTATTCCTTCGTGAGGATTATGATTTAAAACTTTTCAATGTTTTATGGGACACTTTGGGATGTTTAAAGATTATTTTCCTCAATAATAGTACTAATGATCTTGCAATTGAACTTACATTAGAGGAAATTGTATAACAATTTTCCAAAAAGGCCTTTCATTATTATCTAGTTATTCATGACTATTTTCAATTATTAGTATCATTTTTACACTCTTTGGTTCTGAAAATGTTTTAGAATTATTTTAAGAATACCTAACTTTATTTATCTCTTTAAGTGGATAACCTATTTTCTTTTAAATAACATGTTTTAATAAAATGTTTTCAAAAATATTTTTAAAATGATTTGTTAATGAAATTTTTATCCTTTTTTTCTTTTACAAATGTTTTCAATGGAATATTCTTTTCTGTTTTAAAATAATGTATTTTTCTATCCTTTAACAGTTCAAAAAATGTCCTTTTACCTCGCACGACAAGTACGGATTTACCTATCATCATTTTTTGAAGCTTCCCTTTCATGTCTAAAAGGTTACTTTATAATGAAAATTTTTTCAAAAGTGATTTTCAAAGAATATTTTTTCCATAAGGTTTTGATAATCATAGGATATTTTTCCCAAATTTTTTTAAAGATCGTTTTATAGTATTTTTATTCATCATCATCAACAGAAACTACTGCCAAACTATGTTTATCCAAGACTAGGGCTTTAACAGCACTTGCAAAAAATGATGTTAAAGACCCCCTTTGTCAGTGCTAAAAAACATTATTAAAGGAGGTCTTTAATAATGATAAAAAAAATTGTTAATGGGGTACCTTTATCAGCACTTTTAAAGAAGCCCTGATAAATGGGATCTTTTAATAGTACTTGTAAAAAAACACTGTTAATGCGGGGTCCTTATCATCAATTTTTTAGAAGCGCCGACAAAGACCCCTCTTTAACAACACTTTTTCAATAGCATTGATAAAGGTGTACTAAAAAATCATTAAGAATAATATATAAATATATAAATATATTAATAATGATATAAATATATATATATTTTCCAAAATATGTTTTAGATAAGGTAGATAGAATTTTACACATAATATATATGATATTTTGTGAAAATGGATTACATAATAAATAAAAATATATTTTTAATTAATAATTTTCTTATTATTTCTGATTAATAGTCATTTAATATCAATTTGAAGATAGAAAAAAAAATATCTAAAATTAGATGAAAATGTAACTCAAACATCAAACAGTGATAACTTTTGATCTGGGTGTCCATTTATGCTCTACCACATATCAAATCAAATTCTTTGATGCGATCTACACCCTTAGTGAAAATGGTGAACCTCTATCACATGTTTAAAGGCCAAAAAATCTCATAATATCTCAAAAATAGAGTTTTTAGTAAGGGTACCCTGATTTATTGACATTTGATGGATTTTCAACCTATTTTAAGGGGGTCTTATTGCCTTTTTTGGTGGTGACTAATTTTATTCTTAGGTATTACATTTATATTGATATTATGGTTTTTAAATTTTATCAATTTTTATAATTTAATGTTATTTATAATTAAATATATGCACATTTCTTATATTTACTTATAATAAACCACTCATATAAATACATATATAAACATATATATGTAAAACTGTATATTCTAATATATACAAATAAATACATATTCTAAAGATGTATTTAAAATAATATCTATCCATTTTTACATTATATATACATATACATATGTGTGTATTAATAAAGAGATATATATTTATATTTTATTCTATTATATATAAATGAATATAATATATAATATATTTAAATATATATAAGTATATATATATCACACACACTCACATATATATTGTATAAATTTATTTTAAAATAATTATATAAATATATGTAAATGTATATATATATATATACACAGAAATATCATTAAATAGACATTAAAACCACATAGTGTAGTTGTAAAGATGTTCCATCATCGAAGGAGAGGTGTAGGGTTTGAATCCATGAAGATACACATAAGTATAGAAATTCACAAAGTGATGATAAAAGGTGGATAGGTGAAAAGCACTGATAAAGGGGGGTGGAGCACTATTAAAGGGTTCCAGGAAGCATTGATAAAGGGGGACAAGCTCATAGGTGTCCGAAAAAATATAATTTTCCCCCTTTAACAGTGCAGCCTTTATCATCACTAAAAAAGTGTTATTAATGGCCCCCTTTAACATCACTAAAAAAGTGTTATTAAAGGACCATTTTAACAGTGTTTATTATCATTGTTAAAGGGGGACTTTAACAGTGATTTTTTAGCACTGATAATGTTTTGAACTTTTAACCACGCTCATATTGTCAGTGTTTTTTTAGAATTGATGAAAGTCTATTCTAGCACTTTTAAAGGACTATTTTGAAGTAGAGAACCCTTTATTTTTACTCCACTCAATATTTTTTTGTGTTGATATCATCTATATTCTTCCTTTGAATGGTTTATTATAGATTTTTGTAAGGATAGTATTCCCATTCAATTCCTTGAATTTTTTGTTATTCCCCAGCAAATATTCAATCTCCTTTGATCATTGAACTTCAAATTTACCCCTAATTATCAATTACATTTATAATGGATGTTACTATTTCCTAAACCAGATACCATTTTACATAGGATGTCTACTTTGACAGGTATTTTATTATTTCATAAAATATTGATAATTTCATCTGCTTTATTCAATACAGATATTTGATAAGTCATATTATTTATTTAGATTATTCAATTTAAGGAATAATTTGTAAAATAAATGATGGGAGGAGGCTAAACATTATATAGATCCAAAATGCATCGATAGGTTCTTATGAGACAAATTATTTGTGCAAATCAGACTATTTTAATCTATCATGTGAATGGTCTTGACTATATAGGTTTTCATGTGCCTTAGAAATGAAGTCCATTAAGAAAGAATTTACCTAACTTGGTTTCATTTATTATTCATCCATTAGATTTTGTGTCAACATATCTATGGACACATTTCTCTTTATTTATTTTGATAGTATGTGTTTTAGTTTCTTACCTTACAACATTTCTTTTTTCTTGTCTAGTTATTTTAATGTCATGTGTTTTCATTTATTACTTTTTCATGTTGTTTCTGCACCTGTTTTTCAGTTTATTTATTATATTCGATGTGAATTCAGTTATTCACCACCATCGTCACCATTTTAATTTTATTATTAGGCCAAAAGGCTACAAAAAAAAAAGAGAACAGCCAGGACCTATGCATGCCAAAAGTAATGGAATCCAAGGGTGTCAGCCTGAATCAAATTCCCCCCCTTGGGTTTAAGTAAGAAATCATCACAAAGGAAACTAAACAGGGTACCAGGAGCAGCCAGGGAGGCCAAATAGTCTGCCACTTTGTTCCCCTCCAGCCAAGTGTGGGTGACCAAAATGTTGTCAATTAGGAGGGCCTTATATTGATGAATGATTTAATAGATTGACCAAGGGATGGATCCTTTACCAAGCAAAGCATCATGGATAATCATAGAATCAGTCTCCACCTGGGAAATATAAATGTCACTTCCCCTAGCATCACAAACCACCCCACCGCCATGCATATACCCCAGGACACAAGACACATACATGTTGAGCTTGAGGTTGATCTCAGGAGGAAATCATCTAACCCAATGTCCCCTGGAAATAAAGGGAAGAACTGTAGCCACTGGGACACCCAACAAGCGAATGGATGGATCCTCCTTCCATTTACCAGAACGGAAAATCAGCTCAACCATCATGCACCGAACTCTTCCCACGATGGACCTACTAGTGAAACTAATCCCCTTGAACCTGGCTCAGTTCCTGGCTTTCCATAAGCACTAGCAGCCCACGTTAAAGATTAAAGAGTGTTCCATATTTTCCACCTCTGAACCCTCGGACCCCTGAAACCAGCGCTCCAGGAAGACGTCAATGTTGGACACCTACATTGGTAATCTATAAACACCCCAAAGGTACTCCAAACTATGCACTCCCAAACCCCTTCATGAAAAATATGGCTCGTGTTATCTTATTTTCTGTCCAAACAACACTGAAAACTAGAGGCCATGGAGATACTTAGGCGTTTGACGTTAGAATCAGACGCTACAACATTATTCCGAAATCTCCAGGATAGAAAATTTAGTTTAGAAAGTATTTTTGCACCAGATTATCTCATTCCATCTATTATACAGATCTTGGGAGTCGGTCATCCTACGATAGTCTTTCGAGTTAAATTTCCCTGAGACAGATGGAGTAAAAACACACCTATGATGCTCTGTGGTAATGAGAATGGAGTCAAATAATTCCTACTGAGATGTATTCAAAACTGATCAAAAAAATGATGGATAGTAGAATGATTCCTTGAAGGATATCATAGAAGCATGACACTCGGGAAAGGAAAGCATGTTACCAGACCAGTTATGAAACCAGTAAAGCCTTTTTCCTACACCAATGATCCATTGTGATTGAAGAACGAGGTTAGAAATGATACTACACACAGAATACCATAAGGGCAACCCATTTGTGGAAGGAGAAGTAGAACTGGTTCAGTGCTTTTTGGACATAAGTTTCCAACACAAGGTACGTTCTTTGATAATATTATAGGCGAGCCTCTCATGCATGAACTGGATTGTGACTGCCAAGCTATTGACACTAATCCCTCCCTCGCAAACTGGCCTTGCCATCTTCCTCCATGAGACCCAATGTCTCTTCCCCTATGAATGGTCGTCCTAGATGAAATGATCAGGGAGGCTATCAATGGATTGTATGAAACCCTTCGGCACAGTAGAGGCGGTAAGTGCATGCACTGGAATTTCCAAAAGAATGTTGTTGACAAGAGAGATGCAGTCGCCGAAGGATAGGAAGTGATTTTTCCATTTGAGAATACGGCCGATGATTTTGTGCATCACATTGTTGAAGTCCCTAATACCGATTCTTCCTAGAGACACATGGGTGTTGAGATACTTCACGGGGAAGATTCCACACTGCATGTTCAAACTGATACACAGATCACGTACAGTTCTTTAATAGCATGAATCAGAAACAAAAAAGGTTGATCTTCTCTCTGTAGATGATCCGGCCACTCCAAGAGCAATATTCCTCTAATAATTTGTTAATTCCTTGTAAAGAGCTCTTCCCTGCATTCACGAAGATAATTGTATCATCAGAAAACATCAAGTGCGATGTGGAATGGATCCTAAACTTCCTATGAAATGTAAAGATGACCCCATTGAAAATACCATTGTTGATCAACCTACAAAGGGTATTTGACATGAGAATAAAGATACTCGGAGATAGAGGGTCACCTTGCCATAGACCTTAGACAACCTTGAAAAAGGCGTGAGTACGCCCCATGAATGAAACAGCCATCCATAAGGAGCTAACTCATCTGAAGATGAGGTCAGAGGTCCAAGAAGAAAAACCCATCACTGTAAGGACCCTATTGATAAAACCCCACGCCATCATATCATACACCTTGCTCATGTCCAACTTAGTGGCCGTATTGGAAACTAGAGATTTGACGTTAAGATCTTTTAGCATTTCCTGCGCCAGTACCATCGCACCCTGAATGGAATATCCCTTCACAAACCAATGTTTCTCTATGGAAATCCACCTAGGAAGAAGTCTGGACAACCTCTTGTTGATGACAGATGACAAGATTTTGTAAGGGAAATTGCACATCCTAATAGGATGATAATGGTGGAGAGAGGAAGGATCTTTGATCTTTGGATGAAGAACGAGGGTCGTAGCCAAGGCGATCCAAGGAAGGCCACCCCCACGGAAGAAGTCCTAGATGGTGTGGATGATATCACTCCTAACAACCTCCCAAGAGCCCCTGTAGAAGGATCCAAGGAACCCATCGGGATCTGCTGCACTCTCTGGATCCAGGCTTATCATGGCCTCATGAATTTCATCCTCCGAATGAATACCTTCTAGCTAGCTGTTGTCCTAGGTAGACATGAGTCTTGGAATCCCCTCCCATAATGAGACTTCCCTAGAGGGATACCATTGGGCCATGAACTCAGATGGACCCGCAAGAAGGTCCTTAAAATGAGAAAGAGCCAATCCCCCGACCACCTCTCTATCATCTGTGAATGATCCATCCACCATAGCCAGGTTTGGTTTGATATCACGCCTCCTGTACCGAATGCACACATGAAAAAAAGTGGTATTCTTGTCCACTTCCTTGATCCATTTGACCCACGAGCTTGCCCTTGTCTTTTGCTCCTGTGAGAGAACCATGACTGCCATTTTTTTCCATTTCTCCACATGTTCTCCAAAAATAGAGTCATCTCAGTGCTCCTCAAGGCTAGCCTCAAGCCGATCGACTTCAATCTTGAGAGCATCCAACTCCTGACCCAATGAAGGAAGGGACCGAGCCTAGATTTGAAGTTCCTACTTGAGGTGCGATAACGTGGAATGAAAAGCCATCCATAAGTGGCCCTGAGATAGTTCAGCCCAGATGTTCCTAACTAGCTGATGATAGCCATGTAAACTCGACAACTGGATAGGGAAGTGGAACCTCTCAGGGAAAACCTCCCTTCTGAACAAGGATAACAAGACCAGGGAGTGATCAGAGATGATGCCAGTCAAGTGGGCCACTATTGCATTTGGAAACAAGTAAATGTCGTGTAAATTACCGATACAACGGTCGATTCTACTCTAGCTTTGATTGTCACCCTTGCGGTTGTTGCACCAAGTAATGGGGTCTCCTGAATAGCCTATGTCCGACAACCCTTTGTGAGCCATGAATTGAGAGAAGTACATGCTAGCCCTTCTTGGAAATACTCGTGGCCATTCTTCTCATGTAGGAGGGAAACAACATTAAAATCCCCCCCCCCCCACCACCACCCAGGGCTGGTCTCCAGGATCAAAAGCATTCATCTCGGACCACATAACTTCCCTTCTCTGAGCGTCGCATATTCCATAGACAAACAGGAAAATAGAGAGTCCCCCCAAAACGTAATTTTCGTAGTGATAAATTGGACTCCCATAAGAACCAAGTCAACAGCACCTTCCATGTGCCAAAAAATCCATATATGTTTGTTGATCGGATTTGCATGCATAGAAGCATGGATTTTCACCTTTCGAGTGAACTCGGGAATCTTGGTAGGGGCCTGTTTGTGTTCGAGGATCACTACCATATTGTCTTTGTGTCATTTAGATTCTGAGGATATGAAATCAGTTTTCACCCTTTCCCCAACACCTTGGGAATTCTAGATGAGAATTGGAATCATTGTAACAAGAGAGGCCCAACATTGGCCCCAGGCACTATGGTCTCTTCCAAGAGGAGTGAAGGACATTCCCTATCCAACATCTTCTTAAACATCAACCTTGTACGCACCCCCGGACAAATATTGGATAGATATGAGGATTTTGAGATGAAACTAGAAGAGGAATTAAGGGATTTTCTCCTCACATCGTAGGGTAGAAACCCTGCCTGGGGACCCAGTTCCACTGGAACATGAGTTCCATATGTAACGGAGGATGAAGATCTGGCACTAGGAACCAAGGAAGATGACTTTGCGAGATCCCGGTCACCGAAGGCTTTGCGAGCTCTGCTTGGTCCCCTCCTGGGACAATGGCGAGAATCCAAAGAATGGAGGCCGAATCCCTGAACCCTATAAACCTTGGCCCGCAGCACATGGTGAGAAGCCAGAGATGATAAAGAAATGGTCCGGAAAGAAGCAGTCAGGGCCCTCAAGGATGACCGCAAGAAGAATTCCAGCAACACCCCTACGAGCAAAAATTGAGAAGAACCCCATGACTGCTCAAGAGACAACAAAGAACCCGACCACTTGCCTCTCGGCTTGGGGGGAACCATATCCAGACAGGGGAGCACCTCCGAGCTAGGGGATGGAGAAATGTCATGCATCAGAGGGCATGCCACTGGGGTGGGGGAGGAGAGCAAGATGCCAGGAAAGCAAGAGAGGGCATGTAGCGGGAGGGAGAAATATGAGAAAAGGAGACATCTGGTGGAGCCGGCTGAACCGAGATAGAACCGGACCCCTCACAATGCTGAGGGAGCATAACACCAGGTATTGATTAACTGAAACGAAAGAGTGGGCCACCAAGGTGATGTTTCATGCTACTCAGGGCCGAATGGCCCTGGAGGAGACATGACAAGAAAAACCTGCGAAACGCTGGGTAAACAATGTCCTGGGACTAGTCTACAAATTCATGCACCTTCAGATAGAGCTTCTCTGGGATCAACGGAGAGATATCAGGATCAACATAGATCTGAGCCACCAGAGTTTCCTCCCCACAGTGGGTGCGCTCATCCGCATAGAAAACCCCCCCAAAGAATCACCAATGGCCATGTGGAAGGATCCATTCTGGAAAGGAAGAAGGATCCCTATAAGGCTGATCCAAACCGCAGCCCACGGGATTTCATTCCCTCTATACACCACCATAGACCAGCGTGCAATATTGAAATGCCATCAACCCATCACCTGAGTGGCTTTGCACCAAGCATAAATGAAATCTGCCTCAGAGGAGAGAACCAGATAGAATGATGTACAATGAATCACTGAGATGCGACTCACCGTTTACAAACCCCATGAGGCCATGAATCGACTGAATGTCAAGAGGGGAGGAATCCCCGCACCAAACCTCTCTAAAAGAGTCCATTTAAAACAAACCGAACCAGCGGTGAATGCAAAGGCAGGGACAACCAATGACAGTTGAGAACCCTCCCTCAACACCGAATGAGAAAACATATCAATATCCTAGAAACAATGGAGAGGAGCGCTAGAGGCCTCCCCACAGAGAGCCTCCTTGAAGGACACCATTGGGTGCCCCTGATGAGGAAAAGATCCTGGGGACCCCTGGGGGGAAGGGGAGGATATTTCTTCCAAAGGCCCAGAACCCAGTTCGATCTCCGAAACCAAGGCCGCCGAAGGTCTGGGGTCGGAAAAAGCAAAGGTCAGAAAAGATACAAAAACCGCGATCATGTGGGGCACATTCTTTGGGAAGGCCATTTCCTTCAAAAATCAATTTTCATTTATTCACCATTTCATAATTATTATTCTCATTGATTCGTTATTTCATCCACTATATTTTGAACTTACTAATCATATTACCTCACCCTTATTATATTAATTTACCTAGGAATCCAAGAAAACATACTATGAAATATATGTAGGGATTTACTAACTAGATTAGAGATATCCACAAATCAATTTATTTAAAGAGAAGATGAAAAATATGTAGTAATAAGTTTATTATTTTCTCATGTATATATATATATTATCAAGAGTACCAAACTCTCAGTACTTTGGGACGTAATTCCTTGTAATCATGTCAATGCGATAGTAGTAGACGCCAGCTTTGGGCCTTCTGGGGTTGGGTCTCTATAGATCTCCTCTTAGAGATGCTTGGGTTAGTCTTCTGAGAAGACCAGAAACTCTAATATGTGTATATGGAAGTTAAGAAGATAAATTGGTAGCATTTGGTTGATCTAGAAGGTTCAAATTGGTGTAAGGAAGTGAGGTAGAAAATTCCATTTTATAATTTAGGTGGGGCATTTTAGAAAACTCCAAAAATATTAAATTAATATATATTAATTTTTAATTAAAAATGTATTAAAAGTGAGTTATTTAAAACCTATGACGATTATGGGTCTAAATCATCCCAAAAAATATTATTTAGACTGTTTAGGTCACAATGTTAACCTTATCTTTGACTTTAACCCTTATTTAAACCCTTTAACTCTTACCATGAATAATTTATTTTACTCTTTATGGATAATATAGTTACTATAAATTGATAAACGACCCCCAAATGGATAATTGATGACATATTTAACCTTATTGTAGTTATTTGGCAGAATTTATATTATTAAGAATTTTATATCATTTAATAAAATATTATTTATTTTAATGTATAATTTTTTCATTTTTGATACTATTCAATATTTGTCTTTTTAAAAAATATCATAACTTCATGATAACTTCTAACCAAAACTTATAATATATCACTATCATTTCTAAATTATCTATAAAATTCATGGATGTCGTTAATTATGTCAAATTTTATTTATTTTAATGTTTTTAATATCATTTATTTTTTATTTCCATTAATTAAACAATTACTACGTCATTATTATGAAAGCACTTAATTAAATTATCTCATCTCTAAAAATTTTAAATAAATTATCATGATGAAGATTAATTTATTATCTTTCAAATGAATATGTATTGCCTAATTTATCTTTTCTATAACCATGTATTAAAAATGTAATACTTATTAGAAATATGAGTATGACATTTTTAACTTATCTTTAAATAAAATATAATAAATATCTTATTCTCATACAAGTGTCTTAAAATAGTATATTTTAGGCCTAATGATGATTTTGGTAGAAAACAACTCATCTAATGAAATTATGACAAGTGTTGGGGTAATTTTATAATATCAATTACATCCATAATTAACTAATTTACCCTTAACTATGGTAATTAAAATATTACAAAATTTTACTATTCATTTGGACAAAAATAAAAGAAACCTATTACATAATTTGGACCCACAAATTCCAAATATAGAATCCATTATTAATAATTCAAAACATATAATTTGTAGTAATTAATTTAAAATTAATATTGATGACGTCGTGAAAAAATGAGTTATTAAAGTTTAAACCTGTAAAATATTGAAACATTTTTATCTAAATTCATTGAAAAATAGATTAAAATAACCTAAATAGTATTAAAAGATAAGAATAATCTATTTTTACTTTAAAAACATTCAATAAAATAATTTAACACTATAAATTATTTTGATGAAAAAAAGTTGTTTTCAATTAATATTTAGTATTTTTTACTATTCATAAACACATGAAACTTATCATAAAAATACCAAAAAACTAACTAAAGTTAAAAACAATTAATTTATATTTAAAGTATGAAGTTTATTTTTTCAAATAGAACTCATAAAATTGTCAAAAATTGGATTTAAAATACGTTCTCCATTAAAAGATGTTAAAACTGTTTTTATAAAAAAAATTGTTTTTATGTGTAATATTGGGTTTGTTATAATCTTATACCACTACAATATATTATATGAATATCACAAATATTTCAATTATTATATAATATATATATTTCATTAATATCATTCTATAATAGTAATTAATTTAATTTTTTATAATAAAATGACATTGTGAGCATAAAAATAATTCTTTAAAAAACATCTCATATATATTTAGTTGGTTACTATATTCATTTTTTATTAATTTAGATCCAATGAATTCAGCCATATATTTTTATAAGTTAGTTAATACTATTTATATCCAGTAACTTAATGGCTATGTTTTATTTAAGTATATTAAATACTAATATTTTAATAATATATTATTGTTTGGTAAAACTCGGTCTTGAATGTAACGCAAGCAAACTCATTTTTGTGTGTAGCATAAACATATTTTGGTATTGAATACAACATAATATATCAATGAAAATTAATTTATTTAATATGTGACATACTGTAAAATCATGGGGTGTTACAAGTGATGTAGGGACATTAGGTGTTTATTTTAATGCATTTCATCTACAAGGTGGAGATTTTTGAACATTATTCACTCAATATTGTAAATTGAATGATTTTAATTCCATGCATTATTTGAAGACCCGACCCCAGAAAAACCAGAATTCGATGTCTTCTAAACATTATGTGGCATTTTAAAACAAAAACATGCACTGATAAACACACATCATGTCCCATATAAAGGGCCGAGTTCGGTTCGGGCTCTAGGAAACTAGTAACTTCAGAAATGTTTCATCTGATAAAAGCTATTACCTAAAAATTTAAAATTCAAAACGTAGGGTGAGAATAAGAATGCCTAGTAAGGGGTTTAAAATAAACCAGTGAAACATTTCAAATCATTTTTTAAAAACTTATCCAAATAAAATTCTCTTATAGAAAACTGTAACACATGCAACATACTATAAAAGTGATCAACTTAGATGTTCAAGGAATACATGAATCAATTAGGAAATTTTCAAAAAGGGGTAGTAAAATATGTCCTAAACATGTATGACGTATGAATTTTTAAGCAGAAATTAAACCGTTAAGATTAATACTTAATCAGAGTTGCGCATGAAGGAAAAAACATCAATTTCATATGTTGGTTACTATTTTACACGAATCATGCCCCAAAATTTTACTTGTGACATCAACAAGAACTTGATAAAAACATAAGGTCAAGAGTAGTGAAAGAATAGGAATATCATCATGAAATGAACATGTAACATGACATGAATATGTGGCTTCAACATTTCATTTTGAAATTCATGAACATATCACCGAGGTTCATTCCCAAGGAGTCAATAATGAAAAATTACAAAGGTTATTCACTAGGGTATAATGATGCTTGTAATCTCTAGAGATTAATTCTTTACACAATGCATTGGAGTGCTATCAGGGTGCACCTTTAATATGTCTTTACATTCATGCGACCCACATAAATCAATACTTTACTTAAATGGGGTTTTATATTCATGATGTCCCATACCACCTTAATAGTTCATTCATAGTTGGTTATAGTAGTTGAATTTACATATCATATATGCGAGAAAGGCATCTAGATGATTAAAAACCAAGCTAAAAATCATATGTCCATTATTAAAAGGAAAGAAGAAAGGTAGATTATGGAACATACATTGACATCTATGGTACTGAAAGAACAGAAAACTAGAATTTATCACATGCAAGTTTGTTCTTGAAATTCAAAAAATTTATCATCCAATTAATTACTAGGTGAACCAAAAATCTCAATTAGGGTTTTGAGCATGCACATGCTAAAACATTCAATATTGTTATGGCTTTTCATAATACTAAATAACGTCCCTGATAGAATGCTTGAATCTTCACTATAAGCAACATCATTTAAAACATACGGAAAACAAATAAATTACTCTTAAATGTGGATATATGTTTTATTTAACACCCTATTTCTTATGTTTTTTAAACTTCACCTAAACTCAAGACTTAATGTGTAAATACCATAACAACTGAAATCAAGGTTCAAGCAACATATAAAATATATGTATGTACCCAAACACAAACTGAAATATTGGCACACCCATGTGTGTTAATCCCCTATGAATATTAGTACAACAACATTTTGAACAGGGTAGGACATTCCTTTAGACATAAAAATTAAATTATGAAAACCTACAAAAAAATAATTTTATAAAAAGTTGATCATATATATATAATATAAAAAAATTATTTATATTTTTAATATGAAATTAAGTGTATGTGAATATGTGCAGTGCATGAACAATTATACACAAACATCATACATATAACTGAAGTAGAAAGGTCATGCCCATTCCTGCATATAACGGACGTATATACATATAACCAAAAGTACATTTGAATTTTCAAAATAAAAAAACGTGGCTAGGTATAATCCTTACATTATTTAAGCTATTTGAATTAAAGAGAACCTCAAGGCTGGGGTTAAATATTTAAGAACATTTGGATTGACCCTTAAGGTTAAAAAAATATATTTTTTTCGAATATATAAGCGTATATATTCTCAAAGAATAAAAACAAGGAAAAACAAAAAATACTTAATTTAAAAACCAGGGAAAGGAGGACTTCAGGGAGGGTTGGTCGGGCTCACTGGAGACTTGAACGGGAGAGAAGAACGGAGAGGTCTCGAATATTTATTTACAAAATCTCACACACCAACTTCCGCGCGAAAATGTACCCACTTGCATTGCATTCAATGGGGGTGTCGTGCTTGAAGAAAACATGGAGATATGGGGGTCCTCGGTTGTCAAAGGTGATGAAAACAAGGGCTGTTCCATAGGGTAGGGTTAATGGTGTAACCCATGCATGGAGGAAGAAGACGGCACAACTAGGGGAAATTCTAGGGGGAAACGGACGGTCCAGATCGATGCCAATGTCGATCTAAGGAATGAGATGTGTCCGCTGTTTTAAAATAATTGAGCAGCTTAGATTAGATCTATGTTTCATTGGATATTCTATGTTCGACGCGATAATTTAAAATCCTTGAACGGCCAGCAATAGACTGTTCCAGATCTAATGGTTGACAAAAACAGCAGAGAGAGACGCGGTTGATGAGGGTCGAGCGTGGGATCAGAAACAATGGCACAGATCGCACGCGACATGATCCAACGGTCCAGATCTTGTTTCGCCCAAAAAACTTCTCCCCACATCGAAACGGAGAGTGGTTTTCACCTCCTTTATAACCCTGGGCCTCCCAATGAGTGCTCAGAAATCACAAAACACCCACGAAGAGGGCGCTATACACGGGCTCCCGCCCGCAGTCCTTGGCCTACCCAGACCCCACAGTGGCCTCACACCCACACTGGTCTGCTTATGTGCTCTTGCTCGCTCCTGATCACCCTACGGGGAACCTCTACCCGACCTTGGTTCGGCCATGGCTTGGGGCTGAGGGTAAAGCTCAGCCACTTCATGTGAGATGCCTCCATCAGCCCTAGCCAAAAGGGCTGGCCCTAGTGGGCCAATTGTTTTTGAAAAAACTACACTAAAAAAAGTTTTAAGAAGAGGAAACAATCCATTTATTAAAACTATTTAGAATTTTATATTCATAATCATTAATGAATACAAATTAAAGTTCTTTTAGTTTGAATTATTTCTAAAATAAAAAATATTAAACCCATTTTTTAACTCAAGAAGTTATGAAAAGGAAATTTTAATAAACCTACATTATAATTTAGAGACTAGTGTCCATGAAAACATAGTTCAATCAAAACATATTTTTATTTGAAAAACATAAACACAGTTTATAACAGTATTTACAAAATTAAAATCGTCACATCGTATTTAAAAAATTCGCAATGTGTTTTGAATACCTTACCTCGTTTTAAAATCACTTAAGGGTGAAATGGTGTTTTACACCATATCCTTTTAGAGTTTATAAATGATGGTCTAATTATAAAATTAATCATAACTCAATTACATGAAAATTATTTAATATTTAAATAAGTTCACTTATCATAACAAGTTCCAACGACTATTTTATTATAATAGTTATCTTCCAACGGTCACTAGAGAAACGGTCAAAAAAAGTGTCCAATAAAACCAAACCATACGGTGTACTAAAACTCAAAAGAATAAATATGGTGATTACCATTATTCTAATACTCATCATGGTTTTTATGATCACAGTGGTGATTTTTTTTGCTTTATTTGACTTGAAATATCTCCTTTACTTACTGGGACTCGTTGTGGTGATTGGGGGTCTTCCAGTAGTTCTGATAGGGTTTTTAATAGGTATATTTGGTTAGAATGATTTCTATTTTGATCTCTGTGTATTGTAGACACTACAGTGTTCTTATTTAAATAAAGAGCATTATTTTTATCTTTTAAATTTTTGTAATGTTAAAAGGGTTTTAACAAAAGTATATTCATAATATCATCATTATATGATACCCAAAATTCAGGGTGTTATATTACTTACCCCATCAAAGAATTGCGACCCCAGAAATCATTTCATACAAACTATCAATGAGGAAGCTCTCAGTTGTTCCTACCATATCCCCCATCGTAGAGGATCCTCAGGTGCATTCAGCGGAACACCCAAATTGATGCTCAAATCCTCAAATTCTCTAGTCTAGATACACTTCGGGCAGAAGGGGTTGAACTCATGCACCACACACTCGGGCTTCCAGAGGGATGCTCGAATGGTACAAAGTTTGGAAATGTCCATATGGACCAACGTATGAAGAAATTGCTGAATTATGTCTCGATCAAGAAAATATAAGTTATATTCATTGTCGTACAGACTAACACTGAGGAGTTGGTACATGTAGGATGCATAAACGTTTCCCTCTAAAGCACCCTATTGAAATTTTACTCTGGCTTTGTAGGTTTGGCCTAGGGTGAAACATAGGAGGAGCCCTTCGTGGTATTTTCCTCCCCACTTACACTTGGCCAATTGTGCTGAGCCTATGCGGTAGTAGATGGGAGCATTCCCTTGACAGGTGCAGAGAATCCCCGGACCATTTGTCACCTCAAACAATTGCTTGCACATTCCACATAGGTTTGTGAAGGGATGATATTCATCTTAAAGGGTTTTTATTGCAATAATATATAGTTCTCAGTAGGAAGAGATAACATTTAGGTTTTTCCTTCTATCTGAAAGTTTAAAATGATAGTTCAATCACATGAAATCCATCCAAAAGTATAAAAAATGTAAAGACATACGAAATAAGAGATAACAAAATATGATCCTTATATAACTGTTGGTGCACAACGTAAAATGAGGATAATGGTTTCCTCACCTCCCTAACACATGAATTCGAAAGACAATCTAAAAACATCCTATCTCCCTAAACTATATGCAACCCATGCAATCAGGTTCGATGTCATGGGAGCACTTATGGTATCTCAATTGTCTGACATGTTTGGTGTACAACTGTGAGACATCCCCATGTACTTGATATTTGTACACAAAACAAGAGGCTTTGTATTCAAGGATTCCAAAGTCAATTATTTGACCAAAATGGCTATAGGAAAAGACTTGACACATGTATGCGGCGTGGAGATCTCCCTCTGCAGCAGCCTCTTGGAAAGATGTGAGGGACGAGACACTTTCGCTATGGTGAAGCATCTAAAAAGTCCCTCATAGTACTTCTCCCATCATGTGTAAGATGGAAACTGGTCTTGCATCATAAAGAAGTATTCTAGACCCGCTCTTCGGTGGAGTTGATGTACTCAAGGAGAGGTGGAAACATCATAGAGATGTCTACATGACATAGGGATATGGGCATAGTTTATAAAAGTTTCATGTATGGCTATGGAAATTATGATTTCTAAGGTCTCATTGGGAAACGAAAAAAGATTAGTACCTTCAGTTTCGATCAGAAAATTAAGAAAACTAAATTTTAGTAATGTTGATGTATATTTTTCTTTGTTTTAGTTCTGGCTTTATAGAGTTATCCAAACTGAATCCTCTGATACCAACTGTGAAGAGCCGACCATAGAAAAACTATGATTTGGTACCTTCTGAAAATGATGTGTCATTTTAAAACAGAAACATACACTGATAAACACACATCATGTCCCACACAAAGGATTGAGTTCGGTTTGGGCTCTGGGAAACCAGTAACATCAAAAATGTTTCATCTGATAAGAGTTGTTACCTAAAAATTTAAAATTCAAAACATAGGGTGAGCATAAGAATGCCCAGTAAGGGATTTAAAATAAACCAATGAAACTTTTGATAGAATTTTTTAAATACTTATCCAAAGAACATTCTCTTATAGAAAGCTATAACACATGTAACATAACATAAAAGTGCTCAACAAAAATTTTCAAGGAACACATCAATCAATTAGGACATTTTCTAAAGGGGGTAATAAAATATATCCTGAACATGTATGACATATGAATGTTTAAGCAAAAATTAAACCATTAAGAGTAATACTTAATCAGAGTTGCACGTGAAGGAAAAAAACATCAATTACAGATGTTGGTTACTATTTTACATGAATCATGCCCCAATCATTTACATGTGACATCAATATGAACTTGATAAAAATCGAAGGGAAAGAGTAGTGAAATAATAGTCATGTCATCATGAGAAGAACTTGTAACATGACTTGAATATGTGGATTAAAATTTCATTTAAACATTCATAAACACATCACTGAGGTCTATCCCCAAGGTGTCAATAAAGAAAAATTGCCGAGGTTATTCACCAGGGTATCATGAAGCTTTTATTCTCTAGAGATTAATTTTTTACCCAATTGATTAGATCCGTATCTGGACGCACCCTTAATATGTATATACTTTTATGTGAGACACATAAATCAATACTTTACATAAACATGGTTGTATATTCAAGATGTCTCATACCACCTTGAATAGTTCATTCATAGTTGGTTGTAGTAGTTGAATTTAGATATCTTATAAGTGAGACATGCTTATGGATGATTAACAACCAATCTAACATTCATATGACCATTATTAAAAGGAAAGAAGAAAGGAAGATTATGGCACATACATAGACATCTATGTTACTGAAAGAACAGAAAACTAGAATTTATCACATGCATGTTTGTTCTTGAAATTCTAAAATTTTATCATCCAATTAATTACAAGTGGAACCAAAAATCTCATGCAGGGTTTTGAGCTTTCACATGTCAAAAAATTCAATATTGTTAAGCCTTTGTATAATAATGAATAATTCCCGTAATAGAATAAAAGAATCTTCACCAAAAACAACATCATTTAAACGATAGGGAAAACAAATAAGTTACTGTTAAATGTGGATATATGTTTTGTTTAACACCCTATTTATTATGTTTTTAAAACTCCACCTAAACTCAAGACTTAATGTGAAAGGACATTAACAACTGAAATCAATGTTCATGCAACTTATAAAATATATTTATGTACCCGAACTCAAACTGAAATATTAGCACACCTATTTGTGTTAATCCCCTATAAATATTAGCTCAACAACGTTTCTAATAGGGTAGGTCATGCCCTTAGTAATAAAAATTTGTTTATTAAAACCTACAAAAAAATAATTTTATAAAAATCTGATCATATATATAACATTTTCAAAATTATTTATTATTTAAATATGAAATTTAGTGTATGTGAATATGTGCAGTGCATGAACAATTGTACACAAAATTCATACATATAATCGAAGTAGAAAGGTCATTCCCATTCCTGCATATAACCTACTTATATACATATAACCAAAATTATAAATGTATTTTCAAAACAAAAAAAGGAGGCCAGGTATAATCCTTACATTCTTTAAGCTATTTGAATGCAAGAGAACCTGAAGGCCTAGGTTCAACATTTAATAACGTTTGGACTGAACCGTAATGTTAATAAATATATATATATATATATCCAATATATAAGTGTATATATTATCAAAGAAGAAAAATAAGGAAAAAATAAAATACCTTACATTAAAAACTAGGGAAATGAGGACATCAGGGAGGGTCGGTCGGGCTCGCTAGAGACATGAATTGGAGAGAAGAATCGAGACGTCTCAGTTATTTATATACAAAATCTCAATCACCGCCTTCCACGGAAAAATGTACCCTCTTGAATTTCCTTCAATGGGGGTGTTGTGCTTGAAGAAAACGAGGAGACATGGGGGTCTTCGGTGGTATGTGATGAAGAAAATGAGGGGTGTTCCATAAGGTAGGGTTACTGTTGTAACCCATGCACAGAGGAAGAAGAAGACGCAACTAGGGGAAATTATAGGGAAAACAGATGGTCTAGATCGATCCCAACATCTATCCAAGGGATGAGATGCGTCTATTGTTTTAAAATAATTGAGCAGCTTGGATTAGATCTATGTTTCATTGGACGGTCTATGTTTGACGTGGAAATTAAAAAACCTTGAAAGGCCATTATTAGATCATGCCAGATCGAATGATTGACAAAAACGATGGATAGATATGTTGTCACTGAGGGTCGAGCGTTGGATCGGAAACAACGGCACAGATTGCGCACGACGCGATCCAATGATCCAGAACGCATTTTTACCAAAAAACTGCTTCCCACATCGAAACGAAGAGCGATTTTCGCCTCCCTTAAAACCCAAGTCCACCCAAAGAGTGCTCATAAATCACATAGCACCCACGAATGGGGCCCAATACATGGGGTCCCGCCCATAGGCCTTGGCCTACCCAGACCCCAACACGGCCTCACGCCAACAATGGTGCGCCTATGCACTTATGCTCGCTCTCGGGTGCCCATTGGGGAACATTCTAACTGAGCTCGGGCTGGCCTTGGCTTGGGGCTGAGGGTCAAGCTCAGCCACTTCATCTGAGCTGCCTCCCTCGGCCCTAGATAAAAAGGGCTGGCCATAGTGGGACAATTTTATTCTAGAAAAGCTACACTATAAAAATATATTATGAAGAGGAAACAATCCACTTGTTAAAACTATATATAATTTTATATTCTTAGACATTAATGATTACAAATTAATTTTTTTTTAGTTATAAGTATTTCTAAATTTAAAAATACTAAACCACTTTTATTATCTCAGAATGTTACGAAAATGAAATTTCAATAAACCTATATTATAATTTATATACTAGTATCCTCGAAAACTTAGTTCAATCAAAACAGAATTTAATTTGAAAAATATAAACATAGTTTATTAACTTATTTAATAAATTATAATCGTTGCATTGTATTTGAAAATTCGCAAAGTGTTTTGAATTCCTTAATTCTTTTCAAAATCACTTAAGGGTTAAATGAAGTTTTACACCATATCCTTTTAGAGTTCATAAATAATGGTTTAACTATAACTTTAATCATAACTCAATTATTTTTAAACTAATTAATATTTAAATAAGTTCACTTATCCTAAAAAGGGCCAACAGCTATTTATTATAACTGTTAGATTCCAATGGTCACTAGAGAAATGGTCTAAAAAGTGTCCTTTAAAGCCAAACCATACGGTGTTCTAAAACTCAAATTGAAGAAGATGGTGCTTCCCATTCCACTAGTGCTCAGTATGGCTTTTATGATCATAATAGTAATGTTTTTTTTCTTTTGTTGACTCGAAGGATCTCCTTTACTTACTGGGCCTCATTGTGGTGATTGGGGGTCTTCTAGTAGTTTTGATAGGGTTTTTAATAGCTATATTAGTTTAGCATGATTACTCTTTTGATCTCGATGTATTGTAGACACTACGACATTCTTATTTAAATAAAGAGCCTTATGTTTATCCTTTAAATTTTTGTTTTGTTAAAAGGGACTTAACAAAAGTAAATGCATAATATCATCATTATATGATACCCAAATTTCGGGGTGTTACACATTTTTTTTTACAGTTCATAATATTCATTTTCATTTATTTTTTGGTATTTTTATATATTGTATTAATGTATTATTTAGCTTGATATTCTTTTATTAGTTAATGTGGGCCTTTAGTTTGGTTTATACATTGGGAGTGTGCTATTAGCCTTGGTCTGCTTTCCCATTTGATCTGTGTCATCCTCATACCTGATTTTGATCCATTGATCCTTATGATCCTATGGTTTTCTATTCCTCCCTTTTTTCATTCTCCGTGAAACGGATTGGCTTGATCTATGGGTGACCCTTGATAGCTTATCCTATGATGTCATATCTCATTATTTTGTTCTTTAAGTGGTATTTTTGAGACACTTATCAAGATTTTTTATATCCTTGGTTATATGTTATAGTATTCCTCCACACCTACTAAAATGACACCTTGATTTGGAATCTACCTCTCCTCTTTTGGGAGATTTAATTGGGAGAAAAATATCCATGGTTTTGGAAGCTCTGGTTTTCCTCGAGGGAGAAGAGTAGATGAACTAGCACTGGTGGGACTCCATGAATTACCAAAGAAGAAATAGTTATCTAGATAAGTGTTGATCTTATTCATATATTCTTGGTGAGAAGCTCTGATGAGGTCCAAGTGTTCCTTGGTGTTCCTTTTACCTAGATGGAAATGACGATTATATAGGAGTACAATCTCGATGACCCTAAAAACAAGACCCAATTACATAGAGGCTATATGAAAACACATATGAGAGATTTATCCCTAGTAAGGGGCCTTAGTATGGTATTCATCTTCTTTTCAATTGGTTATCTATGCCTTGTATTGGATTATTCTTTGGTTCTATGTTGCGTGTGTGTTTTGATTATTTCTGAGGTGCACAGTATATGATGAATCCCCAAGTTGGATCAACTGTGAGTCATGGAATTTCAAGATCCTGAACATTGTATATTTTCCTCATATGCCTTTTTCTTATATGGTTAGGTTTCACTATTTATAAAATTTCTTTTATAATCCCATTTTTTCATAGGAGAATCTCGATACCCCTGCACCATGCATATAGGCCAAATAGATAAATAATGTCAAAAACCTGTGGTCCTCTTTATGATTTGATGACTACTTTATGTCAATCGTTTATATTGTTCATCTCACTTATGTTTGAGTCTATTATCTCTAATAGTTCTTGGTACTTATTAGTATTAATATCAAACTGGTTATATATATTCACATTAGCATGCTATCTATGGTAAATGTTTACATGAATCGTTACTTTTTATTCTCTCGTTCTTTGTTTATGGTTTGTTAGAATCAGCATGTTACACTTCCGATTATCAGAATTAATTAAAGATTTTTATTATTCGGGTTTTATTGATTCTTCCTAATATTTATATAATTATAAACATGTTAATTTTTTATGTAATTTTGAGAAACAAAATTATTCCCTTACAACTCAATTACTCCATTGAAAGTGGGCTACCTCATAGCACAACCCACAATTTCTTTATAGAAACTGATAAAAAATTATTTATTAAGGCTGCTATTAGGATCAAATATTATTGTCCCATTCATTGTGTGATAATTGTGAGATAAATGTAATGTAAAAATGCATAAAAATGAATAAAAAATGAACAATAGATGTAACATAGAAAACCCCACAAATAAAGAGGGGTAAAAAACCATAGAAAAATAGAATGATATCACTATGGTAAAAGAAGTTAAACAAACTCTCTCTCTATTATAAGGAAAATATCCATGTAATTAACTCTCTTGATTAATGTATAATGCACCTCACAAAATAAAACACTCAAAATGTTGAAATAGGAAGCTCAATACAAGAGGCAATGATGCTAAAACCGTCAAAGAACTCTTCCTTTTATAGTCAAGGACCATACTTGATCATACTCCTCTATTTAACTCCATGGGTTAGTTTTTCCACCCATCCCACTAACCACACTAGCCCCCTTTGGAAAATCAAGGTGGAGAAACTGATTGTGAGAAACAAATTCGAAAAAATATAACACGTGGAGATCTGGTTGGGAACCAATAATATTTCCCCAAATCTTTTCTGTCTTCTAGCCATATTCCACTTATATCTGTGATTACGATTGAGTATTTTTACTATATTTTCTTAACAGTGATAATAAACTTCATCATAAAATTAACATAATTTTCTTCAATATAAATTTTCTACATATCCACTCTTCCTTCCTCCACCACCCCTCAATCAAAGTGATATTGTACCATAATGTGCTTTATCATGGAATGAAAATATAGATTCCTTTTAAATTTCATGGTGCTATGTTTGTCACAAAATAATGGGATATACTGATGTCATTGTCTGGGATCCTCTAGAAACCTTCACATCTAAATCACTTCTTTGCATGCCTATGTAGTTTTCATGTACTCTACCTTAGTCGTGGATAAATATATAACAGACTACAACTTTGAATCCCAGCTCACGACTCATCCTATAATATTAAACACATAACCCAAAGTGTATTTTCGTTGGTCATAATCACCTACGAAATCAGAATCTATGTAGGCTCTAATAGTGAAATTTGAATCTCAATAACATAATACAGCATATGAGATCACCTTGATGTATCTAAGGACCTTCTTTAATATTTTTCAATGCTCTCGTATTTAATTCTCCACATACCAACTAACTTATCCCACTACATGTGCAATTTATCATCTCATATAAACCATAGATAATGTCATACTACCCACGGCAGGTGCATAAGGTAATTGAGACATCTCCATCCTCTATACTTCACTATTATAACTATTATGATTCATCAAAGAGGTTAACATAGAATTAATAGTAAGTGGGTTAAATATAGGATTATAATGTCGCATGTGGAATTATTTCAAGATATTCCTCAAGAAATTATTTTTTGATAGCTAAATCATACCCTTATTTATATCTCATTAAATCTATATCCCAAGATATTATTTTTTTGTCCTAATTCCTTCTTATCATACTCCCATGAAAACAATCAACATGTCATCCACATTCAATATAAGAATGATAAAATAATTACCATCTGAAACCATGAAATATGCAAAAGTATATGAATGAAGTATTTTGTGTCCAATACTCATGATATAGGAATAAAATCTCTTGTACCAACACCTTGGTGCCTGCTTAATATCATTAAAATTTCTTCTCAACCTGAAAACAATGTTCAGTTTTCCTTATTTTGAAAAACATTCCGATTATAAAATATATATTTATTTATCAAGATCACCATGTAGAAAAGTTCTCTTCACATCTAGAAACTCTAGAGTTAAACTATATATTGCACACATCCCCATAAGTATCTGAACAATCTTTATTCTAACAATGGGAGAAAATATGTCCTTGAAATCAATAACTTCTCACAATGCATAACCTTTGACCACCATTATTGCATGATATCTTTACAATTATTCCTTTTCATCCCAATTTATCTTAAAGAACCTATTTTTAATGATAGTCTTCCTTCCGTGAGGTAATGGATCAATATATCAAGTATTGTTATTCTGAAGGGCATCAAGTTTCTTCTGAATTTATTTCATTCATGTGGATATTTCAAAACTCCACATCACCTCCAAAAAAATAATATGGATCACCATCCTCCATCAATAAGTAGTAAAAAATATTTCTCTTAGTGACAAATTCTGAGTGCCATATTGGTTCTCTTTTATCATGAGTTGATCGTCATAGTCCAAAATCAATCATAACATGATCATCATGCTCCTAAAAGGAAATTGGTTCTTCTATGGATTCTTCCTCCACCCCAACTATTATAGTATATGTGTTCTCTTTCTTCAGGTACCCATTAATCATCACTTGCACCTTATCTTCTAGACATATAACATCAGTGCTGATGATAAGTCTATGGGTAGTGGGGTCCCACATACGATACCCCTTCACACCATCAATGTATCCTAATAATATACATTCATTGTATCTCGAATCCAAATTCAATCGTTCCTGATCATTAAACAATACAGATACATGACCTTCATAAGTATGTAATGAAGCATAGTCAATAGGTTTAACACTCCACATATTCATTAGTGTTTTCATATCAATCATCACAAAAGTAAATTGATTGATCACATAACATGTGATCTTCATTACATTATCCCGTAACATCTTAAAAATTCCTACAGTCTTCAATATCTCCCTTGTTCTATCCAAAAAGGTTATATTCACCCTCTTTTCCACTCCATTTTGTTGAGGAGTGTAAGACACCTTGAATTGTCTCTTGATGCCTTCTCATTGAAAAAAAAGTATCAAAATCCTCACTTGAATATTTTCCACCATTGTCAATCTTCAAACACTTGATCTTCTTTCAAGATTCCATCTTTATCCAGGATTTGAATGTTTTGAAGACATTAAAAACACTTGATTTCATCTTGATTGGGTACACATAACATCTCATGGAATAATCATCAATGAATTATACAAAGCACCTTTCTCATCCCAGGGATATAAACAGCGCTTGCCAAATATTAGAATGGATCAACTCTATGATATCCATGTTCCTCATTGCCGACATCACAAAATTCAACCAATGTTGGTTTCAAAAATCTTAATGCTCCCAAAATGGAAATGATTCCTATGTAATCTAGGAAGAAACTTATGTTCAGTAAGAATCTTCAAGCTTCAATCGAACATAAGACCAAGCTTTTGATTCCATGACATCCTCAATGCTTTTGTTGAGGTAGTTAACAGGACAACTATTGTAATATATCAGAAATTCCATATAATTTTTTTTAATTATATGGAATTATATCGAGACCGCACAATTTGACAGTGTGTGATTCTGAGGCCTAGGGTTCCCAGTATGATCGTTCTAAGTTTTGTTAAACTTTAATTAGTGCACGTAAGAAGTTTTCCTACAAAAGTGAAATAATTCGTAAATGGTTACTCGAATTAAAAATCTGAGGGAATTTTTGCACTCAGAGTGGTGGGTTTACCCTAGGCACGGATTATGTTTAGTCATTACAGGCCTCCTATCATAAAACATGAAAATGGAATAACTGTAAATAAAATTATTAAATAAAATTATTTTATTTTTCAAATGATTATAACTCAAGAACGGAAACATGGATTAAAAATCTGAGACAACTACTAAGGTTGTGAGGGTATTATCTCTTTAGGAAGATAATAACTTTGGCCTGTGCGGGCCACCAGTAAAAGTTAGTTTTTGGCCGTCAATAAAATAATTATTTGACAATTATTTTAATGTCAAATCAATAACTTTTAAACGGTAACACTGATTGGAAATCTGAGAGTACCGTTGGGTTCGTTGGGGCGTGTTTCAATTAGGTAGATCCTAAACTCAACCGGAGTGGGTGGAGGGTTACTGTTAATAATTTTCCAAACTTTTTTGGGTACATTCAGTAAATGTGTGAGCGGCGTTTTATAACATTTGAACTGTAGTTCGGCTTAAAAATATAAGGGCATCGTTGATCCCGTAGCGCCGTGATTCGCTTAAAAGAGGCCTAACTTCGACCGTAGTAGGTCGAGTGAAAAAGTTATTTTTGTGGACTTTTGAATGATTAATAAAATAACATGTTTTGTTATTTTATTTTCATACTTTCCTCCAACAGACGAATGACGCTGGCAGGACCGACGATGTGTCAAGTCAACAAATGGCTTAACTCTTCTTTTTGTGTAACCACGCCATTGGAAATTCGGGAGGTTCATTAAATAAATTAACCTCATTAATTCCACAAGCATTATACACTCCTTCTCCTCTTTTATTTATATGGATCTCGGGGAGGGGTGTTTGTACGACTTCACAAAATGACGAAGCTCTGGAAAAGTACCGTGATGCCAACCACCAGGAGGACGAGACTGGTTCCAACGAGCAGTGACGAGCGCCACCGAGTCACGAACCGTCGACAATGATAAAGGAGGTTTCATCGACCGTCATCAGCGGATGTCTCTTCAAGGTAGGGGTTATTTTCATTTGTGCGTTTTTTCCTCTTCTACATTCTTGAAATTATACGAAGAACGTGGGTCAACAGACTAACGTGTTGACCAGCGATTCATCTGTATTTGCGAGAGGTTATTGCGGGAAATTAGGTGGGGTTAATCGTGTGTTAAATAAAACTGTTTATTTAAGTCCCATAATATCCTTCATATTGCGAGCTAATGCGGAGGATTCAGGCATAAAAAACCCAGCCTGAACACTCTGATATGTTGCTTTTCCTTGCACTGCCTCAGAAGACTGCGAACACGTCGATACACGCCGCAATAGGAGATTCACAGCTCATTAGCCACCGCGAACGGAGGAGGCGGCCGACATCACGGCCAACCGCGGGAAGGAAGGTGACACAAAAGCCACACCGCCGATGAATGGAAGCTGTGGTGGAGGTCGAACCCACCTTCGGAGGGTTCCGTATCGCCCACACGGTGCTGCCGCCTCACCTCACCAACTGAACGACCTCTGGGCCTTTTGGGAATCTGGGTGACCAGGGGGTTACACCCCCCCCCCCGTATCGGACTGAACTGGGCCGCATCCCTCAGAGTGGGCTGCCACCCTCGAGTTGGGGCACTTCCCTCACACTGGGTCTCCACCCTCAGACCAGGCTGCCGCCCTCAGCTCGGGACGCCACCCTCGGACCGGACTGCCTCCCTCAGAGTGGGTCGTCACCCTCGCACTAGGCCCCCACCCTCGGAGCGGCCCGGCTCCCTCACACCGGGCCACCGCCCTCAAAGCGGAACACCTCCCTGGACAGGGTCGCCGCCCCACGCCGGTCGGGACGCCCCTTTGTGGGGCACCCCCTTGCGGGTTGTCCCCCTTGCGGGCCGCCCTATTCTGTTCGGGCCACCCTTACGGGCTTCGGTGGGCAGCCTTTGCTGACCGCCGCTCCTGAGGCTCAGACCAAACATTATCCCATTAGGCCGAGTCCACCCCAGTCTAGCCCAGAGCGAATCAGGCTGGGTCGGTCCGACCAGTTCAGACCGGACCCAGGCCCAACCGGACCCTACAACACATAAAAGTGCATATCTTTAGAACTGGACATCTATTTTACAAACTGTCTACAATGTTGGGATCCTTGGATTTAGATATTCTTTTTGGTATTTTCCAAACGAGTTTTCTAGACAATTGGAGTAAGGTCGAGTTTGATCGAACCCGAATCCAACCGGGGCCCTGAAGCTAAAATGCTTATAACTCACAGATCGAGTGTATGATTGACGCGTCTTCTATCGTGTTTTAACCCTTACGACATGGTTGTTCTTTGAGTTATTCTTTTGTGGAGATTAGTGGTGGTCGAGGTACGACTGATATCTCAAGAGGAAGATTATACGGAACTTGAGCGTACCGGGTGTAAGGAAACCTATGGCAGGATACAATGTGGAGAAAGAACATCGATCCTATGTGGGTCGGATCCTATGTGGGACAGTGCTCAGCAATTCTGTGTGGGTCAACGCATATCGATCCTGTGTGGGTCAGATCCTATGTGGGTCAGTGGGGGTTAGTTACCTATTGATCATGTGTGGGTCAGTAGTAGTGATTCATAATAGAATAAGATGGTATGTTTTATGACTAATCATCTTTACTCATGTACATAAGTTATACCTGATTGTGAGATGAGTCTTTGGAATGTGTTTTACTTCTTTCTTTTGTGGTGTTACTTGTGTGGTACTTATACCTTTATGGTATTGTCTTTGTAGTGTTACATGCGTGGTATTTCCCTCTTTGTGTTGTTACTTGTGTGGTACTTCTACCTTCATGGAGTTACCTTCGTGGTTTTATCTTCATGGTGTTACCTATGTGGTACTTCTACCTTCGTGTTGTATTCTGTTTTCTTTCAATTGTATTGTACTATCATTCGTACATGTACTTTTACATTTGGCATTCTATTCTGGCCCCTTTTTACATTAATCACTCTTTTATGACAACATTTTACATTGTGGTTGAATCTTATTCTGTTCGAGTCTGTTTGGTTTCATCTTGTTTTGTTCTTGGACTATTTGTCTATACAGGTTAAAATAGCAATGGGTTCTCGTTTAAGGGACACACATATCTGGTGGTAGTTATCAGCCTCTGACCTTTGGAAGGCGGGTTTGGGGTAGTCATGACATGGTCCCCGAGGGACGGGTCGTGACAACTATATCCACCTCCTTGTATGCTCACCATAAAGAACACATAGATTCTTCGATATCTTCTCTGTCTTTATCACCACAAGCACACCATTCAAAATCTTCCCCACTCCATTGTTAGTGTGAGTCCTACACTTGATGTCATCAAATCCACCCAAAGAAAATATGTTAATCTTCAAGATCATCGCATGGCGTACTCCTTAGGTGGTTCGAATTATACCATCATGCATCTTCATTTTGTTGGTATTGACTCTAAAGATATTCAAGGTGTGATTGTTTCCCATGTAAACAAGTCCTTTAGAGATATGATCATACTTATCAAACCATTCCCTTTGAGCAATGTTTCTATTTAATCAATTATCCATACGTTTTTGAGATGATTTCTACCTCCATCCATCATTGATATTTCACTGACTAGTATCTCTCCATTTCCATAAGTACTCGTCATATTTCATTGAGAGTTGTTTCCACGCCTCTTATTATTCCAACTATTCATTTTGGTGTTCCCCTACTTTCCACATCCATAACATGTTATTTTGTTATTCTTATTGATTTGGACCTTCCATGATTTTGGATCCTACTTAGAATCATGCTACATCATCCTTCCTCTCTCTATTGACAATGTATTTAACTGGTGCAATGTTTCTTGTCTGTCACTTTTCTCTTTCATTGACTTTTTTATTCAGGAACCACAGCTGCAATGTTGTTGAGCATAAACATATCTGTCATGATACTATTGGTAAGGTTGATGATCAACTGATCATATGGATTTGTAAATCATTAGAGAAAAATACCAGCACATTAAATATCCCTAATTTTGTAGCCCAGTGTCATGAGTTGATGGAATAGGGTATTGATAGTTTTGATGTGATCAGTCACTAATGATGACTCTTCATTCGAATTTTGATTCTTTATAGAGCTATCAACCTTTTTCCCCCCGCCAGACATTTCGGCATGGGCCCGGTTTTAATGTTTTAATCTAAAATAGATGTGGTAGGACCTATTAGGGATGAAATTGGGTTCTTTGAGATATGTTGGTTGTTGTTTCCCCAACCCAATGTCACCCATAGAACGCACCGTGATTTTGCTATGATCTTGACCATTGACGATCTACCGAAGGGGTTTGGCCTAAATTTTTCTTAGTTTAAGGAATATCGATTGTTCCTAAATGAGGTGGAATTACTTTCACGGGAGATTAATTCATGCCTATCACAGGGCATGGACAAAAACAATTAAATTTTTTCTAGTGCATCACAATGGCTAAATAGGGTCGTCTCTCTTAAGGATCCTTTTCAATGTATTCCACTTTATCTAATTCACCTATTCTATCTCTTTTTGTGTTTTTGTTTATTAAATAATGTGATGAAAATATTTTTGGGTTTTTTATTATTTAAAATAAAGTAATGTGAAGAAATAATTCTAAATTTATACTAGATACGAGTCTAAAAATAATTAATTAATAAGAAATAACATGGTTGTGGGGTTTGGTTAAATGTTAAATCATTATTCTCATTTATATGTTTTATTTCAGTTTGACAATCCAAACACAAAATATCATTTTTGAAATACTATTATTTATTTATAAACTGTGGAATATCATTTAATGTTTGAGCACTCTCAAATCCACCTCCTCCTTTAATCCAAGTTGTTGAAACACATTTTTCTATAATGTTTCGTCTTCCAGGACCTGGTTCAATCGAAGCCATTTCATCCATTGATTAGCTAAACTGAAACATGTGAAGAACTAACCAATGGAGGGAGGTAAAAATGATTAAATAAAATAATATGGATAAGTTGAGTTGCATGTTATTGGAGAGAGTCACAAGATCGGGTACATTCGCCTTACCCGTGCATGCTACTCAAATATATCTTCAAACATAAAATTAAACATTAAAGAAAATTCATGATCACCTTCACCTCCCCTCGGGCCATGTCCTGGGGCCATCCTCTAATTTTTGAGAGTAAGAGATTACATGGAAGAGTTAGTGGAAGAAAAGAGAGAGATAGAGAGTAAGTGAAATGAAGAAAGTGGATGGAGAAACAAAAAGGCATGGATTAATAAAACTAAAATTTGAATTAAAATTTAAAACTAATAAAAAACAATAATTAAAGGAAAAAAATTATGAAATGAGGGGGGAAGAAAGGAGAACCAGCGGCTCATGTCCAAATGGGATCCCTCCAAAGCTATGGGTGTCGAGATGATGATTTGGGAAGGAGTCGAGGGCCTCCATTTATAGAGTGCACCATATCACCCCCTTCACAATGAGGTATAACTTGCACTGTGGGGTAGGATGATGTAGTAATAATCCTCCTTCTAGTTTTCTACTTGTGAAACCACTTTTTCTATGTCCATTGGTTCCTCAAGGTGTGCATTATCAAAATTATAGTCAATAGGAAAGTCAGAGTAAAATTCTATTTGAATAATATTAAAACATGAAGTATCAAGGTCAAATTCTTTCCCATCAAAGTAAGAATAGTTTATCATGATTTCCTTAGGGAAATCCACAATAATGTCTTCATGAACTTCCTTTAATAAATATTCAATGTGTCTATGGAGCTCCATATGTTCCTCAACGTGTGCACATCCTGGTTCTTCTTTATCCTCCATGTCATAGCTGAGATTTTCAGATTCTGTATAATCCAAACCACAAGGAGTGATGTAGAATTTAGATTCGATAAAATTAAAAGGGATAGAGTCAATGAATGGTTCAACTACATGAGTGAGTTCAGCTTCAATATCTATCTTAGTGGTAAGTGCCTCTTGGAGTATACTCTCTGAGGATGGAGGCAGGTAGTCAGGCTCCTCCATCTTGACTTCAAATTCAACCAATTGGGTGGTTTCATCCTTCCATGGTGACGAATCATCCTCTTTTTATTGTATGTGGAGGTCAGGTAGTTCCTCACATTTAATCAAGAATTCATCCAATATTTTTTGATCTACCACTTTTAGTTCACCAGGTAAGTCTTCCTACCCTGACTCCTCAAGTTCTTCAATTTCAAATAAAAGTGGTGAAACTTATTCCCCCACATTCTCAGGTTATTCCTTTGGATTAGGTTTGTGTTACTCCATTAATGCATGAATATAATCAAAAGCTCTATAAGCCTTTCCAGTTAATTGTTCATTACATTCTCTAAGTTCATGCACCTATTCTCTTCTAAAATATTTATCTTCTTCTTGTTGTTGTTGTTGCACCTGTGTGTAATTCTTCCATGCATAAAATGCAGAATTTCAGTACATCATGGAATTCTTTTTTTTTTGTTTTTTAAATGATATGAAATCTAACTAAAATGTGAAAATAGAAAAATTAAATAAACTAATGATTTTACCTTTTAAAACAACGTTAGTTGTGAGGCATGCCTGTCACAGGGCATGAAAAAACATAATTATATTTTTCCTAGTTCAACATAGTGGCTAACCAGAGTTGTCTCTCTTGAAGAGCCTTCTCAATGTAATTCACTTACATTATCTAAATCACCTATTTTATCTATTTTTTGGTTTTTTCTATTAAATGAATGTGATTAAAATATTTTTGGGTTTTTTATTATTTAAAATAATGACATGTGAATCAATAATTCTATATTTATACTACTATGCAAGTCTAATTAGAATGAATTAATAAGAAAGAACATGGTTTTTAGGGTTAGTGAAAAGTTCAATCATAATGATCCTTTATATGTTTTATTTTAGTTTGATAATCCAAACACAAAATCTCCTGTTTGAACTACTATTAATTAATTATAAATTGTGGAATATCATTGAATGATTGAGCACTCTCAATTCCACCACCTCCTTTAATCCATGTTGGTGACACACTTTTGTCTAGAATTTTTCATCTTCTATGACCCAATTCAATCGAATCCCTTTCATAAATTGATACGAAAAAATCCAATGTGTTATTATATAACCAATGGAGAGAGGGAAAATGATTAAATAAAAGAATACGGATATGTTTAGTTGCATGTCATTGGAGTCAGTCACAACATCAAAGACATTCTCCATACCTGTGCATGCTACTCAAATCAATTTACAAACATAAAATTAAACATTAAATAAAATTCATGATCTCCTTCACCTCCCCCCGGGACAAGTCTCGGTGTCATCCTTTCATTTATGAGAGTATGATATTACTCAGTGGAGTGGGTGGAACAGAAGAGATAGAGGGAATGAAATGATGAAAAGCGGATGGGGAAACACAAAGGCATGGATTAAAAAAAGAAAAATTTGAATTAAAATTGAAAAATAATTCAAAAATAAAAATAAAATAAAATATATAGAATAAATTAGGGGGGAAAGAGGAGAATAAATTGCCTGTTCCATGATGGGATCCCTCTATAGCTGTGGGTGTCGAGCTGATGATTTGGGACGAAGGCATGTGCTTCCTTTTATAGGAAGAATTCATTCCTCTGAAAGTATTCACATTGTTGGCCTATTAAGTTTCAGATTAACGTGTGGAACCCTTAAGAAAAGGTATTCAATAATGTGGTTTCCATTAACCCTCCAAATTTCAGCTCATTTAGCGATAGGATTAAAGACTTATGGAATTTTCATTGAATAAGACTTTTTATGGAAGAAATTTCCAAGAAGTTGTCTTCAAATTTATAACGATCAATGAGAAACTTTACTGACTTCAAAATCACCCCAAATTTGTTTTAATGTCGGTATGATGTGTTCTAGTGCTATCCTAGGTGGTGTCACCTAAATACGAGGTGAGGAGACTAATTTTTTCATTCTTTATAGTGGTGGGGTACATTCTATTTGCCTAGAAACATTTCCCACTTCATTGAATATTTTGGACTAATAGATCTTTGAATATACTATATGTCCTCAATATATAATTGAATGAAATAAAATCATTATTCTAAGAAAAATAATCATGAATTTTGGAATTATATATTTTTTTAAAATGAGAAAAATACTTTTGTAGTAAAAAACTGTCAAAAATCCCAAATTAATCACATTTCTAAATTTTTCTCATAATCATTATAAATTTGAAATTACCCATTATTTTAATAAAACAATGAAATAAATTTGTTTTATCATTGAATAAAATTAAAAAATCCTCATTATTTGATCATAAATATGCACTTAAATTTTCTCTCTCAATTACCCCCATACTTAAACCATGCTTGTCTTAAAGCATAAAATCTCAACATAGAAATTAGAGGACGCCAATGTTACCAATATTCAAATTCCAATTCAATTAAATCAAATAATTTTCAGTGTGAAATGAAATTTTCAAAAAAATTCAAATATATCAATTTAATTTCCCATTTTTCAATGAAACAAATAATTCACATATTTTACTTTTACCATTTGAAAATTGTTGGAATTTATCCTTTCATTCATTCAAGCTCCTTGAATCATTATTATTAAACATGCCAAGTCATGATTTACCTCACTTTTTATTATTTTCTCTCATTACTCATTAAAAAATTCAAGTAGAGTTATTCTCATATCATTAGAACATGCTCCTTATCAATAGGCTTGTAAATAAACTACGTTTTCCACTTTGTAAAGAAAAAATTCACATAAAATCATGAGGACTTGAAATTATAGATCTATTGACCCTGATATTTAAGGTTGGTAGGATTTTTTTCTTTAAAAATTAAGGCTCAAGGAGGAGGATAATATGTTAAGTACAATGCATGGTATCAAAAGTAAAAATATAATGAAATTATCCCCTTCATATTAGCAGCCCCCACTTCCCAAAACTAAAAGAAAATTTTATGATCAAGTTAGATAAATGAATGATTTGTGCACCCTCTTGAATATTTTTTTATTTTGTACTTTGTTTTCTTTTTTCAAAAGTTATGTTTATATCAGACCTCACATCAATCACCTAACCATATACGCTCATATGATCGTCGGTCTAGAAAATGGTTATTTTGGGTTTTCCCAAATAATAACCCATTTTTTCTCTTTTTGTTTGTTCTTTTTGTCATTTTTTCATTTTTTTAATTGAAGAGGGAAAAAATAGAGTATAATGACTGATTCCACAAAAGATTACAATTACCACAATAAAACCCCTACACTTCTTCCTTACATTGTATATCATCCCATCCACCATGATTCTCTTTACCCCCACACATCAACATTAAACTATCATGAAAATACTCAGAGGAGGGTAGGAATGGATAAAAATGGATTGAAACCTAACAAATTCCTATAAAGGTCATTCATGGTGTCTATGTTCTAAAAGAAGGATTGATGTAAAGGTAGTCTTTTAAAGAAAATTATCTTTTTAAACGATACCTCAATCATTTTAAATTTGTTTTTGCACAGTCATAGATTTGACAAGTTTCAATACAATTTATGGTTGGTTACATGTCCCAAGATTACTCAAGAAATATGCTCAAGAATAAAATGGAAGTACTTGGTCTAGAAATCTTCTCGGGAATGGGAAATATAATATTAGACAATCAGTCATTGAATGACTAATAAATAAATTCACGTGAACTTTAGAAATTCAATGAATGAAGGATGGTAGGGAAATTTCATTTAAATGAATCAATTAATTCCTTCAAATCATGAGTCATTACTTCAATATCCATTATTCATTTTGAAAATTCAATTATTAATTTAAATCATTTAATCATATCAACATTGAAATATAAAACATGGCATCATAGGATTCCAAAGAAACTCATGTCTCCTAAATAAGTCAAGTAAAACATGAATTCATGTTTGGGAATGTAATTTTATCTTTAATGTTCAAAACATGCTGTGGAAAAAAATGTGGACTGTTTAAAAGATTAAACACTAAAATTGATAACCCTTTTTCCATGAATCTTGGTCCTTCCTGTTCACTTTCTGGGGATTTCTTCTACTATTATGATCCTATAAAAGAAAATTACCCAATTAATCACAATGATCATTTCAATTTAACTCAAAATGAAAAGAGGGAGGGGGCCACATGCTAAATTATTTCAAAGAAAATAAATTGACATATGAATTCCTAGAAAGAAAGTAAACATAAATCTTGGTATTATCCCCTAAGTCAGCACTAAATATTGACTACCTCTAGAGGGAAGTACCGGTTGTTATCCAAAATTTTATGGAGGATAAGCTTATTTTATTTGAACCACTACATGTGGCTTTTCCCAGCTTGTTCTTCATCCTTCTAGGTGAATAATGATCTTGAGATAGAGTAAACCATTTCCCCACCCTCTTAACAATGAGGTATATCTTGGATGGTGGGGGTAGGATGAAGTATGAATCATCCTTCTTCTTGGTCACTACTTGTGAAACCTCTTATTCTCTGTCCATTTGTTCATTGAGGCATGCTTCATCAAAAGAATAGTCTATGGGAAAGTCAAAGTGTAATTCTATTTGAATAATATTTAAACATGAAGTATCAAGATCAAAATCTTCCCCATCAAAGTAAGTAGATTTTATCATGTTTTCCTTTGAAAAAATCACTAGTATCTCTTCGTGAACTTCCTTCAATAAATATTCAATATATCCAAGGAGATCCATATGTTCCTTATAATGTGCACATCTAGGTTCTTCTTCATCCTCCATGGCATAGCTGAGATTGTCTGATTCTGTATAATCAAAACCACAATGAGTTATGCAGAATTCAGATTCAATAAAATTAGAAGGGATAGAGTCAATGAATGGTTCAACTCCCTAAGTTGGTTCAGCTTCAATCTCTGCCTCAGTGGTAAGTACATCTTGGTGTAGACTCTCTGAGGATGGAGGCAGGTAGTCGGGCTCCACCTTCTTGACTTCAAATTCCACAACATGGGTGGTTTCTTCCTTTTGTGGAGTTGAATCTTCTTCTTTGTATTGTATGGGGAGGTTAGGTAGTTCCTCACATTTAATCAATAATTAATCCAAACGTTTTTGATCTCCCACTTATAGCTCAATAGGTATGTCTTCCTCCTTTGCCTCGTTAGGTTCTTCAATTTCAAATATAAGTGGTGAAATTTCTTACACCACATTCTTATGTTCATTCTCCAGCATAGGGTTGGGTTGCTTCGTTAATGCACGAACATAATCAAAATCTCTATCAGTTTTTCTGGTTAGTTGTTCAATGCATTTTCTATGTTCAAGCACCTGAGCTCTTCTAAAATTTTCATCATCTTCTTCTTGTTTTGGCTGCACCTGTGAGTAATTTTTCAATGCATAATATTTGAATTTTGAATACATCTTGGAAATATTTTTTTCAATTTTTAAATGAAATAAAATCTAAATAAGATGTGAAAATAGAAATAGAAAATGAACTAATGATTGGATCCCCAAAAACAGCTTCAGTTTTAATGCACGCCTATCTTGGGGTGTGGACAAAAATAATTATATTTTTTCTAGTGCAGCACAGTAGAAGACCATGGTCATCTCTCTTGGGGATCCTTTTCAATGTAGTTCACTTTATTTACCTAATACACATATTCTATCTCTTTTTTTGGTTTTGTTTATTAAATGATAGTGAGTAAAATCTTTTTGGGGTTTTTATTATTAAAAATAATGACATGTGAAGAAAGAATTTTAAATTTATACTAAGAATCAAGTCTATATAGAATGAATCACTACCGGAATTTTACACATTACCAACGGTTGTAAACCATTGGTAAATGCCTGGAAACCATTCGTATATAGTATATCAACAGTTCCATCAACTGTGGACAAGTAAGGTGTGACAATAGGCCTATACCAATAGTTGTGTAAAAAATGTTGCTATAGGTGTCAAAATATAAGGTATACCAACGGTTGACTAAAAATTGTTTGTATATGTGTGTTAAATTATAACATATACCAAAGGTTTGTAAACCGTTGGAATATATGTGTTATACTTATACCAACAGTTATAATCCATTGGTTTAAATGAGATATGGAAAGCCATAAGTCTATACCAATGGTTTTGTAATAACCAATGGTACAAACCAATACCAACGGTTATAACAAACCATTGGAATAGTTATATTATAGTATCTATACCAATAGTTTTGAAACCGTTGATATACAATTTCTCAGCTCCATAGAAGCAAGCCCCTCTCCCCTCTTCATACCTGCAACAACACAGCAACCCCTCTCCAGACCTGCAACAACACCAATAAAAAAAATCCCCATCCATAGTATTCAAAATTTTGAATTCATTCCAGAATTTAGAAATTTAAAAATTTAGAAATTCAAATGCAATAACAACCATAAGTGAAAAATCCTACATGTTATAGGAAATGAAATAACACCCATAAAAGTATTCCAAATTTATAATTCATTTCTCACTCAAACCACAACACCAACACACAAAAGAGTATTCAAAATTTTGAATTCATTCCTCACTCAAACCACAACACCAATACAAAAAAGAGACAAAAACATATATGTTATAGGAAGAACATTGGATGTTTAGTCATGGTCTTATGTTGAGTGTCTTAAATCAAACAGAAAAACTTTGGTAGAGTGGCAAGGATCATGACACCCATAAGATAGGCAATGGTAGTGGTGATGTGCTTAGACCTAGGATGAGTTATAGGAAGCACATGGGATATTTAAATTCCTCTAATGATTACGTATCCATGTATAAATGGTTGCTAATGTGTTAGTAGGAAACATTGGCCAATCTCGACATATGAGATGGTTTACCGGAATTGCCTACATGTTTTTCATAGACTTTTCAAATAGAATAAGGCGGTATGTGGCTAATTGTAATTTTCTCTCCTAGGTGTGATGTGAGATGAATCCCCATCTTGGGTATTGGGTATGAATATTCAATTAAATCTTTGTTATTGGGTTCCCAAAGGGACTATGGTTTGGTCCTAGAACCCACTATTTGAGGATGGGATTCAGGTGATCCATGAGGCTATGGTGTCACTATAATTATTCCTCGCCATTGGGGTATTTTTATGAGACTTTGAAACTTATTTTTCAAGAATCTATGTGTAGCCTTGTTGACCAATTTTTTATATTGTATTCTTGAGAGTTCATAGGTTTCATATGAAGTAACCATATAATATTTATTTGTTTTATATTATTGAATAGAATGAATGAACAGTGATTGAGAATTAGAACCTGAGTGTTGGTGCTTCTTCATGATGGGATGTCGAGACTCTTTCCTAATATAATTCATGTTTTTATATATATACTATGACCCATTGTGTTTCAATCTATTCCTTGTGAATATTTTCTTCTAATAACGTATGTCCCACAGACCATATTTTATTTTTATCCCTTAATTTCAAAAATATATGTGTATCCTTGTGAAAATTTTCCGTATGTCAGTTGTTGTTTTCAATTAAAATGTTGTCAATTTTAAAAAAAAAGTGACAGACATTGAGTGATACCAGTCACACCATGACTCGGATTGAGGTGGGGTTGACTCGTACCCTTCACAAATGATCCATGGATCATCGGGTGGGGGGCTATTCGAGGGGTGCAGGGGGCTATCCGGTGGTGAGGGGGGCTGTCTGGGGGGGCTCTCCGTTGTGCATTTTTGACCACCGCGGTCACACAACACCTCCGATTGACATGTTGTGTAGATGAGCATTTCACAATTATCCCATTCATTGTTGTCGTCCGATTTCATGGTATTCTAAGGTCGTTCGATCGATTTTGACCACCCCACACACATTTTTCAAGCACGCCAAACACCTAAAAACACATATTCTACAGTGTCGTGAAAATCGCGAGTCCGAATGATGTGTTGTCTTTTTGTACACCTCACGAATAATTATTATGTTGTTTTCATGTGATTTCAAGTTATTCTGAGGTCATTTAGTATGTATTTGACCGTATAACACATTTTTTCCCCATTTACGACATTCAAAGTGTGTTTTCGGCCACCGTGGTCCCACGACACCTCCGATTGGCATGCCATCTAGCCGACCATTTTAAAATTCACCCACCATTTGTTGTCGTCTGATTTCATGGCATTCAGAGGTCGTTTAGCCGATTTGGACTACCCCAGACATGCTTTTCAAGCGCGCCAAAGCCCTAAAAACACATATTCAGCTGTTTCGCGCAAAGCGCACATCTGAATGACGTGTTTCCTCCTTAAATACTGCAAAAATAATAATTTGGGTTTTTTCGTGTGATTTCAAGTCATTTTGATGTCGTTCAGTATGTATTTGACCACTAAAAACATGTTTTGGCCATTTATGGAACGCATATTTTGTTTTCATCCACTGCGGTCACATGACACCTCCGATTGATGTTCTGTTTGTCCTACCATTTCAAAATTCACCCACCCTTTATTTTTGTCTTATTTCATGGCATTCTGAGGTTGTTCGGCTAGTTTTGACCACCCTACGCATGCTTTTCAAGTGCACCAACACCTAAAAAACACATATTATGTCGTGTCATGCAAACCGCAGGTCCGAATGATGTGTCATCTTTTCTTACACCTCAAGAATAATAATTAGTGTGTTTTTGTGTGGTTTTACGCCATTCTGATATCGTTCTGTATGTATTTGACCGTAAAACGCATGTTTTGGCCATTTACGACACACAAAGTGTGTTTTTGGCCACTACGGTCACACGACACCTCCGATTAATGTGTCTTCTAGACAACCATTTTACAGTTCACATACTCTTTGTTGTCGTCCAATTTCATGGCATTCTGAGGTCGTTCGGCCAGTTTTGACCACCTCATGCATGCTTTTCAAGCACGCCAAACACCTAAAAAACCCATATTCAGTCGGGTCACGCAAAATGTGCATCTGAATGATGTGTCATCTCCTCGTACAACTCATGAATAATAATTAGGGTGTTTTCATTTGATTTCAAGTCATTTCAACATCATTCGGCAAGAATTTGACCGCTAAACGCATGTTTTGGCCATTTATGACACGTAGAGTGCATTTTCGGCCACCGTGGAAACACAAAACCTCTTATTGATGTGCCATTTGGCCAAAAATTTCAAAATTCACCCACCCTTTGTTGTCGTCTAATTTCGTGGCATTTCGTGGTCATTCGGCCAGTTTTCACCACCCCACGCACCTTTTTCAAGCGCGCCAAACACCAAAAAACACATATTCAGCCGTTCCATGAAAACCACACGTTTGAATGACTTGTTATACCCTCATACACCTCAAAAATAATAATTAGGGTGTTTTTGTATGATTTCAAGTCATTATGATATCATTGGACATGCATTTTACTGTTAAACACATGTTTTGTCCATTTACGACACGCGGAGTGCATTTTTGGCTAGCGCGGTCACAAGACACCTCTAATTAAAGTTTCGTTTGGACGAACATTTCATATTTCACCCACCCTTTGTTTTCGTCCGATTTAATGGAATTCTGAGGTCGTTCGACCAATTTTGACCACCCCACGCATGCTTTTCAAGCGCACCAAACACCTAAAAAACACATATTCTGTCGTGCCGAACAAACCACACATCTGAATGATGTGCCGTCTCCAAATACACATCACAAAAAAAATTAGGGAATTTTCGTATGATTTTAAGCCATTCCGATGTCGTTCAACATTCATTGACCGTTAAACACATGTTTTGGCCATTTACGACATGCAGAGTGCATTTTCGGCCAGCACGGTCACACGACACCTCTGATTGATGTGTTGTCTGGCCGATCATTTCAAAATTCACCCACCACATATTGTCGTCCGATTTCATGGCCTTCTGAGGTCATTTGGCCAGTTTTGACCACCCTATGAATGCTTTTCAAGCGCGCCAAACACCTAAAAAACACATATTCAGTCGTGTCGTGCAAACCACACATCCAAATAAAATGTTTTCTCTTCTTACACCTCACGAATAATAAATAGGGTTTTTTCATGTGATTTCAAGTCAATATGATCTCGTTCAGCATGAATTTGACCATTAAACACATGTTTTGGCCATTTACGACACGCAGAGTGCGTTTTCAGCCACCACGGTCACACGACAACTCCGATTGGTGTGCCGTCTAGCTGACCATTTCACAATTCACCCACCCTTTCTTGTCATCTGATTTCATGGAATTCTGAGGTTGTTCAGCCAGTTTTGACCACACCACGCACACTTTTCAAGCCCACCAAACACCTAAAAAACACATATTCAGTCGTTCCGTGCAAACTGCACGTCCGAATGGCATTTTCTCTCCTCGTACACCTCAAAAATAATAATTAGGGTATTTTCGTGTGATTTAAAGTCATTGCAATGTCATTAGGCATGCATTTGACCGTTAAATGCTTGTTTTGGCCATTTACGACACGCAGAGTCCGTTTTTGGCCAGCACGGTCACACGATACCTTTGATTGACATGTCGTCTAGCTGTCCATTTCATAATTAACCCAACCATTTTTTTCATCTGATTTCATTGCATTATGAGGTCGTTCGACCGGTTTTGACCACCCCATACATGCTTTTCAAGGAAGCCAAACACCTAAAAAAACATATCTTCAGTCATGCCATGCCAACCATACGTCCAAATCATGTTCTGTATCCTCTTACACCTCTACAATAATATTTAGGGTGTATTCATGTGATTTAAAGTCATTATGATGTCTTTCAGCATGCATTTGACCATTAAACGCATGTTTTGGACATTTACAACACACGTAGTGCATTTTTGGCCATCACAGTCACACAACACCTCTGGATGATGTGGAGTTGACTTGTACCCATCAAAAATGACCAATGTATCATTTTCCTATAGTATCAACACAATCTGAATGTATTTTATTAGTTTTATGTATCTCAGTTGTGGTTTTCACTTAAAATCCAGTCAATTTCAAATCAAAGTGAGACACTTTGAGTCATACCGGCTACATCATGCATCATATTGATGCAGAGTTGACTCATACACATCACAAATGTCTCATGGATCAGTGTTCTAATGTATCAACAGAATACGAATACGTTTGGTCCATTTTCCATACGTTAGTTTTTCTTTTCACTTAAAATGTTGTCCATTTCAAATAAAAGTGAGACACTTTGAGTGGAAAAGGCCACACCGTTCCTCAGATTGAGGTGGCATTGAGTTGTACACATCACATATTACCCATGGATCATTTTACTAATGTATCAACACAATCCAAATATTTTTGTTCAGTTTTCCATAGACAAGTTGTTTTTACATAATAGGGTGTCCATTTTAAACAAAAGAGAGACACTTTGAGTGATACTAGCCACACTGTGCGTCAGATTGAGGTGAGGATGACTCGTACATGTCACATATGACTCATGGACAATTTTCCTAAAGTATAAACACAATTCGAATGTGTTTGGTCAGTTTTACGTATGTTGGTTAGGCAAATCATGCAAAAACAGTGATAATATCTTATAATAAAACTACAGACATTGTGCATGATGTGCATCCCCTGGTTCATGGTTAGGGAAAATCATGCACATTTCTTCTAATATATATCCCTTTATGGTTGTTAGATACCATGTGGTATGGACTTAAATTTTGTACTAACCGTGATGCATAGTGTTTTTTTACGCCGATCGGGGATCCAATCACCAAACAAGCCCCAGAAGCCCCATAAACCATTATAACATCATTAAGATTCCATATTTGGTTAAAAAAATGAGTTATACTGAATTGAAAATTATCAATACCAGAGTGAAAATCCATGTTAAAAAATAAAGAGTTATACAAAATTCAAAAATGTAATGGATCAATCTTCCCCTGATCACCATCACCATCAACACTGTCATCATCAACCGCATCCTCTCCGCCAGAATTGTCCTCATTGTCATTGTCCCAATGATCATCCCTGGCCCTATCCTCACCCACGACCCCATCCTCACCCTCATCCTCGTCCTCATCCTCACCCTCGTCCTTTTCAGCATCCTCGTCATCACCAGGAATTTCATTATCTCAACCTCCACTAAAACTGCCACCGAGTGCATAGGATAATGCACCCATCGACGAAGTATATGTTTGACAATCCCCGCTAGCCTATGGTGGAAGAATTGAAGATAAATCTTTGATCTGTTTAATAAATTATTTCTCCCTCATTGGAACATGTTCTTCCAACTCTGTGACCCTTTTATCAGACTGTCTTGCATGCTCCTTTACCTGTTCCAACTCGGTGGTACTAGAATGGATATCTGGAGAGCACCAATACCTCGTCGAGACTATATTCTTACCAGGTCGGCAGTGTAATCGACAAGAGTTCTCATCTCCCAAAACCTGATATAAATGATAATGTGGCCCTAAATTTTTTGTCTCCTGGGCATAAAGGGCCTCTAAATCAACCTGTTAAAAATATTAATAGATTATTAACCTTCAAAATAGATATTAAAATTATAAATAAACATATTAAAACATACAATCTTTTCTTGTGTCGGTTAATTAACCATAGTTCCATATTTTTTTCCTTCTACTCGAGCAAAATAATTTTGCTCTAGGGAGACATCCTTCAATATTCAATTTTTTCTTCTATAATGACATTGAAACAATATAAAGTGTAGGTATAATCATATATTAAATATTCAATAAATCACATAAATTAAGTAGGAAACAATAAAAAGGTAAAGTCCTAAAGAAAAATTATAAAAAACTATATCATACCAGATCTCTCTCATGATATGACGTAGTAGTGCACCCCAAAAGGGGGGAGGTATTTCTTTGAATCAATGTTTTTTTCAAAAGATTAGTAAATAATGTTGAATAATAAATGAGATAATATTAATGAATAATATGAAAATTGTCATTTAAATACCTCAGATGGGATTAATACCATAAATTTGGCAATCTCCCAATAGCTAATCATTTGACAATATTTCTCTATCGGGCATTCATCCATGATAGGTATTGTCTCAAGTCTATGCCCACTCTATCACACCATCCAACATACAACTCATGCTTATAACCTCTCCAAATCTCTCCTCGATCCTTTAAACGTGTTGGTCGTGCACCTTCGCCATCAGAGAAGTTAAACCGAAGCTGACACCGAATAGATTAATTCATATAAATACAAAAAAAATACTACATTAAATCCAATATATTTTTGACCCATATTTGTGCCCATGAATTATCCTTGACATCGTGTGGTAGATGACTACAAGAGAGAGGGCTGACCGGAATGATGTCCGAGTATTTGGCAGGCGTCACCAAAAAACCCTGGCATTCCTTCCCATATTTATCAATAATTTGTCATTCATCATTGTATTGAACCATCAACTGTTTCTGGAGGTTCCATTTCACACGCAAGGGAGTACGCCCCCTCCCTGGCCTCCTATCAGTAGATGAATCTGTTTTAAAAGAAAAAAATATCAGAACATGTTATAATAAAAATAAATTTTGGTAAAATAATTGTTTGAGTTATATAAATATACAGGTGGTAGTCGGATCAATGGGAATCACTGGATGTGCAGAAGCTGAAGGAATATCTTGTACAGGTGGAGTGTCCCTCAGTGTACACTCCTCAGCCACATACTGTGTCGGATCAGGAGTTAAAGAAGGTGGAATATAATAGCTCTAAGATAATGAACCAGAAGCAAAATATGATGGCACAGACGTCAGGCCAACTGGTAGTGTAAACATCAGAGGATTAAATATACTGTGTGTCCCTAAAGACACACCAGGAACATAATGGGTCATAGAAGATACATCTGTGGTAATGGAATAGTCCAATCGGGTATGATCGGTGGATCATATAACTCTCGCACCACAAGCCCTCGTACCACCGGCCTCAGTACCGGGATCACCATATGATCGCCTAACGCTGACACCACCCCACTCCTACCACTAGCCTCTGTACTGGGAGTAATATCAGGCTCCTCGTCAGATATCTCTCATCTAGGGGGGCGATCCTGGAAAAAAGTTTAACACAAAATTAAACACATGATGTTATAAGTTATTGAAATTTATATATTTGAAATATAAAACTCACAACATGGATGAGTGGAGGAGCACCCATCTGTGTCATGAGACAATTATTTTTTGTCATCTTTTTCCACCACATATCTTCAATGGGTGTCATTTCATGCAATGAAAACAAATATTGAAGTAATTAGAAACAAATAACTAATGTGTAACCCAAAAAACATAATATAGAAAATCCATTCTAATAAAAAAACATAAAGAAATAGAAGATTTATGGTAGTTTGAAGGTAAGTACTAGGATACACACTCTGAATGATGTAGGTGTATTCATAGAATCATTTCCCAATTGATTTTGGAGAGGGTCCTTCAATATTTATAGGTATGGATTTGATTAGAAACACCTATAAAAAGGATATCTAGGAATTGTGACTTCCCAAACCAGGATTCCACTCATTAGTAATCCAAACACAGATGGCCACATGGCCTCAATCGTATCTACCAAAATTATAAACGTTATTGACTAATAGTGAGAGCCTTTGCTGTGTATATGGGAGAATATTCCCTCATTACCTAAGTTGCACAATTTTAATATTATCAGCTAAATGTGGAAGAAAGATAACAATGGGAAAATATTAGAAATGGATGAAAATAACCAACCCAATAATACCAACAAATAAAGAAATCAGAAACTGAATGATGGTAATGTATGTCATGTATCAAGAAGAAAAACATTGTTATAACTATTAGGAAGTAGTACTATACAAGAGGGTCAATAAATTCTAAAATTTGACCTAGCTTCGTGAGCAACAACCCAATCCTCTGGTTCATCAGTGGAAAGAGTGTGAGTCATGTCAATAACTCGAAATCCACAATCACCAATAAAGGTGCATTTCCTCATCATTGAATCAAACCATTTGTAAAGGGAAGCTTTTTACCAACAGTTCCACACAAATGTTGGTAAAAGAGGACTTCAAGGTCCCTTTATAGGAATCCCTAATAGAGGCACATGCCTCATGCCCCATTACGTGTAACTGGCATCCCAAATCATCCACTCATGTTCAATAAATCATTCTTGGCACCTCTATGGTAATACCTTTTATTACCCAATTAGTTCCTCAAGTCAAGCGCACCTGATGGGTGGATAAAGTTTAGGCTTCTACACTAATAGGTTGTTCATGGTTTGTAAAAAGGTTTAATTTCATAAATTATAGACAAAAATATTTATTTTCAAATTTGACATTAATAATAATGTATGTCAATGATAACAAGATTACTGAATTAATCTTGTGACTTATCCAACAATGTTATGGATGTATACACTTGCGAGCATGGATATTGAAAAGCACCCCACCATCATAAAATTAAGTATTGGCCAACAAAGAGACATAATATAAAATGTACAATGAGAACCATATTTAATTGACACTAAAGATATATTAGCACAATCATCTTTGGAAGCCAATTATCACTCATGACTAACCATGCCACTATAAACAACCTAAAGTGTATGAGTTTTCTCTCTGATCTTAAAAACATCATCACACAGTCTTACCATAATGTGAATCATGTGGAATATGGATGATATTAACACAAAATTTCTAGGAATACCAAGCGTTCTAAGAACTGAAAATTTATCGATGATATTAACACATAATTCATATTCAATCAAATTGGATTTACTATCAATGCCCAACACACACACCCAAATCAAACAGAAAACAAAATTCCTACACACCCAAATCAAAATAGAAAACCAAAACAGTATATATAGAACATTAAAATGAAAGTATCACTAAAAAATTAAAAGTGTAGAAGTAATAAATTTTTAAAATGGATCGGAATAAAGAATTTCCAAAGTAGAGTAAAAAGAATCCCACTTCTCCACTTCACCCAAATGAAAACATAAAACAAAAATAGTAGATGTTGTATCACTTACATAAAACAAGTGAAGAATTAATAAATCTTATAGAAGGAAGTATTTCGTCTGTGTAGGAAGGAAAATATCTATTCTCCTTCTGTTTAAGGTTGCAGTCACACAAAATGGGGGAGTTCGAGCGTCTCTGAATTTGGGGAAAAACTTTCCCAACGGTTTGTAAAAACCATTGGTAAAGGATGATTTAAACCTCTCTATACCAATGGTTTTTGGAAAACCAATGGTATAGAGTATAATTTTCCCAACGGTTTTGAAAAACTATTGGTAAAATATTATTTAACACGCTTTTACCAACAGTTTCCTTAAACTGTTGTTAAAAGTACTCTACAGGGGTTCGGAAAACCACCATTTCCTAAAGTGAATTAATTTGAAAGAATTCGGTTTTGAGGGTTGGTTAAATGTTCAATAATTATTATCCATTATATGTTTTATTTCTGTTTGATAATAAAAACATTAAATCTCATGTTTTAACAACTATAATTTATTTATAAATTATGGAATATCATTGAATGTTTGAGAACTCTCAATTCCACATACTCTTTTAATCCAAGTTGGTGACACACCATTTCTAGAATGTGTCATCTTCAAAGACTCGATTCAATAAAATTCATTTCATCCATTGATTAGATCAACTCCAAGATGTGGATAACTAAAAAATTGATAAAAGGAAAATGATTAAATAAAAGAATAGGGATAGGTTGAGTTGCATGTCATCGGAGGCAGTCACAACATTAGGGACATTCGCTTTACCCATGCATGGTACTCAAATCTATCTACAAACATAAAATTAAACATTAAAGAAAATTCATGATCACTATCACCTCCCCCTTGGACATGTCTCAGGTCCAACCTTTCAATTTTGATAGTAATATATTACTTGTTGTATTGGGTGGAAGAGAAGAGAGAGAGAGAGGTAAAGAAATGAAGAAAAGTGGATGTAGAAACACAAAGACATAGATTAATAAAACTAAAATTTGAATTACAATTGAAAACTAATAAAAAATATAATTAAAATAAAATTAAAATACGAAATTAGTGGGAAAATAGGAGAAGCATCAGCCCGTTCCCTGATGGGAGCCCTCCTTAGTTGTGGGTGTCGAGCTGATAATTTGGGAAGGAGTTGAGGGCCTTCTTTTATAGGCAGAATTCTACCCTCAAAATTTTTGCATGTTGTTGGCCCATTAAATGGCCGATTCACACATGGACCCCTTCCTAATTTTTTTTTCATAAATATGTATTCCATTCACCCTCCAACATTCATCTCATTTATCCATAGGATTAAGGAGTTATAGAATTTTCATTGAATATGGATTTTTATGGCCGAAATTTCCAAGAAGATTCCTTCAAATGTATAACAACCAATGGAAACCATAATGACTTTAAAACTCCCCCAAAATTTCTTTAGATTTGTTATAATGTGTACTAGTTCTATCTCTAGTGTAATAACCTAATTGGGAGGTGAGGAGACTGATTTGTGCATCTGTTATGGTGGGGGGGTCCACACTGTCCGCCCTGAAAAATTTCCAACTTCAATGATTTTTTTGGACTAATAGATATTTGAATCAACTCTAGGACTTGAAGAGAAATTTGAATGAAATAAAATCAGGATTCTAAAAAAATCACGAATTTAGGAGTTATATTTTTTACGAAATGACAAAAATACCCGTGTGGTAAAAATCTTTCAAAAATCCAAAATTATGCACTTTTATCAATTTTTCTCATAATCATTTTAAATTTCAACTTACACATTATTTTATAAAAACATTGAAATACATGGGGTTTATCATTGAAAAACATTTTAAATCCTCATTATTTGATAAAAAATATGCACATTAATTTTCTTTGTCAAATACCCTCACACTTAAACAATGCTTGTCCCCAAGTATAAAATCTCAAAATGGAAATTAGAGGAGACTAATATTACCAATATTTAAATTCTAAGGTAATAAAATAAAAAAATATTTAATGTGAAATCAAACTTTCAAAAATATGCATAAAATATCAATTTAATTTCCTATTTTTTAAATAAACAAATAATTCACATATTTTACTTTTACCCTTTGAAAATTGATGGAACTTATCCTTTCATTCATTCAAGATCCTTGATTAATTATTATTAAACAAGAAAATTCATGATTAACCTCAATTTTTATTCATTTCACACATCACTCATGATACAATTCAAGTAGTGTTATTCTCATATCACGAGAACATGATCTTTAGCCATAGTCTTGTAAATGAACTACTTTCTTCACTTTGTAAAGTCAAAACCCACATAAAATCATGAGGACTTTCAATTAAGGTTCTATTGACTCTATGGTTTAAGATTAGTAGGATTTGATGATTTAAAAATATAGGCTCGACCAGGAGGCTAATCTCTTAATTACTATACATGATATCAAAAGTAAAACTATAATGAAATTATCCCCTTCAAAGTAGCAACACCTAATTCCCAAAACTAAAAGAAAAGGTTATGATAAAGTAAGCATAATGAATGATTTGTTCACCCTCTTTATTTTTTTTACTTTTTATTATTTTTTCATAAGTTATTATTATAATAAATCTCACATCCATCATCTAACTACATATGATCAGAAGATCATCGGTCTAGAATATGGTGATTTTTGGTTTTCCCAAATCACAACCCATTTTTTTCTCTTTTTGTTGGTTCTTTTTGTCATTTTTGTTATTTTCTTAATTCAAGAGGGGAAAAATAGATTATAATGAATGATTCCACAACTTTTTACAATTAACACAATAAGACCCCCACACTTCTTCCTTACAATGTATATTATCCCGTCCACCATGATTCCCTTTAACCCCACACCTCAACTTTGAAATATCAAGAAAATACTAAAAGGAGGGTATGAATGGATAAAAATGTCTTGAAACATGGATTATTCCTATAAAGGTAATTCATGATCTCTATGGGATAAAAGAAGGATTGATGTAAAGGTGGTATTTTATGGAAATTTGGATTTCCAAAAGTTTCCTCGATCATTTTAAATGTGTTTTTGCATAGTCATAGCTTTGATAAGTTTCAATACAAGTTCTTGTCTATTAAATGTCCCAAGATCATCCCAGAAATATACTCAAGAATAAATAGGAAGTACATGGTCTATAAATCGTCTGGGGAATGGAGAATATGACTTTGGACAATCACTCATTGCATGACTAATAAATCAATTCACATGAACTTCAGAAATTCAATCCATGAAGGATGGTAGAGAAATTTCATTTTCATGAATCAATTAATTCCTTCAAATCATGAGTCATTACTTCAATATCCATGATTCATTTTAAAAATTCCATTATTCATTTCAATAATTTAATCATCTCAACATTTAAATCTACAACATGGAAACATAGGATTCCTAAGAAACTCATGTCTCTTTGATAAGTCAAGTAAAACATGAATTCAAGTGTGGGCATGCAATTTTATCTTTAAAGATAACAACATGTTGTGGACAAAAATGTGGAGAGTTTAAAAGATAAAATATTAAAATTTAAAACCCTTTTTCTATGAAACTTGATCCTTCCACTTTACTATTTGGGGCTACCTTATACTATCAGGATCCAACAAAAGAAAATTTCTCAATTAATCACAATGATCATTTTTTTCATCTCAAAATAAAAGAGGGAGGGGACCACATGAAAAATTATTTAAATGAAAATAAATTGAAATATAAATTCCTAAAAAGAATTTAAAGATAAATCTTGGTATTATACCCCAAGTGGGCCCTGAATTTTGACTGCCTCTAGAGGGAAGTACCTACTATAATCTAAATTCTGATGGAGGATAAAACTTCATTGATTTGAACGACCACATGTGGCTTTTCCCAGCTTTTCTTCATCCTTCTGGGATAGAGTACGCCATATCCCCCATTTATAATGAGTTATAGATTGATTGATGGGGGTAGGATGAAGTATGAATCATCCTCCTTCATTGTTGATACTTGTGAAACATCTTCTTCTTTTTCCATTAGTTACTTGAGGTATGCTTCATCAAAATAACAGTCAATGGGAATGTCAGTGTGTAATTCTATTTAAATAATATTAAAATATGAATTATCAAGATCAAATTCTTCACCATCAAAGCATCTTTTGTCCTGGTTTCCTTAGGTAAATACACTAGAATGTCTTCATGAACTTCCATCAATAAATATTTAGTGTGTCTAGGGAGCTCCATATGTTCCTCAGTATGTGCACATCGAGGTTCTTCTTCTTCCTCCAAGGAAGAGTTGAGGTTGTCTAATTCTGTATAATCCAAACCACATGGAGTGATGTATAATTCATATTCAAAAAATTATAAGTGATAGAGTCAATTAATGATTCAACTCCCTGAGTCAGTTCAGCTTCAATATCTACCTTAGTGGTAAGTGTCTCTTGGAGTATACTCTCTGAGGATGGAGGTATGTAGTCAGGCTCCTCCATCTAGACATCAAATTCCACCACTTGGGTGGTTTCTTCCTTCAGTGGTGCTGAATCGTATTCATTTTGTTATATTGGGAAGTTAGGTAGTTCCTCATATTTAATCATGATGTCATCCAAAATTTGTTGATCTCCCACTTGTAGCTTAGTAGATACGTCATCCTCCATTGTTTTTCAGGTTTATTCCACAACTTTCTCATGTTCTTCCTCTGGATTAGGGTTAGGTAGCTCTATTAATTCATGAACATAATCAAAAGATATATTATCCTTTCTGGTTAGTTGTTCAATGCTTTCTCTAAGTTCATGCATCTGATATCTTCTAAAATATTCATTTTCTTCTGGTTTTTGTCGCTGCACCTGTGAGTAATTTTTCCATACATAATATTTTGAAATTGAATACATAATGGATGCCTTTTTTTAGTTATTTTAAATAAAATGATATATAACTTATATGTGAAAATAGAAAAATTAAATTAACTAATGATTGGATCCCTGGAAATAGCAGCAGTTTTGACACACGTATGTTGTGAGGTGTGGACAAAAATAATTATATTTGTCCTAGTGAAGAATAGTGGCTGACTAGGGTCATTTATCTTGAATATCCTTCTCAATTTAGTACACTTAATTTATTTAATTCACTTATTATATCACTTTTTGTGGTTTTTTTATTAAATTAATGTGATTAAAATCTTTTTGGATTTTTTATTATTTAAAATAATTACATGTGATGCAAGAATTCTAAATTTATACTAAGATTCAAGTAAAAATAGAATGAATTAATAAGAAAGATCATGGTTTTGGGGGTTGGTTAAATATTAAATCATTATTCTCTTTTATATTTTTTATTTTAGTTTGATAATCCCAAAATGAAATCTCCTGTTTGAACTACTATTCTTTATTTATAAATTTTGGAATATCATTGTATGTTTGAGCACTCTCAATTCCACCTCCTCCTTTAATCCAGTTTGGTGACACACCTTGGTCTAAAAAGTGTCATCTTCCAGGACCCAGTTCAATTGATGTTGTTTCATCAATTGATTATCTCAACTCCAATGCATGAAGAACTAACCGATTGAGATAGGGAAAAATTATTTTATAAATTAATATGTATAGTTTGAGTTGAATGTTATCAGTGGTAGTCACAACATCATAGACATTCGACTTACCCGTGCATGCTACTCAAATATATCTACAAACATAAAATTAAACATTAATGAAGATTAATGATCACCTTAACCTCCCCTTTGGCCAAGTCTTGGGGTTATCCTCTCATTTCCTAGAGTAATATATTACATGGAAGAGTGGGTGGAAGAGAAGAGAGAGATAGGGAATGAAATGAAGAAAAGTGGACGGAGAAACACAAAGGCATTGATTGATAAAAATAAAATTTTAATTAAAATTGAAAAATAATTCCAAACTAAAATTAAAATACAATAAAATGGAGAAATGGGGTTGGAAGAGAGGTGTATCATAGTCCCATGCCCTGTTGGGAACGCTCCTTGGCTGTTGGTGTCGAGCTGATGATTTGGGAAGGAGGCGAGAGCCTCCCTTTATAGGCAGAATTTTATCCTTTAAAATTATGCACATTGTTGGCACAATAAATGGTCGATTAACACTTGTCTCCTTCATATATGTTGTTCCTATATGTATTTTCCGTTCAACCTCTACATTTCAGCTCATTTAGACATCGTATTAAAGAGGTATGGAATTTTCATTGAATAAGACTTTTTATGGCCGAAATTTCCAGGAAGCTTCCTTCAAATGTATAATGATCAATGGAAACCATAATGACTTCCAAACTACCCTGAAATTGTTTTAGAGTCATTCCAATGTGTCCTACTGATATCTCAGGTATAATAACCTAAATTAGAGGCGAAGAGACTTATTTTTGCATCTGTTATGGTGGTGAGGTCCATGCTGTCCGCCCGGAAAAGTTTCCAAATTCAATGAATTTTTTGGACTAAAAGATCTCCAAATCAGCTCAAGGTCATACAGATAAAGTTGAAGAAAATTAAATCAGTATTATAACAAAAAATTAATCAGTAATTTTATTTTATATTTTTTAATAAATGGAAACAATACCCTTGTGGTAAAAATCTGTAAAAAATCCAAAATTATTCACTTTTCTCAATTTTTTTCATAATCATTCTAAAACTAAAATTACCCATTATTTTAAAAAAACATTGAAATACATGGGTTTTATCATTAAAAAAATAAAAAAATAATCATTATTTGATAAAAAAATATGCACATAAAGCTTCTTTGACAGAGATGTCATGCCTCCTTGTCTTGTGTTATCATAATATGTCATGATTAAATTGATTAAATTCTTAAATGGAAATCGTTAAACATGTGTGTTTATTTGATAGCTATTTTTAGATTTATTAAATGGTTTTTTGGTAATTACTATTAATGGGTGGGTATAACCATGTGATGTGTTAAATGGAAATTAGTGATAAGTGGGTGGGTATAACCATGTGACATGATTACATGGAAGAGGAGTACATGAATGGGTATACTAATGAGATGTAATAGTTTAAATGAGTAGGTATACTCGTTGAATGGTTTTGAATTTAATTGTTTATATCATTGGGTAGACTCATATGGTTGGAAATTTTAAAATGTATGGAATGGTTTATGATTTACATAGATTCCCAGGACGAATCTTCATGGATTTGGAACGTAGTAGTGGACACCATGGTTGATTATTCACTTTGGGTCTTGATTCTGTGGGATGCCTTGGGCTTTGTTTTCCATTAGATCCTTTTTGATTGGACTCACGTAGGATATTCTGGTATACATTCTCCTAGGGCTCCAACTAGTGCCTATACTGAGTTTAAATCGAGATGACCCTAGGACTTGATGACGATGCCTTGGTCTTCAATACATTGGATTTAGCCCTTCATGGTCTACAGTTAATTATATGGAACAATCGTGGGATATATGAATGTGGTTTTATTACAAGGACATGGGTTTTTATATGGTTTCTTTATAGAGTAATGCTGTGTGGACAGGATATGGATTGTTTTACGATAAGTCTGTGTTGTATGTTTATATTGCCTATAGGTTCCATGTTAGGATTTTACACATGATATAGGGAGCCACAAGAGGATGTTCAGTATAACTTGTTTGAGTTGGTTATATTCCTTGGTTTTTCAAACTTACATTACTTCTTTATTTGTACTTGTTTCACATATTTCATAGTCCAGCTTAGAATTGTATAGATCTTTGGGTGGAAACCTACTAGGATTTTTTTCTCACACCTTGTTTGGGCCACCTTGGGGACCCAAACAAATTATATGGTTTCAGGTGATAGTAGGGGAAAGCGCCCTTACACTAGTTGTTGGCATTTCTTTAGAGCATGGGATCATGATACCCAGTTGAGGCTTACAATGATATTGTGACACTTTTTGATCCTTTAGGATTTTGGATACATGTATTGTACCTTATTTTCATGTATATTTTTTGGTTGCTTTCTAGATACATGTATCATCTGCATCATGGTATAGAAGACACTTATGGCATGTTATATATTCATGTATTGTATATCTATTTTACCTATTGTCCGCTTATTGGATTTACTTATACTATTTAATTTGATTGACTTCCACTATGATATACTATGGTAATGAGGGAATAGTCTCCCCAATAACTCAACTAGGCCCTCACCACTAGTAGGAAGCATCTGGCATTTGAGGAGTGCGCTTGAGGCCATTTAGCCAACCAGGCATGGGGCACTATTGGGTGGCATTCGAGTTCAGGACGTTAAAAGGGGTATTAGAGAAAATTTCTTTTCTGGTTTGATTTACTATTTGGAGACAATAGACATGGATCTGAAGGAAAATGGAATTTTTTAATGAGTTATGCTCGAGCGTAGCTAACCCGTGTACAAGAAAAATCCAAATTACCCTAAATGAAATTTCTATTTTCTGGTCATGACTATTACAGTTGATTTTATTTCACCATTAGGCAACACACATGATTTATGCTGATACTATTGATGCAATTGTGGGTTCTATTTTTTTGAAACCCGATGAGATGAGGGTATTCCATCCCATGCATCATATAGTATCTTGATAGAAATCACATATCATGCATTATATCATTCCATTTAAGATGAAATATTTGACGCATTATATTTTGAATGGTGATCTAATAGTTGTTCCTGATTTTTTGATAGACTTTTTGCGGAGGATAGAGAAGTGACATCATCTTTCAATTCATAAGGTGTACGAGCCCTTATGAAATAGAAAATGAAATACCTTTTAAATTAAACTATTAAATTGAATTTGATGTGTATGGAATATATGGGAATCAAATATTGGTTCATGAGGTGTTATGGGTCCTCAAGGATCAGAACATGGTGGACCATTGGTTAAATCATGCCAAATAATGACTGTTAAATGAAAATAAATGGAAAATAGTGACTTGACCTACACCTGGATTTTGAGTGGGTGAGAGGTAGTGATTCATGTTTTTTTGTGGTTGTTCTTTATACAATTACGTATTTAGGATTAGGTTGGGTGTTATGACTTTTTTTCAGAGGGTTTTGATATGTCCTACGATTTTGAGATGCGCCATTGATATCATTCCTTTCTGAGGCTAGTGTTTGGAATTGTAAAGACATGTCACCATGAAGACGTCAAATGGTATGACAAGAGGGTGGTGATGACCATGATTTGAATGTGGTGGGCCATGAGATACTAGTGGATCCTCTTTTTGTGCTTTTTGTGGTACAATAGACTATTTCAGACATAGGTGCTGAGGCATAGTTCCATGAGGGGTTATTTTACTATATGTAGAATTTTCAAGGATCATTGTAGCCTACCATGACTATGGATGAGCTGACATGGGTTTTCTATCAGCAACATCCTTTCTCATTTTTGGGGGATGATGGTCCACAAGCTTCTGAGTTGTGGATTGAGACCACACTAGCTATCATCGAGCATCTGTAGACACCTCTGGAGAGGATGGTCAAGGTCAACCCTTATATGATACATGGAGTAGTAAAGTACTGGTGGGATGTTATGAACCAGGCTTAAAGGCTACGAGATATGGGTTGGACTGATTTCCAGACCTACTTACTTGACTACTTTTACCCCAATACACTATGGGTATAGTGGGCTAGTGATTTCATGCATCTAGAGCAGGAACCATGACATTTATAAAGTACTGAACATACTTTAGAGAGTTGCATAGTTTTTCACTGATGTACCTTACTAACGAGCTATCGAGAGTGAGATGCCTTGAGGAAGGCCTATGACATACTATTAAATCCCAGGTCAACATGTTCAGGTTTACCTCAATAACTAAGATTGTGAATCAGGTGCTGATTATAGAGTGGAACCTGAGGGAATTTGAAGATATAGAGAAGGGAAATGTTTCTTCTCAACCGAGTAGTTCTAAATCTTCTGGCAGAAAGCACCATTTTGATGCATCCCATGACGTGAGCATCAGTTAGGATATGAGTGCTAGTAGCTCAGTGTTTTGTCACTAGTGTGGAATGAGAGGCCACATGAAGAATCAACATGACTGCGACCTATTCGAGTGCCGAGCTTATGGAGGGATGGGCCACACAAAATGGTTTTGCAGGACCTTCCCTCCAATTGTGAGTGGTAGGGGGTCAGCGCTGATGTCAGGTTTAGGAGTAGGTTTCAAAGATCTATGTCAAGCAAGGTGCTAGAGCAATGAAGGCCGATCATGCTACAGAAATTGTGGTCTTTGCTGAGTTTTCCATACACCAATTACTCCTATACATCGAAGGGGACCTACTCTGAGTAGTGAGGTTGTTTCACAGGGTCCCGGTATAGGTCAATTATATTATGTACAGCCTACCCCTAAGGACAAATGTTTCATATTGTCTACAGTGAGAGGAATGATCTTAGTAGCCTCTATTGTAGCATCTAATCTTTTCGAAACAGGGGTATCTCGTAGTTTTATATATGCACCTACGGTGAAAATCCTTGGGCTTGTTGTGTGGTATTTTCAAAGGGTTTTATTACTAGAAATAATATTGGGAATCAGAATGGATGATGTGCTCTAGTGTAGGGAGTACCCCCTTAAGGTTGGTGGGTGTAACTTCATTTTAGATATTTATGTCTTTGAGATGATAGGGTTTGATGTCATTCTTTGGATGGACTGTTTAGTATATTATCAATATTACATTGTCTACAATCGCCTAAGGGTAACATTCACATCACCAAAGGATTAAGATTTTACTCACAAGGGTGAATGGGGTTTCCAAGTGATTTGAGAGGGACTAGATCATCATGAGTTGGGAAGAATGATATCCTAAACTTCTATTTTGTATTTTGGATGATTAGGGAGTTAGTCAGGTAGTATTTCCGCTAATGGTCGATCGTTTCAGGAACATGTTCCCAGATGAATTTTCTAGTTTACCTCTTGAGAGATAGGTGGAGTTCTCCATTGATCTGGTGTTATGAGATGTACCAGTATCCATTTCTACATACTAGGTGGCTACGATGGAGTTGTAAGAAATTAAGTGGAATCTAGAGTATTTGGAGGCAAAGGGGTTTATCCGACCTAATACTTCTCTATGGGGTTTTCCAGTCCTTTTTTCAAAAAATGTGTATATAACTCTTAGGCTATTTTGGGATTATCTTAATTTGAATCAGCTAATGGTTAAAAACCAACATCCTTTTCCTCAAATAGATGAAATGTTTGATAAGATTCTAGGATCTTGAGTATGCTTTAAAATTGAACTAAGGTTAGGATATCACCAGGTACATATTTGACCCATAGACATTCCTCGTACATACTTTCATAGTAGGTATGGTTTATATGAGTATCTGCTTATTCCATTCAGTCTCACAAACACGATAGTTGTTTTCATGGTTCTGATGAACCGAGTGTTACATCCTTAATTGTGACACATCAAGTATTGTGCTAGGAGTAGTGCTGATGTTGGGGGATAGAGTTTTGGCATATGAGTCTCAGTTTCTAAGGCCATGTGAGAGGAATTTCCCTATACGTGATCTTGAGCTAGATGCAGTTGTTCATGTTTTTCACTATTGGAGACATTATTTATTGGGAGATCATTTTTTAGTGTATACATACTACAAAATCCTCAAGTATATATTTACTCATTTTTAATTGAATATGAGGAAAAAAAAGGTGGGTTGAGTACCTACAGTCTTTTGACTTCATTCTTGAATACATGACTGGTAAAGGTAATGTAATGTTCGATGCACTGAGCCCGTGGACTCAGATACAGACAGTGCAGTAGGTAAGTAGCGAGTGGAAACTTATGGCGTTATTCTCTAAGATCTATATGGAGGTGCACAGCAGTTAGGGATAGACATATCTAATATCCATAGTTGTGACCTATACCCTATTGTATAAAGTAAGGGTGAGGCAGTTATCGAATTCCGAGGGTCTAGTCCTATGGGAGAGTGTGGAAGGTGAGGAACCTATTCCTGGTTGGACTGTAGGTGTTGATGAGATCTTACAAATCCATCGATGTGTTTGGGTTCCAGTGGATATACGTGGGAATATGATGTGGGAGTTTCATGCTTCATCTTGGGCACTACATCCCAGAGTCAGCAAGATGTACCGTGACTTGCATCATCAATACTAATGGCCATGTATGAAAAGGGAGGCAACCCGTTTTGTTATGAGGTGTTACACCTGTCAGCATGTGAAGGAGGAACATCAACGACCAGCCATGATTTTATAGCATTTACTTATTCCAAAGTGGAAATGAGATGATGTCATAATTTATTTATTGACTAGTTTACGAAGGTCTCCTTGAGGTAATGATGTTGTGTGGGTTGTTGTTGATGGGATAAAAAGGTTGATCATTTGTTACCGATCAAGGATACCGTCGATGTTAATGTTCATGGAAGGTTGTATATCAATGAGATAATATAACTTCACGGGTTCTCATGCAATATCATTTCAAATAGGGATTCCCACATTAGATCTCGTTTCTTATAGTGTTTTCAGAGGGCACTGGGTACAAAGGTTCTTCTAAGCACAGTCCACCACCCTTAGACAGATGTCCAATCAGAGTGTATGATACCAGTGCTAGACAACATGATGAGAGAATGTGTCCTAGATTTTGGGGGATCTTGGAAGAGACACATTCATCTAGATGGGTTCTCCTATAATAACATTTATCAGGAAACGATAGATATGTCTCCTTACGAGGCTTTGTACATTAGTCTATTCCAATCACCCTTGTGATGGCTAGAGGCAGGTGAGGTAGCTATACTGGGACCTTGTCTCATGCAAAAGAATTTTGAGTAGATCCAGTTGATTCAGAAGTAGATGGATACTGCACAGTCTTCATAGAAATCTTATGTCAATTACCGTATATGACCTCTAGAGTTTGAGGTCAGGAATCAAGTCTTTTTATGTGTTTAACTAGGGTTGGGACATAGATGGATCATGATACGGGGTAAGCATTCTCCACTATATGTTGGGCCATTCGAGATTCTTGAGAGAGTAAGATCAGTAGACTATTAGTTTTAGTTACCTCAGAGGTACTAAGACATGCATGACATCTTCCACGTATCACAAATACACCATTATAATTGGGACCCATCTCACTCTTTTCAACCCAAGGAGGTTGAGCTAGAATTTGATGCATCCTCCAAGGATAATCTAATTCGTATTTTTGATAGGAGTATTAAGGTTATACAAGTCCATTTAGTTCTTATAGTATAGGTTCAATGGAACCAAGACCGTTCACGTGACGATACTTAGGAGCGGGAGGCCGACATACGTGCTCAGTGACAGGATTTTTTTCAAATGGATCCTGACTACCCTTGAGAGGGAAATTCAAGGAAGAATTGCATTAAGGGGGGAAGATTGTAAGATCCTAGGGTTTTCTTGAGATATGAATATTTTACATTCTTTTTTGGCTTAGACACTATGGTGGGCCATGGGCTGGTTGGGTTGTTTTTTGGAAATAATAGGCTAGAAGGTTGTGTACCTATTGCAAGCCAATTTCACGATGTGTAATTGGATTACACACTATGTAATCCGATCTCATAACATGTAATGGATTGTCTAGGAACTTTCACTATGTATAAGGGTTTTACCCCATTAAAGCAAAACCGAGCATTACACACCATGTAATGAAATTACTTGTCATGTAATTTCCAAAATACGTTTTTTAAAAATAGAGGTATGGACCTCTATTTTTTAGACAGAAGCTTTTTTCTCTCTTTTGAAGCCTAAAAACATTCTTGTCTAGATTTTCAGATCTATCACCCATTTGGATTCCAAATCATTACTTGAAATTTTTGTTGGAACCACGACGGTAAGATATTGATTCCTTTTTAGCCATTCTTGATTCTTCATAACAACAGTTTCTTTGACTGGATTTACGCTTTTATGCCATAATTTCTTGTTCTTCATAAGTTTTTTTGATTTATTCCCAACCAGGATGAATTAGGAATTGATACTAGATGAGAACTCCACTAATGAGATAAGGTAGGTGGTCTATACATTTCTTTCGGCTTTTGATGCTTTATAGTGCTATTGACCTTTTTTCTGCCCACTAAACCTTTTAGCGCGGGCCCGATTTTAAATTGTTAATCTAAAATAGATGAAGTAGGACCTGTTTGAGACTCCCTTAGGATCTTTGAGATACGTTTGTGGTTGCTGACCCAACCTAAGTGTAACACCCCGAGATTTGATGAAAAATATTCTTTTAATTTCATTAATTTCTTGTGTTGTATGCTACACCAAGATTACCTTGCACCATACACAACACCGTATTAGCTTGCAGTATACGCAACACTATTCTTGGATCGTGTTACACACAATTTTGATAATAGTTATTCTACACAACATTGAGTTTATATATATATATATAGTCAATGTATAAATGAAATATGGTTGGATTATGTTATACAAAACAACGAAGGATTCTTGCACAACATGCAACCCTGACTTGGCTTGCATTATACGCAATCACGACCTTCGTCGATAGTGTGTGTTGTATGCAATACCGGGTTTTACTAAACAATGATATATTATTATAATATTATTATGAACTAGCTGTTATGAATATTATTAACTAAATTTTACATTTTATAACATTATTATTCATCTTACAAATTTTCTAGAACATGGTATAAGAACAAAATAAATTTTTCGGATAAAATAAGTATTTTTAAAAAAATGCAGTTTTGTCGCCTTTTGATGGTTCACCCACATTAAATCTAGTTTTTGACATGTTTATAAGTTCAATTTGAAAAAATAAAATTCTTCTTTGGAATAATGAAATAAAAATTTACTTTGGATAAATTTTTCATATTATTCTGGTAACTTTCATATTTTGATGAATAGTAAAAACACGCAATATTTTAATTGAAAACAACTTTTTTCATCGCAATAATTTATATGGTTAAATTATATTTTTGAATGGTTTTAAAGTATAAATAGAATATATTTTTACCATTTAATATAATGTATGTCATTAGCATTGATTTTACATTAAATTCGTAGGTTAAATCAATTCAATCTTTTGCAATGTTTTAAAGAAAAACTCATTTTCTTTCGACAACGGGATTAATTTTAATTTAATTTATGCAACTTTTGTGTATTGAATTTGGAAAAATGGATTCCATATTTGGAATCAGTGGGTCCAAATTATGTTAATAACCTACTTTTTATTTTCGAGAATTATGAATAGTAACTACTGTAAATTTTATTTACCATAGTTAAAGGTAAATCGGGTAATTAAGGGTAAATATAATATTATAAAATTACCCTAACACATTCCAAAATTCTATTGGATGGCTAAAAGTAGACCCATATAACCTGAGGGTCGGATTAGATTCATTTTATGGACTTTTGACCATGAAAATAATTTAATTATTATTAAAACCAAAGAAAGTGACAACATGTCACTATCTTAAATCTTATAAGTATAATAATTTTAATTTAGTGATAAACATCATAAAACTTCGAACATGAATAGTATCCAGAAAGATAATAAAATTATCTACATCATGATAATTTATTTAGAATTTTTAGGGATTAAATAATTGTCATTAATGGTGATACATTAATGATACAGAAATTATTTATTAAGTGAAAAATAAGTAATATAGTTTATATTGAAATAATAATACCCATTAAAAAGCCCAAAAACCTGTCCAAAACTTATTGGTAGTTTATATATACACCTTAATCAATAAATGACCTTATATATAACCGTTTGGGTCCTTATAAAAATTATTATGAAACTTATATTATTTTATTTTAAATGATGCCAAAGTTGTCACCTTCATAATTTAATAAATATAACAATTTAAATATTGTGATTTTAAGATGATCAATTAGAGTAAAAGTATTATTGTGAAAGTTAATAGATTTATATTTATAATAGGATTTTATTTTAAATTTTTATGCAACAAATAAGTATATTAAATAATTATACAAAAATGTTGTAGTAATTATTTTATTAAGAGATAAACCAAATAAATGGTTTTAAAAATAATAAATTAAATATTATATGAACTATTTAATGTGATCCACTAATTTTATAGATACATATGACCTTTTATGAATCTATTAAAGCTTTTATTTCGAACATATCTTCTTTATATATTTTATTTAAATTCAAATAATTGAATAGTGTCAAAATTGACACTATTGTTATTTTATAAAAATAACATATTATAAAATTGTTTAAAAATCACAAAAATATTTAAAAATTATAAATTTAAATTTATATGGTCTATAATGTTATAAATTAAAAAATAATGGAAAATTCACAACAAATAAGTAATTATTCATTATAATTTAAAATTTAGAATTTTGATACCACAAATAAACTTAAATAGATTAAATAAGGATAAATCAAAATGATAAGGTTTAAAATAAGCTCCAAACATGTCTAAATTTGATTGGTTGATGATATAACAACCCTATAGCATCTATTCTTCGAATATGAGTCATTTTTGGAGGTTTTTATGTGTGTTGAGATTTACTATAAATTAATATTTTTATGAATTCCAAAGGTTCCCCTCTCCTCCCTTATAAAAGGGCACCTCCTCCCTCTCTTCCTCACACCACTTTGAGCCTTAAACCTTGGCCAACCCATGCCCAATTCTCTTCCCCACTTCCCTAGAAACATCCTATATGTCCTGGTCTACTTCAAAGACCAATTTTAGTGCCCTAAGTGGAGGTATCAAAGAGGGGCTTCAAAGAAGAGGTAATGTCCGATACCGATTCTTTCACCATTATTTCTTCTTCCACTTCTTCTTCTTAGGTTGTTTCATTATTAAGTAATAACATCATTATCACTCATATACTGATATGTTATTATAATTATGAAAAAACCCTATTTCACCATCTATCCGTCCTACGGAAAACGAAATCACCGTGTGTGCGTACGTACGGAATACCGTCTCCACGCCGTGGTGTAATCTATTTTCCACCACCACCTTACATGGATGGGTATAATGGTGTAAATAATAAATATATATGATTATTTTAAAGTGATATTTATTCTTTAATAGTATACATACACTCCAATAAAATTCCACGATCATGGGAACGATATCATCGCTCGTGCGTACGTACGGAATACCGTCTCCACGACGCGATGAGATTCATTCTCAATGATTAACCATTCATAAATGATTATAAAGTATATATAATAATTAATCATGAAATATATGACATAATAATGATACTGGATTTATGTATATATATGTATGTCATCCAATTAATTCCATTCAATTCAATGAGGAAACGAAAACAACGTTCATGCGTACGTACGGCCTACCGTCTCCATGAATGGTGTTTTTCTTTCCATTTATCGATCTATTATATATATGTATATTCTGAATATATATTATATATAAATCATGTTTTATATTATGTAATTATGTAATCATGACCAATGTAATCATATGAATAATTACAAGTCAAAACACGGACGACAAATGAAATGATTTTACCCAAAACGATCTTTAACATGGAATATACAAAAGAACGGGTAATATAAATTCTTAAGTAAACCATATATGATATCATAACAATGAATATGATTCTGTAATAAGTAAATGACATTATTTAAATCATATTACAGGAGGTTCGGATACGTAGGAAGCATATCAAACCTAAGGTAAGGGAAAAAATTTCAAATCTCATTTTTATCCGAGATTGCTTATTTGTAAGTATTTACTGGGGTTATTTCTATCATCCATGTCCATGTTTTGTAAAAGTGTTTTCATGTATGTTTAAAGTCATTTTTACCCATTTTCGACTTTTTTACTTTTACTACATGTTATGTAAGGAATCTTTCTTTTTTTTACGTTATGAGGTACTTTTTTAACTTTTTCTACAAAAGTACGAGAATAATGTTTTTTTTAACTTATACGACATGAAATGATTTTTATGGTTTCATAAAGCCTTATTTTCATGAATCTTCCTCCAAAAGAATTCATTACTGTTTTCAACAAAATCTATTTCTTTTAAAATTGGATGACGTTTTGTGAAAAGAAATTGATTTTGAAGAAGAAAGGATATTTTCCTCAAGAATTCATTTCAAGTATTTTATCAAAACCATTTTTCATCTAAGATGACATTATTTCATATGTGTATGTTTCAAGTATCATGTCTCTATGATTTAAATGGTTTCACTTTTCTTATTATGAAATGATATCCATTTCTTTTATATGGATTATGTGATTATGGAAGGATGTTTATGAAACCCATTTTGTTTATTGGGTTTTTATGAATGATGTATGTTTTTTTGTGGCACAAGTAAGAATGATTTAATTATGAGATGGGTGGGTCCTATATCTCCCTCCAATGCATTGGGTAAAGATTTATATATCATGAGATAGACATGGCTGGAATGGCAGGTTAAACTGGTTCACTAAAACAGGACTGAAACGAGGAGTGAACTCAATTCAGAAAGGGACTTTGTCCACTAAGATGGTCTTGGCAGAAATGCCTTGGCTACTATGGAAATCACTACATGTGATTAATGGATTCCACAATTACATGTTTTATTCTCGTGCTACTTTATCAAGGTTTATGTTCCATTATGATCTATGCCTTATATACTTCCATGTTTTATGTCGTTGTTCAAGATTTTAATGTTTAAACATTATGTTCATGGTTTTTAAGTTCCAATGTATATGGTATGTTTTATTTTATCCATTCTTTCCCTTACTGAGCATTTGAGCTCACACTTTTTATGTTTCATTTTCCCCCATGATCAAAAGAAAGGTTTTAGGTCAGGAAACAAAAAGTGGAAGATCTTTATGGGTTATGTTGTAGATCTTTCACCATGATTAGAAGATTACATTCCATGTTTCCAGAGACACTAAACTATTACAGTCCTTGGGTTTCTGTTTTGGTTTTGTATTAAGTATTTCGCAAAAGTAATGTAATGTCCATGTACGTCAAGCTTCAGGTCTCTACAGTTGGTATTAGAGGAAAGGTTTAGTCAACCTTTGGAAACTAGGATGCAAAAACGTTAGTGAGATCCCTAGAGATATTTCTAAGGTATGTCTAGGGATGTCCCTAAGGATAAGTATACGTATAGGATACAATCCTAAAACTACGATAAAGATCATAGAATTTAACCTAAGATGTTAGATATTGAAGGTACTCCCCCTTTATTATATTGTTTTCCCTAGAATGATTTTTTCCTCTCACATTATTCTTTTTGGGTTATAGGTGATGGCTAGAACCCGAAGGAACCGTGTTGATCAATGTAATGGACAATGAAATGATTCTCCTCTTGAACAAACAAATGTTATGGTAGATGGAGTGAAAAATATTATTCCTAAACTTACACAAGCTATGAATCATTCTGGACTTCCAAATGAGCAGAGAAGCGAACAATATTCTATTGAGTCCTTCATGAGGGAACGTCCACCTTCTTTCAGTGGGTCTTCTGATCCACTTATTTCTGAACAATGGATCAGTACTATTGAAAAGATATTTTCAGTTCTTCAATGTTCATAACATGATAAAGTCATCTTAGTAGTGTATCGTTTGGAAGGTGATGCTGATCAATGGTGGAATCTTATCAAGAATACGAGGCCAAGAGATGAAATTGAGTCCCTGGAATGGGACGAGTTCAAGAAATTATTTTTCAATAAGTACTTCACTCGAATTCTTCGAAAAAAGATGGAGAAGGAGTTTCTTGAACTAAAGCAAAAGGATGATGAATCTGTTGGTATATATGAAGCGAATTTTACAAGGCTTGCAAGGTATGCATCTGGATTTATCATCCAACTCGAAAGTAAAGTTGACCGATTCTTCAGTGGCTTAAAACAAAATATTCAAAGGGAATTAGATATAAGAGACTTTAGTAGCTATGAAGACATTGTGTGTTGTGCTATCAAGGTATAAATGAAAGTTGGTTTTACTTATCCATCTCATAGTTTTGAAAAGAAACGAAAGATGGAGTTCAAGGAGAAATCTCAGAATAATGGTGAAAAGAAGATGAATGTTTCCTTATGCTCAAAGTGTGGAAAGAATCATGGTGGAGATTGTCTTAAAGGGACTAGAAAATATTTTAAGTGTGGAAAAGAAGGTCATCGAGCAGCTGAGTGTCGAAGTAATGGAAAAAAGGGTTTCTAATGATGTGAATAAAGACAAGACTGCAGAGAACACACCATCAACAATTCAATGATTCAAGTGCAAGGAAATGAGGAATTATGCTAATAAATGCCCTAATCCAAGGGTTATTGATGATCGACATGAGCAACCACTTAAGGAAAAGGACAAAGGGATGTCACATGCGATCACTATTGGAGATGTTGAATATGACAATGATGTGGTGGAATGATTAAGTGTTTATGTAATGGGATTCCAAAATAATGTTGCATATAGTATCGTGGAATATTGGAATATTTATGTATTGGTCCATTGTGGTTTTCTATGGTACCAGTAACCATAGAATGTGATTGAGATATTTTTGGAAAAAAAGATGATATGCGCATAATGAAGGGAAAATGAGAAAATGAAATGTTTGACAGTATTCGTGAGCTCATGATTGATATAAGGACTAAGTGATATCATGGTTTGAGTATATAGAATTATGTGGATTTTGGTATGTGGATAGTGTTAACTTTTAACTGCATTCATGTTTTCACTAAGGTTCAATGAGTATTCATTTTTTCAAGAGAATACTTGATTAAGGCCTTCAAACTTTTGTAATGTGTCCAACATGTCATGTCTTATGATATATGGGGATCAACGATGGTATTAACATGCTTCTTATATGAAATCTCTAGTAATCGTTTTCACTATAATATGACAATGGACTGCAATATTATGGATAAGCCTAAAGATTGGAATGGATTTTGTTGGACATAAGTTAGTATTGTTTAAGGATAAAACCTTTTTCGATATTATTGATGGGATGATATAGTAATGTAGTTTTAGAAAAAGGAAAACCTGCAGGACGGGCGACAGCCCATCGCGTCAGACAAGGCTATGGGAATCGAACCCACAACCAAAGTGTGACTGGCCTTTATCACCTACCACTGGCCTACATGAAGTCCCTGGTTAGTAGAAACTAGTTTTGTTTTATTAATTGGTATGATATATGTAGTATAAGTTCATTTTTGGAACCATATACGATTAATCTAACCATAAGATGGACTTATAACTTTTTCTAACCTTTTCTTTGAAGAGATCGAATGAACCATCATTCTATCACATGATCTGCTAACACATCAGGAATAACAAATTCAACTTCATTTCTTTAAGGGATGAAGTGGAAATTGTTCAATTCACGAACAATAGTGAGATTGTACCAAAATCATGCAATATTTCTTTTAATTCATCAACTATAGGGAAATGATCTTGAAAACCAAAAATGTGGTCCTAGTTCTCTTATATCCGATGAATCAGATGGTACCATAGATCATCACAAATCAATAGCTTTGTGATTGTTGGCTTTTTCATTGCCATGTTCTCTACCACTCTCCATCAGAACATGATGGTTAGATTTTTCTTCCATACCCATATTTTCACCTATGTTCTCCTACGTGGAAACCCAGTGATTAGTTAATTTGGGTAACCGTTAAATTTCATACTTTAGTTTTTAAATCCATGTTTTGGTATTCCTTTTTACGATGTGGGTTTCTATTTTCGAGTAATAAACCATTTATAACCCTGATGAATTTCGAGGGAAAAATTCATTTTAAGGGGGGTAGAATGTAACACCCCGATATTTTATGAAAAATATTCTTTTAATTTAATTAATTTATTGTGTTGTATGCTACACCAAGATTACCTTGCACTATATGCAACACCGTATTAGCTTGCAGTATACGGAACACTATTCTTGGATCGTGTTACACACAATTTTGATAATAGTTATTCTACGCAACATTGAGTATATATATATATATTCAATGTATAAATGAAATATGGATGGATTATGTTATACGAAACAACGATGGATTCTTGCACAACACGCAACCCTGACTTGGCTTGCATTATACGCAATCACGACCTTCCTCGATAGCGTGTGTTGTATGCAATAACAGGTTTTACTAAACAACGATATATTATTATAATATTATTATGAACTAGCCGTTATGAATAGTATTAACTAAATTTTTAATTTTATAACATTATTATTTATCTTACCAATTTTCTAGAACATGGTATAAGAACAAAATAAATTTTTCGGGTAAAATAAGTATTTTTAAAAAAATGCAGTTTTGCCGCTTTTTGATGGCGCACCCACTTTAAATATAGTTTTTTACATGTTTAAAAGTTCAATTTGAAAAAATAAAATTCTTATTTGGGATCAAGAAGTAAAAATTTACTGTGGATAAATTTTTCATATTATTCTGGTAGCTTTCATATTTTGATGAATAGTAAAAACAAGCAATATTTTAATTAAAAACAACTTTTTTCATCACAATAATTTATATGGTTAAATTATAATATTGAATGATTTAAAGTATAAATAGAATATATTTTTACCATTTAATATAATTTATGTCATTAGCATTGTTTTTACATTAAATTCGTAGGTTAAATCAATTCAATCTTTTGCAATGTTTTAAAGAAAAACCCATTTTCTTTCGACAACGAGATTAATTTTAATCTAATTTATGAAACTTTTGTGTATTGAATTTGGAAAAATGGATTCCATATTTGGAATCAGTGGGTCCAAATTATGTTAATAAGCTAGTTTTTATTTTCGGGAATTATGAATAGTAACTACGGTAAATTTTATTTACCATAGTTAAAGTTAAATCGGGTAATTAAGGGTAAATATAATATTATAAAATTACTCTAAAACATTCCAAAATTCTATTGGATGGCTAAATGTAGACCCATATAACCTAAGGGTCGTATTAGATTCATTTTATGGACTTTTGACCATGAAAATAATTTAATTATTATTAAAACCAAAGAAAGTGACAACATGTCACTCTCTTAAATCATAGAAGTATAATAATTTCAATTTAGTTATAAACATCATAAAACTTCGAACATAAATAGTATCTAGAAATATAATAAAATTATCTACATCATGATAATTTATTTAGATTTTTTAGGGATTAAATAATTGTCATTAATGGTGATACGTTAATGATACATAAATTATTTATTATGTAAAAAATAAGTAATATAGTTTATATTGAAATAATAATACCCATTAAAAGGCCCAAAAACCTGACCAAAACTTATTGGTAGTGTATATATACACCTTAATCATCCAATTTAAAACTATATAACCGGTTGGATACTTATAAAAGTGATTATGACACTTATATTATATTATTTTAAATGATGCCAAAGTTGTCACTTTCATAATTTAATAAATATAACAATTTAAATATTGTTATTTTAAGATGATAAATTATATTAAAAGTATTATTGTGAAATTTAGTAGATTTATATTCATCATAGGATTTTATTTTAAATTTTTATCCAACAAATAAGTATATTAAATAATTATACAAAAATGTTGTAGTAATTATTTTATTAAGAGATAACCCAAATAAATGGTTTTAAAAATAATAAATTAAATATTATATGAACTTTTTCATGTGATCCACTAATTTTATATATACATATGACCTTTTATTAATCAATTAAAGCTTTTAGTTAGAACATATATTATGTATGTATTTTATTTAAATTCAAATAAATGAATAGTGTCAAAATTGAAACTATTGTTATTTTATAAAAATAACATATTATAAAATTCTTTAAAAATCACAAAAATATTTAAAAATTATAAATTTAAATTTATATGGTCTAAAATGTTATAAAGAAAACAATTATGGAAAATTCACAACAAATAAGTAATTATTTATTATAATTTAAAATTTAGAATTTTATTACCACAAATAAACTTAAATAGATTAGATAAGGATAAATAAAAATGATAAGGTTTAAAATAAGATCCAAACATGTCTAAACTGGATTGGTTTATTATATTACAACCCTATATCATCTAATCTTCTAATATGAGTGATTTTTGGAGGTTTTTAAGTGGGGTTAGATTTACTATAAATTAATATTTTTACAAATTCCAAAGGTGCCCCTCTCCTTCCTTATAAAAGGGCACCTCCTCCCTCTCTTCCTCACACCACTTTGAGCCTTCATGCTCGGCCAAACCCTGCCCAATTATATTCTACACTTCCCTAGAAACATCCTAGAGGTCCTGGTCTTCTTCAAAAACCAATTTTAGTGCCCTAAGTCGAGGTCTCAAAGAGGCGCTTCAAAGAAGAGGTAATGTCTGTTACCGATTCTTTCTCCTTTATTTTTTCTTCCACTTCTTCTTATTAGGTTGTTTCATTATGAAGTAATAACATAAGTATCACTAATATACTGATATGTTATTATATGTACGAAACAACCCTATTTCACCATCTATCCATCCTATGGAAAACGGAATCACTGCGCGTACGTACGTACGGAATACCGTCTCCACACCGTGGTGTAATCTATTTTCCACCACCACCTTACATGGATGGGTATAATGGTGTAAATAATAACTATATATGATTATTGTAAAGTGATATTGATTCTGTCATAGTATACATACACTACAATAAAATTCCACGATCATGGGAACAATATCATCGCTCGTGCGTACGTACGAAATACCGTCTCCACGATGCGATGAGATTCATTCTCAATGATTAACCATTCATAAATGATTATAAAGTATATAAAATAATTAATCATGAAATATATGACATAATAATGATACTGGATTTATGTATATATATATGTATGTCACCCAATTAATTCCATTCAATTTTATGAGGAAACGAAAACAACGTTCATGCGTACGTACGGCCTACCGTCTCCAAGAACGGTGTATTTCTTTCCATTTATTTATCTATTATATATATGTATATTCTGAATATATATTATATATAAATCGTGTTTTATATTCTTGAATTAAGTAATCATGATCTATGTAATCATATGAATAATTACAAGTCAAAACACGGACGACAAATGAAACGATTTTACCCAAAACGCTCTTTAACATGGAATTTACAAAAGAAAGGGTAATATAAAGTCATAAGTGAATCATATGTGATATCATAACAATGAATATGATTCTGTAATAAGTAAATGACATTATTTAAATCATATTATAGGAGGTTCGGATACATACGAAGCATATCAGACCTAATGTAAGGGATAAATTTTGCAAATCTCATTTTTATCCGACATTGCTTATTTGTAAGTATTTACTGAGGTTATTTCTATCATCCATGTCAATGTTTTATAAAAGTGTTTTCATGTATGTTTAAAGTCATTTTTACCCATTTTTTAATTTTTGACTTTTTCTACATGTTATGTAAGGAATCTTTCTTTTTTTTACGTTACGAGGTACTTTTTTAACTTTTTCGACAAAAGTACGAGAAGAATGTTTTTTTAACATATACAAAATGAAAGGATTTTTACGGTATCATAAAGCCTTATTTTCATGAAGCTTCCTCCAAAATATTTCATTACTGTTTTCAACAAAATCTCATTCTTTTAAAATTGCATGACGTTTTGTGAAAAGAAATTGATTTTGAAGAAGAAAGGATATTTTCCTCAAAAATTCATTTCAAGTATTTTATCAAAACCATTTTTCATCTAAGATGACATTATATAATATGTGTATGTTTCAAGTATCATGTCTCCATGATTTAAATGTTTTCAATTTTCTTATTATGAAATGATATCCATTTATTTCATATGGACTATGTGATGATGGAATGATGTTTATGGAACCCATTTTGTTTATTGGGTTATTATGAATGATGTATGTTTTTTGTGGCACAAGTAAGAATGATTTAATTATGAGATGGGTGGGACCTATATATCCCTCCAATGCATTGGGTAAAGATTTATATCTCATGAGATAGACATGGCTGGAACGGCAGGTTAAACTGGTTCAGTAAAACAGGACTGAAACGGGGAGTGAACTCAATTCAGAAAGGGACTGTGTCCACTAAGATGGTCTTGGAAGAAATGCCTTGGCTACTTGGGAAATAATTACATGTGCTTAATGGATGCCACAATTACATGTTTTATTCCCATGCTACTTTATCATGGTTTATGTTTTATTATGATCTAAGCCATATATACTTCCATGTTTTATGTCGTTGCTCAAGATTTTAATGTTTAAACATTATGTTCATGTTTTTTAAGTTCCAATGTATATGGTATGTTTTATTTTATCCATGCATACCCTTACTGAGAATTTGAGCTCACCCTTTTTATGTTTCATTTTCCCCCAGGATCAAAAGAAAGGTTTTAGGTAAGGAAACAAAAAGTGGAAGATCTTTATGGGAGATGTTGTAGATCTTTCACCACGATTAGAAGATTACGTTCCAAGTTTCCAAAGACACTAAACTATTACGGTCCTTGTGTGTCTGTTTTTGTTATGTATTAAGTATTCCAAAAAAGTAATGTAATGTCCATGTACGTCAAGCTTCGGGTCTCTACACTATGGTCACCCTTGGGGCGCACCATGCCTTTACTTTGTTTTTTTACCATTGATGAACTACCCATGGGGTGTGACCTCGAGTTTTCCTTGTAAAAGGAAGTTCGGTTGTACTTAAATGAGGCCGAATTAAATACATAGGAGATATCTTGCCTCCATACCTTATGTTATTATAATATTCCATGCATAAATTGATTAAATACTAAAATGGAACTTTTCAAATGAGTGGGTATACACGTTAGCTATTTTTAGATTGCTGAAATTGTTTTGTTGGTAATTGTGATTAATGGGTGAGTATACCCATGTGATGTGTTAAATGGAAATTTGTGATAAGTGGGTGGGTATATCTATGTGACATGATTAAATGAAAGTGGAATACATGAGTGAGTATACCCAAGAGATGTAATGGTTTAAATGAGTCGGTATACTCATTGAATTGTTTTGAATGTAATTGTTTATTTGAGTCGGTAGACTCATATGGTTTGAAATTGTTAAAGGCATGGACTGATTAATGTTTTACATATATTCCATGAATGGATCTCCACAGATATGGAATACGGTAGTGGACACCTTGGCTGATTATGCACCTTGGGTCTTTATTCCATGAGATTCCTTAGGATTTGCCACACCTTAGATTTAGCTCTATTGGATTCATGTAGGAAATATTGGTACACATGCTCCTAGGATTCCAACTTGTGCATATTCCATGTTTCAATTGAGATTCTCCTGAGTCTTGAAGAGGATTCCTTGGTCTTTAGCACTAATGATCCGGCCCTTCGTGATATACACATCATTATACGGCATGACTGTGGTATATATGATTGTGGTTGTACAACAAGGCCATGGGTTTTTGATATAGTTTTCTTTATACGGTTAGGAAGTGTGGATATGATATGGATGGTTAAGTGGAAGGGTTGTGTTTTTTGTTTATATTGCTTGTAGATTCCTTATTTGGATCTGAAATATGTTGCAGGGAGCCTCAAGAGGTTGTTTAGTATTACTTGTTTACATTAGTTATATGCCTTGGTATTTCACACTTACATTACTACTTACTTTCACTAGTTTATAATATTTCATAGTATATCTTAGAACTGTATAGATATTTAGGTGGAAACCTCCTGGGATGTTTATCTCACATCCTATTTGGGCCTCCTTGGGGACCCAAACAGATTATATAGTTATAGGTGATAGTAGGGGAAAGCTCTCTAAAATTATTTGTCGATCATTTTTCTAGATCATGGGAGTATAGGACCAAGATGAGGCTTGGGATGCTACATGGGAACTTTTCGGTCGTTATGGATTTTAGATACTTGTATTTTATTATATTTCTATGTACCTATTTTGGATATTTTTTAGAAACATGCATCATCTGCATCATGGTATATGAGACACTTCTTGCTTGTTACATATTATTTTCTTTCTTTTCTATATTATCTATTGTCTGCTTATTGTATTTTCTTCCACTATTTAATGTTATTGACTTCCATTATCATAAATTATGGTAATGGGGGTCTAGTTTCCAAAATGACTCACCTAGTCCCTAACTTCTAGTCATAAGCCTCTGGAATTTGGGAAGATGTGCTTGAGGCCATGTAGGCAACCTGGCTTGGGGCACAGTTGAGTGACATCCGGGTTCAGGATGGTACATTTGTACAATTATTCAATGATTTCATTTCAAAATTAATTTATGTCATATGAAGATATAATATGATGTTGTGCATGTACGTACTATATCACATCTTGGTGTGAATAAAATACCTTAATGTAAAAAATAAATTCCTTTGGGTGATAATTATTGTAGTGAGATAAATTCCTAAAACTAATAAAAAATATTATGGGTGAGAAAATTCGTAAAGTGGGAAAAATAATATAGTGAGAGAAATCTAGTTGTATGAGAGGATAGAGAGATGGTATTTCTTGGTTACTTTTATAGCTTTATAATAGATAATAAAATTATATATGTCACTTTTAGGGTATGATTCAGTCAAACTATGTTATCTAGCACTACAAAAAAGAGTGCTCTTAGTAAAAGTTTATTAGTGTCATTTCTAATAATCACTACTAAAAAAACATTATTAAATATATTTTAAATATATGGCAGTTTCAATGAAACCACTACTAAAATTTTTAAAAAATAACTTACCCCACCCCCTCCACCTGATGCCCTAACCCGCTTGCTCCCTTGGTCATGCCTCTCCCTGATGTTGGTGACTACCCTTCCCCCTTGGCGTTGCCTCTCCTCGACGTCGACAATCACCCCTCCCTCTCAGCCTTGCCTCTCCCCAACACTGGTGACCACCCCCACCTCGATCACGAATCTCCCCAGTGTGAGTGACTCCCTCCCTCCCCCTACCCCCACTAATCCCTTAGCCCCACCTCTCCCAGATGTTGATGACCACCCCTCCCCCTCAACCCTTCCCCTACCCCAACATCGGTGACTACCCCTCTCCCTCGATCACGCCACTCTCCAATTCCTACAACTTCCCCTCACTCATGATCATGCCTTTCCCCAGGGCCAGTGATTACCCCCCCTCTACCCAACCTATCCCCGGCACCGGTGACCGCCCATCCCCCTTGGTCGCACCTCTCCCCAATGTAGGTGACCGCCCCTCACCATGGACCCCACATCTCCCCTACACTGACCCCCCTTCTCCCCAACAACATACATCTCCCCCTTCCCCCACTTACCCCCTATGGCTCACACCTCGTCCTCGATGGTAACCAACCCTTTTCCCACTATCACATATGATCCTCATGACACCAACCCCACTTTCTACTTGATGATGACCCCACAATAACCCCCCTGCTCCTTGATGGGTACCCCCAACGGTGACCCCTATCCCCCATATCTTGGACAGTGCAATCCCCAATCGTAAGGTGTAATTTTTCAATATTTTATGATTGGTTTGCTGTATCATTATGTAGTATATCTGATTATACAATGAAATGATATGTTTTATCACTTAGGAATCCTATACACATAACTATCATTAATGCCTATTATAAATGGGGATCATGATTCATTTATATTATGAATGCTTGTTTGTATGTGGGGTTATAAATAGTTTGTAACTACATGATTCATTTATCCCTCATGAATTCTTGGTGAGTAAGGCTTAGTGAGTTTTGGATAATGGTTTATTAGTGGATAGAAAACCATTTTGTTTTATTGATTATTCACTAAAGTTTTAGTATGCTTCTTCCACACTGGCATGAGACATTCTAAGTAAGAACATACTAAGTGTACATGTATGATAACCATGATTTTATATACTATATTTATAGAATTATAGGATAAATTACGTGACCAGGCTTAATGACATTAATTGATGTTTACTTTTAATTATACTTGTTTGATTAACCATTTATATCTTTATATATGAATATACAGGGAGAAGAGTGAAAATAAAATACCTAGGGATAAAAGTTGGATTACTTTACCTCGAAACACACCTCGTTATGACAGGAGTATGAAAAAAATATTTTGTAATTACAAACTGATCATTGGGTTGTAGAATAAAATGTGTATGTACTGATTGAAAAATCAAGTGATGGTTAAATAGAAATGAAGTTTGTGATCATTTTATATAGAAACAATTTTTTGCTCAATATTTATGTAGGATTTGGAATGGTGAATATATTGTTATGAAAATTAAAAACAAAGATAATACTATCAATGAAACAAAAAGTGACCCTCCAGAGGGGAATTTAGTTTGAAATTTGATAAATGAAACATTTTTCTTAATAGGATATAATGTCCAAGATTTCAATAGAACAAAAAAAACCTTCAATTGACCCTGATAATTTTATTCCTTCTAATAAGTTCTATGACCAAAAAAATGAGCTTTATGAATTATTTTAATACCTGCAACAAGAACTGTATGAAGGGTGTGATATGTATTCAATGTTTTCTTTTCTACTTAAGTTGTATCATATAAAATGTCTCTGTGAAATTTTTGACATTGAAATGTACATTATTTTTGAGTTTCTTCATGAGGAATTTAGTGAATATATGATCCTTGCATCATTATATAAGATTAATAAAGTCATAAATAAACTTGGACTGTATTATAAAAAGATACATGAATTCCTTAATGATTTCATGCTTTACTCGGGAGAAGAGTCCGACAAAGGAGAATTCATAAGGTGTCATAAAAATAGATTAAAGTCGATGAACAAAAATGAGAGTATAAATAAATTCATCCCAAAGAAGATAAAAAATAAGAAAACTCCTTCAACTTTATTTCATTACTTTCCTCTGATATGTGGCTTGAAAAGATTATTCATGGAATCTAAGACTACATATGAAATGAAGTGACATTATCAAGATAGTAATGATGGCTTGATGAGACTTCCATAAGATTCAACATCATAGAAAATTTTTGATTCATTATATCTATATCTTTCTTCAAATCTTGTGAATTTAAATTTGGGATTGGATTATGATGGTTTTAACCCCTTTTGTACTTTACGTACTAATTATTGTATTTGTCCAGTTATTTTGATCCATTATTATATACCTCCATAGATTTGTATGAATAAATGTTATTTTTTTATTTCGATGATTATTTCTAGAAATAAAATGCCTATAAATGGAATTTATGTATACCTTCAACCTCTAATTATATAATTGCAAGAATTATGAGATGTTGGAATGGAATCATATGATGCTTCAATGAGAAAACTATTAAAAATACTTGCTAATTTAATATAGACAATTACTAACATTCCTGGATTAGGAAATTTATCTGATTGGAACACTCATTATAGTTTGTATTGTCTAGATTGTAATTTTGATTATGAACTATTACCTTATATAAGAAAATTATGTTTTATGCGTCATCATTGATTTTATTATTTCTTCTTATAAATCTAGGTTTAACAAGACACAATTCAATGAAGATATTAAAATGAGAAATCCACTAAAAGTGTTATTAGGTTTAGAAATAATGGGAAAATTAATGATTTTCATTGAAGAATTTGGAAAATATATTCATTTTAAAAAAGGGGAAAAGGGTACAAGGTACAATAAATTGAAGCATCTGGAACACAAAAATAAAGGGTACATTTTTTAAAATGCCTCATTAGATGTTTAATTTGATATGTTATAATCATGACATAATGAATATTGAGAAAATTTTTTGTGACAATGTAATTTTAACATTGATTAATGAGAAGGGAAATCAAAGGATCTCCTTAATGCTCATAAGAATTTGGAGTTAATGAATATCAAGCATGATATTGGGAAAATGAGAATGGAAAGTATCCTTCGACTATTTTCACAATGGAAAATCAATAGAAAGACGTATTCCTTAAATAATTAACTAATTTAAAAGAGGAAGATGGATATTCATGTAATATATCAATGTGCATTGACTAAAAAAATTGAAAGTTACAAGGATTGAAAAGTCACAACTCATGTATTTTGACGGAACAATTGTTTTCATTGGAATTTTGTAATATGTGAACTGAAACAAAAACTATTGTACCTTTTTCAAAGATATTTGTAGAAATAATATAAATCCAGTTGAGGTTGATAATCTTCAAGAAAGAATTGTTTTGACACTTTTTATTTTTAGATGTTATTTCCCACTTCATTATTCACTGTGATGATTCATTTGATTGTTCATTTGGTTGAAGAAGCTAAACATGGAAGGCCAGAACATTATAAATTGATGTATCCAATTGATAGGTACAATGATATTATTTTTATTTTCATTAGTGAATTTAATTTTATTAAATTATTGCATAATTTTTTTATATGATTCTTATTTTTTTCATCAGGTACATTGGTCATTTAAAATCATATATGATGAATAAATATCAACAAAATCGCTCTATTGCTAATGGTTACATATACAAAGAGTCATTGACCTTGTATTCAAGGTATTTAGATGGGATTGAAACTGTATTCAATCATGTTAAATGTTTTAATGATATCTCCACTCATTAACATTTTTAAAACTAGTTATCAATATTTCCAATTATTGGATAACCAATTAGAAAGGGGTCAGATTTTACACTGAATGAATTGGTGTTTCTAAAAGCACCTAGATATGTACTTCTCATAAGTCTTATTACAGATCTATTTATTGAAGAATTATGATGTCAAATAAATAAGTGATTAAGGGGTAGATCTTGAAATTAGATGGAATTAAAAAAAGATGATAATAAGGAGATTTTCAAATGGATCACCCATAAGGTATGTATATACTCATGTTAGTATTATTAACATATAGTTATTTCTTCTATGTTAATACTAAAACATTATATATATTTTTCTAGATAATGAATGTTGAAAATCATGCTGATATATAAAATTCATTTTTTTTGCTCGAGGTCCATTAAGAAAGTCTAAGATATTCAATGCCTACAATATTCATGGATTTAGGGTTCATACAATTTATTAGGATGAAGACATAAAAATTCAATATAGTGGTGTATTTACACTTATAGAGGTGGGATATTATAGAAATTTGGATGATATAATTGAATTAGAGTATCATGGTTAGTTTTTGGTTGTCTTATTCAAATGAATGTGGGTTAATATTGATATGGCTATAAGGAATGATACTTTACATTTTAATTCTATCAACTTCTCTCTATTTATCCATACCAATGAGCATGTAGAGAATGATCCATTTATCTTGGCTTCCTAAGTGAAGATAATTTATCATGTGGATGATGAAATACATAAAGGTCAGAGTTTTGTTACACATAAAGCAGAGAGACTTATATGATATGAGTGATGAATATCAATTGGTACTTTGTGAAAGTAAACATAATCAACCACAAAACATTAAAAAAATTAATGACATTATGAAAACAATAGAACATTCAATAGAGGGTGAAAATGAAGAACTCGTCACAATGGAGGTTTATAATAATGAAGATAATGAATATCAAGATAATTGAATTTATAAATTAGTATTGAAAATATATTACAATTTACCATTGATAAGTGGTTCATACATATATACATTGTTCTAGTTTTTCTTTTTTCTTTTTGTAAAAATTTATTAGTTTTTAATTTTATATACATTTAATATATCCGAACCAATTGAATTGCAAGAATGCTGAGAACAAATAAATTTCAAATTCCTATCTTTTTATCATCTTGGAGCACCCCACAACTACCGTCAGCTTAAGTGGATATAAGTGATTTGGTTGTACTTGAGACTACAAGAGTGCCAGTCATTCCCCAGATGTTTTTAGTATCCCACCATCCAATTCACCTCCAGCTATAGAGCAATTAGTTATCCCTTCTTCTAGTGGATATCAGTGAGTAACTAATACTGGTATGTATGTCATTGTAAAAAAACTATATATTTTATTAATTATTTAATTCATTTTTCAAATGGATAAAAATAAAAATAGAAGATATATAAATATGAACATGAAAGATGTATGAGACCTGAAGGAATTCAATATTATCATTCCATTTGATGAGTTTGGGGTGCCTACTGATGATGTTTCCAGAATCTATGGGCATATTATTAGGCATCTTATTTGTGATACAATGAGCATTCTCATTAATTATAAATATTAGAGGCATATTCCTTCAACATGGAAAAATGAGTTTTTTGATACATAATTAAATGTAATTTAATTTAATAATCCTTTATAAAAAAATTACATTACATGAATAAAATTTTGTTATATATGTATACAGTGTTATGTTTTTTATTTCGAAATGTTTTTTCATTTGGATTTCCCAGGCTCTATTTCATGCCCATGCACTAAAAAAATTAGGAAAGAAATGGTGAGATTTTAAATGAATATTATGACACGAGTGTAATGAAATATCTTTGAGATCAAGATAGATGTATGAGAATGTGTGTGAATAAATTTCTCATGTGAAATGGAATTTGTTTGTTGATATTAACAGAGATGCATCTCATGAGGTAATTGCGTATTTTAGATTATCGTAATAACATAAAAAAATTTAAATTATAACTTTTATTAAAGTTTATATTTTTTGTAAGAGTTATTGAAAAAAATACTATGAATCATGATAAATAATTTATTCTTCACAATAGCGTGTCTTAGAGTTTTTTTAGAAAAATAATAATTTCGGTTTGTATTTTATTCATTATTATTTATATAATTTTATTATATGTAAAAAATTTTCTAACTTGTTTATATTTTTTATAAATCCTAATGAATTAGATTACTATGTTGGCCATACATAGATGTAGTTTAAAGTGCATAGGGAATATGAGGTTAGTTTTGTAAATGAACCTCTAAATATGATAGAGTAAGTATTTTTCATTATCATTTCATGTTATTTCATTACTATAAAAAATAATAATGAAAAATATATTATAACAAAAAAATCCTTAAACCCAATTAAATGGGGCTGGATACATGGATAAAATGATGCCAATTCAGCACCGTTTGATCCATCTATCAAACCACAATTAATTTAGTTTAAGGCTTATTTGTTGTTAGAATTTATTTTTCAATATTATGTTTTTATTTTAATGAAATAACAATACAATGTAATAAAAAATTTATTATATATATAATATTATGAAGTTAGAATATTTTAAAAAATAATTGTTAATATTTTGTATTAACAAGTTCAAATTCATGAAATATGGGATGTGAAACCTTCAAAATCATCAACATTTTCCTAGAACGATGAATTTCCAATTTTTTTAGGGAAGGAGAATCCCAGACATGTATAGGAGATGGGTTCTGGAACTACTCCATCAGTTGACTTTGGTAGGGTGTCATCATCAGTTACTACTACACCTAGTGGGGGTTTGAGTATCGCTATTGATAGGGAATCACAAAGCTAAATTGCAAGGTTGAACGTAAAACTGTGAGAACATGAATCTTATATGAAAACATAGGATCAATGGTGAGAGAAAATGGAAAATAATTTAGTTTTTATATTTCAATGGATTACTAGAACGATTCCCAAAGAAATTTCTAGCCTTATAGCTTATCCTATGAAGGTAAATTCTAAATTTCATTGATCATTCACAGATTTTCAAAGAACACATAAAACATCCTTAAATAAAACTAAAATTACACATTTATATTGAAAACATGCACTTCGAGTCATACCGACAACATCTTGCGCCGAATTAATGTGTGTTTGATTCCTACCGATAAAAAATAAATTATATATTCTTATCCTTATGTTTGAAAATAATTGATGCTCATTTTCTCAGTTTTGAAATAGTAAATAGTTTGTAACGGTACCAAAGCCTTTGAAAAAATGTGTGAGTGTGGGGAGGGGGGTCAAAAATAGGAATTAGATTCAATATCAACATAAAACCAGAGGAAAAGGATTGTGGATTGATTTTTGAAATGTAGGAATAGATGACACATCATTTCGAGTTATAGTTTACCTGAGATGCGTGTAAATGTATTTTTAGTCTTTTAAAACCCCAAAACATGTGTGTAATGGTTCAAACCATAAAAACTATATCATATTGACATGAAATCATGAGAAAAAACCATTGAATTATTTTTGACATGGACTCATATATAAAATATCAATTAGACATGTAGTGCAGTCAAAATGCCTCAGTAAATAGTTTTTAAAGGTACTAAATCCTTTAAAGACGCGTGATAGGGGTTCAAAATTAGTTAAATGATGTTGTATTTACATTAATATAGAGGAAAATAACCATGTATATTTTTTCAAATGTAGGAACCAACAATAAGTTATTCCAACTTACAGTTTACCAGGGATTCCTGTAAATGCATTTTTTGTGTTTTAAACTACTAAAACATGTGTATAATATTCCAAAACAAAGAAAAAAAACCATAGATTGACTTGAAATAATAAGAAAACCACCATTGAATTATCTTTTAAACATAATCATAGATAAAAAATCATTCCTACGTGTGGTGTGGTTGGAATGACTTAGTAAATAATTTTTAAAGGCTTCAAAGCCTTTAAAAATGTGTGTCGGGGTGTCACAACTAGGAAAATTTCATTATATTTCCATAAAACTAGATAGAAAAAAAATTTATATTGAATTTTTAAATGTAGTACCCGACGATATGTCATTATGTGTTACAAATTTTTTTGGAATGTTCATAAGTTGGTTTTTAGTGTTTTAAACCACATAAACATGCATGTAACAATAAAAACAATAGAAAAAGACCTTAGATTGACATGAAGTCATGAAAAACCCATTGTTTAGTTATTTTTGATGTGTATTCATAGATAACACATCAATTTGATATGTAGTGTGGTCGAAATGGATGGTAAACAGTTTTAAATGGTCCCAAAGCATTTAAAAATGTGTGTGAGAGGGTCAAAACCAGGAAAACATTGTCAAATTCCCATGAAATTTTATAAAAATAACTATAAATTAATTATTGAAATGTAGGAACTGATAACTTGTCATTATGAGTTATGGTTTTCCTAGTATTCCTATAAGCACATTTTTAGTGTTTTAAAAGAGTAAAATAAGAATATACTGGTGAAAACCATTGAAAAATAACTCATATTGATGTCAAATCATGGTAAATTAACAATTGAGTTATTTTTAACATTCATGCATAGAAAACACATCAATATTACAAGTGGTGTGGTCAGAATGACTTGGTAAAAGATTTTTAAAGATATTGAAGCCTTTAAAAACATGTACATGGGGGTCAAAACTAAGAAAACATTAGTATATTTCTATGAAATAAAAGTAAAACAACCATAGATTTATTTTTGAAATGATGGAACCAAGAAAACATCATTCTGAGTTATTATTTTTCCAAGATGCATGTAAATGTGTTTTTTGTGTTTTAAAACACTAAAATGTGTGTGTAATAGTAAAAAAAAGAGAAAATTACCTCATATTAATGAGAAATCAGGGTAAATATATCAATTAGTTATTTTTGACATGTACTCACTAACAACATATCAATATGATGTGAGATGTAGTTGGAATGGCTAAGTAAACTGTTTTTAAAGGTAACAAAGCCTTAAAAAACATGTGGTGGGGGTTCAAAACCAAGAAAATATCCTTTAATTTCCATGAAATCATAATTCAATAACCATAGGTTGATTTTTTAAATCTATTAATAGATGAGATGTAAATTTGAGTTACGGTTTTATTAGGATTCCCATAAATTCATTTTTGGTATCTTAAAACACTAAAACATGCAACAGTCATAGCCATAGAAAAAAATCAGAGTTATGTCAAATCATGGGACAACCACCATTGTTTTATTTTTGAAGTGTATGTATAATGTCAATCTGATGTGAAGTGTGGTTAGAATGGATTGATAAATAGTTTTTAAAGGTACTGAAGCCTTTAAAAACAAGTTTCGGGGGGGGGGGGTCAAAACTAGGAAAATGTTTTCATATTTCCATGAAATCATAGAAAAATTACCATAGATTTAATTTTGAAATGTATAAACCGACATAACATCATTTTAAGCTACGATTTTCCTGGGATGTCTTTAAATTGATTTTTAGTGTTTTCAAACACATAAATTTGTGTATAATGCTAAAAATCGTAGAAAATTAATCCATATTGACATGAAATCATGGGAAAACCACTGTTGAGTTATTTGTGATGTATACACATTGACAACACGGCAATCCGACAAATGGTGTGGTCAGAATGGCTTAATAAATAGTTTTTAATGGTATTAAAGCCATTAAAAACCTGTTATTGAGCGTAAAAAGTATAAAAAAATCATCGAATTACCATGAAATTAAAGTAAAACAACTATATATTGATTTTTGAGATGTAAGAAATAACTAGAAATCATTTCAAGTTATAGGTTTCCTATGATACATGTAAACACATTTTTAGTGTTTTAAAACACTAAAACATGCATGTAATGGTCAAAACCATAGAAAACGACCTAAAATTGACATGAAATCATGGTACATCTATATTTTAGTTATTTTTTATGTTTAAACGTATAAAAACAACAATATAATGTGTAGTGTGATCAGAATGGATCAGTAAATACTTTTTAAAGGTACTGAAGCCTTTAAAAGAATGCATCAGGGGGTCAAAACCAAGAAAAAATCACATAATTTCTATGAAATCATAGTAAAATGACCAAATATTTATTTTTTATATTTAATAATTGATGATACATAATTTTGACTTATGGTCTGCCTATGATTCCTATAACATGTTTTTAGTGTCTTAAAAAACTAAAATACACGTGTAATAGTCAAAACCATAGAAAAGGACTACAAATTGATGTGAAATCATGGTAAAACCACCGTTAAGTTATTTTGGACCTGCAATTGTAGAAAACATGCCAGTCCAGTGTGTTTTGTGGTCAGAATGGATCGATAAATAGTTTTTAAATTTATCAAAGCCTTTAAAAATGTGTATTGGGGAGGTACGGTTAAAAACTAGGTAAACATCTTGGGATTACCATAAAATCAGATGAAAATGACCATATATTTATTTTTGAAATTTAGGAATCGATGTAATGTCATTTCAAGTTAGGTTTTTCCTATGATGCCTTCAAATAGGTTTATAGTGTTTTAAAACACATAAACGTGTAGGTAACCATCAAAACCATATAAAACAACCTCATATTAATGTGAAATCAAGAGAAAAACACCATTGTATTATTTTTTATATTTAATTGTATAAAACACATCAATTTGACAAGCAGTGTGTTCACAATGGCTCAGTAAACAGTTTTTAAAGGTATTAGATCTTTTAAAAGCCTGCATCGGGGGGTTAAGAATTAAAAAAAATCATCGGATTTCAATGAAATTAGTGGATAATGACTATAGAATGGTTTTTGAATTTTATGAAATAACAACACATCATTCAGATTTATGGTTTTCCTTGTATTCCCATAAACACATTTTTAGTGTTTTAAAACACTAAAACATGCATGTAATGGTAAAAACCAGAGAAAAAACCTTCATATTGACATGAAATCATGGAACAACCACCATTGATTTAGTTTTTAAATATAGTATATGTTTTTATATCTAATACTTTATTAAAAAATGTTAAGTAAAATTTAAGCACATTTCACATCGATTTAAAAATCAATTAGAATTTTATATACTTATCCCTTTATTGTTTCAAGTGTTGAATCATATTTTAAATAGTAAAATTTATGTTTTAAAAGTGTTTTTCCTGGTATATTATTTGTTTTATGTTAAAATGTCTTCTGTTTGATTAACAAAATAACAAATTTTAGGTGAAACATTATAAATATATTACATTTATTTTCACATTTTCATTTCTTTTCTTAATTGTTCAGGTTTTTATTGTAGGTGAATGATGTTAACCGAAGAAAAGAGGTTGACCATTTGGTTCAAGACATTATTTATTTGGTAGTGGTGATGGTTCTTATTTTCTTTGGAATGTTTCCATTTTATCAATTATTCTATTGTAATACAGATTTATTATATTTAGTTTTAATTTCTTTCTTTTTTATTACAATTGATGAGATTATGTGGTATGTTTCAATTGATGAGATTATGTGGAGGTAGAAGGATGAATCATAGGTCAAGGGGCCCGAATATATTGGGCCTGGGTTATTGTTGGACATATTTTATATGTTTATATTGATAATTGAGGTATGGGTTGACAGAGGTAATCGGTTGACTGAGGTTATGATGACTATTAATGTATATGTATATAACTATGAATGTATCTTGTATGATGTATGTATGATGGGTTTATTGTACATTTATTTTTTAGTTTATTACATGTCAATGTTATTATATTTATATTTTGTTATTAATTTTTTTTAAAAAGTATATGTTTTTTAAAATATTGAGAGGATATTTTTAACAACCACTGTTAGAGAAATTAATTTTCATCATAATTAACAGTGGTTAATATTAACTACCAATAAAACTAACATCCACTGACATATTTATCAGTTTTTAGGTAAATCATATCTATTTTATTTTCATGTTTTTTAAAAAAACCCACCATTAAATAAAATGAAAATCATTGCTAAATTCTCAAAAAATCACATAAATAAACAGCACTAAATGAATCAAACTACAATGAAATTACTAGAAAACATGAAATGGAGGGAGATTTTTGTAACCACAGCTAAATAATTAGGCAATAGTTTAAACTACTTCCACTAGAAGAAAAAACCACTACTAAGAACGATATTTTTTTGTAGTATGAAGTCTTTTTTAAGTGTTTTTGTAATGCCTTCACCTGAAATGTCGGGTTCGAACCGGAGTGCTACAAGACCTCATGTATGTATCCACGCACACAAGAGGTTTTTACTAGCAGGGAGGGTCTAAGTCCATCAGTGGGGAGACAATACCCATAGTATCATTTCATAATAAAAATAATACATAATAAAAAATATAATAGAAAGAAGATTAATTATGTGGAAAATTAAAGATGAGACACATGTCATACAATAATAAATGGGCTTCTAAAGTGGAAATACAAACTAGAGTAATAATAGGCAGATAAATAAATAAATAAAACATCAGAGTCCTCTGATGTCCATCTCAATAAACTACCATCTCCATTTTTATTTTCTTATCCATCAGCCACAGGTCCCTTTTTTTTATCCCAATCCCTAAACATAAAGTCTGAACGTGCATCGATATTTTTATGCAAGGTGTGAGTAATAAAATTCATTAGGACACCACAAATTCATCCTTAACAAGTGTGAGCATGATTAACTGGTGTATTCGGTGATAATAATAAATGAAAAATAAATCATAAAATCTAAAATCACATAACGAGTGGTTGTGCATTAACCAAGCTGCTACAACCCTCGAATGTATTTGGTTCAACTCCATGTTGAATGGAAAGTCAATATATCAAAAGTAATCTAGATTTGTCCATGAGACTAGTCATCATACTTCTTGTAATTGTGTGTACGTACTACTCGACATCCACTGAGCTCGAACATTAGACATCCCCTCCCACATCTCCTCTTGGATCTATCCATACTACCAAAGGATCAAGAAAAGTGGCACCTTATGATGGTTTTAGGAGTAGTGGAATCATGTGGTGGTGAGAAATATAATAAAATTTCTTTTAATGTTTATATGCTCAAAACCAAGAATGGGGAGCATGAACATCAAATTTTTAATTATTTTATTTAAAGTCATAAAAAATGATTACCTTATCCTAGGAATATTTCTTCATTAATGATGTTAATCATATGAAAATACCCTTTCAAATTTCCTTCATTGTGCCATGAGGATCCAAGAATAGAATCCCCCTAGATAAAATCCACACATGCTCCGTTGATATTCGATAAATGTTAAATTATCTCAATGTGCTATTGTGGGGAATAAAATGTCTTGCTTTGTTCATTCATGATCACTCATTCTTTAATCATGAATAAATCTCTCAAACATTTATTTTTCATGAGAGGGAGAGAGAGATATAGGAGTTAAAAGAAAATTCAATATTTGAAACAATTACATATTTTCAATTACATTCACAATAGCCATAACAAGATATTTATTGAGGTATATTTTAGGTTAGGATATTTAATTATTGATTTATAACCCTTAAAAACAACTAAAACCTTTAATAAACATCATTCCATATAATAATAATATTCTTATTATTGTTCTATGGTGTGATCCAATGTGAGCATCGAAAAATATTATCTAACCATCTTTTTAAATAATATTATTTATTAGAAATGGTCTTGGTCTATTAAAACTCTTCTTTTATTTATTAAATACCTAAATATATATTTAATTTAAATATTCATTAATAAATAAATATTTTTGATCAATAAAACTTGATTAAAATTATACTTCAGTCTTGATAATAATATTTATTCAATTAATTAAATTCAAATTGTATTTAATCAATTTCATCAGAAACACTTAGTGTTTGACCCTATAGGATTCGTTCTAATTGGAATCAAGAGAGCTTGCCTAATTTCCAAAATTAGTATCTAGAAATGAGTCAATGCACCAAAGAAAAATATCATAATTTTGAAATGATGAACACCTAAAATGAAAACTCACTATATAATATAATCCCTTTATCATAATATCTCATCAAGAAGATTGCACATCTATGTCACCAACCAGTTTTCCTCATACATCATTCTTTAAATATATAAAATGAACACATCTTTACACCATGTACATGGAATTTAATGAAATGGTTTTATTTCAATCAAATGGATGAGATATCAGCTTCCATAAATATAGAAGGGATAAATCCTTCATTAACTTATTCATTAATGACATGCGATTCATGAAAAGAACAATGTAACCTAACATACCATGAATATATGTCATCATGGTTTTCATCATAAAATCTAAGTGAATTAGTTATAAAATTAATTAATGATAACTTTAAAGTCCATTTACCACTACACATGGTCGCATATAGGATTATCCGATGACACCAAAACATGTGGAATTCCTACCAGTGATTCTTTCTCAAAATTTCCCATATTGGTGATTACCAAGTGAGAACTTCATGATACTAAGACTCATCCTCTTATGAGTGCTCTCACTTAACAGTCTATGAACTATGTGTCCCGTCATAGTACGTTATCCAAGAGAAGAACATTCTTTAAGAATATCATCATAACACTTCAAGTTTCTCAATATAATAGAGAACTGATATCACCTTATCAGTGTGACATATACACTAGGACATTATTACATTAGAGTCTTATAGAACAATGGAAAATATATAATAATATGTTTTATTAATATTCAATATATCGAACATATTTGTAATTAAAGTACAAATAGCTAATCCTAGGACACCAACTCCAAGAAACTCCCATGAGGACTAGATCCAACTACCTACAACATTTAGTACAATTGAACTCACTTAATAATCATATTTATGGTGAGTCAAGATTTTAGTCCGGGGGTATAATATATTTTCTTCTTAGGAAATACTAATCACTAAAACCTCACCTCTCTTAAAAAAATACCCGAAGAGATGATACTTATAAAGTGCATGCTTCTTCCGTTGATGTGTACTTGGCTCTTTTACAAGAGACTGCACTAAAATATTATCACAATAGAGTGTAATATTTTATTTACTATTATATACCAATTCAAGATCTTGGATGATTTTTTGAATCCGTAATACTTATTTAGCTACCTTATAAGTCACAATATAGTTGGACTCTACTGTAAAATCTATGACCATAACCTTTCTTGAGCTCTTCCAACTCTAAATACCTCCATTCAAAGTGAATATGTATCTCGTTTGTGAATTCATGTCATCATGATATGTTTGAAAACTATAATCCTCATATATTTTGATGACCGGTTCCCCATATCCTCCATAAACTATGAACATATCCTCGATCCACCTCTAATAATTAAAGATACTCTTGACTACCATCTAATAGAGGTTAATTGGATCATCATGATATCTTATAACTGCACTTGATTCATATGAAGCATCTATCCTAGTACATGTAATAATATACATGAATGACCCAATCACTGATGCATATGAAGTCCTTTCCATTCTATTTATTTCCCCATGTATCTGAGGAAACATTTTCCTTGAAGGATGAATGCCATGTGACATTGGAAACAATCCCCTCTTTGATTTTTCCATTCCAAAAAATCATAAGTATCTTATCAATGTATGTACATTGAATTGGGCTGAGAAAATTCTCAGATCTATCATGATAGATCTTTAATTTAAAAATATATGATTTCTCACCCAAGTCCTTCATAGAGAAGCATTTATTCCACCACATTTTAAAAAACTGTAAGACTGGTATTTGATTTCCTATAAGTAATATGTCATCAACATATACTATTATGAAAATGAATGTAATACCACTAAATTGTTTGTAGACACAAGGATCAAACTCATTCTTTATGAAACCACATTCTATTATAGATTCATTAAAATGAATTTTCCATATCCAAGATACATGATTTAATCCACAAATAGTTTTTTTTTTAATTTGTATATATTTTTATCCTTTGGAGTCACAAACCCTTTAGGTTGTTTTATATCAACATCTTCCTGATTGTTCCCATTATGTAATGTTGTTTTGACATCCATTTCTCAAATCTCATAGTCACTATAATCCTCAATGTCAAGTATAATTCTGATGGATCTCAATATTACAACTAGTTAAAAGGTTTTATCTCAGTTAATTTATTGATGCTATTTCAATCCATTTACAAATATTCATACCTTATAGGTACTGACTTTTCCTTCAATGTCTAGTTTCTTATTTAATACCCACTTGCAACTAGTGGGTATTAAATCCATTGTAGTATCTACTGAAATACATACGTGATTTTGGTAGATGGAGTCCTTTTTAGAATTGATGGATTATTTTCACATGGCAACATTTGTGCAACTTACAGCTTCCTTTTAGGTTATAGTATCATTATTATAAACTAATAATTAGTCACCATCCTTGGTGACAAGAAAACCATACAATTCAGGTTCTCTAACCTCTCTTGTACTCCCATACATTATTTGTGTCTCTAGAATAGTTTCTTATTACATGGGGATTTATAGAACATGTTCTAATGACAAGTCTTATGTACCTTGAGTCTCAACTTCATCTAATTCTATCTCCATCCCATTATCACTTTTTGTGATGTTTTCCCTCTCAAGGAATCTGGAATTTATTTCCACTATTACATTTTTGGTAACGGTTCATATTGTTAACATCCCATTGTTTCTTTGAGTTATCCTATAAAGTCAAATTCTACACCTCAAGGTAAAAGTTTCTTCTTAATATAGTCCTTAAAACACTTTCCAAATCAAAAAATTGCAAGTATGACAACACAAGTTTTTTTCCATTTCACAAATGGTATGGTATATTGAATAACCTTGGAGGTGTTTTTTTAAAAAAGTTTTGTATTTCTAAGAAACAAATATTTTGAAAATTAATGGTTTTTTCAAAACTGGTGAATGTTTCTAAATTTTCACACCTAAACATAAATAGGATGACATGTTTTGTTTAAGAGAAAGTTGTTTTCTGGATACAGATGATCAGACTGAGAAGCACCAAACACGAAGTATCAAACTGTGTAGCACTGATCTGATAATTTGTTAGAATAATAAATGTGTTGATCAGACACATCATTGGTCTTAGATCCACTATCACAAAGATCTAGATTCATTAGACTCAGTTTGGGTTATAATTTCAGCATATTGTTGAAGATTTTGAATTAAAATGGAGATGTTAGGAGTTATAAATTTTTAAAATTTCAATCCTTTAGTCAGACGATGATTTTCTAGTTTTTAATTCACAAATATCAAAAAATTTCTATATCATTTGTGATGCAATACTTATGAAGAAAATGGGGAGAATAGGTGAAACCATTCATATTGTGTTTTTGTTGAAATGAAACAAGGTTTTGAAAGTAATAGAAGTCATAATAATTTTCTATTTAATTCAGAAGGTTCTTTTCCAATATTGATGTTATCATAAATCAAGAAAATTCTCATGATAAATTCTTTTGGATAAATGGAGGAATCATAAGGATTTTCGTAGTTATAAGAATCAAGAAATTTTTTGCATTGGATCCAGAAGTACTGAGCACAGAAGTTTTTAGAAGTATGAATGAGTTATAGCTAGTGAAGTTTGACGAATTTCAATGTTGTAGAATGCAGTTTCCATCGTAATGATAATTCCATCGTTATGCGGATTCTATCCGACTAAAACTAAGGATGTTCAATCAGACAAACTATGAGGAGGAAATTCAATCAGATAGAATCTAAGGAGGAAATTAATTCATAATGACTTTGAGAAGGAAATTCAATCATGATTGCCTTTGAGAACAAATGTCAATTAGATTAACTCTAAGAAAAAATTCAACCAGACTAACTCAGAGGAGGAAAGTCAATTCATAATGATATGAGGAAGTTCTATAATAATGAGTTGAGGAAGTTCAATATTAATGAGCTAAGTAAGTTACATCATAATGAGATAATGAGGTGCCATCATACCAAAGAAAATTTATGAAGTCTGATAATAATAATTACAAATAAGACTCAATAAAATTTCAACAGATTTGTGAAGAGTTTTAGTGGTAAAAATTCAAATTCAAATATACATAGATCTTGATGTTTTTTAATTTAATTATGTAGGAACATTTTTCCCATTTCCTGCCTTTTTCATTCTGGGATTCCTATTAACAGAAGCTCAATACCATTGTATATTACATCTGGTTTATGTGATTGGAAAAGGTAGAGCATTGTACAATTCATGTCAATGTTCACTTTTTGGACAGAGACCTCGTTAAAATGTTGGACATCTTAATGATTTTTTTACCAAACTAAGGAATATTTGAATGAGAATTTGAGAAGTTTTTGAGTAATATATATTGAGAATTAGCTCATCGTAATGTTTCCATTAGACGAAATTCATTGGACTAATTCCATTGAACTCATCCCCACCGGAATGAGAGAATCAGGCCTTGCCACATCAGATAGAGGATTCCAGATAGAGAATTTGCTGAGAAGTTAAAACAAAGTCTTTATTATTTTATTTTGGCTTAATTGTTTGTAATGAAATTTGTAAGGTGATGGGAGTTAGTATAATAATTTCTACTGAGACATAGAAGCTATCTAGCGGGAGTTGGCATGAGTTGCATTCACTTATTAATTATAGAGAATTTATATAGACCCACAGGAGTGGCTATGTAAAGGATGTAGGATGTCAAACCGAGGAAAAACCTTTTAAATATTAAGTGACATACTTTATTTCATACATTTACATGAATGGGTATTTACTAAAAGAAAACAAGGATATAAACTTTAACAGGTTTCATGGGTTAGATTTTTTAAAATATTGCAACTTATAAAAGTAACAAACTTATTCAACCCCCTTATAAGTTGTTATTTAGTCCTTTGAAACTTTAATTGGTATCATAGGGAAGGTTCCCTAATTTAATCCTTATCTTGGATAATTACAATTCTATAAATAGTACAGTAATTCCTACATTTGAATGAAAAAAATTTTATGGATGGAAAAATTAGATGATTCTTCATCTCCAATATTTTAGCCTAGAAGTTTTTGATGCTAATAAAATTGGTTTTACACCTATTAAGAATGATTCTCCAATTTTTTTAACTAATTTAATAAATATAGGATTTGATGGAAAGGATAAAATTCTATTCTAATGTCCTTATCAGAAAATGGTTATATGAAGGTTATGGGTTTCAAAATGTCAAACAGTATGTGGGATAAGATGGAAAGTATAAGAAATGGGAATACTAAAGTGAAGGAAGAAATGATATAAATTTGGTATAGTAAGTATAATGGCATATGAATGGGAGATGAAGAATCCATTAATGAATACATTATGAGAGTAAATGAAATTGTTTGTGTAAGATCCCAACCTTTCCTGATGATGACTTGAGATTAATTTCAGGTATTTATTTTTTTCTTGTTTGAGAATACTTGTGTTGGGATTTACCTTGGGGTGTCTTTGGGTGAAAATTTGAAAAAATTATAAGGGAGGAGATAAATTCATGTTTGGCGCATGTTTTTCCCAAACCATGTTCCCCAACCCATCAAACTGTGCAACACTAGACAGAGGAATATCACTGTTAGCACACGGTTTTTAAAACCATGCACTCTCTTAGGAGAAACTGTGCACTCCCATAGTAGAGGCGCATGGTTAGGCTCATAGTTAGGGGAAACCATCCACCCCTTCCCAACTAACCATGCACGACTTTTTAAATAACCCAAAAATTATATTTTTAATCACTCAAACACCCATTTTAAATTTTATTCGACCCCTATTCAACCCTTGGTGTTATTTCATGATTTTGGAGCCTCATTGATGGATTAAATGTCTTCATGACCTCCATTATATGTGATTCAATGTCTATATCAAATATATGAACCCTTCGTAGTAAGAGGATCTCATCTCACATAGTTTCCCATTCCTTCTCCTTTCTTCTCCAATTTTAGGTAGGGTTTGTTATTCTTATTTTGATTGGATATATACGTTGTTTTTTTGATCTATATGTATTATTGTAGACATATATATTGATTTAAGAGATAATTATTTGTTCAATCATGATTTAGGGTTTTGGATTTAGAACATTTTCTATGTCGTTGTGCTGCTCAAATTTTAGGGATTTCTATTGGATGACTACTTGTCAATGAATCGAGTTAGTTGGTCTATAATCCAAATACCAAAGTCTTTATTTAAATTATGTATATGTTATTTTATAATTTCTATTAGATTTTTGGAAATTGTGCTCTTGACTAAATTAATTAATTTAGTGAATTAATTAATTAAGGAAATGTGAAATTGGGGATTTGGGAAATTATAGATTGAGATAATTAATTGTTGAATTAATTGTGAGATATTGATATTTGAGGATTGAAATATTAATTTTTTTTTATTAATTATGTTCTATTGAACTTGTTATTGAGATAATTAATTGTGGAATTAATTAGGGAATTTTGAGTTTTTGGATATTGACTAATTAATTGAAGAATTAATTAATGTGATTGATGTACTCAATTAATTAGGGAATTAATTAAGGGTATTTATGTTATAAAAAAATAGTTGAATTAGTAATGAAATTTGTGGGGTTTGTTAATTGTTTAATTGAATAATATAATTTAAGTTATTAATTAATTGTTTAATTAATTAATTTACATGATGTGGTTAATTAATTTTTGAATTAATTAATCTTATTAATGTGATTAGTTAATTATTTAATTAAATAATTAAATATTTGTGTTTAAATTATTGTTGAATTAGTAATGGAATTGATTTGGATGTTTAACTATTGAATTAATTATGTGTTATGAATGCTAACATGGAAATTTAATTTAGAATTAAATAATGGGAACATGTTCATTCTAATGTGTAAGTTATGAATGGTAACATGGTTATTTAGTTGTAAAATAATGAATGGGAAGATGATCATTATAATGTGTAAGGTATGAATGGTAACATGGTAATTTAGATGTGAATTAAATAAGGGGAACATGGTCATTCTATTGTGTGATGTATGAATGGTAACATGGGAATTCATGTATGAATTAAATAATGGTATCAATGACATTATGAGATAAGATATTAATATAACATACTTCAGGACCCGGTATGAGACAAAGTATGTATTGAATTGTAAAAATGGAATTATGATATATGAAATCCATTAGACATACTTCAGGATTCAGAATGAGCCAAAGCAATCATTAAGGATTGAGTGTCTATGAGTGTTCGATGGTTAATGTTGTTAAATAGAAATAATTGATAACGTGATAACTATTTAATTATTAAATGTAATTATCTATTTATACAACTACATACACTTTCTATTAACTATATATTATTTTATACACCATTGGTTGTGGCCTACTAAGTTGTACTCACACCCAACTCGAGATGCCTTGTTGGTACCCAAATAGACTTTGTGTTTTCTGGATACGTTAAAGGAAAAATCTCATTTCTATATGGATGATATGGGATAGATCATGGATGAGGGAACTAGAAATGATTCGGGACCCAATTAGGGGTGTCATTAGTGTATTTATTTTGTGTTTAATTTTAGACACATGACACGTACATTGGCATGGAATATTTTCTTTTTTAGTTATGATATTGTATTTCCACTTTTAGCAATCTCGTGATACCGGTTATTTCAGGTTATGATTACATGTTATTTAGTTGTTGTTTCTTTTTTTTTCTGGTGTATTTAATTTAATAAAAGGGGGTATAGTCTCCCCATTATTGATATTTCAGACGCTCACTTCTATTCAGTATCCTCTAGCATATGGGGAGGCACACCTGGGGTCATGTGACTGACCGACTCGAGGCACCGATGTGTGGAACCTGGGTCAGGATAATACAAAGTGGTATCAGAGCCCCTTTTTCTTTTCTTTTTTATTTTTTATTACTATTTGGTAATGGTAGTCATGAAAATAGAAAGAGTTGGTTGTTGGTTATGATGTCATGCATGGGAGTATCAATCCCAAGTATTGGGGAGAAACCAAGTACCTATCCTGGGATTTCTGTTATTCCTATTTTCTATTACTGTTGAATATTATTTCAACTTGGGTGACACACTTGTTGTGTGTTCTGATTGTTGATGTTAATTTTTTCTGAGTTTTGACTCATGTACCAGTATGGCACAAGATTTGAGTTGCATGAATCATTATATGAACATAGGGTTATTGTGACATGCATCATTCTATGCACACATAAAAAATGGGTTATGGGTAAGTTATTGAACTTAAACTGTTTTCCCTTTCTTGTGAAATTGAAATGAAAATGGCCCCTAACATGAAATTGAGAAAGATTGTGGAATGATGTAAGATGATAATAAATGGGTGTCTAAATGAGAAGCATGAATAATTAGAATGTTTTTACCCTTGTTATCTAAGAAATAGGAGTAATATTATTAAGGGTTGTGATAACACCTCAGTGTTGACAATGAGGTAGGGTTTGGGGAAATGAATTTCTATGGAATATTGTATTTTACCTTAAATGTATTAATTTATTAAAAGGTGTATTAAGGAGCCTATTTGTAATGGTATAGATATTTCTCTATGACAATGCTTATTAAAATGATAATATGAGGATATTGCTTGATATGATCTACCAGTAGTAGGAACTAAGGCATCAATTGTGTCACGTGAGGAATTCAAGGATCAGTTCCAAGAGAACATTTCCCACCTCGTGAAATTAATGGGACGAGACCCAGGGTGGGTTGTGAAGAGTATGTCTGATCTAAAAATGGAGTTACAAATTAAACACCCTCCTGCTTTTATTAGAGAGGGTGGACCTGAGAGAGATTATTTTTGGGTTGAGTCCATCAAGACTATAATTGACCACTTTGAGACTCTTATAGAGAGGATGGTCATGTTGGCTGCTTACATGATATGAAGATAAGTAAATCATTGGGGGTATGTTCAGGTGTGGACTGTATAGGCTAATGGTATGTTATGGAATGAACTGTTGGAAAAGTTTCTAGAGACCTTCTATCAAGAGATACTGAGGTAGGGGCAAGTAGCTGAGTTCATGAGTTTTACATGGGGGGTATTTATGTTATAGTCTATGTTGGACACTTTAAACATTTGCAACACTTTTCTCTAGCATTGGCAGTGGATGAGATAACTACAGTGAGACATTTTTCGGATGAGCTTAAATGTGAGATTATGTCCTAAGTAAACCATTTTCAGTTAAAGGAGTTTTCTGAGGTGGTGGATAAGGATCTCATAGATACAGGTAACCTGAAGAGGATTCCAGTGTTGGAAAGGTGGATCTATTTGGAAGATTAGAAGGTACGACTTCTGAGAGTAGGAAGCATTGCTATGAGAACATCAACCAGGGCAGTGGGAAATAGAGTACGTAAAAAGAGGGATCAGTTACATATGCCTTTAATCGAGGGATCTATCACTAGTGAGGAAGATTAGAAAACTTTTGAAGATAGTTACCTCAACCACCAATATAGTTACAGTCTTGCATAAAGATGGGACATCTACAAAAGTTCTACAGGACCCAGAGATAGATGAGTAGTAAGGGTATAGTTCTTCAGAATCAGAGTGCATGAAGAGGATATTCTGCACCATATCAGTCTTGCATCTGGAGTTTTACTGGACAAGGTGTTAAAGGTAGTGTACATGGAGCTTCAGGGTAAGAGTGCTCAGATTAGTAGATTAGTGCATCATAAGGGACTTAGACTGCATCACGGGGAAGTGGGGTAAGACCGTAGCATTCTATGCACCCTACACTTTTGGATATCAAGGATAGACCATTGACAGTGAGAGGTGCTATTTTTATAGCTTCTATGATAACTAGTGCCTTATTTAATATTGGTCCCTACCATTCCATTATATTCACAAAACATGTTAATGGTTTGAGCCTGCTGATGGAGTTTGTGAGTGGGGTGTTGACGACAAAAACACCTCATGGAGTTCGATCAAGAGTCATTTTTTTGGTCAATGGGTGTTCTCTTGAGGTCGAGTAATATCTATTTATATGGGATCTATATAACATAGACATGTCAGGATTTGAACTAATTATGTGTATGGACTAGTTAGTATCAAATTATCCCCGCATTTATTTTTACCAATAGAGAGTGACTGTTACATCTCTTAAGGGATACAAATATATTCACTGTGGATAGTGGGATATCAAGGTGTTCCGAGTAAGGATGATTAATCATCAAATAGGAGAGATCACAACCATGGTTTCTAGTATATTTTTGGATGATGGCGGTGTAAAATGAGATGTCTTTCCACACTTAGTGAATAGGTTTTAGGATGTGTTGACTTAATATTTCTCAAGGATTCCACCTGAGAGAGATGTTGAATTTAGCATTGAGATCATACTAGGGGAATAGATGATTTCTATTCCACCATATAGAATGGCACTGAAAGATTTTCAAGATCTCGAGACTCAGCTGGAGGAGTTAGAGGATAAGGTATTTATTTATCTGAGTATGTCGCCTTGGGGTTCATTAGTGTTGTTTGCAAAGAAGGCTAGTAGGAGTGTATGCTTATGTGCTGATTTCCGAAAGTTGAACCAAATGACTGTGAAGAACCGGTATCCTCTCCCCCATATCGATGACCTATTTTAATATTTGAGTGGAGCATGTGTGTTCTCAACGATTGACATGATATTAGGGTATCATAAATTGAGAGTTCAAACTTATTATATACCAAAGGATGTATTTAGAAGCAGTTATAGACTATATGATTTCATCATAATATTACTTGGGTTGAAGAACACACTAGTAAAATTTATGGACTTAATGAACACAATCTTTAATCTGTACCTAGATCAGTTTGTGGTAGTTTTTGTTGAAGACATATTGGTGCACTCCAAGACACTTTATAATTATGACCAACATCTTGATATCATCTAAAGTACACTTTGAGATCATTGTATATACATCAAGATATCTAAGTACAATTTTCTGGATCGATAAGGTACACTTCATGGGTAACATCATCTCAGAGGAATGTGTGTTGGTAAATCTTGAGAAGGTTCAGATAGTTGTTTCATGAGAGAATCCTAATAGCATGTTTGATATCCATTGATTTATAAGATTTTCTGAATATTATTAGATATTCATTCAGGACATTTACCTATTGGAAACATTTCTGGCAGGCTTGACAAAAAAGGGATACAGTTTTATCGGTTGTAAGATTGTGATAATTCTTTCTAGGAGATGAAGATGATTTTGGAATTACTAAAAAAATTGATCCTACTTGAAAAAGGTGGGAAGTACAGAGTGTATTGTGACACTTCATGGATTGGAATTGGAGTTTTGATGATGCAAGGAGATCAATTTGTGGTTTATGGGTCTTTGAAGTTGAGGATCGATGAACTGAACTACCCTACATATGACCTCAAGTTAGATATAGTGGTTTATTTTTTAAAGTGTTGGGGAAATTATCTATTGGGAATTTTTTTTACTGTGTATATTGATCATAAGATATTAAAGTAAATATTTTCACAGTGAAACTTGAATCTTCGATAACATAGATTGGTTGAGTATATGCAGCCATTCAATTTTGAGCCAACATATATGCTCGGAAAGGGGAACATTGATAATGATGCTTTGAGCATGAAGACTAAAACTCAAGTGGTTCAGAAGTCTAGTGCTGAGTGGAAGATGATAGATTTAATGGACGATATACACATTGTGGTTTATGAGAGTTAGGATTATATGACTCTCGTAATAGTTTCATTGTAGTATATATTTCTGAGATAGATCTATGATAGGATGTATGTGGATTTATAATTTTTAACCTTGAGGGAAAACCTTGAAGGTGGGTAGTCACCTTCTGATTGGAGCATAGATGAGGATGAGGTCATCTATGTCAGGAATCAGTTTGTCATACCTAAAAGAATATGAGACAAGCTGATGTGTGAGTGTCAATCCTCGAAGTGGGAAGTACATCCAGGTGTGACCAAAATGCACGGTGAACTACAAAGATAGCTTTGATGGTTGGAAAAGAAATAGAAAATAGTAACGTTTCCGGCACGATGCTACACCTATCATTAGGTGAAGGCTGAGCATTAATGTCCTATAGGTTTACTACAGTCGTTGGCCATTATAGAATGGAAGTGAGACAGTGTGACCTTGGACTTTGTGGTGGTTCTCCCAAGGATTCTATAGAAGAATAATTTATTTGGGTTATTGTGGATAGACTAAAAAAGGTAGTGAATTTATTGAATATATGGTAGACTTTCCGAGTGGAGATATTGGGATATTTGTATGTTTGGGTGATAGTCTGTCTGCATGAGGTGCCACAGAATATTGTTTCAGACTGAAATTTGTGTTTTACTTCACGATATTATATTGATTGTAGAGGGTTCATGGTATGTAGATTTTATTGAGAATGAATTTCCACCCACTGACGGATGGGTGGTCAGAGCATACTATACACGTGCTTGACGATATGTAGTGAGCTTGTGTTCTAACCTTCGGTGGGTCTTGGGAGAATCACCTAGAACTACTGAAGTTCACCCATACCAATAGTTATTTGGGAAACTATATAGATGGATCCATATGAGGCTCTTTATAGTAGGCCATGAAGACCACGCCTATTCTGGATGGAGGTAAGTGAGTCTACATTGTTGGGACTGAGTCTCATGTAGGACACATTAGAGCATGTAAAATTGATTCAGAAATATACAGATATGACTAGAAGTAGATAGAAGTCATACGTTGATAGAAATAAATGACACCTAGAGATTACAGAGGTTGATCATGTATTAATTTGGGTGTTTTCTAGATTCAATAACAATAGAATATCGAGACAGGGAAAGTGGGAACCCATGTTTGTTGTACTGTTTGAGGTGGTAGAGAGAATCAGGCTAATGGTGTACCGATTGGCTCTTCCACAGAGATACAGTGTTATGTATGATGTTTTCTAAGTTTCAAAACCAGGTTGGTATCACCCCAACCCTTCTAATGTGATCAATATGAAGGATGTTGAGATTGATATAGAATTTTCCATTGAAGAGCATCTAATACGTGTGTTGAATCATAGTGAGAAAGTGTTGTGGGGAAAGACCATGCCTATAGTTTGTGTATTTTGGAAACATGGGAATGTGTGGGCGGAGACATGGGAAAGGAAGGAAGATATGTGGGATCATTCTCCTAATCTTTTTGATTTAGAATCATAGAGAATCTTGGCAGTGCAGCTCAAGGATAAGATGTTATAAGGTGGTTAGAATGTAAGATCTAGACTGTTCTTGAAGATGACATGGTCTTAATTTCATGTATTTATTTTTGCCTTGAGTCAGTGTACATGGATTCGGTTTTACCTTGGGGTGTGTTTGGGTGACAATTTGAGAAAATTTAAAGGGAGAAGTGTAGTGCATAGTTGGCTCACGGATTTCCCTAATCATGTACCCCTGCCCAGCAAACCATGCAACCTTGGACAGGGAGGAATTACATGGTTGACACAGGGTTTGTCAATTTGTACACCCTATTATGAGAAATAATGAACCCCATAATAGAGGTTCACATTTAGGTACACATTTAAGTAAAACCGTGCTCCCCTGCCCTACTAACCATTCATTAATTTTAAATCACCCAAAACTTGATTTTTAATCACCAAAACCCCCATTTTAACTCCTATTTGATCCCCATTTAACCCTAGATAATATGTCATGATTTTGGAGAATCTTATATGGATTAAAAGACATAAAACCCTTTTTAATTTGTTATACTATGTCTGTATTGAAGATCTTCAGCCCTCCCTGTAAGAGGAACTTACCTCGCTTGGTTTTCTATTCCTAATCCTTTATTTTCCTATTCCAGAAAAGGGGGTTTTCTTCCTATTTTGATTCGATATAAACATGTTTTTTTGGATCTGGATCTAGTATTGTAGATCTTTATCTATATTTAATTGGTCATGATTAATTTGATCTTTATTTAGGGTTTTAAATTTGAATCTCATTCTATATAATTATGCTGCTCAAATTATGAGGATTTTCGTTGGGTGATCACTCGTCAATGAATTGAGGTAGGTTGTCTATAATTCAAATCTCAAAGTATTTATATAAATTACATGTATGTAATTGTATAATTTCTATTTGATGTTTAGGAATTATGATCTTAAATAAATTAATTAATTGAGGAGATCAGAAATTGGGGATTTTGGGAGTTATAGATTGAGATAATTAATTATAGAATTAGTTATGAGATATTACGATTTTAGGATTGAGATATTTAAATGTGGAAATAATTATAATCTGTTGAGATTGTGATTGAGATAATTAATTATGGAATTAATTATGTGATTTTTAGTTTTTAGATATTGATTAATCAAATGAATAATTAATTAATGGGATTTATGTACTCAATTAATTAGAAAATTAATTAAGGTGATTTATGTGATTGACTATTTATTGAATTAGTAATAAAATTTGTGCGGTTGATTAATTATGGAATTTAATAATATAATTTAAGTGATTAATTGATTTTAGAATTAATTTATTTATTTTATGTGATTAATTATTTTTTGAATAAATTAATATTATATATGTGATTAGTTAAATTTTGAATTAACTAATGGAATTTTTATGTTTAACTAATTGTTGAATTAGTAATGGAATTGATGTGGATAATTAATTGTTGAATTAATTATGTGTTAAGAATGGTAACATAGTCATTTAGTTGTTAATTAAATAACGGGAACATGGTCATTATAATGTGTATGGTATGAATGGTAACATGGCCATTTAGTTGAGAAATAGAGAATGTGAACAAGATTATTCTAATGTGTAAGGTACGAATGGAAACATGGTCATTTAGTTGTGAATTTCAGAATAGAAACATGGAAATTCTATTATGTGGTGTATGAATGGTAACATGTGAATTAAAATATGAATTAAATAATGATATCAATGGAATTATGAGATATGATATTCCTCATACATACTTTAGGCTCCAACATATTTTAGAGTAGGTATTAAATGATAACAATGGAATTATAAGATATGATATCCCTTAGACATACTTCATCCTCTGACATGAGTTGAAGCGGGGATTGAGGTATGAGTGTCTACGGGACCCCAATGGATTATACAGTTAAATAAAGATTAATTGATAATGTCATAACTGTTTACCTGTGCATTTTAATTATTTCTTTATATAATTGCATACACTTTTTATTGATTAGATATTGTTTTATTTGTCATTAGTGGTGGCATACTATAATGCCTTAGATTTTCCATGCACAATTTTTTTGGATACTATTTAGATTATTTGTGAGACCAGGCACTGAGACGACGTTCGATTCTGAGGTCGTTGTTCCTATAATAAATGTTTGAAATATATTAAAGAGCACACATGAACAGTTTTCATGAATAAGTGTAATAACTTCTAAACGGGTACCCTGATCAGAAATATAATGGTATCATTGAGTTTAGAATGCAAGGTTTACCCTAGGAATGAATTAAATTTACTCGGTGTGGGTCATTTGTAGAAAAGTCATCACAGACGTGGAAATGAAAAAAATAATTTAATAGATAATTTTATTTTATTTCTGTTGATGCAGTGATTGATGGACTTTAATTTGACTATTATGGAGAAATACTAGGGTTAGTTGTACAACCCCGAAACTGTTGGAGTTCCATTGGAGACAACTTCATTGAATCCTCTCATTTGAATCGAAATAGGATCTTCGATCAATGATCGATGCAAAAAAGATTCAATGGATCTCAAAAAAACGACACAACCCCATTCCTTGTTAGTGATCAATTTGAATAAAGTTAGGGCATGTATTTTTATTTTATTCTTCCCCATTGTTGATTTATATAATTAACATCAATGAATCAATGAAAATTTTGATATGTGGTATGATTAGTATGCAGGATGAGTTTATTTTATGAGGTTCTGATGTGAGAATATATTTTTAATTTTATTATTCAGATTTTCATTCTAATAATTATGGTTTAAGATAAACATAAACATCTATCAAGGTTTGTTACTCCAATATGTTCTTGTTCTTTTCTCCCCCCATTCATCGTTCTTCATGAGCATTCTCGATCAATAAATCATTGTGCACCCATTTATTGGTGCAACAATTAGATATTGTAGATCTAAAATTGGAATAGTCTGACATAGGTGTGATGATGGAGATAAAGCAATATAGATGATAGAGGATACCCAATTTACCATTCTTCAGCACACAAAAAAATGACAATTTGATTCATTTTTTTTGAGTAGATTTGATGGCGTAATGCATTCTTCATCGACAAAAAGGAATGGACGAGTTGGGATATTCAATCTCATGGTGAAACGATCACTAGATCAAAATCTGGAGGCATTGGATCAAATGCGGGAGTAGATATGGGATTCTGAAAAATCCTGAACAACATAATGATTAATCAGGGTCAATACGTTGTGTGGGGCCACATGAGCTGTTATTATGGTTTCCATAGGAAGTTAAATATCACATGGAATGTGACCCCTTTTACAAAGCATGTGGTATCACATGGGTCACTCGACATGTACACAGGAATCACACGGGCTGTTTATATGGGAAGATGTTTACAGGCTAAGCAGTGTACTGGTACTTGAGAATACATGCATAAGATGGTGACGTGTACTAGCACATGGTTAGAGTAAATGGTATAAGTACATCGTGTGTACTACTACATGGACAAAGTTTTATTAGATGAGCCATTTTCATGAGCAAGTCCCAGGTTCAAGGGACATGGAGTGTGACCCCAACTACACACTGTGTACTCATGTACACATGTCTTGGAGCCCTTGTACTCTATATCATGGAAAATTTTTGTTAGAGTTTGTTACCTTTATCTTTTCTATGAGGGTTAGTATGCAATCATTTTATACTCCCCGGACAATGATCCCTTCAGTAGTAATTCCGAGATAGAGTTGTTGGAATCCCCCTGAGAGGCCCAGAGTGAGATCCTCTATTCATATTCATGTCCTAGGAGGAGTTCTTTGTATTGTCGTGACATACACTACATGGGAGTCAATCTTCTACATAGAGGGTTAATCCAGATTGATTTTTCTGGAATCGTGATCATCATCTGTGTATTGTATTCTATTCAAACTATTAGCATGCTCTTTCTCATGAAGAGACCCGATAAGAAGGAACTATTGGACGGACATCATCAATTCTATCAGATTTAGGAGTGTGTTCTCTCAGGTGAGTGCTTTGTGTAATATTCAATATGGAATCATAGACTAGTATTAAATGGTTGTGAATTACCTCTAGAATGTGTGTCTTTGCTTAGTATATCTAGATATTCTTGTTATATGTGTTGTAGAAATATACATGTGTATAGATGAATGTATTTCCTTTGTTTTATGTGATGCACGCCTATCACAGCGCATGTAAAAAGCATTTAATTTTCCATGTGCGGTATAATGAATGACCAAGTTCTTATCACATGAGGAACATTCTCATATGTTCACTCACTTAATTTTATTCACCTAAACTAATTATTTTTAAATGTTTTTTTAATTTAAGAAGGTTATGAAATTTAAATTCATGAAAATATTAAACTAACATTCAATGAAAAAATATAATTTGTGAATAAAGAACTTCGAATTTATGGTTTGGTTTGTGGGTTCCATCATTCCCCTTTTTGGTGTTTAAATAAAGATTGATAACTCAATTTTGAGATCTCATTCTTGAATTACTATTATTTTATTAATTGGTGTGAAATCAGGAATTATTTAGCAATCATAACTTCACCTCATACATTAATCAAGGTTTATGAAACAACTCAATCATGAGTTTGACAACTTCCAAGACCTAGCTCTATAATATGCCTTTTAAACCACTAAATGGCTCAAAACCATCGTATTAGGAGCTTGTATTCAGTATAAGGGAGGGAACAGATTTAATAAATTAATAGAAATGATTTTGAGTTTATTTTCCCGGTGGGATATTGCCACACTTGTCCACATCAGTCTTTCTCATTAAAAACATAATAAAAATTTAGAATTTTACCGTAGAATAAATGAAATTGACAGATACCTACCCTGAGCCAAGGATTGAGTAAGTACATAATTTTTTAGGGTAAGAGTTAATGGGGGATAGTATGAGAATATGAAAATTAGAAAATAAGTATAAAATATGGAGAATAAAGGAGGGTGGTTGGGTGGAAGAAAACACAAAAATAAAAACCATGCATTAATTTATTAAAAATATAAATTACAATTGAAATGTAAAAAATTATGAAAATAAAAAAATTAATAATATGATAAGGGAATGATTTGTGAACGTCCTCCCTCGGTAGAGATCTCCCCTTGGTTTCTTGGAATAAATGTGATAGAAAATGGGATGATATGAGAGGTGGGAGCACCCCTCCTTTTGTAGGAAGAAATTGTCCTCCTCAAGTTTGCACATTTTTTGGCAATATAAATGGATTATTAACACATTACATCCTTCATAAAAGTTGTTAATAAATATAATTTTCATTCAACCTCAAAATTTCATATTTATTAAACTCATCTAGAGGTATTTATGTATTTTTTAATGATAATGAATTTTTTTAAAATAATTTTCCAGGAAGATTCCTTCAATGTATAACATCTCTTTGCCACCATAATGGGAGTAAAACTCCATGAAATTTATTTAGGTAGTGCATATAGGTGTCCTAAATTATATCCATTTCTAATCAACTCCATTGTAGGTGTGTAGCCTGATTTATACATCCGTTACGGAGGTGGGGTCCATGCCGTCATCCCGCACAATTTCCAAACATCAATGATTTTTTAAGGCCTTTAGATATTCGAATAAGCCTCTAGTCTAGATGAAAATGTGAAAGGAATTTAAATAAGTATTCTAAAAAAATAATCATTCAATTTGGAATTATATTTTTATATAAATGACCAAAATACCCTTGACGTAAAAATCTGTCAAAAATCCAGAATTTAAGAACATTTCACATTTTATCTCAAAAAACACCATAAATCAAAAATTGATCCATATAAGCTCAAATTGATAAATTAGGAGGTTTAGAAAAATTGAAATTCATATTAAAAATGTGGAAAATATTAGTTTTATCAGTATATTTTTTATTTTCGGGGTGTCCTACTAAGTATTGTTATACTCACACATACATGGGGTTTTCCTTCATGTGTCGTGTCCTGTGTAGAAGATTGAAATTTTGATAATGTCTTAGGAGGACCAGGACCAGATGGTGCTTAGTGAGACCGGAAAACCGAGGTGTGTTCCTACAATTGTCTGAAAGCAGCCCCAATACTTACTTTTAGGATGTACTATTGTTTTCAAACTCTTTTTGTGGGCCTTTATTTTTTCATAATTACTTTATATTACTTACTTTAATACTCTGGTTATGCAATTTAGATATATGAATGCATGGGTTTTCAGTTGTTTTTACATTTCATCATTTGATAGGCTTGGAGATGTGTGTTTTTGTACAGGTACTTAAGCTATGTCCTCTCATGTCAGTGATACACCTTCTCAGTGCTAGTCACAAGCCCCTAGCCTATTTGAGGTGTGATTCGGGAGTCGTGGCACGGGCACCTCTAGGAGTGGTCATGGCACCTACTGAGTTGTAATCTCACCCTACTTGGTATGCCTGATCATTACCTGAATAGAGTTTGTGCTTTCTAGAGAGTTTAAGGGAAAATACCTTATGTTAGATCATTGATATGGGATGGAGCATGGATAAGGGAACCGTACACTATTCGGGACCTGTTTGGGGGAGTCATCAATGTCTTTATTTTGGGTTTCATATTAGACACATGACATGTACATTGGAATGACATATTTTCTTCTTTTATATTTGATATTGTATATTCATTTTTGGCCATCTTGTAATACTGGTTCTTTTAGTTTATGATTACATGTTATTAATATATTGTTTATTTTTTCATTCATAGTGTATTTACTCTGATAAAAGAGGGTAAAGTCTCCCCGTGATCAATATATAAGACCCTCACTACTAATCAACAGCCTCTAACATATGGGGAGGCATGCCTGAGGTCATGTGGCTGATCGATTGCAGGCACTGGTGTGTAGAACCAAGTCCAATATGTTACATTTTTCAACATTAGAGGTTTTGAAGATGTCTTCTAACATTCTATTATTTTGATGAAAATCATGTGAAATTTTCCATATATGTTTGATTCTAAAATATTCTCTTTATAAGATAAATATGATTTTTCTATTGATGAATTTCTTAAATTTTTTATTACTTATTAAATGAGAAAATCTTTAATGTTTAAAAAATATGAAAGATGAAATAGATTTTCAATCAATGAGAATGATGATAATTCAAGATTTTGGACATGATGATCCATGCTACGTTGAAGATAATAAGGATGATAAGATGAATGATAAAATCATGTATCTAATATCTAAGAACTATAGTAGAATAATATGAAATTATGGTGGTAAACATACTCTTAAATTTTTTGATTGTGGTGGAATTGGACACTTTACTATGAAGTTACCTAAGTAGAAAGTGCGTGAGTATCGAGAATATTCTGATGAAACACCGTGATGAATGTAGTGAAACAAAAGTTATGAAGAATAAAATTCATTCAAAAAACACAATAATAAGTCTACTTGAAACAAAATAAATATGATAATTAATAAAGATGAATCGTACTCAACTGAAAACAATTATTCAAAATATGAATGTTTAAAAAAATTATAACCTTTATTGAAATATTTTCGATATAAAATATTCCTTAGATAGGGAACAAGGTGGTGAAAAATCATATATAGAGTATCAACTCAAAACATAAAATACATTATATATTGAGAAAAATATAATTCTCATGTAAGAATTTAGAGTAATGAATAAATATTGTGATGATGTTTCTAAAATATGAAATTATGTCATCACGTCTGAGGAAGAATACATTCAATAGTTCTTAAGTTACAAATTAATAATCACTAAACATTGAAGGATGGTTGAAGATCTCAATAAGAAATAGGAATATAAGGAAAAATAAGTCAATAAGTTTCAATATAAACTTCTTGATTCTATAAATACCTTGAGAAAGATAAATGAATACTTTAACAATGGTTTAGTAGTAAAATATATGACTTATAAATTTTCTAACTAATCTCAAATAAGGAATTAGGTGAATTCGTCACACACCTAAATTAATGTTTCGTCTGATTTTTATAACATTTCAAGTGATAAGAAAATTAATAGGAAAGTTTGGGTGGAGAAATAATGAGATAAAACTATCACATATACAAAATTTCAAAACTCACTTAGAAAGAAATATGGTATACACCGAGAGTATGTTAGGGTAGGAAAGATTTATAAACTTCAAATTTTTTTACAAAGAAAGAATGTACTTCGATAAGAAATTTAGATTTAATGGATTCTATTGGTGCTATAGAATATATGGGCACTTGAATTTTAATTTTTGGCATAACATATCACTTCCCAAAATAATATTTGAATAGAGTGGAAGAAATATTGAAATTAGAATGAATAAATTTCCTAACACATATGAAGTTAGAAAAGAAAAATCACAAAATGTTAGACACTTTCCAAAAAAATCAATTTAAATTTCTGGAAGAAGTTTATGGAATATGTGATTTAGATTTTCATTATTTCTAATGATGTATGAATGTTCTTTCTAGAACAAGTTTCTTATGGGGGATAATGAAAAGAAAAGCTAAGATGATGAAATTTGAGGAAATATTTTTTTGTTGATACTTCCTTGAAAGAAAGTAAAAAAGAACAAACCATGGATACATGATAGTGGTTGTTCATCATGCATTATAGGTGATTTAAAAATCTTGAAACATGTTGAAAATCATGAAGGATGTTATTTTACCTTTGGGAATAATAGTTCTTTAAAAATCATAGGAATCAAAACGACTGAGATTAAAGAAGAAAAGTTGGAATATTAGGAATTTTATTTATTTATGTGCTAAAACATAATTTACTTAGTTTATGTCAAATTCGTGTTGAAGGAAAAGAAGTGATTTTTAAAAAATATTCATGTGCTATCAGAAGTGTGAAACATTGAAAAGTTATCACAAAAGGAGAAAGAACTAGTGTAAATAATTTTCAAGTTAGAGAATTTAAAAACTCATGTTATCTAAGTGCCAAAGATAAGAAAAAGTTGTGGTTCCAAAGAATTTTCCAACCTGGGAATAAAGTAATGGAAAAACATTATAAATTTTATTATGTACAAATTTTTCCAAAATTGAAAAGAAGAGATGAATATTTTTGTGTTACTTGTTAGAAAGGGAAGATGACTAATAAAAGTCATAAGAAAGTTGAGATTCCATCTACCAGGACACTTAACCTTATTCATTGCAATTTATATTGGTCAATGAGACATCAATAAGAAAAGGATATTTGTAATTTATCTATTTTAATTTTGATTTCACTCAAATTGAAAATATCATTTTTTTGAAACACTACTCAGAGCCTATAGAAATGTTTAGGTTTTTCAAAAAGCATGTTGAGAAAGAGATGAGGGTTTATATAAAGAAAATGAAAATTGATAACGGTATTGAGTTTATAAGAAATACTTTCAAAACATATCTTAGAGATCATGGTATTAAGCATTAGTATATTTCTCTATATACCACACAAAAAAATGGAGTAGTAGAAAGGAAGAATGTAGGTTTGGTGGAAATGGGAAGAATCATGTGAGAAGAATAAAAACATTCAATGTTCTACTAGAGTGAAATTTTTAGTATTATTTTAAATGTTTTGAAAAAAATAAGTTTGGAAACCAACATGAGTTTTTATGAAATTTTATATGAGAAAAAACTTTATTGAAGTACATCAATGTTTTTAGAATCCCATGATTACATAAAATAATAATTTTGGATCGGGGAAAGTTTGATGAGAAATCTGAGGAAGGATCTTTTATTATTCACCCAATGGAAGAAGTTACAAATGTATGAAGATTTTAATTATCTTTATTTTATGAATATGAAGTTGTGTTTATTAGATAATCAGGGTGAGGAAAATAAAATTTATAGAAATTTAAAAGTGAGGAAATATAAGAGTTAGGGGGATTTTATCTTAACATGGCGATACAATTTTATTCCCACCAAGGGATGGATTGTTTTCAAAAAAAATTAATGTTTCTATTAGTGTGGTGTATAAACAATCCTTTAATAAAGGATGTGTTTTGGTAATATTCAAAAAACTTGAGTTGTTTCCGAAATTTGAATTGTGAAAATTTTATGAGAGTTGTAATAGTTATTAGTGATTGTTGTTAAAAAATCCAATTGGGGAGATTGAAGAACCTTTGTGATGTTTATTTCAATAAATTTTTTTATATATTGATAACTAATATTTTAAAAAAGAATGTTTTCGAAAAACAAGTGAATGTTTCTGAATGTTCGAATCCAAACATAATGGGGGATAATGTTTTGTTTTTGAGAAAGTTGTTTTATAGACACAGAGGATTGAACTGAGAAACACCTGATGAAAAGTATAAAACTGATCACCACCAGTCATAGAATTCATAAAAAAGTTAGAGTTTTCTATTAGACACACCATCAGTCTCAGATCCATTAACATGAAGATTATGTTTCATTGATCTCAATGTTGGTTAGAAAGTTAGAATGTTGCTGAAGAGGATGAATGAAGAAAGTGATGTCAGGATTTAGAAATTTCTTAAACTTTATAACCTTCAGTAAAATATTTCTATTCTAATTTTTAATTCTCAAATATCATATGTTTTATGTAACACTTGTGATGTGATCTTTATAAAGAAAATGGGGTTAATATGTGAAATTAATCATATTGTGTTTTGGTTGGAAATAAAGAAGGTGTTGAAAGTATGGGAAGACGTAATACATTCCTATATAAGTTGTATAGTACTTTGATAATATTGAAGTTCTTATAAATCAGGAAAACTATAATGATAAAATATTTTTAAGAAATAGAGGAATCATAAAGATTGTATTGATTCTAGGAATCAAGAAAAAAGCTTTCATCAGATCCAGGAGTACTGGGCATATAAGTTTTCAGAAGTCTGAATGAGTTATAGTTGATGAGGGTTAATGTATATCAAAGTGGTAGATTGGATTTTCCATCTTAAATAAAATTCTATCATAGTGATAATTCCATCATTATGAGGATTCCATTAGATTTAATCTGAGGAAGTTCTATGAGGTAGAATCTGAGAAGGAAAGTTAATTAAACTGACTCTGAGGAAGAACTTCAATCAAACTAACTCTAAGAAGGAAATTAAATCAAGACCGACTCTGAGAAGGAAAGTCAATCACATTGAAAATGAGAAATAAAGTTAATTACACTAACTCTAATTAGGAATTTCAATTTATAATGATATGAAGAAGTTTCATCATAATGAGATAAGGAATTTCCATCTTAATGAGTTGAGTAATTTCTATTATACTGATTAAAAGTTTGGAAGTCTGAGAAGAATTATTATAAATAATACATAAGAATATTTCATTATATTTTTGAAGAGTTTTAGTAGTCAAACTTGAAATTAAAATATGTATAGATATTGGATTTTTATTAATTTCAGTAAGTGGGAAAAGTTTTTTAGTTTATTAAATTTTCCATTTTGGGATACTTATAAATAGAAGAAATGTATATTCATACTTTTCAACTTTTTTATGTGAGTGGAAAAATAAGTGCACTATAGAATTCATGTCAATGTTATCTTTCTATATTGAAATCTCATTAGAAGTTTGGACATCTAAAATTATTGTTTATTGGACTGAGTAAGATCGGACTGAGCATTTGAGAAGTGTTTGAGTAATATATATTGAGAATGGATTCATCAAACTAAGTCCATCAGACTGAATTCATCGGATTGAGTCCATCGGAGCCAAGCCAATAAGATGGAGAGAATCAGACCCAACCACATCATAATGGGAGTTAGCACAAGTTGTAATCAATTATTCATTTTAGTGAATTTCTATAGACCCATATGAGTGTCTATGAAAATTATATAGGTTCTCACGCTGATTTCGAACATTTGTAATAACATGTTCTTTTATTTTTTTACTAATTTTTCATACATTAGTATTTACTAAAAGATGATAAGAATATAAACTTTAACAAGTTTCAGGGTTAAATATTTTCAAAATTATTGAAACATATAAAAGTTATAATCTAATTCAACCCCACTTCTGAGTGATTAATTGATCCTTTGGAACTTCATATACTATTTATCACTTTATTTGAATATTTTTATATTTTTTTTGCTACATTTATGTAATTAAAATCCCTAATGAAAGAATGGAATACTCTCATGACTCATTATTGATCTCACCATGTTCAACAAGATGTGGTTCCTCCTTTCACTTACATTATTACACATATGTGTACAAGGAGGAGTGAGTTAATATAGGATCCCAAAATCTTATAAGTAGTCAATGAATTCTTGATTGAGATATTCTCCACCAAGTTCTAAGAGGATTTTCTTAATCATATTACTAATTTGGTTCCCATGTTAATTATTTTATTTCTCGAATTTATCAAAATAACCATACTTTTACCTCATTAAGTAGACATATTCATTTCTACTAAAATAATTGGTAAATTTTATGAAGTATGAGAACCCACCCCTGCCTCAATAGGAAATGGTCCACACAGATATGTATGAACTAACTCAAGAGTCTCTTTATACCCTTCACCTTTTATACTAAATGGGGCTTCATTCATTAGACCATATAAATAAGTGTGACACATACCAATAGGTTTTAGATCAAAAGAATCTAAATATTCATTTTCATATAACTTAGACAAGCGTTTTTCATTTACATGACCAAGAAAATAATGCCATAATTGGGTGTGGCACAAGTTATGTAAAGTAGCTTCATTATAAATTTCCATTACTCGGATTGTATAATATGATAAAAAAATTGTTATTTAAATTCACCTTACCATAACAAATGTTATTTTTATAAAAGAAGCAACATTCATTTAAAAATATTAAAATAAATCCATCTATATCAAGTTCAGATTTATAAATAATGTTTTTTGTAATGGATGAAACATAATAACAACCTTTCAAAACTAAGATAATTATAAGATCACATATTATTCTAGGTATGTCCGACTCTGAGGGTTTCAATGAACATATTTTGTTGGGTTTTACTTTGTAATTAAGCCTTAGTGACTATGTCTTATTAGATGACAGAGAGCCTCTTTTGGAGAAAATAACATTAATTTTAGGCATGTATGTCAATTTAAATTTATGAATTCCTTGTATAAATATGTTAAATGGGATTAATATTTTTTTCTATAAGTTAAAAAGGATCATAGGTGGTTTGGTCACTTTTATAAAAGCTAATACAAAAACTATTCAATGAAAAATAATATGTTGTGTACAAGTTTCTTGTCATGTAACTATTTCTAGATGTATTTCAGGAATTATTTTATGATGTGATGTGGTTACATGTCGTGAACCTGATTCACATCGTGTAAATGTTGATCAAAATAATTATTAACCCGGGTAAAAAGGTTTTTCAAGCATAACATAAAAATGAGGAAATACATGACATGAAAGGATTACAAATCATGTATTCCTCATACCCATTAGTTTTAAGTGTGTTGTGTACTTATGACTCTCGTTATTTTTTATTATAGACTCTCCTCTCTCGCTACTAGGGTGAACTCTAGGAAATTTTGAATTATCATTCCTCCTTCCAGATGTCCCATATTCACATTATATCCTTGGTGAGTTTATTCACTTTGGATTCCCTCTTCTCACCCATTATTACTTTTCATTGTAGTGTACATCTTTTGAACATGGGTTATGTTTTGGGAGTTGATCTTGTTTTTTGGTTAATCTAGGTTTTTCTTGTGATCTTATGTGACTTCTTCTTTAATGGATTTTTTTATTAGAAGCGTTGTGTTAATCACATGATAATGGTATGGAGACTAAACCTAACACTATGGTATATTTAATTGTGAATAGTATGAAATATTTTGATTATGACCTTTTAATGTGCACTATAATTAATCAGTTGATTTGTAGTAATTCATGGATTGGATTCCTTTAGATTCAATGGTTGATGTAACCATGATTATGGATACCTATTTGGTGAGAAAATATTTGAGTAAAAAGAACTTGGCTAATGGTTTAAATCATGGTGAGTATGACATGATACCTTAGGTGATAGCTTGATATAGAATCCCTAGGTAATCTATTATTGATTATTGATATGACTGTTGAGTATTTGAGAGTTAAATGAATGTTCTTTTGAATGAAAAATGGTTATTTTCATAATTAACCATTGATATTTATGATGTCATATTATGATATCCATACTATTATGACTTGTTGAGGTGGTGATGAAATGATTATATATAGGGATATCCTAGTAATGTTTAAATTATTATATAGTAGTCTTGGCCAAGTGATACCTTCTAAAATTATTATATATATGGATTTTCTTGGAGGATGAAATGATTATATAGTAGACAATTCCCAGTGATACTTGCTGAAATGTTTATATAACAGGCTACACCCAGGGACACATGTTGAAAGGCATTTATATAGGGTGATGATCGAAGGATGAAATTATTATACTAAGAGAGCTACCTGATTGTTTGATTTTTCCATGAAATATGGAAATAGATGGAATGGTTGCGTGACATGCTCAGAGACATTTCATCATGGTTCTGAAATAGGTTGATTGATATATTATATTAATTAGTTAATTAATACATCTATTTTCACTTTATTTCTTATAATTATTTTCAGGCCGGTTGTGATTAGGGATGGTGGTGTCGACCTACTGGGTATTATTCACACACTATTTGGGAACTGCTTGGTACTTGAGAAGATTACATGGATGCAGGTTTGGACAAGGGGAAGGGACATTATTGTTGATTCATTTGTTTCTTGCTGGATGGGATGGATTTTGGAGATGGGTCTGACATGGGGATCAGGACCAGAGCCTTTTGGGATTAATTAATGTGAGTAGATTATTTTGTTTTTATTGGTTTCAGTTTAACTTTTAGATACGTCTTATCTTTTCATTTCATTATTCATCAGTATAGGTTCCTCCTTTTATTTTCCTAGGTGTATGATATATTATTTCCACTATTTCTCTGTTACTCTAATTTTTATTACTATGGTTTAGTTCCACTATGTTATACCAGGGGGTATAGTCTCCCCACTATATATATCACATCCTAGCTACTAGTCAATGGCCTATAGCATATGGGGATGCATGCTTGACGTATAATAACCTAATATTTTTGACCATGTGAGAGAGTATCAGATTGGTGGACATTACAAAGTGGTATTAGAGGATAAGCTTGCTATTTTCTATTGATTTATTTTTTGGAAAATGTAAAAAGGAGACTAGGATTTATTGGGACTTGGTATTGAGATTATTCATTGTAGTAGGTAAGCCATGTATGGGCTAAAATTTAAGTTCCAGGGATGGGATTATTGTTTATGTTTTTCTCTTGTTACAATTGATGTTATTTCACCTTGTTTGATTTACATGTTGTGTGATGTTATTATTTCGTGATGTTATTATTTTGTGATGTTATTGTTTATTGATATTTACACTCATGGACTAGTATGGTGATATATGGGTATGCATGAATCATGAAATGAACATAGAGATATAATATATATATATGTATATATATATTTACATGCATTTTTCATGATAGGTACATGTTTATTGCATGTGTTATATAATTTCCAACATGAATTGGGAAATAATATATCTCTTATATTTGATAAATGGAATGAAATAAACTATTATTTCATTATAAAACACTTATAATCCGTTTTTAGTGAGACCCAGAGTAATGGTTCTCTACTGTCATCACCTCTTGAGGTTGACTTTATTTTTAGCCATAGTTTAAAGGAGTGTGTTTTTCTTGTAGATAAAATGAATCCTGATCATCTTCGAGTTGAGTTCTAAGAGAGTGGAAATCAGTTATCTCCTAATTTAGTTGAACTGGAGCTTCATGTATCTCTTGAGGATCAAATGTATGTTCATCATCACAAAAAAACTTCTTAAGGGTCATAAAATCCATGGAAAAGGAGACTATTTTCATCGGTCTTTTGATGTATTAGTTGATGAGAGAGATTCATCTAAAACATACACCTATGTTCACTGGGGAGGGAGGCTTCCGGGTAGCTGAGTTCTAGATTGAGTCAATATAAACATTCTTCAAAAATATTGAGACACCCACAGATAGGAGGAATAATCTTGTTGTGTATATGATCAGTGGACCTACCAAACATTGGTGGGATATTCTAGAGAAGGATGGGAAGGATGATGATTTATCTTGGAAGGAATTCGAGGTGAATTTATTGAGCAACATCTATCCATAGATGTTGAGGGATGAGAAGGATCATTAGTTCATGCATCTGATTTGGGATAGAATATCAGTGAGGGACTATGTTGAACATTTCACCAACCTTAAATGCTTTGTGCCATATTTTGCTATTGATGAGATCACTAGGGAGAAACATTTTCAGGATGGTATTCACTATGAGGTTAGGTCATAGATGAATGTTTTTATTCTGAGTAGATTTTTAGAATTGATGAATCATGAACTCATCACAACAAAGAATCTGAGAGATGACCCAAGAGGTAGTCATGCTATTTCCACATGGTAAACTATGATCACTTATTTTGGTGGAAAGATGTGATTCTATGACAGTTTTTTCTAAGGAATTAACATGAAGTCCAGTTAGGGTAGTGGGAATCCATCATATGATCATATTACATTGTAGTGTAGCAGTGTAGAAAGTTAAACCACATGAAACCATAGTTTTCATACACCACTTTGGAATGCCATGATTGCGACAGGATGGGATATCTTAATAAGTTTTTTAGAACATCTCATAGTATAATAGTGGTAAGGGAGTAAGATAGGTACTAGAGTCTAGGATGGACTCAACTACTCCTTATCAGATAGGTCACTAGAGTTCTATAGTACGTTTAGGTTGAGGTGGGAGATATGGTACCCAATTGTAATGACCTAATGTTTATTAGTTAAATTTGGTTCATGAATTAATGTGTGGTGTATTATATTATATATTATAGACATAAAAAATAAAGAGAAACCAATAAAAAACTATATTAATAAATATTGTTACATTAAATCAACAATGAAACCAATTAAATTTCCTAACATTACAACTAGACAAAAAGTATAAAATAGAAATGCTAAAATGAGAAAATATGGATCAACCTCATCTACTAGAATTATTGGCCCCACTACCAATGATATAGAAAAGAAAAAAAATTATAGTAAACCAAGAAAAATAATTTAAAATGGGAATATAGAACCTTTAGATGAATTTATTGGAATATTGAATTTAATAATTGAGTTGTATATATATAAGGTAATGTGACAGTTAGAATAGTAATGTGACAGTTAGAATAGTAACCAGGTCATTGGAAATAGTAACCTGACCATTGAAAGAGTGATTTTACCAAAAAATAATAAATTATGATATAAATTACATTTATCATGATTAATTTATATAAATAATAATATTATAATTCAACAAAATAAATATCAAGATTAAAAACCTCAATGAAAATAAAGCATATTTTTAGTAAACTGTATTTTAAAGTATTTTGTAAAAATCATTATTTTCCTGTTAGAAATTATATTTTAACTATTTTAGATATTTATTTTTATTAAATTAATATCATTTTTTAAATTATCTTATCAAAATTTTCATTGGGTGAGTTTTTGGTAATTTCCTGAAACACATCAATTTTTAGGTGAATAGTAAAAATATAGTTTTTTACCTAATCTATGTATCTTAAGCTACATCATTCTTGATGTAATAATGGAATAATCCTTTATAGAAATTTAATTTTGGCCATTATATATTTAATTTCATAAATTAGTCATTAAATTACTATAAAATTAATTTCCTAACCTAAAAATCACATTCCAAAACCTAAATTCCAAAGTGATTCCTTAAAGTATCAATTTCTTTTTTTCTTCAATTTTATTTTTACTAATTTAATGAATTAGAATTATAAAGAGGATTTAAAGTCTTAAACTGATTATATTATATTTATATATAATTTATTTTGTCAAAAATTCACTATTACATGTTTTCCTTTGATATATTATTTTATTAAATATTTTATTCTAACAATACCCCTCTCTTAAAGTATAAATAATCCCTCTCCCTTACCTTGGAAACACACTCCTCTTAAACATTACAAAGTACAATATCTTCCCAAATACTCCCTCTAAATCTCCTTAAATTACATAAGGACATTTTGGAGCAATCCAACTCTAATCACCAAGGTTGTTATAGCGCCTTACAAGAGAAGCTACATTGATGGGAGAGTAAGTCTCTATCAACTTTTCCAATTTTTCTTATTCTATTTCTTATATTTACAAATTAATTTAAAAACCATAAACTATAAAACTGATTTTTCAACAATTTAAAGTAATATTATTTATGTTAACATGATGTAATTGTCATATATATGACAAAAAAATGCAATACTTCTCTTTCCCTCTCTTTTAACAACGTCCCGTTAAAGGTTGACTAACCACCTACGGAGACATTTCTAAGACAATTCTTATAACCACCCTCTTGGATGGATATTATTAAATATATATAATATATAAATAATTAATTACATTTATTATAATCTAATTGAGTTAATCATACTTTTCTATAAATGACTCTGAATGAAAATTGAGAAATCAAAGTTAAACAAGATATTTTTATGAAAATCATGATATCAAAAAACTTCAATTTCATCATTAGAAATTAATATATAAAATAAAATGATTATAATTGATATATAATTGTATAAATGGATATAATTAACATATTATTTAGTTTTTTAATAAATATAAGTTCATTATTCAAGAGGCGCAAACGTGATGAAATAAAGAAGGAATTATGGTAAGGGGATTCTTGAACCGAACTCTTTTTCATTGGGTTATCCATATTTCATGACATATTTGCATGAATAATCCTCTAATGTTCCTTAAATATAATTTCATTATTCCTCCCTCTTCTTTTTTTGGATATAAATGTTTTTTAATTGATTTTATGGAAAATACAATGATTTTGCAAAATAACTCTACCTTCCAAAACACATCTTTGACTCCTCTTAAGTAGTTTATTCTTAACTAAAGAATAGTTATTCTTATAGAAAATATGTTTTTAAATTTTCCATTTTAGAACTCGAAGTTTATTTTTGAAATAATAATTTTTGAAATCCTCATGAAACCCATTCCTTTCCATGGTTATTTCATGAAATGATTGTTTCACATTCAATGTGACATGCATGATTATGTAAATATTACGATGTGATGACTATACCAAAATTATTTATCCCCCCAATGCATTGGGTAATGTGTTGTATCTCATGAGATAATGTTTATGATATGTGAAAATGATGCTGGATTTGTTTACAGTGATGATGTTATGATTATTCACATGTGTTATGTGTTAACATGATGCTAGCTTTATTCACAACTATATGTGGAATTTGATTACTATATAACATGATGTTTCATTGTTATGCATTTCCATATTCTATGAATTTATCACATTTTTTCCTCATGATATTGATAATGATCCTAGTCTTATGATATGATGATTATGCTCACCCATGATATATTGATTCAAGTTACTTATTCATTATCTTACAGGGCTTTTATCTTACCCCTTTCATTGATGTATATCCTCGGGAAATTAAATAACTAAGGATAATGTGAGATTTTAGAATGATAAATAAGAAGGATTTAAATAAATTTTAATGTTTTATTATGTACAAGTTATTTATGAGCCTAATTTTTCTAAGACATAAACCTATGGATCCTAGATTTGTATCTCAATTATGATGTTTATCATTAAACTGATGGAATATTTATGTATGAAAAATTAGCGTCACTATAGTTGGTTTCTATGAATGGTTTAGTTAATTTGGGGATTATGATTAGAAAACAAAAGTAAAAACGATTAGTATAAGTCTATGTATAGGTAAAATATCCTAGAAGACTATTTTTAGGAAAGTATATATATATGGATCCCATAATATATTCCTTTAGTGTTAATTTCATATAATAATAAATTACTCATGATTTATTGACTTATGTTTTGTTCTAACATTTTATATTCTATAAAATGTTAAGAACTCGGAGAAACTAGGACTAAAACCTATCTGAGTGACAATGAAACAATTATCCAAATAAGATCCCCAATTCCATTGGAGGTTGAGTTCAAAACTTTGTGGAAATGATTACCTAGTTGTATCAAGATATGAATAATAACATGAACTATGTGGAATGTAAATATTCACCCAAGAATAATCAATTATCCATTGAGTCCATAATGAAAAACTGACCATCGATGTTTAATGGAACTTCCAGTCCACTTGATGTGGAATAGTGGGTTAACACAACAAATAAGATCTTTTCTATGATCCATTTCTCAAATAAGGAGATGGTGACTCTTGAAATTTATCATTTATATGGAGAATCTATTCAATAGCATGAATTGATAAAGAACAAAAATATGAAGGATTAAATGGAAGAGATGAATTGGGAAGAATTTAAGAAAATACTGCTTATAAAGAATTTCTATTCAAATCTTCAAAAAAAGATTGAAAGAGAATTAATCTAGATAAAGTAAAAGTAATGTGATGTTGTCACACCTTCTGATGAAAACTTCATAAGGTTTTAAATGTATTCCTTGGGTTTTTTCAATAATTATAGAAAAATAGATATGTTTTTTATTGTTTTAAAAATACAGCTCTAAAACAATCTAGAAATATAAGAATTTGGGAGTTTTTAAGATGTGGTTAAATGTGCTCTTAAAGTAGATATGGAGTTCAGAGAATGGTCCCATGTTTTTGGAGATAATAATAAAAGAATGGGGTTTCAAGATAGTTTGTCAAATGACAAATGAGGAAATAGTATCCAACTACCCACATGTCAAAAATGTGTGAAGAAGCATCATGTTAATTTCCCCAAAGGGATAGGGAAATTCTTCAAGTGTGGGAGAGAAGGACACCAATATAATGAATATTAAAGATACATAAAGAAGCTAACGAACATCATAGAGGAAATAAAGGAACATAATAATGCACCACCCATGGTTTAATGCTTCGACTATAGGGACCAAGGGTGTTATGCAAGCAAGTGCACTAAACCACATGTCCTTGTGGGAAAACAGTGTCAGAAATCACCAAAGTCAAAGGTGAAAGGGAAAGCTGATATCATCACTACTAAGGAAGTGGAGTGTGAAAATGAATTCATACAAGGTATTATTCCAATTCACTAAATAATAGAAATATTATTATCTGATTCTGGTTCTCCTTATCCATTTATATCCTAAAAATTTTCTATAATTATTGAATTGAAGCCCTGATACCATTAAGTGGAGATATTCATAAAAAACATATTGGTGTAATCATTACAACCCAAGTGTTAGACTCTTCTTATATAATCATTTTTGGGATGATTCTTCTTGCAAATCTTATTATATTTTCCTTGTTGAAATTTGATGCTATATTGGACATGTATTGGATTTCAATATATATAGAAGAAATCAACTATTAGAAACAATATATATTTTTATATTCTAAACCATCCCATGATCCTCTAAAAATTCAAGGATGATCATGAATCTTGTTTGGAAAATACATCAACAGTGTGGGTGTTGATACCCTATAGAGAAGAAAACCATTCCCAAATGGTTGATTCAAAGGAAGGTATTAACATGGAGTAAATTTCCATTGTTGGGAAATACATTGATGTATTTCTCAAAGAGTTACTTAGAATCACATGATAGTGAGGTAGAGTTCTCAATAGATCTCATACCCAGATCCACTCCTATTTCAAAATTCCCATATAGGATGTCCTTGATTGAAATGGAGGAGTTAAAAAAGTATCTACAAGGGTATTTTTAAAAATGTTTCATATACACTAGTACATCACCTAGGGGTGCACCAATGCTCTTTGTCAGGAAGAAAGATAGATCAAAACAGGTGTATATCAATTACCAAGATATCAACAAGATCACCATAAATAAAAATTATCCTCAACCAAGGATTGATGACTTGTTCAATCAACTACAAGGAGTGAAATAATTCTCAATGGTGTATCTTTATTATGGATATCATAAACTAAAGTTGAAGAAGGAAGATAATCAAAAGACTGCTTTCCTTACAAGGAATGTGCAATATGAGTTCATAGTAATTCCCTTCAGACTTACTAATTTTCTTACAATCTTTATGTATTTGATGAATATATTCATTAGAGACCACCTCAACTAATTTTTGGTAGTGTTTATCGATTATATTATCATTTATTCAAAGATTAAGTAGGAACATAAGGAGAATCTAATTATTGTGTTGGTGATATTAATAAAGGAGAAAAGGTATTCTATGTTCAAAAAGTGTGACTTTTGGATGAAAGAAGTCACAATATTGGGGAACACGATCACAAGTTATGGAATTTATGTAGACCCTTCAAAGATAATGGAAATTTAAGAATAACCTAAACCCACTAGTGTCATAGAAATCTATAGTTTTATAGATTAGCTGGTTACTATTTACATTTTGTGATAAATTTATCATTATTTTTTAGCCAACTAACTAATTTACCAAAAAATGGGGTAAATTATTTACGGATGAAAGATATGAGGAATGCATTAAGGAGATCAGGAAGAGGCTAATCACTGTTCTTGTACTATAATTTCCCAGTCAAGATAATTGTATCACTAAGAGGGGGAGAGAGTGAATCAGTGATAAATTTTGCTTTTATATTTCCTTAATTATGTAATAACTTTAGAATCCTATTAAATATTTCTTTCTCTATTGAAAAAAATTAAAAAACACATCTATAGGGACACATTAATTTATAAGTATCACTATTCAACAGGAATAGCTACATACATTCATTGATTTTTTAATGATCTAATACCACATAATCTATTAGAAAATAAACCTTTTGTGTGGAATACAATGAGTAGGATATTCCATTTCACTCATGTATCTCTATATAAACAATTAAATAGTGAATGTGATCCTTCTCTAACAAATTATGAAATACAAAGTTTTGTAACCACACATGATATAGTGATTCTTTATCAACTTTCACAAATATATTATTTAAAAAAATATTCAATTTCTTACCTAGAAGTTGGTAAGAACATTTCTAAATTTTGTTACAAAACTCAGTCTGATTTCCCAGTCAAATTCTCCCAGTCCGATTATCCCAGTTTTATTTCTCAATATAAAAAATATATGACCTTTTCAGAATACGATTGAGAAAATTCTGAACCACTTCTTCTTCAATCCGAAAATCCCAAAATGATTTTCGTAGTTCGATGATTTAGACCAATATGATCACCAGTTGAAGACAATAAAAAAAATATTGAAACATCTTCTTCTCTCTAGATCTATGTCTTCTATATTCTTCTCTGTGAATAGTACATCTGTCAAAAGTACAAAGTACATTCCCTTTAATACTCACCCAAAAAAATGGTTTGGGTGGGATTCCTAAAAAATTTCCCAATCAATCAAATTTTCGGAATCTACACATTCCTTTAAATTTTGGGTTTATTTTAACTTTATAATAAATTCTCAACACTTATTTAACATTCTTAAATCTTCTCACAACTTCAACTCTGCTTTATAATTTTCGTAAACATCATTCTAATTCTGATTTCCCTTTTCAATTTGTTCTTACAATCTTCTTCATTATGAGGAATACAAATTTAAACAAATATATTATTCTTCATCTCTTCTCTTGACCCACTTGAATTATAAACAAATTAATTCAAACAATTTTAAATGGTTAAATAAATTATTTATATAGCTATTAATTTCTTCTTCATATTGGCCACCACATAATTTTCCTTTTCATTTCATTCATCAGTTCCAAAAAATTATTCCTCTGATGATTATTATGGCATACCGAGTATGAACCGGTATCACCAGCTTCAACATCAACAAATTAGTTCTCTTCTGAATATGATACCAATAAATTTTTATAACAAACAATTCTACCTCTAATTAATATGATGACATACTAAATTCAATGGATCAACATTAGTAACTTATTTATTTTTTGAATACGATTCTCAAAAACTTCTTTCTTCAAGGATTTAAATCTTCTAGATTTTGGTCTGACCTAAAACTAGAACCTATATTATGACTATCCTACCCTACCTTTCAACAAATATGTATCTAGAAATATCATTACATTGATCTTTAGAATAGAATGATTAAAATACATAAACTTTCTTGTCTCGTAAACTTTTAACAAATATCATGACTTTCATTATGACTTTTATTACATTGAAGATCAACTTTAGCATCATCTCACTTACCAAGTAAAGTGTTGCAACATCCCTATCATTTGTAAACATATTTATTTCCTAATCATATTGAATACAATTAGCATGATTACCATTAGACTGAATATGATTGGAATAATTTTTTTCTCCCATTTCTTTCATCATGATTTCATCATAAGTTTTACAACTTACTTATGATTTATGAGAACTCCAAGATCAGAAAAGCAACATCAAATTTTCATCAAAGTTAGGTAGACTCAAATTATTCCCCATTATGATCAAACATTTCATTTCAAACATTTGCTGTGTTTGATGATCTTCTTTATCAAGAAATCATATTCCCAATGTGATGGAATTTCTTAACCATTGTGAGTCTGATTTTATTGAATACGATAGTCAATCCAATTTTTATCATTACAAAGTGAGAAGATTTATTTTATTCTTAAACTCAATTGACAATAAATGAAAATAACTGAAAATGATATTCATCTTTATCATCTTGGTCCTAACAATCTCTCACTTTGGATTTTTTTTCAACCAAGGTTCATAAATAACTGATCTTTTTATCCTCAAGCTATGTATTAATTATAAATAATTATAAGACTACATGTGCTAAATCATTGTAGAAAACAATAATTAATGAAATAAAATTCATGATGTCCAAAAGTAGTGATTAAGAAAATTTTCCTCATCTCTTCTTCCTCAAATTTTAATCCTCAATATAATACAAAAAAAATTATTTCCAATAACCACTCCAACAAATAGTTAGAATAGTTCACACACTTACAATAATGAATTCACAATTTACTCACAACTCTCTCTATTTACATGATTATATAATGATAGATTTATAAAATAATTCCCACCCTTGAAAACACATTCCATATATAAGATGAGAGAGGGAACAAAAACACATACGTCAACCTTGAAGAGAAAGATGTTAGATGACCTTGTTCAGTCTCAATTTTGATAATGCTTCCTTGGGTAACGGTTTTGTGAAAATGTCGGTAGCTTGTTCCAATTTAGCAACATACTCCAACTTCAACTCATTATTCAACACATAATATTTGACGAAATAATTGTTGATATCAATATGTTTTGAATGATAATGTTTTACCATATTATTGGAAAGGTTTATTTCACTTTTATTATCATAACCCAAGATAAAGGGTAACATCAATTCAACAGGTTAGTATTCTAACTGATTCTTCATCCACATATGTTGTGTAGAAGATTGTGTAGTACAAAAATATTCATATTTAGTTGCAATGAGTGTTACTGAATTCTACTTATTTATATTCCAAAAAATATAAATTTTACCTAGAAATAAAACTCCACCTGATGTGGATCTTCTATCATAAACATTTACTGCCCAGTCAGCATCTGAATACCCAAAAAAATATATACTTTCTAAGGTATCAGATCTGATTTCGAAATTTTTTGGGCCTTTGATGTATTTGAGGATTATTTTTCTAGAATGTAAATTTGATTATTTAGGAACACTATAAAATCATTCACATAAGGTAATATAATAATCAATATTGGGTCCTACGGAAGTAAAATATAAAAAAAATACAATAAACTTTGGAAACTCTTTCTGATCAACTTTCTTGTCTTCTCTATCTTTACTCAACTTAGTTCCCAATGAAATTTAGTTGTAAACATGTTTTTAATTTTTTATACTGAACTTTTTAAGAATTTCTTTAGCATACTTTTCTTGAGAAAGAAAAATGTGTTTCTTCTTTTATAAAATTTTTAACCCAATGAAGTATTTTATATCTCCCAACATTGAAATCTCAAAAAACTTTTTCTTTTATTTAGAAAATATTTCACAATATCTTTGATTATTCCTAGTAAAGATAATGTCATTAATATAAAAAATTATGATGAAGGAGAACTCATGAATTTCGTTGATGTAAATATTGTAATCAACTCTTCCTTTCTTAATAATCACATTCTTTAAGAAAGTATCCAGTTTGAATACTATGACCTCATAGATTTCATTAGTGCATTCAAGGATTTGTTAAATATGCACATATAACTTTCCACTTTCCCAACAACCAATCCACAAGGATGTTCAATGTAAACTTCCTCATTAAGATCAGAACGTATAATTGCCTACATTACGTCCATTTGAAAAAGTTTGTAACTCCATTGTGAAGAAATAACAAGAAAAATTATTATTATTTCTATCCTTTCCACCAGAGATAATGTTTTATCATAATCAAAACCTTCAATTTTAGAGTAACCTTTACATACTAATCTTTCCTTGTTTGTTATCACTTCACCTTATTCATTCATTTTGTTCTGGGAAAACCAATTTGTACCAATAATATTTTATTTATCTAGATTTGGTATGAGTTCTTATGAAGGATTCTTTTATATCTGGTCTAACTCTTCATTCATGGACTGAACCCATTCAAGATTCTCAAAATATTATTTCACACCATTCGGCCCAATTTCTGAATACAATGAAGTATGTGTGATAGAATTTGTTGTTCTTATTATTTAATCCTTTTTATGTTGATCAACAATAATGTTCTAAGTTTCCACAAGATTCCTCATCTTGAGATGAGATTTTAAAGATTCTTCTTCATCACATGAAATAGCAGAGTCTGATTCTTGTTTTAGAGTAGGATAACAATTAGATGTATCCTTATCAGAAATGTTGACAAAACATTCTTAATCCTGTTCAAAATCATTATCTGTTTGATTATATTTATCCTTAATATATTTTTCAACAACATTCAAATTATTAGAAAATAATTCTTTCTATTTCTTTGTTTAAACATCTATATCCTATTCCTTCTAGATAATAACCAATAAAATTTCAATCTTCACCTTTCTGCTCAAACATTCCCATATTTCAACCTTTCTTCATTATAATGAGTTGACTCCTATTAACTATTAAGTGTTTAAAACATGTAGGTTTTATATGAATTTTTTTTGATAGAGTCATATAAAAACATGGCATATAGAAACATCAGTTTTGAATATAAACAATAGTACTCATGGGTTGCCTCCAATAAGAATGAGAAAGACCTTGTTCATGTAACATAATTCTCCCCATTTCCCAGACGTCTATTCTTCAATTCATCAAACCCATTTTTTTTAGGTGTGTATAGAGAACTATACTCATGAAAAATTCTATTATTCTCAGGATATATTTCAAATTCATCATTCTTATACTCATCACCATTATTAGTTTTCAACTTTTTCACTGAATACTCTCTTTTCATCTTTGTTTTTATCCTAAACCATTTAAACATTCTTAGATCATATGATTTATGTTTCATATTCATAACACAAGTAATGTGATTAAATTCATCCATGAAAGTGATGATGTAATTATCATCATTTTTTTATTGTATTCTCATTGGTCCATAGATGTCATAATGAATAAGTTCCAAGGGTTTTTTTGAACAAATCTCAACTTTCTTATAGACAGAATCTATAATTTTTCCCTTATGAAAAATAAGGCAACAAAAATATCTTATTCATTGAAAATAAAGAATATCTTGAACACAATATCACTTTCATAACTTCCTCTTTTTTATTTGACACATGTTTCCAGTCCTTTTATTTCATAATTTTGTTTCTTCTACCATACCCAAGTAACAAGAGTTTTGTACCTCACCATCTTGAAATAAGTTTCCCATCGTATCTTGGCCTCTTGTAAGTATATTTTTCTCATTATAAATTTCCAAAAAAAATACATATTTCCCAAAGGTAAATTTTTTACCTTCATCACAAAATTATGAAACACTCAACATGTTTTGTTTCAACTCATCAATATATAAATATTTCATAGATTTAATCTTTTTTCCAAATGATAGTTGATCCGACACCTTTGATTATTATTATTTCATCCTTGTTGAATGTCATAGTTAACTCTTTAAAGGCTTTTAAATTATTCAAAAATTTTAAATCTCCTTTCATGTGTGAGGAACACTCGCTATCAAGAATACAAGGTCATTCACCTTTAAATTATTTGAGGGTATTTTTAACAACAAGAGAATTTTCATTCATCACCTTCGCCTTATGAGAAATGTTAAGAAAATTATATTTTCCCTGTAACAAAAAAATAAAACCCATATCAAGATTACATGGTTGTTCACATCTTTGAAAAATAGTTTCTTGGGGTTAGAACCTATTTTTAATTTTTACACCATCATTATCTGGTTTCTTTAGAACTTCTTTTTCATACATATTCTTTTGAGACGATTGGCTCCCCCTAAACCTAGGACTTTCATTACCTATGGAATAGTATTAATGTTGTTGGTTGAACAAACACATATTTGTTTTATTTATGTTTCCATTCCAATAGTAGTAGTAACCATAGAAAGTGTATTTTCCTCTATAGCTTCTATACTGACTGGAGTTATGAATATGTTTCTTAGAAACCTTATTATATGAATTTTGTTGACCACCAACCTTTCTGTTATCAATCAAAATCTTCTTTTTAGTTTATTTCTCATTTTATCATTTTCATAACTTGAAATAATATAAAAATTTACATATTCATAATTTTTAGAAACATTTTTAGACTCGGATTTTTCAAAAACCTATGAATACTCAACATTGTTAATCTTATCGACATACATAATTTTCTAAGCTTTCTTATTTACAGAAATAATTCTATCTTTCCTATTAACTTTTGATGGTTACTTTTTTATCCTTATTAGGTTTTTCTTTATGAAGACTTTCACCAACATCATATATAGAATTTTTGGAAAATATAATTTTATATTCATGTTTACAAAGTTTTTAATAGACATGTTCTAACTATTATTTTAATGCCTTTAACTTCAATTCCAGATGTTCATTAAGATTCTTTTCTTCCTTAATATTTTTTTCAAATCACTAATACCCTTTTGCATCATTTTCTTCTCATCTAAAAAAAATTCATGAATTTTTTATGGGGAACATTCATCTTCCAACCTCTTGTTTTTTTTTCAATACTTCTAATATTTCACAAATATATTTAAAATCTTATTTTAAATGAAATTTATATTGAGTTTCTTCTTAATTAGAGCTACCGATTCTGAATTCTTCATCATTAATTGTTACACTAAAAGTACTCTCACCAACATTTTTAGTAGAATTTTTGGATTTATCTTTACTATCATCTTATTTTTATCTTTAGATAACAAAATACACCTTTTCGATTTTGAGAATTTTTTACCCTTCCCTATGGAATTACATTTTTTCCCACCCTATTTCTTCCATGTCCTTCTTGGCCTTATTTCTTCTTCACCACTATCTTTTTCATTCTTTATTTGTGGAATTTATTTGTAGAGTTCCCAATGAATCTATCTTCAAAAAATTTTATTGGAAAATTCCCTTTATATTTACCTATACCTCTTCTAAAATTATTAGAAAAAAAGGATAAAATATCATCAAGATTTTTACATACATCATTTTCGGAATCAAAATAACCACCTTCTTCTCCAATAATAATCTTCTTTGAAATCTCTTTCTTTACACACATGAATGAAATTTCTCTATAAAATTTTATTTTTATTTTCATATATTTGAACTTTATTATTTTATATGTGATGAGAGTTCTATGAAAATCATATATAGATAGTTTTTAATGATATGTATCTTTAATTAATATACTTTAGCATAAAACTTGTCAAGAATAATTCTTAATATCTTTTCAATAACTATAGAATCCTCAAACATTTAACTACGACGTATGATAGTGTTGATGATGTTATTTAACACAGTAAATATGTCCCTAGTAGATTCATACCCACCCATTTTCATGTATTTATACTTCGGCCTCTAGATTTTTAATTTTTCTTCTTCACTTTTGTATTGCCTTCATATATGTTTTTCAGCTAATCCAATATAACTTTTTCTATGGAAACACCCTTCACCCTTAAAAATTGTCTTTTAGAAACTGATGATAGTAAATAATTCTTGTCCTTTCCATCACTCTCAAGATTATTCTTATCAATAGATTATGATGAACATTATCATCAATATAAGGAAATACATCCTTTGCATCTTCAAGAAAATAATAACTAATAGACATAAGATGTGGAAACATTATATATTTCCAGATATGATAATTATTACCATCGAAAACCAGGATTTCATTATTGTTGACACAATTTAAATTATCCATCAACGTCCCTTCAAAACTTAAACAATTAATAAATGAAGGGAACCTGTCTCTGATAATAATTGTAATTACCCAGTCAAGATAATTGTATCACTAAGAGGGGGAGTAGTGGATTAGTGATATATTTTTCTTTTATATTTCTTAACTTATTAAAAAACATTTTTCTCCTATTAAATATTTCATTTCCTATTGAAAATAATTAAAACCCACATCTATAAGAACAAAAGAATTTACAAGGTTCATTATTCAACAAGAATATCTACATCCTTGGTATTGTTTGAAAATGAACTAATACATCACAATACACTACAATAAAATCATTTTGTGTGGAATACATTGAGTAGGATATGCCCTTTCACTTGTGTGTCAATATGTAAACAATTCAATAGTGCATATTATCCTTATAGAACAAATGATGTAATACAAATTTTTATTACAAAACATGTTATGATACTTGTTTATAAACTTTCACAAATGTGTTCTTTTTTATAAAAAAATATTTACTTTCTTACCTAGAAGTTGGTAAGAACTTTTATGGACCTTGTTATAAAACTCAGTCTGATTCTCCTAGTCTAATTGATCAATAAAAAAATTATATGACATTGTTATAATATATTTGAGAAAATTCTGAACCATTTTTTCTTCAATATAGAAATCCCAATTCAATTTTTCCAGTTGATGATTCATCCCAATACGATGACCAGTTGAATACAATCTTGTCTCTCCTCATATGCTTCTGCTATCCAAAATACTTCTTTAAAAAAAATCAATCAGGAATCCTCATATTCTCTCTAATGCTCTTCCTTGTCTCTTAATCACCATGAATAGTACATCTATCATAAATTACAAAGTAATTTTTCTTTTATACTCACCACAAAAATGGTTTGGGTGGGATACCTGAAAATTTATCCTCTCAATTACATTTTACAAATCTATATGTTCCTTTGAATTTCAGGTGCATCATGCCTTCATAAACTCTTCTCAACACTTCTCGAACCATCATGAATCGTCAAATAGATTTATCTATAATTTATACTTTATTTAAAAACATTAGTCTGATTCTAATTTCCCATTCTGATTTTCCATTTTGATCGGCCTCATTACGATGAAGACAAATGTAAAATAATATATTATTCTTTATCCCTTCTCTTGACCCACTTGAATGAAAAACCAAGTAGTTAAACCTATTTTAAATGGTTGACTAAATTATTGATAAATATCTGAATTTATTCTTCATATTGGCCACCACAAACTTTTCATTTTCTTTACATTCATTAGTTTCAAAAAATTATTCCTCTGATGATTATGATGGCATACCGAGTCCGATGGACTGGTATCAGCAATTTCAATTTCAAAAACTTCTTTCTCTTATAAATATGATACCGGACAATTTTTATCACAAAAAAAATCATCCTTTGATGAATATGATGACATACTAAATCCAATGGATAAACATTAATAGATTATATCTTTTTTGAATATTAATCTTGCTAACATCTTTCTTTGAGAATTTAAATCTTTTTGGCATTTAGTTTATCTAAAAACTACCACCTTCATTACGATCATCCTCCTTGGTCATTAAATAATTATTCATCCAAAAATATTATTATGATTATCTTGAGACTAGAATGATTCAAATTCATCAAATGTTTTCTTTCGTAAACTTTTATCAAGTACGCGTAATTCCTTCATGACTTTGACTATGTTGAATATAAGCTTCGTCATCATATAACCAACCTGGTAAAGTGTTGATACATACCTATATTTTATCAACATGATTCTTTCATTATCAACCTGAATATGTTTTGTATTATTATGATAAAAATGAATATGATCGGTAGAATCTTTTTATTCTCTTTATTTCATCAATCAATCATCACTTGATTTATAACTTACTAGTGATTTAAGAGAACTCCAAGATCAGCAAAGCATCATTTCATTTTCATCGAAGTCAAGAAGACTCTGATTTTTCCCCATTACAATTAAACCATTCATTCCAGACATATGATGAGTATAATGATCCCCTTCATCCTGAAAACATATTCCCAATACAATGGAATTTTTTATCCATTGTGAGTCTTATTTTCGTGAATACAATGGTCAGTCTGAATTTCACTAAATAAAAAGTGAGGTGATTTATTTTCTTCTTAATCTTCTTTGACAGTAAAAAATAATACCTAAATATGATAGTCATCCTTATCATATTGTTCATTGCATGTACTCACAATACCAATAAGTGGAGAAGGTTTTGTGATATATAGTGATGATTCAAAGAATGTCTTGGGTTTTGTACTCATGTATTATTATAAAATGATATCCTATTCCTCATGATAGTTAATGATCCATGAGAAGAACTACCTGACGCATGATCTAGAGTTAGAAGATATGATATTTTCTCTAAATATTTGGTCTCACTATCTTTATGGTGAGAATTTTGACATATATACTGATCATAAGAGTCTAAAGTATATATTAACATAGAATTATTTCAATATACATCAAAGAAAATGGTTTGATCTAATCATGGAGTATGATTTCACTATTCTGTATAATCCGAGAATGGAGAATAAGGTAGATGATGCTCTAAACAGAAAAAATATGATACTATATCCATGATGCAAATTGAGAAAGACCTTATCTTCTTGTATATGAAAAGGATATAACATGAAATTATAACAATATGGAATACATCCAACCTTTCTCAAATGATTTTTCAACCATCTATCTTAGAGAAGATCAAGGAGACATAAAGGGATGATCTGGAGCTACAAAATGTTTAAAACAATAAAGGAAGGGGAGATACATGAGTTCCAAATTAATGATTATAGTGTAATTTAGTTTTTAATGAGGCTTTGTGTTCCTTCATCGCCTGAGATAATAACCATGCTATTGTATAACGCACACAGTTAATCTTTCTACACAACCCCAGAAGTACCAATATGTACCATGATCTTTGAGAACACTTTTGATGGGACAATATGAAGAAAGAGATTACGGAGTATAAATCAAGGTGTTTGGTATGCCATCAAGTTAAAGTATAGTGACAAAATTCCAAAGGGATGATGAAAATATTTCTTATAACAATGTGGAAATAGGTGAATATCACCATGGAATTTATCACCAGTCTCCCAAAAACATCAACAGAAAAAATATGATATGGTTTTTGGTGGATCGACTCACCAAGACTAACCACTTTATCACTATTTGGGAAGATTTCTCACTTGAAAAAAATTCCAAGATATATGTGTAGTAAATGGTGAGGTTTCATGGGGTTCCACATTTGATCATATTTGATTGTGATCCAAGGTTCACCTCTAAATTCTGTAGAATAATTCAATAAGATTTAGGTTCTAAATTAAATTTTAGCCTGACCTATCAGCCCCAAACTGATAGAAAATCTATAAGGACTATTAAAACACTTGAGGACATGCTAAGATCACGCTTAATGGAATTTAAAGGATAATGTGATCAACATATACCATTGGTTGAGTTATCATATAAAAACAACTTCCACTCGAGTATTTAAATGGATCTATATGAATCTTTGAATGTAATGCAATATAGAACTCAAAATTTTTTGGGATGATGTTGTGGAATGAAAGATACCTGGACCCAATCTTGTGAAAGTTATGACAAAGAACTTTCAATCCATACAAAAACATATAAAAGCTACCTAGAGTCGGTAAAAGATCTATACTGACTAATACCAAAGGGACTTTAATTTGGTTGTTAGAGAAAAAGTTTTACTTTTAATATAACCATGTAATAGATTAATTCACATTGTAAAAAAGGGATGTTTTATCCTAAGGAATATTGACCCCTTTGATATCCTTGATCGCATAGGATTAGTGACATATCAACTTTCATTTCCACAGAGTATGGAAATAGTTCATGATTTGTCCAAAACCAATTTTATGGACATAATAATTCCATTAACCTTCCATTATTGAGTTTGGTTGGTTTTTTATGACTTTTTTCTAGGTAAAAATGTGGATAAACATAACTTGTTTTCAAAATACCAAGTGAGTCCTTTTCCTCCCTTATAAAAAGTCACAACCTCTCCTCAATCCTCACACCTCTCAAACCAATTAGTTTAAACCAATATTTTCCCATATATAATCCCAAAATCCATCCCCTAGACCTTGAATCATCCCTTTGGTTAAAAATCCTTACAAGGAATCCTTTTGGTACAAACCAAAAGTAGTTACCCGATTAAGAGGTAACAACTTCTCTCAATATTTTTAGTTTTATTTACATTATCAAACCCCTCATGTCTTATTATTTGATTCTTGTATAAAAAACCATATCCTAAACATAATAGTATGTTTTATTCTAAGGGTTAGACCGACAATTACACATAATTATAGTTAATGGGTAATGAACAGATTGTGTCTGTGTATAGTGAAATACTGCCTCACAAAATGACGATTTTTCATTTTATGTTACCAACTTTCATAGTTGGCCATTATGATTAAAAATATATTTTTATATGATATAAATGATAATTATTGATTCTTTATTCTAATTTAATCCTTTTATAATACACACCTTTAATACATTCTATTTTTCATTAAAACGATAACATCGTTTGAGGAAGTGTGGACTACCGCCACCTCAAAGCGATGTGATTCATTCACACGATCCATGGAATGTATAAAGAATGATTATAATTAAAAATATGTGAAATAAACAACTTCTATATGATATAAATAAAATAATTTCCTTTTTGGAAATATACTATATATATATATCAATTTCTTTATTCCCCTTTCACACACTTAAAAAGTGATAATGTCGTTCATAGATGGGTGGACTACAGCCTTCTCGACACGATGTGATTAGTTTTACACCACAATAATTATATATATATGTATATATGATTGAATAATATATATTATTTATGATATATTGGTTATTCTGAAAATATTTGGTGCTACTTACCTTCTTTCCATAACGATCATTGAAAATTAAGAACATCACACATGCTTAAGTATGGCCTACCGTCACCATGATTGTAATGTTGGTTCATTTTTCATAACCATATTTAATAATTTATTTATAAGGTATAATTAATGAAAATATGATAATTATTTCATGATTATTATTCTGTAGATGTCATATAATGACCCCTTTGACAATAGTTGACCTACCAATGTTGTTTTCGACACATAATCCGAATTGGGTGTAAACAGCCGATGAAAATAGAATTTTTTAAGTAGTTGTATACAACATAGTATAAAGTGAAATAAAAGTAATGTTAAAGATGAAAAAGTTTCTCATGAAATTAGAAAATTAACATTTTTTTTATACAGGAAGTCAAAGGACGTTCACCCAAAATTAAACTCAATGTAATGTATTTACATCTCACTTTTTACATCTATGAGATAAATGTCATGTTCAACATTTAATTATTTTGTGTGGTGTATCTACTACCCATTTTGATATATTATATCATTATTTATTCTATCTTTATGGTATTTAAAATATTCATTCAATATTATTCCTTCATCAAGCATATGATTTAAATTATTTTACATTGGTATGGGACACTTTGGGATGTTTAAAGATTATTTTCCTTATGACTAGTACTAATGATATTTCAATGGAATTTCCATTCTAGGATTTATATATCCATTTTTCTATAAAACCATTCATTATTATCTGGTTATTCATGACCATTTTCAAGTATTAGTACTATTTTTCCACTCTTTGGTACTCAAAATGTTTTCGAAAATGTTTTTAAGAAAACTAAACTTTATTTCTCTCTTTAGTCAGAGAACATGTTTTCTTCTAAAACCCATGTTTTAATAAAAAAAATTAAAAATGTTTTTAAAATGATTTGGTAAAGAAAGTTTTTGGCTTTTTTTCTTTTACCATTGTTTTCAAAGGAATCGTCTTATCACTTTATGAAAAAATCATTTTTTAACCTTTAATAATAAAAATAGAATGTTCTTTTACATCATATGACAAGTACAGAATTACCCATGATCATTTATTTGAAGCTTCCTTTTCAAGTATAAAAGGTTGATTATAAAAGAAAATTTTTTTAAAAGTGATTTTCAAAGAAAAAAATTTCCAAATGGTTTTTCATAATAAAATGATATTTTCTTCAAGTATTTTTTAAATATCATTTTATAGTATTTCAATTCATCATCAACAATAACCATTTATTTTTACTCCACATGAGATTTCTTTATTGATACCATCCTTATTCTTCCTCTGGGAGGCTTATTATTGATTTTTCCAAGGATATTAGTTATATTCACTTCTTTGAATCATTTTTTATTCCCCTTGAGATATTCAATCTTTTATGATCATTGAACATTGAATTTCCCCCTAATTATCAATTTCATTCATCATGTATAATAATATTACCTAAACCCAATACCATTTTACAAACAGTGTCTAATTTTATAGTTATTTTATTATTTGGGAAAATTTTATAAATTTCATATCCTTTTTTCGATACAGATATTTGATAAAGAATAATATTTATTTGGATTATTCTATATAAGGAATGATTTGGACAGGCAATGACGAGAAGAGCCCGAAATTTATATAGGTCCTCAATGAATCGATAGGTTCTCATGAGAAAAATTAGTTTCACAAATTAGTGTATTCTTTTCTCATGCATCAATCTCATTTACAATGAATATTAAACACTCGATCCTTCAGGATTTAATTCCTTGTAATATTTCCAATGTAATAGTAGTAGACACCGACTCTGGGCCTTCTGGGTTCAGGTTACTTCTGTTGGTATCAGAGGAAGTTTAGTATCATCCTCGGGAACTAGATTTAGGAAAAAATTGGTTTTAGAACCTTGAACTAAGGAAGAATTTGAGGATAAGTATAGAATAAAATCCTAGAATTTTGGTATGGTAGAGATTATGCGGTTCTTTCAAGCAATACATCCTTGTATGGATACAACAAGTGTATGTGGTTTAAATACATATGTAGCTAGGATTAATAACCATGATAAGGTATTTTGAGCCTATGTTGGGGTAACAAGGTATAAAACAACAGACCTTACTGCACAAAAACTTTTAAACTCTTGGGGGATATGTTTCGGATAATTTTCATTTTCTTTATAAACCGCCATGAATGATTTTGACAATGAATAACCTAGGTTAAAACTAGGGTGTTTAGATTAAAAATAGGGTATCATGATTTAAAAATCATATAAATGATATTATGGATAAACTCTAGACTACGGAAAGATCTATGTGGAAATAAGTGGATGAAGTATTTATGTATTAGGGTTTTATGGAAAAATTTTGATAAATTTTTATTTTTTGATTAACCTAATTTAAAGGATTTACATCATATTTATTTTAGGAATTATATTAATTTGGTTTTAGAAAAGGATGACCAATAAGCTGGGTGATAACCAATCAAATCTAGCTATGTTAAGGGTCATAAACCCATGACCAAGGGATGATAAGGGTTTCTTTCCAACCACTAACCTATGAAATTTCCTTGTTAATTTTTCATTGTTTTTAGTTAAAAAATTTTATGAATAAATGTTAATGATAAACCAGTAGTTTCACTTATGAGGATTATATATTAATCTATTAACCATATTGGTTTTAGAAGATAGTTAATGAAAATAGTTAGAATTTTTACTCAATTATAGGCCTCACGATCCTTTTAATGTTTTTTTAGTGCGTTGGGCATAAAAAGTCATTATTGGTAATTAATTTCTAGGAGTAAAGGAATGAATTATAATTTGATCAAAGAACAACCAAAATTTAGGATTTTTCATATGATATTGAAACCTATCATGTACAAGTATTTCATTATATTCTTAAGTAGTAAAATAATAACCCATCATTAGGAAAATGTCATAAAAATAAAATGTTTTCCTAATATCTTAATTTCTGTTGAATCTGTGGTCTTCTAAATCATCAATGATTTATATATTTGAGGTCCTCAACATTCCATTGATCATTCCCATGTTTTTGATTGATGACCCCATTCACTCCATATAAATATTTTTATTTTTCCTTCATGTGCGTATCTTTAATTTACACTAATGTTCTTCTACTTAGAGACCTAGTTACATGGTAGTCCATGTGACCTATCTACTTTCTATTCTCTCTTTTTAAGAGGATGACTTATAAACCCTTCTCATTTTGTGGGATTTCAAACATAGGAATTATCAAACAATCTATCACCATGATCGAGTTTAAATTGTGATTATGTAATTTAAATAAGGTGGGGGAGAATATGATGAACTAAAAATCTAAAGTAAGAACCTTTTATTCGATAGTGTGTATGAAACGCAAAACCGAAAATGTAAGGTAATAAAACATCTAGATACTTTATAAAATATTTACTATTTAAAATAGATTCTATGTATTTCAATATAGGAAACACCGATTTAGCGTGTGTTGTATGCAAGAGAGGACTTCCTTGATAGATTATTTTAAATTCCAGAGTGGCATTCCTCGATAGCATGTGTTACATGAAAAAATGACCTTCCTTGATAGTTTCCATTACACGCAAGACTGATTTTCACCAAATAATAATGTATTATTAAAATATTATTATTTAATATAATACGATATAACATAGCCGTTATGTTAGAACTTATAAATAGTATTAACTAACATATGAAAATTTATGGTTTATATAAATATAAAATGAATTCATTGGTTTCCATATAATGATAAATGAAAATAAGAAGCAATTGGATATAAAAAAGAAATATTATTATTTATATACATCCAAAGGAGTTTTGTCATAATAAAAAATGTTAGTTAAAAATAATGAATGATTTTAATGAAATATATATGTTATATAATAAATAAAATATTTTTTATATTAATCCATTATTTTTGATATGCATAAGATAAGAATAAACCCTTTTTTACATATAAAACCAATATTTTTATGAAGGCAATTTTACCACCTTTTAATAGAGAACCCATTTTAAATTAGAATTTTGACACATTAATTGATTTAATATGTAAAAAACATAATCATGGAAATATAAATATAAAATTATTTTAGGGTGAATATTTGATATTTTTTTGAAACATTTCATATTTAATGAATAGTTAAAAATACTGAATTTTAGTTCAAAACATCTTTTTTATCTAATTTATTTATATGGTTAAATTATATTTTTATTTGTTTTTAAAGATTATTTAAATAATATTTTTATAAATTAATACAATTTAGGTCATTGGAATATATTTCAATTTAAAATTAATTATGAAAAATAGAAAACTTTCATACCTTTTTACCTTAAAAACATGTATTGTCATCGCATCTTCGGGATTAAATTTAAATTAATTTCTACTGATTCTGTGATTTGAATTTGAAAAAATGGATTCCATATTTGGAATAAAAATAATTTATAATTTTTAATAATACCGAATTTGTTTTTTATAATAAATATTAGTGAAAGTAATTAAAATTAATTAAAATTATTAATGTAAAATTAAGCTTTATAAAGGAAAAAACCTTTAACTTAAGGGGAAAAATGACCCAAAAACTTCTCTAAAAACCCTTTTATGGACATAATTAGTACATTAACCTTAAATTATTGAGTTTTGTTGTTTTTTATGAAATTGTTTTGGTTAAAACATGGGTACAACAAACTTGGTTTCAAAAGACCAAGTGAGTCATTTTCCTCCCTTATAAAAGGTCGTCACCTCCCCCCATTATTGACACATCTCAAACCACTTATATATGAAAAATATCTTCCCATATAGCTTCCCAGCATCCCTACACTATAACATTAAGCCCCCATTTTATTATAAATCCTTCTACGGAATCCTTTTGGTAGAAACCAAAAGTAGTTACCCGATTAAGAGGTAATGTCTTCTCTCAAGTTTTCTAGTTTTATTTCCATTATCCAACCCCTCATATATTCTTATTATATTAATATATTACAACTCAATTATCCTTAATATACTAGTATTTTTTTATGATAATGGTTATACCTACACTTACACACACTTCCATATAATGGGTAATGAACATATTATTTCTATGTACGACAAACTACTACCAAACAAAATGATGATTGTTCATTTTCCTTTAGCAACATTCATGGTTTGAAATTATAATGGAAAATATGTTTATATATGATATATATGATATTTATTATTTATTTATACTTATTTTGTTATTTTATAACACATACATTTAATACTTTCCATTTTTTAAACAATAACTTTGTTTGAGGAAGTGTGGATTACTGCCCCCTCACATCGATGTGATTTGTTCACATGATCAATGGAATGTATAAATGATGATAATAATCAAAAATATGGGACATAAAAACATTATATGATATTAATTAAATAGTTACCTTTCTTTATATATTCTATATGTATATATATACATCATTTTCTTTATTACACTTTCACACACTTATAAAGTGATAACGTCGTTCATGGACATGTGGGCTAACATCTCCTCAGCACGAAGTGATTAATTTTAAATCACAATAATTATATATAAAGGTATATATGATTTAATAATATGTTATTTATGATATAATGATCATTTTTGAAAGATATCATGTTACTTACCTTCTCTCCATAACAATCATTGATAAATAAGACCATTACTCATGCGTACGTACAACCTACCATCTCCAAGATTGTAACGTTGGTTAGTTTTTCATAAGCATATTTAATGATTTTATTAAATTCATAATTAATGAAAAAAATATGATAATTATTTCATGATTATTATTTTTGAGATGTTATATAATGACCCATTTAACCATAGTTCACCTACCAATGTTGTTTTTGACACATAATCCAAATTTGTTCTAAACAACCAACGTAAATAGAAATTTTCAAGTAGTTGTATAAAACATAGTAAAAAGTGAAATAAAAATAATTATAAACTTGAAAAAGTTTCTAAATAAATTATAAAATTAAAATAAGTTTATTATACAATAATTGAATGGATGTTCACCCAAAAGGATTCTCATGGTAATTGATTCTCGTCTCACTTTTTACATCTGTGAGATAAATGTCATATTCAAAATTTTATTATTTTGTGTGATGTATATAATACCCATTTTGATATATAATATCATGATTTATGTTATCCTCATTTTCTTCTAAATTCCTTTCAATATTATTCCTTCATGAGGCTTATGATTTAAAAAATTTCATAGTTTTATGGGACACCTTGGGATGTTTCAAGATTATTTTCCTCAAGAATAGTACTAATGATATTGCAATGGAACTTCCATTAGAGGAAATTTTATAACAATTTTTCAACAAACCCTCTCATTATTATCTAGTTATTCAAGACTATTTTGAAGTATTAGTACCATTTTTACACTCTTTGGTACTGAAAATATTTTAGAATTTTTTTATGAAAACACAACTTTGTTTATCTCTTTAGTTGGAGAACCTGTTTTTAAAAAAAATCCTTTTTTAATAAAATGTTTTCAAAAATATTATTAAAATTATTTGGTATAGAAATTTTTATCCTTTTTGTCTTTTACTATTGTTTTCAAATGAATATTTTTTTCACTTTTAAAAAATGTATTTTTCTAACCTTTAACCGTGAAAATAGAATGTTCTTTTACCTCGCACGACAAGTACGGATTTACATATAATTATTTCATTGAAGATTCCCTTTAATGTCTAAAAGGTTACTTTATAAAGAAATATGTTTCAAACTTGATATTCAAAGAAACTTTTTTCCAACAGGTTTTCATAATCATAGGATTTTTCCCCAATTTTTTTTAAAGATCGTTTAATTGTATTTCTATTCATCATCATCAACAGAAACTAATATAAAACTAGGTTTATCCAATACTAGGGCTTTAACAACGCTACCTAAAAATGATGTTAATAACCCCCATTTTCAGTGATAAAAACATTATTAAAGGTGGTCTTTAATAATGATAAAAAACATTGTTAAAGTGGGACCTTTATCCGCACTTTTAAAAAAGCACTGATAAATGGGATCTTTTAACAACACATATAAAATAACACTATTAAACGGGGGTCCTTATCAGTGCTTTTTTAGAAGCGTTGATAAAGAACCCTTTTTATTAACACTTTTTTAGTAGCATGGAAAAAGTTATACTTAAAAAATCATTAAGAATAATATATTTATATATTTATATATTTATATTGATATAAATATAATACATATTTTTTAAAATATGTTTTAGATAAGATAACTAGAATTTTACACTTAATATATCAGTTATTTTGTGAAAATGGATTACAAAATAAATAAATAAATATTTTTAACTAATAATTTTCTTATTATTTCTGATTAATAACCATTTAAAATCAATTTGAAGATAGAAAATAAAAAAAATTATAAAATAAGTTGAAAAAGAATCTCAAACTTCAAACAGTGATAAATTTTGATCTGGGTGTCCATTTATGCTCTACCACATATCAAATCAAATTTTCTGATGATATCTACACCGTTAGTGAAAATGGTAAACCTCTATCGCATTTTTAAAGGCCAAAAAATCTCATAAGATCTCAAAAATATAGTTTTTTGTCAGGGTACCTTGATTTTTGACCTTCAATGGATTTTCAACCTATTTTAAGGGGGGGTTATTTCCTTTTTTGGTGGTGAATAATTTTATTCCTAGGTATTACATTTATATTGATATTATGGTTTTGAAAGTTTATCATTTTTCATAATTTAATGTTATTTATAATTAAATATATGCATGTTTCTTATACTGACTTACAATAAAGCACTCATATTAATACATATATCTATATATTTATGTAAAAATGTATATTCTAATAATGGTAAATAAATACATATTCTAAAGATGTATTTAAAATAATATCTATCCATTTTTACATTATATATACATATACATATGTGTGTATTAATTAAGAGATATATATTTATCTTCTATTATATTATATATAAATGAATATATTATATAATATATTTAAATAAATATAAGTATATATATATCACACACACACAAATATATTGTATAAATGTATTTTAAAATAATTATATAAATATATGTAAATATATATATATATATAAATAGAAATATCAATAAATAGAAATCAAAACAACATAGTGTAGTGTTAAATGTCTTCCATCATCGAAGGAGATGTGTAGGGTTTGAATCCATGATGATTCACATAAGGATAAAAATTCACAAAGTGATGATAAAAGGTGGTGGGGTGATAAGCACTGATAATGGGGGGGGGGGGGGGTGGAGCACTATTAAAGGGTTCATGGAAGCACTGATAAAGCGGGTCAAGCTCATAGGTGTCCAAAAAAATATAATTTTACCCCTTTAATAGTGTTGCCTTTATAATCACTAAAAAAGTGTTATTAAAGACCCCCTTTAACATCACTAAAAAGTGTTGTTAAAGGACCCTTTTAACAATGATTTTTTATCATTGTTAAAGGGGGACTTTATTAGTGCTTTTTTAGCACTGATAAAGTCTTGAACTATTAACCACGCTCATATTGTTAGTGATTTATTAGAATTGATAAACCATATACCATTTTACATATAATGTCTACTTTGATAATTATTTTATTATTTCAGAAAATATTGACAATTTCATCTTCATTATTCAATACAGATATTTGATAAGTCATATTATTATTTTTATTATTCAATTTGAGGAATAATTTGGAAAATAAATGATGGGAAGAGACTAAACATTATATAGATCCTAAATGCATCTATAGGTTCTCAAGAGACAACTTATTTGTGAAAATCAGAATATTTTAGACCATCATGTGAATGGTCTTGATGGTATAGGTTTTCATGTGCCTTGGACATGACGTCCATTATTAATGAATTTACCTAATTTAGTTTCATTTATTATTCATCCATGAGATTTTGTGTCAACATATCCATAGATATATTTCATTTTTAATTATTTAGATAGTATGTGTTTTAGTTTATTATCTTTCCTTATTTCTTTTTTCTTATCTAGTTATATAAATTTCATATGTTTTCATTTATTACCTTGTCATGTTGTTTACGCACCTCTTTATCAGTTTATTGATTATATGGCAGGTGAATTCAGTTATTCACCAATTCATAATTATTATTCTCATTGATTCGTTATTTCTTCCACTATATTTTGACCTTAATAATCATTTTATCTCACCCTTATTATATTTATTTACATAGGAATCCAAGAAACAGACTTTGAAAGATATGTAGGGATTTACTAAAAAGAATAGAGTTATCCTCAAAGATATTTACTTAGAAAGAAGAAGAAAAATATGTAGTAATTTGGGATTTAATTCCTTGTAATCATGTTAATACAATAGTAGTAGACACCAGCTTTGGTCCTTCAAGGGTTGGGTCTCTACAGATCTCTTCATAGAGACACTAGGGTTTGTCTTTTGAGAAGACCAGAACCTCTAATATGGGTATATGAAACTTAATAAGACAAATGTGTAGGGTTTGGATGATCATGAAGGTTCAAATTGGTGTACGGAAGTGAGGGAGAAAGTTCCCTTTTATGATTTAGGTGGGGAATTTTAGGAAACTCCCAAAATATTAAATTAATATATATTATTTTTTTATTTAAATTTTTTTTAAAGTGAGTTATTTAAATCCTAAGATGAGTATGGGTTTAAATCCCCTCAAAAAATAATTTTAATACATGTTTATGTCACAAGGTTAACCTTATCATTTGTCTTTAACCATTAGTGAATCCCTTTAACTCTTACCATGAAAACATTTTTTTACTATTTAGGGATAATATAGTTACTATTAAATGATAAAAGAACCCTAAATGGATCATTGATGATATATTTAACATTATTGTAGTTATTTGGCAGAAGTTAAATTTTTATGAATTTTATATCATTTAATAAAATATTATTTATTTTAAAGTATCATTTTTTTCATTTTTGATACTATTCAATATTTACCTTTTTAAAAAATATCGTAACTTCATGATAACTTCGAACCAAAACTTATTATATATCACTAGAATTTCTAAATTATCTATAAAATTCATGGATGTCATTAATTATGTCAAATTTTATTTATTTTAATGTTTTTTATATATTTTATTTTTTATTTCCATTAATTAAACAATTACTACGTCAATATTATGAAATCATTTAATTAAATTTTTTCTTCTCTAAAAATTTTAAATAAACAATCATGATGAAAATAAAATTTTTATATTTCAAATGAATATGTATAGTATATTTTATCTTTTATATAACCTTGTATAAAAAATGTAATACTTATTAAAAACATGAGTATGGAATTTTTAACTTATCGTTAAATAAAATATAATAAATGTCTTATTCTCATCCAAGTGGCTTAAAAGAGTATAATTTCTTCCTAATGATTATTTTGGAATAAACCCACTCATTAAATGACATTATTACAAGTGTTCGGGAAATTTTATAATATCATTTATATCCATAATTAACTAATTTACCCTTAACCGTGGTAATTATAATAATAATAAATTTTAATATTCATATGACCAAAAATAAAAGAATCATATTTACATAATTTTGACCCAATAATTCCAAATATATAATCCTGTTTTCATAATTCAAAAAATATAATTTTTAGTAATTAATTTAAATTTCATCTTGTTCGCGGTGTGAGAGTACGAGTTATTAAAGTTTAAACCTGCAAAAGAGTGAAACATTTTTATATCTAAATTCATTATAAAATTTATTTAAATAACCTAAATTGTATTAAATGATTAAAATAATATATTTATAATTTAAAAACATTCAATAATATAATTTAACACTATAAATTAGTTTGATGATAAAATGTTGTTTTCAATTAAAATTTAGTATTTTTCACTATTCATCAAAACATGAAACTTATATGAAAAATACCAAAAAATTAACTACTGTAAAATTTCATATTTATATTTAAAAGATAAAGTTTATTTTTTCAAATAGAATTAATAAAATTATAAAAAACTGGATTTAAATTAGGTTCTCCATTAAAAGACGATAAAACTGTTTTTATAAAAAAATAGGTTTTATGTGTAGTATTGGGTTTTTTATTATCTTATACCTCTCAAAAAAATTATATGAATGCCAAAAATATTTTATTTAATATATAAAATATATATTTCATTAATATCATTCTATAATAGTAATTCATTTAATTTATTAGAATAAAATGACTTTGTGATCATAAAAATAGTTCTTTAAAAGACATCTCATACATATTTAGTTGGTTACTATATTCATTTTTAATTAATATAAAACCAATGAATTCAGCCATATATTTTCATAAGATAGTTGATACTATTCATAACCACTAACTTAATGGCTAGGTTATATCTAATTATATTAAATAATAATATTTTAATAATATATTTTTGTTTGGTAAAACTCAGTCTTTCATGTAACACAAGACAACTCATTGTTGTGTGTAGCATAAACATATTTTTGTATTGAATACAACATAATCTATCAAATAAAATGAATTTATTTAAGAAGTAACATACTGTAAAATCTTGGGGTGTTACAGGTGATGTAGGGACATCAGGTGTTTATGTTAATGCATTTCATCTACAAGGTGGATATTTTTGAACATTATTCACTCAATATTGTAAATTAAATGATTTTAAATCCCTGAATTATGTGAAGACCCAACCCCAGAAAAACCAAGATTTGGTGCCTTCTGAACATCATGTGTCGTTTTAAAAAAACATGCACTGATAAACACACATCACGTCCCATACAGAGGATCGAGTTCAGTTCGGGCTCTAGGAAACGACTGACTTTAGAAATGTTTCATCTGATAAAAGTTGTTACTAGAAAATTCAAAATTCAAAATGTAGGGTGAGAATAAGAATGCCCAGTAAGGGGTTTAAAATTACCCAATGAATCTTTTGAAAGCATTTTTCAAAAACTTTTCCAAAGAACATTCTCTTAATGAAAACTATAACACGTGTAACATAACATAAAAGTGCTCAACTAATATTTTCATGGAATACATTAATCAATTAGGAAATTTTCAAAAAGGGGTCGTAAATATATCCTGAACAAGTATGAAGTTTGAATTTTTAAGCAAAAATTAAACCATTAAGAGTAATACTTAATCAGTGTTGCGTGTGAATGAAAAAAACTTCAATTTCATATGTTGGTTACTATTTTACAGGGATCATGCCCCAAACTTTTACATGTGACATCAATAAGAACTTGATAAAAACATAAGGGCAAGAGTACTGAAAGAATAGGAATATCATCTTGAAAAGAACATGTAACATGACTTGAATATGTGGCTTCAACATTTCATTTAGACATTTATGGACATATCACCGAGGTTCATCACCAAGGTCTCAATAAAGAAAAATTATCGAGGTTATTCACCACGGTATCGTGAAGCTTGTCATCTCTAGAGATTAATTCTTTTCCCAAAGCATTGGAGCACTATCAGGGTGCACCCTTAATGTGTCTTTACTTTCATGTAAGCCACATAAATCGATACTTTACTTAAACGGGTTTTTATATTCACGATGTCTCATACCACCTTGAATAGTTCATTCATAGTTTTTCATAGTATATAGATTTACATATCTTATGAGTGGGAAAGGAATTTAGATGATTAAAAACCAAGATATCCATCATATAACCGTTATTAAAAGTAATGAATAATGGAAGATTATGGAACATACACTGGCATCTAAGGTACTGAAAGAACAAAAAACTAGAATTTACCACATGTCAGTTTGTTCATGAAATTCTAAAATTTTATCATCCAATTGATTACAAGGTGAACCAAAAATATCAAGTTAGGATGTGAGCTTCCACATGCTAAAACATTCAATATTGTTATGCCATTCCATAATACTGATTAATTTCCATGATAGAAAGCATTAATATTCACCATAAGCAACATAATTTACAACATACGAAAAAAATAAGTTACTCTTAAATGTGGATGTCAGTTTTGTTTAACACCCTATTTCTTATGTTTTTAAAACTCCACCTAAACTAGAGAATTAATGTGTAAGGACCATAACAACTAAAATCATGGTTCGCACAAAATAAAAAATATATGTATATACACGAACATAAACTAAAATATTGGCACACCCATGTGTGTTAATCCCCTATGAATATTAGTTCAACAACATTTTGAATAGGGCAGGTCATGCCCTTAGTCATAAAAATTTGTTTATGAAAACCTACAAAAAAACAATTTTATAAAAACCCAATCATATATATAACATTTTCAAAATTTATTTATTATTTAAATAAGAAATTAAGTGTATGTGAATATGTGCAGTGCATGAACAATTATACACAAACATCATACATATAAATGAAGTATAATGGTCATGCCCATTCCTTCATATAACTGATGTATATACATATAACCAAAAGTATCTATGTATTTTCAAAACAACAAAATGAGGCCAGGTATAATCCTTAAATTATTTAATCTATTTGAATGCAAGAGAACCTGAAGGCCTTGGTTCAACATTTAAGAACGTTTGGACTGAACCGTATGGTTAACAAATATATATTTTTTCAAATATATAAATGTATATATTCTCAAAGAAGAAAAATAATCCAAAACGAAAAACCCTTACATTAAAAACCAGGGAAAGTAGGACTTCAGGGAGGGTTGTACGTGCTCACTGGAGACATGAATGGGAGAGAAGAACTGAGAGGTCATATTTTTTTATATAAAAAATCTCACACACCACCTTCCATGCAAAGAACGTACCCACTTGCATTGCATTCAGTGGGGGGTGTCGTGCTTGAAGAAAATGAGGAGACATGGGTGTCATCGGCAGTCAGAGGTGTAGAAAATGAGGGGTGTGCCATAGGGTAGGGTTACTGGTGTAACCCATGTGGGGAGGAAGAATACGAAGAGGCTAGGGGAAATTCCAGGGAAACAGATGGTGTAGATCAATCCCATCATCAATCCATAGGATGAGATGCGTAGGATGTTTTAAAATAATTAAGTGTCTTAGATTAGATCTATGTTTCATTGGACAGTCTATGTTCTATGCAATAATTTAAAAACCTCGAACGACCACAAATAGATCATTCTGGATTGAATGGTTGACAAAATCTGCGGAGAGAGACGCGGTCACTGAGGGTCAAGCGTGGGATCAAAAACAATGGCGTAGATCGCTCTCGATGCGATCTAACGGTCCTGATCGCATTTCACCCAAAAAAATACTTCCCACATAGAAACAGAGAGCGGTTTTCACCTCTCTTATAACCTTGGGCCTCCCAACTAGTGCTCATAAATCACACAACACCCATGAAGGGGGCCCTATACACGGGGTCCCACCCGCAGGACTTGGCCTACCCAGACCCCACCATGACCTCACACCCACACTGGTGCGCTTATACGCTCTTGCTTTCTCCCGAGCGCCCTTTGGGGAACCCCTGCCCGAGCTCGGTCTAGCCATGTCTTGGGGATGAGGTTCATGCTCATCCAATTCATGTGAGTTTCCTCCCTCAAACCTAGCAATAAAGGGCTGGCCCTACTGGGCCAATTTTCGTTGTAAATGATACACTAACAAATGTTTTAAAAATAGGAAACAATCCATTTATTAAAACACTATATAATTTTATATTCATAGACATTAATTAATAAAAATTAAACATGTTTTAGTTAGAATAATTTCTAATATTAAAAATACTAAACCCCTTTTTTAACTCAAAAAGTTACCAAAGGGAAATTTAAATAAACATACATTATAATTTATATACTGGTATTGACGAAAACCTATTTCAATGAAAACATAATTTAATTTGAAAAACTTAAACATATTTTATATCATTATTTACGAAATTAAAATTGTTACATAGTATTGAAAAATTCACAAAGTTTTATGAATTCCTTAATTCTTTTCAAAATCACTTATGGGTGAAATGAGGTTTTACACCATATCCTTTTAGAGTTCATCAACGATGGTTTAATTATAACCTATATCATAACTCAATTATTTGGAAACTAATTAATATTTAAATAAGTTCACTTATCCTAACAAGCTCCAATGACTATTTTTTTATAACTGTTATCTTCCAGTAGTCACTAGAGTAACGGTCGAAAAAATTGTCCTATATAACCAAACCTTACAGTGTCCTAAAACTCAAAAGGAAGAAGATAGTGCTTCTCATTCTGTTGATGCTCAGCACAGTTTTTATGATCACAATGGTGATGTTTTTTTCTTTAGTTGTCTCGAAGGATCACTTTTACTTATTGGGACTCATTGATGTGATTGGGGGTCTTCCAGTAGTTCTGAAAGGGTTTTTAATAGGTATATTTTGTTAGCATGATTACTATTTTGATCTCGATGTATTGTAGACACTACGGTGTTCTTATTTAAATAAAGGGCCTAATGTTTATCCATTAAATTTTTGTTTTGTTAAAAGGTCATTAACAAATGTAAATGCATAATATCATCATTATATGATACCCAAAATTTGTGGTGTTACATTACTCCCCCCATCAATGAATTGTGTCCCCGAAATTCCTTTCAAACAAACTTGCTAAGATGAAGCTCTCAGTTGTTCCGACCATATCCCCCATCCTAGAGGATCCTTAGGTGCGTTCAGCGGAACACCGAAATTGATGCTCAAATCCTCTAGTTCTCTAATCCAAAAACACTTCGGGTAGAAGAGGTTGAACTCATGCACCGAACACTCAGGTTTCCATAGGGTGGCTCGAATGGTACAAAGTATTAAATGTCCATATGGACCAATGTATGAAGAACTTTCCGAATTATGTCTCGATCGATAACATCTATGTTATAGATGTTTTCATACGGCTATCACTGAGAAGTTGGAAAATGTAGTTCTCATAAATGTTTTCCTCTAAGGTAGCCTCTTGAAATTTTACTCTGGTCATGTAGTTTCGGCCTTGGGTGAAATAGAGGATGTTCCCTTAGTGGTATTTTCCTCTTCGCTTACGCTCGGTCAATTGTGCTGAGCCTATGTGGCAGTAGATGGGGGAATTCCCTTGACAGCTGTGGAGAATCCCCAGTTTGTTTGTCACCTCAAACAATTGCTTTCACATTCCTCATAGGTTTGCGAAGGGACGATACTCATCATCAGAGATTTTGATTACAATAATATCTAGTATCTCAGTAGGAAGAGTTAACTTGTGGGTTTTTCATTCCATATAAAAGTTTAAGATGAGAGTTCAATCACTTGAAATCCATCCTAAACTATAAACAAAGTAAAGACATAAGAAAGAAGAGATAACAAAATATGTTCTTTATATAACTACGGGTGCACAACGTAAAATGTGGCTAATGGTTTCCCCTGTTCCCTAACACACAAATTCCCAATAGAATCTCGAAACTCTCAATCTCCCTAAACTATATGCAACCCGAGCAATCAGGTCCGATGTCATGGGAGCAATTATGGTATCTACAAATTATGACATGTGGGGTATACAACTATGATACATCCTTATGTACATGTTGCCTGTACATAGAATGATAGGTTTTGTATTCAAGGATTCCAAAGTCCATCATTTGATCAAAATAGCCATAAGACAAGACTTGACACATGTATGTTGCATGGAGATATCCCTCTACATCAGCCTCTTGGAAAGTCGTGTGGGACGAGACACCTTCCACCACGGTGAAGCATCTAAAAAGTTCCTCATAGTACTTCCCACATCGTGTGTAATATGGAAACTAGGCTTGCATCATAAAGATGTAATCCAGACCCACTCTTCGGTGGAGTTTAAGTAATCAGGGAGAGTTGGACACATCATATAGATGTTTCCATGCATACAGGTGTGGGCATAGTTAATAAAATCTTCAAGGATGGCTGTGGAAATTATTGTTTCTAAGGCCTTATTGGGAAGATAAAAAAGACTAGTACCTTCGTTTTCTATCTGAAAATTATGAAAACTCATTTTTTAGTATTGCTGAAGTATATTTATCATTGTTTCAGTGCTGGATTTCCAGAGTTATCCAAATATAATCCTTTGATATCAACTCTGAAGCCCCGACCCCAAAAAAACCAGGATTCGATGCTTTCTAAACATTATGAGTCATTTTAAAATAGAAACATCCACTGATAAACACACATCACATCCCGTATAGAGGATCGAGTTCGGTTTGGGCTCTGGGAAACTAATAACTTCAGAAATGTTTCATCTGATAAAAGCTATTACATGAAAATTTAAAATTCAAATCATAGGGCGAGCATAAGAATTCCTCGCGAGGGGTTTAAAAAAACCAATGATACTTTTAAAATAATTTTTTAAAAACTTATCCAAAGAACATTCTCTTATAGAAAACTGTAACACGTGTAACATAACATGAAAGTGCTCAACTAATATTTTAAAATAAATACATGAATCAATTAAAACATTTTCAAAAAGGGGTAGTAAAAGATATCCTGAACAAGTATGACGTATGAATTTTTAAGCACAAATTAATCCGATAAGAGTAATACTTAATCATATTTGCGTGTGAAGTAAAAAACATAAATTTCATATGTTTGTTACTATTTTACACAAATCATGCCCAAACATTTACTTGTGGCATCAATATGAACTTGATAAAAACATAAGGGCAAGAGTAGTGATAGAATAGGAAAATCATCTTGAAAAGAAGTTGTAACATGACTTGAATATGTGGCTTCAACATTTCATTTAGACATTCATGAAAAAATCACTAAGGTCCTTCCCGAAGGTGTCAATAAAGAAAAATTACAAAGGTTATTCACCAGGGTATCGTGAAGATTGTAATCTCTAGAGATAAATTCTTTACCCAATGCATTGGAGTGCTATCCGAGCACACCCTTAATATGTAATTACATTCATGTGAGCCACATGAATCGATACATTACTTTAATGTGGTTGTGTATTCAATATTTCCCATACCACCTTGAATAGTTCATTCATAGTTGGTCATAGTAGTTGAATTTACATATCTTATAAGTGAGACAGACATCTAGATGATTAAAAACTAAGCTAACAATCATATGATCATTATTAAAAGGAAAGAAGAAATGCATGTTATGGAACATACATTGACATCTAAGGTACTGAAAGAATAGAAAACTAGAAATTATCACATGCAAGTTTGTTCTTGAAATTCTAAATTATATCATCCAATTAATTACAAGGTGAACCTCAAATCTCAAGTAGGGTTTTGATCTTTCACATGCTAAAACATTCAATATTGTTACGCCCTTTCATAATAATGAATAATGTCCATGATAGAAATCATTAATCTTAACCATAAGCAACATCATTTAAAAGATAGGGAAAACAAAAAAGTTACTCTTAAATGTGGATATATATTTTGTTTAACACACTATTTCTTATGTTTTTAAAACTCCACCTAAACACAAGACATAATGTGTAAGTACCTTAACAAATAAAATCATGGTTCATGCAACATATAAAATATATGTTTGTACCTGAACTCAAACAAAATGATTAGGACACCCATTTTTGTTAATCCCCTATGAATATTAGTTCAACAACGTTTTGAATTGGGTAGTTCATGCCCTTAGTCATAAAAATTTGTTTATGAAAACCTTCAAAAAAATAATTTTATAAAAACATGATCATATATATAACATTTTCAAAATTTATTTATTATATAAATATGAAATTAAGTGTATATGAATATGTGTAATGCATGAACAATTATACACAAACATTGTACATATAATCTATGTAGAAAGTTCATACCCATTCTTGCATATATCCGATGTATATACATTTAACCAAAAGTATATATGTATTTTCAAAACAAAAAAACGAGGCCAGGTATAATCCTTACAATCTTTAAGCTATTTGAATGCACGAGAACCCGAAGGCCTAGGTTCAACATTAAAAATGTATCGACTGGACCATAAGGTTAAATATATATATATATATATATATATATTCTAATATATAAGTGTATATATTCTCAACGAAGAAAAACAAGGCAAAAATAGAAACCCTTAGTTTTAAAACCATGGAAATGAGGACTTCAGGGAGGGTTGGACGGGTTCACTGGAGACTTGAACGGGAGAGAAGAACTGAGAGGTATCAGTTATTTATATACAAAATCACACACACCACCTTGCACGCAAAAAGGTTCCCACTTTAATTGCATTCAATGGGGATGTCATGCTTGAAGAAAACGAGGAGACATGGGGGTCCCCGGCGGTCAGAGGTGAATAAAACAAGGGGTGTGCCATAGGGTAGGGTTACTGGTGTAACCCAGGCACAGAGGAAAAAGAAAACGTGGCTATGGAAAATGTTGGTGGAAAATGGATGGTCTATATCGATCCCAACATCGATCCAATGGATGAGATGTGTTTGTTTTTTGAAAATAATTGAGCAGCATAGATTAGATCTATGTTTCATCGGATGGTCTAAGTTTGATGAAGAAATTTAAAAACCCCAAACGACTAGGATTAGATCATGTCATATCGAATAGTTTACAAAGACCATAGAGAGAGATGTGGTCGCTGAGGGTCGAGTGTGGGATCGGAAACAACAGCCCAGATCACGCGCGACACGATCCAACGGTCCAGATCATGTTTCGCCCGAAAACATGCTTCCCATATTGAAACATAGAGCGGTTTTTGCCTCCCTTATAACCCCAGGCCTCACAATGAGTGCTCAAAAATCACATAGCACCCCCGAAGGGGGCCTATAAATGGGATCCTGCCCGTAGGCCTTGGCCTACCCAGACCCTGCCGCGGCCTCACGCCTGCACTGGTGTGCCTATGCGCTCCGGCTCGCTCCCGAGCACCCTTTGGGGAACCTCTGCTCGATCTCGGGCCAGCCTTGGCTAGGGGATGACGGTCAAGCTCAGCCACTTCGTGTGATCTACCTCCCTCGTCCCAAGCCAAAAAGGGTTGGCCCTAGTGGGGCAATTTCTTTTGAAATAGATACACTAAAAAACGTTTTAGAAAGAGGAAAAAATCCATTTATTAAATCTATATATAATATTATATTCATAAACATTAATGAATAAAAATTAATCATGTTTTAGTTAGAAGTATTTCTATAATTAAAAATACTAAACCCCCTTTTTTAACTCAAAAAGTTACAAAAAGGAAATTTTAATAAACGTACATTATAATTTATATACTAGTATCCTAAAAATCATAGTTCAATAAAAACAAAATTTAATTTGAAAAACTTAAACATAGTATATAACATTATTTAAGAAATTAAATTTGTTACATTTTATTTGAAAAATTCGCACAGTGTTTTGAATTCCTTATTTATTTTCAAAATCACTTTAGGTTGAAACGAAGTTTTACACCATATTCTTTTAGAGTTCATAAATGATGGTTTAATTATAACTTTATTCGTAACTCAATTACTTGGAAACAAATTAATATTTAAATAAGTTCACTCATCCAAACAAGGTCCAACGACTATTTTTTTATAACTGTTAGCTTCTAATGTTCACTAGAGCAATGGTCGAAAAAGTGTCCTATAAAACCAAACCTTATAGTGTCCTAAAACTCAAATGGTAGAAGATGGTGCTTCCCATTCCGCTGATACTCAGCATGGTTTTTATGATCACAGTGGTGATATTTTTTGATTTAGTTGACTTGAAAGATCTCCTTTACTTAATTGGCCAAATTGTGGTGATTGGGGGTCTTCTAGTAGCTCTGATAGGGTTTATAATAGGTATATATTCTTAGCATGATTACTCTTTTGATCTCGATGTATTGTAAACACTACGATGTTCTTATTTGAATAAAAATCCTTATGTTTATCCTTTAAATTTTTTTTTGGTTAAAAAGGATTTAACAAAAGTAAATACATAATATCATTATTATACGATACCCGAAATTCAGGGTGTTACAATTGGTTTTTTTACCTATCATAATATTCATTTTCATTTAATTTTTGGGATATTTATATGTTGGATTTATGTATTATTGAGCTTGATATACTTTTATTAGTTCATCTGGGCCTTTTTTCCGGTTTATACATTGGGCATGTTCCATTAGACTTAGTCCACTTTCCCATTTGATCTATTTCATCCTCATACGTGATGTTGATCCATTGATCCATATGATCCTATGGTTTTCTATTCCTCCATTTTTTCATTCTTCATGAAACAAATTGGCTTGATCTATGGGTGACCCTTGATAGATTATCCTCTAATGTCATATTTCCTTATTTTGTTGTTTAAGTTGTTATGTTGGGACACTTATCTATATTTTTCATATCCTTGGTTATATGATCTAGTATTCCTCTACCCCTGCTAGAATTATTCCACGATTTGGAATCTACCTCTCCACTTATGGTAGATTTAGTTGGGAAAACAATCTCCATGGTTTTGGGAGCTCTAGTTTTCCTCGAGGGAGAAGAGTAGAAGTAGGAGCATTGGTGGGATTCCTTGATTTACCAATGAAGAAATAGTGATCTAGATAAGTTTTTATCATCTTCATCTATTCTTGGTGAGGATATCTGATGAGGTCCTAGTGTTCCTTGGTGTTCCTTTTACCTAGATGGAAATGACGATAATATAGGAGTACAATCTCGATGGCCCTAACAAGAATACCTAATTACAAAGAGGATCTATGAAAACAAATAGGAGAGATTTATCCCTATTAAGGGGCCCTAGTATGGTATTATTCCTCTTTTCTATCGGTTATTTATGTCTTGTATTTGATTATTCTTTGGTTCAATGTTGCGTGTGATGTTTGAGTATTTCTAATGTGCACAGTACATGATGAATCCCCAACTTGGTTCTACTATGAGTCCTAGCATTTCAAGAATCTGAACATTGGATCTTTTCTTCATGTTTATTTTTCTTATATGGTTATGTTTCACTATTTATCACATATCTTTTATAATACCATTATTTCATAGTGGAATCTTTGTACCCGTGCACCATGCACATAGGCCAAATAGATATATAATGTCAAAAACATATGGTCCTCTTTATGATTTGATTACTACTTTATGTCAATTGTTTCTATTGATCATCTCGCTTATGTTTGTGTCTGTTATCTCTAATAGGTCATGGTACGTATTAGTATTAATATTAAACTGGTTATATATATTCTCATTATAATGTTATCTATTTTAAATGTTTACATGAATCAGTACTTTTTATTATGTCGTTCTTTGTTTATGGTTTGTTAGAATAAACGTCTTAAACTTCCTTTTATGAGAAATCATTACACGATTTGTATTATTTGTGTTTTTTTATACTTTCTACTATTTATATAATTATTAACATGTTAAATTTTTGTTTTTTACTTTTGAGAAACAAAATTATACCCATAAAAGTCAATTACTCCATTGAAAGTGGGCTACCTCATAGCACAACCCACAATATTTTTATAAAATCTGATAAAAAAATATTTAGTAAGGCTTGTATTGGGAAAAAAATATTTTTGGCCCTTTCATGATGTGATAATTGTGAGATAAATGTAAATTAAATATGAATAAAAACTGAACAATCGATGTAACATAGAAAACCTCACAAATAAAGAGGGGTAAAAATCCATAAAAAATAGAATGATATCACTATAGTAAAAGAGGATAAACACACTCTCTTTCTATTATATAAAAAATATCCATGTAATTAACTCTCTTGTGTAATGTATAATGCACCTCACAAAATACAACACTCAAAATTTTGAAATAGGAAGCTCAATACATGAGGTGATGATCCAAAAACCGTTAAAGCGCTTTGACTTTCATAGTCAAGGACCTTACATGATCTTCCACATCTATTTAGCTCCATGGGTTAGTTTTTCCACCCATTCCACTAACCACACTAGCCCCCTTTGAAAAATCATGGGGGTGGAACTGTTTGTGAGAAACAAATGCCAATATATATCACACATGGATATCTGATTGGGAAACAATAATATTTCCAAAAATCATTTCTATCTTTCAACCATGTTTCTCTTATATCTAGGATTACTATTAAGGATTTTTACTATATTAACATAACAAATTTAATAAACTTCATCATATAATTATCCTAATTTTCTTCAATATAAATTTTCTGCATATCCACTCTTCCTTCCTCCACCACATCTGGAACAAAGTGATATTGTTCCATAATGTGCTTTATCATGGAATGAAAAGATAGATTCCTTTTAATTTTTATGGCCCTATGATTATCACAAAACAATGGGATATACATCTGTCATTGTCTGGGATCCTCTGGAAACATTCACATCTAAATCACTTCTTTGCAAGCCTATGTAGTTTTCATGTACTCTACCTTAGTCATTGATAAATATATAACAAACTTCAACTTTGAATTCCATATCACAACTCATCCTATAAAATTAAACAAATAACCAATAGTGTATTTTCATTGGTCAAAATCACCTACAAAATCGGAAACTGCGTAGGCCCTAATAGTAAAATTTGATCCTTAGTAACATAATACAACATATGAGATCTCTTTGATGTTTCTAAGGGTCTTATTTAATATGTTCCAATGCTCCCGTATTTAATTCTCCACATAATAACTCTCTTCTCCCACTACATGTGCAATTTAGGGTCTGATATAAACCATAGATAATATCATACTACCCACTGCTGGTGCATAAGTTAATTGAGACATCTCCATCCTCTATACTTCACTGTTATCACTATTAGGATTCATCCTAGAGTATAACACAAAATTAATAGTAAGTGGGGTAAATATAGGCTTATAATTACGCATGAGGAAGTATTTCAAGATATTCATCAAGAAATTCTTTTTTGATAGCTAAATCATACCCATATTTCTATCTCATAAAATCTATATCCCAGGATATTATTTTTTGGTCATAATTCCTACATATCATACTCCCGTGATAACTATCAACATGTCATACACATACAATAGAAGAATGATAAAATAATTACCATATGAACCCATGAAATATGAATAAGTATCTGAATGAAGTATTTTGTGTACAATAATCCTGATATAGAAATAAAATCGTGTGTACCAACACCTTGGTGCATGCTTAATAGCAGAAAAAGTTTTTCTCAACCTAAAAACCAAGTTAACTTTTCCTTATATTGAAAAAAATTCTGATTATAGATTATATATTTATTTATAAAGATCACCATGAATAAAAGTTCTCTTCACATCTAGCTACTCTAGAGTTAAACTATATATTGCACACATCCCCATAACTATCTGAACTGTCGTTATTCTAATAGTGGGAGAAAATATTTCCTTGAAATCAATAACATCCCTCTATGCATATACTTTGACCACCAGTCATGCATGATATCTTTACAATTATTCCTTTTCATCCTAATTGATCTTAAAGATCCTATTCTTATTGATACTCTTCCTTCCATGAGGTAATGGATCAATATCTCATGTCTTGTTCTTATAAAGGGAATCAAGTTTCTCCTGAATTGCTTCCATCCATATGGATATTTCTGAACTCCATATCACCTCCAAAAAAATAATATGGATTACCATCCTCCATCAGTAATTATTACACAATATTTCTCTTAGTGATAAATTCTATGTGCCATATTGGTTCTCTTTTATCATGTGTTGATTGTCATAGTCCAAAATCAATCATAACATGATCATCATGCTCCTCAATGGAAATTGGTTCTTCTATGGATTCTTCCTCCACCCCAACTATTATAGTATATGTGTTCTCATTATTCAAGTCCCCATTAATCATCACTTGCACCTTATCTTCTAGAAATATAACATCCATGCTGATGATAAGTCTATGTGTAGTGGGGTCCCATGTACGATACCCATTCACACCATCAACGTATCCTAAGAATATACATTCATTGGATCTCGAATCCAACATCAATATTTCTTGATCATTAAATAACACAGATTCATGTCCTCCATAAGTATGTAACCATGCATAGTCAGTAGGTTTAATACTCCACATATTCATTAGTGTTTTCATATCAATCGTCACAAAAGTAAATTGATTGATCACATAAAATTTTCTCTTCATTATTTTCTCCCATAACTTCTTGAAAATTCCTACATTCCTCAATATCACATTGTTTCTATCCAACAAGGTTATGTTCACCCACTTTTCCACTCCATTTTGTTGATGGGAGTATGAAACCATGAATTTTTTCTTGATTCCTTCTCATTGAAAAAAAAGTATCAAAATCCTCACTTGAATATTTTCCACCACTGTCAATCCTCAAACACTTTATCTTATTTCAAGATTCCATCTTCATCCATGCTTTGAATGTTTTGAAGACTTTAAAAACACATGATTTAATCTTGATTGGGTACACCTAATATCTCATGAAATAATCATCAATGAATTATATAAAGAACCTTTCTCTTCCAAGGGATATAAATAGTGCTTTCCTAATATTAGAATGGATCAACTCTAAGATATCTTTGCTCCTCATTGTCGTTGTCACAATATTCAACCAATGTTGGTTGAGAAAATCATAATTCTCCCAAAATGGAAAGGATACCTTTTTAATCTATGAAGAAACTTATGTTCATTAAGAATCATCAAGCATCATTCGAACATAAGACTAATCATTTGATACCATGACTTCCTCAATGCTTTTGTTTAGGTAGTTAACAGGAAAACTATTGTAATGTCTGAGAAATTCCATATAATTTTTTTAAATTATATGGAATTATTTTGAGATCGAAAAATCTAATGGCGCGCGATTCTGAGGCCTAAGGTGCCCAGAATGATCCGTTGAAGTTTTGTTAAGATTTAATTAGCCCATGTAACCAGTTTTCCTAAAAAAGTGGAAAAATTTTAAACGGTTACTCAAATTACAAATATTAGGGCATTGTTGTGATCAGAATGACAGGTTTACCCTAGGCATGGCTTATGTTTAGTCGGTGCGGGCCTCCTATGAGAAAACATTAAAATGGAATAACTGTAAATAAAATTATTAAATAAAATTATTTTATTTTTCAAATTATTATAACTCAGGAACGTTAACTCGGATTATAAATATAAGACCACCACTAGACTCGTGAGGGTGTTCTCTCTTTAGGAATATACTAACATTGGCCGGCGCGGGCCACCAGTGAATGTTAGTCTTTGGTCGTAAATAAAATAATTAAGTGACAATTATTTTGTTGTAAAATCCATAACCATTTAATAGTAAATCGGAATGGAAATTTGAGAGTAATGTTGGGTTCGTTGGGGTGTGTTACAATTAGGCAGATCCTAACCTCAACCGGCGCGAGTTGATTGTGACTGTTAATAATTTTCCAATCTTTTTTGGGTACATTCAGTAAATGTGTGAGCGGTGATTACAAACTTTTGAACAGTTGATCGGCTTAAAAATATGAGGGCATCGTTGAAACTGTAGTGCCGAGATTCGGGTAAGAGAGGTATAACTTCAACCACAGTAGGTCAGGTGAAAAAGATATTTTTTTGGACTTTTGAATGATTAATAAAATAACATGTTTTTTTATTTTATTTTATTTCTTTCCTCCAACGGACGAATGACGCTGGAAGGACCAATGATGTGCCAAGCCAACAAATGGATTAACTCTTCTTTTCTTGTAACCACGCCATTGGAAATATGGGAGGTTCATTAATTAAATGAACCTCATTAATTCCTTGAGCGTTATACACTCCTTCTCCTCTCCTATATATATAGAGCTCGGGGAGGGGTGTTGGCCCGACTTCACAAAATGGTGAACCTCTGACAAAGTACCACGACGCCAACCACCAGGAGGATGAGACTGGTTCCAACAAGCAGTGATGAGCGCCACTGAGTCACGAACCGATGCCAATGATAAAGGAGGTTCCGTCGACCGTCGTCAGCGGACGTCTCTTCCTAGTATAAGGTTATTTTCAGATGTTCATTTTTGTTTCCCTCTTCCACATTCATGAAATTATACAAAGAACAAAGGTCAACCGACTAATAGGTTGACCCGCGATTCATCCGTCATTGCGGTAGGTTATTGCAGGTAATCTTCTAGGATTAATATTGTATTCAATACAACTATTTATTGAACTCCCTTAATATCCTTCATATTGCGAGCTAATGCGGAGGTTGTGGGCCTAACAAACCTAGGTCGAACCCTTCTCTATCTTTCTTTCCTTTCACCGCCTCGGAAGACCACGAACACGTCGACGCACGATGCCAGAGGAGGGTCATGGCTCGTCAGCTGTGGAAAACGGAGGAGGCGGCCGGCACGACGGACGACCGCCAGAAGGAAGGGGACGAGACCGCCGCTCCGCCGATGTATGGAAGCTGCGGTGGAGGCCGAACCCACCTCTGGAGGGTTCTGCGGCACCGACACGGTGCCCCCACCTCACCAAATGAACGACCTCCGGGCCTTTCAGGAATCCGGGTGACCGGGGGGTTACACCCCCCTGCATCAGACTGGACTGGTTTGAAGCCCTCGGAGCAGGCCGCCACCATCGATTTGGGGCACCACCCTCAAACCGGGCCGCCGCCCTCGGATCGAGTTGCCGCCCTCGAGTTGGGATGCCACCCTCGGACCGAACTACCTCCCTCGGAGTGGGCCACCGCCCTCGCACCGGGCCCCCGCCCTCGCAACGGGCCCCCACCCTCGGAATGGGCTGACGCTGTCACACCGGGCTGCCACCCTCAGACCAGGCTGCCACACTTGAAGCAGGCTGCCTCCCCAGAATTGGTCGCCACGCCATGCGGGTCGTGCTACCACTTTGCGGGTTGCCCCCTTGCGGGCCGCCCAATTCTAGCCGGGCCGCCCCCCTTGCGGGATAGACCAAACATTGGCCATCGAGCCGAGTCCACCCCGACCCATCATGTCAAGTCCACCCCGACCTAGCCCAGAGCATGTCGGGCCGGGTCGGTCCAACCAGGTCAGACCAGACCCAGGCCCTACCGGACCCTGGAACACTTAAAGCAGCATATCTTGCGAACTGGACGTCTGTTTGATGAACCGTCTACAGCGTTGGGATCCATGGACCAAGAAGGTCCTTTTGATATTATCCAATTAAGTTTTTAGATAGTTTATGTATGGACGGTTCGGATTGAACCCAAATCCAACCGGACCCTCGAAGCTAAAACACTTATAAGTCACAGACCAGGCATCGGATTGACGTGCCATATATCACGTTGGAACCCTTACGACGAGGCGGTCCATTGAGTTATTCTTTTGTGGAGCTTAGTGGTGGTTTAGGTATGACTGATATCTCAAGGGGAAGATTCTACGGTACTTGAGCGTACTAGCACCACTACAAAAACGTGCATTATCAGTTCTCAAAACGGGCTATATCAGCGCTAAAAAAGCGCTATAAATCTTAGAGATGATATAGGGGGTCCCCTTTTTCAGTGCTTTTTTAGAACTGAAAAAGGTATCTTTTATCAGTGCTAAAAATACGCTGATAAAAGGAACATTTATCATTGATAAAAGAGTGCTGATAAATGTAAATTTTATCAGTGCTAAGAGAGCACTGATAAAGGCTTCCTTTATCAACACTCTGTTAGCGCTGATAAATGTTTATTTTATGTGCGCTTTTTTAGCGCTGATAAAGGATTCTTTTATCAGCACTAAAAAATCACTGATTAAAGCCATGCCTAATATAAAAACAATTTCTATAGCAGCACACCCAAACAGCACCTACAAATAATTCAGCATCTCAATATGCATACCCATACAAAATTAACACATGAATCATAATATAATTACACCAAGTATACCCATACACCATTAAAGAATAATTTTTATGTTAATTAAATAAATAAAGCGGTCTATTCGGAATTCAAGGTGTTGGGGAGGTTGTTCGGGGGTTTCGGGTGGCTGTCCAAAGGGGTAGGGGTTGTCCGGGGGGATGGGGGTGTCCAAGGGGTGTGGTTGTAGACTAAGAGGTCGGGGGCTCTCCAAGGACGGTGTTGGTGTCCAGGGGGGTGGGGGTGTCTAGGTGGTGGGGTGGTGTTCAGGAGGGGGGTTTCCAGGTGAGGGGGGCTGTCCAGGGGGGCTGGTGTCTAGGGTGTCGGGGGGGGCTTTCTAGGTTGTGGGTGGGGTTTTCAGGGGTGGGGTGGTCCGGGGGTTTGGTGGGGATGTCCAAGGGGAGTGGGGTGGTGTCCAGGAGGGTGGGATGGGTGAGTCCAGGGGGATCGAGGTGTTTAGGGGGTGGGGTGTCCAGGGGGTGGGGGCGGTCCAGGGTGTTGGTAGGGCTGTCCATGGGGGTGAGGTGGTGTCCAAGGAGGGGGGTGTTCAGGTGGGGGTGTATATGGGGTGTCCAAGTGGGTGGACTGGTGTCCAGGGTGACGGGGGGCTTTCTAGGGGGTGGTGGGATGTCGGAGGGGGGGTCCATGGGGTTGGTGGGGCTGTCCAAGGGTGGTGGGAAGGTGTCTGGGAGGGTGGGGGTTATCGTACATGGGTGGGGGTGTCCAGGGGGTTTGGTGTATGTAGGTGGTAAGGTGGTGTCATGTAGGGGTGGGGTGTTATCTAGGGTGGGTGGTGGTTGTCCAGGGGGTGGGGGTATCTGGGGGGCTGGAGGGGCTGTCCGAGGTGGGGGAGGGGGGGATTTCCATGGGCGTGTCTTTGGAGGGAGGGGTGTCCATGGGGTTGAGGGTGCTTCCCAGGGGGTTGAGGGGGCTTTCCAGGGGGAGGGGGTGTCCAGAGGGGTGGGTGTGTCTAGGGGGGGTTGGTGTCCATGGGGGTGGGCGCTGTGTAGGGAGTTGGTGGGGTTGACTCTTACATGTCACAAAGGACCCATGGATCATTCTCATAAAGGAGCAAGACAATCCAAATGCATTTGGTCAGATTTTCACAGGTCAGTTGTTTGTTTCACTTAAAATTTTGTCCAATTTAAATAGAAGAGAGACCCTTTGAGTGGTATAGACCACACAATGCCTCGGATTGAAGTGTGTATTAATCGTACAGGTCACAAAGGACCTGTGGATAATTTTCCTAAAAGTTCAATACAATCTGAATGCGTTTGTTAGAATTTTCATAGGCCAGTTGTGGTTTTCACTTAAAATTTTGTCCATTTCAAACAAAATTGAGACCCTTTGAGTGATACCTGCCACACGGTGCCTCAGATTGAGGCAGGGATGAACCTTTCACATCAAAAAGGAATCTTGAATCATTCTTCTAAAGGTTCAAGACAATTTGAATGCATTTGGTTGAATTTTCATAGGTCAGTTTTTTTTTCAATTAAAAATATGTCCTTTTTATAAAAATAACTGAGTTCCGTTGAGTGGTACCTGCCACAATATGCCTCGAATTGAGGTAGGGATGAATCTTTCATGTCTCTAATGCACTCTTGGATCATTATCTTAATGGATCAACACAATATGATTGCATTTTTTTAGATTTCCGTAGGTCAGTTGTTGTTTTCACTTAAAAATCGGTCCAATTTAAATAGAAGAGATACCCTTTGAGTGGTACCAGTCACACCATGCCTCATATTGAGGCGTGGATGACTCATGAAAATCCCCAATGCACCCATAGATCATTCTCTTAGAGGATCAAGACAATCTAAATTCGTTTGGTTGGATTTCAGTAGGTCAGTTGTTGTTTTCACTTAAAAAATTTGTCCATTTCAAACATAAGAGAGACCCTTTGAGTGGTACTGGCCACACCGTGCCTTGGATTGAGGCGGGGATGACTCTTTCACATTTCAAATGACCCGTGGATCATTCTCATAATTGATCAAGACAATCCCAATGAATTTGGTCGGATTTCCGTAGGCCTGTTGCTGTTTTCACTTAAAATTCATTCCATTTTAAACAAAAGACAAAGCCTTTGAGTGGTATCGGAAACATCATGCCTCAGATTGAGGCATGGATTTCTCTTACATATCAGAAAGGGGCCATGGATCATTCTCATATTGGATCAAGAAAATCTAAATTCCTTTGGTCAGATTTCATAGGTCAGTTGTTGTTTTCACTTAAAATTGTGTCCAATTTAAACAGATGAGTGACACTTTGAGTGGTACCAGCCACACTGTGCCTTGGATTGAGGAGGGGATGACTTGTACACATCAAAAAGTTCTCGTAGATTTTTCTCCAAAAAAATCAAGATAGTCCTAATGCATTTGGTTGAATTTTCGTAGGTCAGTTGTTGCTTTCACTTAAAAATTTGTCCTTTTCAAACAATAGTGAGACCCTTTGAGCGGTACTGGCCACACTGTTCCTTGGATTGAGGCGAGGATTACTCTTGCATGTCCCCAACGCACTGGTGGATTGTTATCTTAAAGTATCATGACAATCCGAATGCATTTGGTTGAATTTCCGTAGGTCAGTTGTTGTTTTCACTTAAAAATTTGTCCATTCCAAACAAAACTGAGACCCTTTGAGTGGTACGAGCCACACCATGCCTCGGATTGAGTCGGTGATGAATTTTTCACTTCCCAAAGGACCCTTGTATCGTTATAATAAAGGATAAAGACAATTCGAATGTGTTTGGCCGAATTTCCGTAGGTCAGTTGTTGTTTTCACTTAAAAATATGTCCATTTTAAACAAAAGTGAGATCCGTTGAGTGGTTCCGGCCACACTGTGGCTAGGATTGAGAAGGGGATGACTCATGCACGTCCCCAAAACACCTGTGGATCATTATATTAATGAATCAACACAATTCGAATGCGTTTGGTCAGATTTCCGTTGGTCACTTGTTGTTTTAACTTAAAAATCAATGCAATTTAAATAGAAGAGAGACCCTTTGAGTGGTATCGACCACACCGTGCCTCAGATTGAGGTGGGGATGACTCTTGCACATCCCCAACACAACCATGGATCGTTATCTTAAGGTATCAGACAATCCGAATGTTTTTGGTCATATTTCTGGTGGTCAGTTGTTGTTTTCAATCAAAATTGGGTCCATTTTAACGAAAAGGGAGACCCTTTGAGTGGTACCGGCCACACTGTGCCTCGTATTGACATGGGGATGACTCTTTCACATCAAAAAGGACTCATGGATTGTTCTAATAAAGGATAATGACAATCTGAATCTGTTTGTTCAGATTTCCATAGGTCAGTGGTTGTTTTCACTTAAAATTATGTCCATTTTAAACAAAAGAAAGGCCCTTTGAGTGGTATAGGTCACACTGAGCCTTGAATTGAGGAGGGGATGAATCATGAATTTCTCAATGGAACTTTGTATTGTTCTCCTAAATGATCAAGACAATCCTAAAGCTTTTGGTCAGATTTCTGTAGGTCAGTTGTTGTTTTCACTTAATGATCTATCCATTTTAAATAGAAGAGAGACCCTTTGAGTGGTATCGGCCACACCATGCCTCAGATTGAGGTGGGGTTTACTCTTACACATAAAAAGGACCCATTTATCTTTCTAGTAATGGACCAAGACAATATGAATGTGTTTGGTCAGATTTTTGTATGTCAGTTGTTGTTTTAACTTAAAATTGTGTCCAATTTAAACAGAAGAGAGACACTTTGAGTGGAACCGGCCACACCATGCCTCAGATTGAGGTGGGGATGACGCGTCATGTCAAAAAGGACCCTTGTATCATAATCCTAAAATATCAATACAATCCAAATTCGTGTGGTTGAATTTCCATAGTTCAGTTGTTGTTTTCACTTAAAATTTTGTCTACTTTAAACAGAAGTGAGACCCTTTGAGTGGTACTGGCCCCACCATGCCTTATATTGGGGATGGGATGTTTTACACATCAAAAAGGACCTGTGGATCGTTCTCCTAAAATATTAAGAAAATCCAAATGCGTTTAGTTGAATTTCCGTATGTCTGTTGTTGTTTTCACTTAAAATTTTGTCAATTTCAAACAAAAGTGAGACCCTTTGAGTGGTTCAAGCCCCTCCATTCCTCAGATTGTGGTGGGGATAACTCATGAACGTCCCCAATGCACTAATGGATCGTACTCTTAATGGATCAACACAATCCGAATGCGTTTGGTAAGATTTTCTTAGGTCATTTGTTGTTTTCACTTAAAAATGTGTCCAATTTAAACACAAGTGAGATCCTTTGAGTGGTACCGGCCACACCGTTCCTCGAATTGAGGTGGGGATGACTCATGCATGTCCCTAATGCACCCTGGGATCATTATCGTAAAGGATCAACGTAATCAGAATGTGTCTGGTCAGATTTCAGAAGGTTAGTTGTTGTTTTCACATAAAAATCGGTCCAATTTGAACAAGAGATAGACCCTTTGAGTGGTACCGGCCACACTGTGCCTCATATTGAAGTGGGAATCACACTAGCACGTCCCCAACTCACCCATGGATTGTTATCTTAAAGGATAAATACAATCCAAAAGCATTTGGATGGATTTCCGTAGGTCAGTTGTTGTTTTCACTTAAAATTGTGTCCATTTCAAACAAAAAGAGACCCTTAGAGTGGTACCAGCCACACCGTGCCTCAGATTGAGGCAGTGATGACTCATGTAGGTCAAAAAGGACAATTGGATTGTTCTCATAAAGGATCAACACAATCTGAATGCGTTGGTTTGGATTTTCATCTGTCAGTTGTTGTTTTCACTTAAAAATTTGTCCATTTTAAACTGAAGAGAGACCCTTTTAGTGGTACCGGCCACAACATGACTCGGATTGAGGCGGGGATGACTCATGCACATCCCCAACGCTCCCTTGGATCATTATCCTAATGGATCAAGATAATATGAATTCTTTTGGTCGAATTTCTGAAGGTCAGTTGTTGTTTTCACATAAAATTATGTCCATTTCAAAAAAATGGAGACCCTTTGAGTGGTATTGACCACACAGTGCCTCAGATTGAGCCTGGGATGACTCGTGTATGTCACATAGGACTCGTGTATTGTTCACCTAAAGGATCAAGACAAGTAGAATGCGTTTGGTCAAATTTCCGTAGGTTAGTTGTTGTTTTCACTTAAGAATATGTCCATTTTAAACAAAAGTGAGATCCTTTGAGTGGTACCGGTTACACTGTGCCTTAAATTGAGGAAGGGATGACTCGCGCATGTCTCCAATGCACTCGTCGATCGTTCTCTTAAAATATAAACACAATATGAATGCATGTGGTCAGATTTCTCTAGGTTGTTTTTTGTTTTTAGTTAAAAATCGGTCACATTTAAACAGAAGAGATACCCTTTGAGTGGTATCGGCCACACCGTGCCTCGAATTGAGGCGGGGATGACTCGTGCATGTCCCCAACTCACCCGTTGATTGTTCTCTTAAAGTATAAAGACAATCCAAATGCATTAGATGGGATTTCTGTAGTTCATTTGTTGTTTTCACTTAATAATTTTTATATTTTAAACAAAAGAAAGGCCCTTTGAGTGGTTCATCATTCTTTCATGTTGTTGGTGTATATCATCTGTTAAAATGCTAAATTGACTCATTAAGGAAAGGATATTTTATTTAATAACAATTACAATATTCCAACGAACATTTACATACAATAATGTGTCATCTTTGGATCCCCTAAACCCCTCACAATAATTACCGCCAATTGTACACATCCGAAAGTTATATCTTCATGTTATTTGTGTAAAATATGTCATCAGGTATGCGGCCCACTCGTTTTTGAACATATATATATCGTCTTGTGAGTATGAGGCTTTTCAGCAGTCATAGTAGTACTGCAAAAAATAAAAATAAATAATTAATAAATAAATAAAATCAACTATTAGTTTTTTTTTTTGAAAATACCTCTTTAGGGATTCTTGTTTATTGATTAAAAACGTTCTCCTTCATAAATTTACAAACATAATAACCGCAATCATTAACGTTTGTTTGTTTTGGGAACAACAAAAAATTTGATCATTAGAAGAATAAGAACCTTCTGTTGAGATGTGTTTGGAGAGTGAACTTTTATTATATATACCCTGATATTTGTCCAGACATAGTACTTTCTCGCCTTCTTATGCTTAGCACTTGTCCTCATTCCTTTTTTAAACGATAATTATACACAACCCTATCATAATAGAATCCTCTGTAAAAGAAAATATAAATTATATTACTTGATGTTTAGACCTAAAACGTAGGATTTAGTGTCTTACAGATTCAAAACTCCATCATGTGTGGTCGGTTTGATGGATATCCTTGATTTGAATCAAGAAAATAAATATTTGGTGCATCCAAGTTCACTGCAATTAGCATCCAATGTTGCAAAAAACACAAAAATGAATAAGTAATAAAAGAAGTCAAAATATAATTGATATTATTTAATCATAGTGTTTTACCCCTGTATAGTTGGTATTAATAAGAGTCTTTCATCTGTAATCATTCTTTCAAATGTTTTCAATAAGACATTCACTATTTCATTCTTTTTTGATGGCTCTATTTTCGTCAGATGGGATGATGTGGTATGAGGACTAATGAGTCCAAATCATGTCTCATGTGAAAATTCCTTTAACAGCTTTTCATATATACGTCTGTCAACAATATAAAATGCATTTAGTCATAATTTTCACATTAGATTAGCTTTTAGTAAATCAATTCACGGAAACGTACCTCATATATACATTTACAACTATAACACATAGCCAACTGTTTTCAAGGATCTCATTTACATTTTCAGCAGCAATGAAATCTTGACTTTCCACATCGTATATATTCTCTTCGAAACCACTATATGAAAACTACCACCTCTAAGCTTTGTATACACATGAGCCTTCAATGCTAGTAAATGTGGATAGAGAACATGTGGTGTTATTGTGCTTTCAGTAGCTCCTTGGGATCAGTTGGTCGATCCTTTAGATAGTTTTCAGATGATGTTTCTCACCCCTTTCCCTTTCTCCATCTATAATAACATTCATTGGTTCGGACCATTTTTTATTAATTATTAATGGTTTAGATTGAAAAAAAGGAAATAAATACCTCTTTGGCAGAATGTACTCTTACAAGTTGTGATGACCATGAAATGAATTTCCCAATAGCCTTTTCGACTGTATGAATATCATCTTCATCAAGTGGAATAGATAGCTCTGCGTTTGGCTCATGAGCTACAACAGTTATCACTTTCATATGATCTTTCAGAAGCGATCTATTATGCAGCGTTTCATCTGGGATGTTGAACATTATAGCTCTCACTACATGGTGATAGGTGGATGTTGACAGATATAAATCACAATCATTATCACCCTCTATAAGATCAGTACATGAAAAAGTATCAGTGTTTGCCTGATTCATATTTCATGGAACAATTATTAGAATATTGTTTACCACGGCTAATTTATCTCTTTTAGGGTAATGGCTTGCCTCAAATCTTGTGGGGGTGGGGCGAGATCATCAAGCGCTGGTTGTTCCTGAGTTGTGTCTTCTCCTTTCTTCCCACCCATAAAAGTTTCTATCAACTCTCTCTGCCATTGCAATCTTTCTTCATGGGTTTCTATTTTTTTCTCATTTTTTTCAATGTTTCATCTCAATCATCCGTTTTTTCTTCTCCTCAAAATATACTCAGGGTGTCACCCCAAACCCCGCACCCCTGACACGACCGTATTTTTCAAGCTACTTCAAAGCCATCGATAATAGTTCTGCATCCACTATAGGAGTAGCTGATTCCTGTTACTATTAGATATAGGAAAATAACTAAATATTTTTATGTAATAGAAATTTAAAACAAATCTTTTTTATCGTCGTTTTATACTTACACAAATTTCCCACACTTTTTGTGTGTTCTCATCTACTAGCTTCCCTTCCTTATCCACATGTGCCTCCTTCCAATTCACATGACGTGGGATGGAAGTGTATTTGGTTTTAGACTCATCAATATACATATAAACATAGAATGATAATTATGATGTTCTTTGTTGGAACCTAACAATATTACTATAAATTTAAAATACGTACCATTTTCTTTTCTAGTGAAGCGTACCCCATCCTTGCTTTGCGATAGCGGTATATTGGTTTTGATGTACGTTTCTTATTTTCTTTACAAAGTTGTTGTTTCATAAATGAAATATTGACAATCAACGTGATGAATACATGCATCCTCAAACAATTTATTATCACCCACAATGTACCTGAAACTTCTCATCCCCATGGAGGCCAATAAATGCATCCCGTGCTTTTTGGGATATCAGGTGGTTGTAGATAATGGGTGGGTGCGGGATTATTTTACCTTTGGAATCTTTCAGGTGACATCTTGTTAAAATAGTGCGAAAACCTCTATGAATCCTTCCTACAAGCCATAGTACATAATCCGTGTGTGAATCATCTACAATAAATGTATTCTTCTAGAGATTGAGAAGAGTAAGACATTGTTTCATTATTTTAGTTGCTAGTAAATTAAAGAAATAAATTCATAATGTTACAGTAATTTATTCCCAGATCTCAGCTTTCATCCCAGACACAACATGGTGTCATGAATCTATGTCAATCTGCACGCATTGTCGAAGGACAACTCTAATGTAACTACTAATCATAGCCTTGTCTGGATTCAAATATTGGTCTCATGCATTACATTTGACGTCAAATTTGATGCCTTTTCTTTTCTTCTTAATATCAATGGCTATCACCATCAAACTACGATGCACCTGTGTTTTCTGCAACGTTGATCCATCATTCCTGACCATTTCATAGATATCAACATCATCTATATGTTCATCTGAAATGGTTTCAAAGACATATGATGATGGTTGTTGGACCTCAACACTAGGAGTAGCATGAGCTGCAGGAGTCGCAGCAGCAGGAGCAGTAGGGGCAGTAGCAGCAGCAGCAGCAGCAGCAGCAGCCACAGTTGCAGCCTGAGAGACATGTTCAGCCTCAAGGATAGGAGCACCAAATTGTGCAGAAGTCATTATCTGCAAACGGGGTTGAACAGTTAATTTATATTACATAAATTTAGTAATGATAATATATTAACATGAGATAACAAGATCTATATTACAAACAAAATATAACCTATTTTTTGAACACTCTTTCTTTTTTTCAAAGGCTAACGGGATTTTTCACCTCTATCGATTATCCAAATCCCATCATTGTGGTCTCATCTAACATACAAAGAATCATCTACATTGGGACCACTCCAAAATTATTGCAACGTACCACTGAAAGAATCATCCTCAACTAAATTTTCATCTAATCCTTTAGTAGTTTTTGACACTAACAGAACAATCAACCACTTTCAGTTTGCGGGGTCTGGAACATAAAAAACATGTACTGCTTGTGATGCCATTATAAACAGTTCGTCTTTGTATCCTTCTTTACTAAAATCAACTTTCACAAATCCCCATTCATCTATTTTAACACCGCTGTCATTATCAACCCATTTGCATTGAAAAATCGGCAATTGGATGTCATATAATACAACACCCATATTAGTTTGATAATGCCAAAGTATGACATATTTCCATAAATTGGATTTATGTCCATACTTCCAAAAACATGCATCATTTCAACCACTACTGTAACTCCATTATTTTTTAGGGTACTATCTTCATCATGTTCATTTGTATAGAATGTATAACCATTAATTACATAACCACTGTAAGATAATACATACACACTTGGTCGAGCGGCTAGCCATCGAAGTCGTTCTAAAATTGAATTCGTATTTTCATCCAACTGCTTAAAAATATGTTCTGAAACCATCCTATAAACAGGTGATTATGTGTATTTGATAACCATTTTTCAGCCCTTGATGAATTCAACTTCCTAAGAATTTCATTGTGAGTTTCAATATATAGAGAAACCGCCCAACTGTTATGAAAAACATAAATGTGGGCCTGCTCCCGATCTATAATACAGATTGTCACAACATCTCTTCCAAAAATTCCCTCACCCTCAATGTGTCCAGTGTGATGAGATTTTGGAAGACCAGTGCTTTCCACATCAGATGGGTATTCGGTAAAAATTTCAATGGCTTAATCAACAATATATCTCTCCTCTATACAACCATCTGGCCGACTTTGATTTTTGACATAACCTTTCAAAATATTCATATATAGTTCAATAGGATACATCCATATATAGTGCATAGGACCACAAAATCGAATCTCTCTCACCAAGTGAATCATCAAATGAACAATTATATAAAAGAATGTCTGTGTGAAGAACATTTCTACTTCAGATAATACGATGACAATTTCGTTTTCCATAGCTGGCAATTTCGCCGGGTCTAAAATTGTGCTACATATAGCTTTGAAAAAGAAATAATTCTTGATTAATGTATGAACAACATTCTTGAGGAAAATTGTACGTAATGATATAGGAATTATATCATGCATCAAAACATGTAAGTCATGTGATTTCAAACCTTTTAACATCAAATCATTCATTGACACAATTTTCTTGATATTAGATGAATACCCTTATGGAACCTTTACATCATTAAAGAAGTTGAAAAATTGGTATCTCTCCTCCCTATAATGAGTATATGCAGCTGGAGGAAGAAACATTCGATTTTCACCCTTCACGGGAGCCAACTCTTCTTGTATTCCCATGTCAACCATGTCCAACCATGCCTAAATTCCATCCTTTGTTTTGCCAGGGGCGTTTAGAAACATTCTGATAAAACAGTCACATACATTTTTTTCCACATGCATCACATCAAGAATATTTCTGACGTACAAACAATTCCAGTATGGTAATTCAAAAAAACTGATCTCTTATTCCAACTGATTTTTATAAGGTTTTTCGAAAATGGTCTACCAAAAATAGTGTTCACATCATGTAATTTCTCAAACATTTAATCACCTGTTAGTGGAGACGGTGCTACGCATTTTTCTGAACTTCCATTGAATGATGTCATCCAAGATCAATACTTATGATGAAGAGGATAAAACCAATGATGTCCTAGAAACACATATTTTGATGAATGTTTCAACATAATTGATTTTTGTCTTCTTCTCACACGGGACACCCTTGAGTTATTTTAATGCTATAGCCTGGAAAATTTCTATAAGCAGGGAAATCATTTATTGTCCCATACAACATCTCTCTCAATGTGAAGTATTCAATTTTATACGAATCATACAACATAACACCTGAATCCCAAAATAACTTCAAACCATCGTCAAATAAGCCAAATAAACATCAATATCATTACCTGGTTGTTTTGGTCATGATATAAGAATAGATAACATGATGAATTTCCGCTTCATGCATAACCAAGGTGTAAAGTTCTAATTTACCAACATAACATGCCATGTACTATGAGTGATGGTTTGAAAACCAAAAGGATTTAACCCATCTATAGATAACGCAAGAAGAAGGTTTCTCGGCTCTTTAACAAATTAAGGATACTCAATATTAATTTTCTTCCATTGAGGAGAGTCAGTTGGATGACGTAATTTCCCATTTTTATTTCCTTTATCTGTTGTTTCCCTCGGAATTCGTGGATGACCTCCTGGATGGGAGATTCAAACGTTCTGATCGGTTTCTAGCGGGTTTGTTCATAGAACCGGAAACATCCAATGATTCCACATCCATTTGGACCTACTTTCCAAAGGTAGCCGCTCATTAGCTTGTGGACTGATGAGGCTTAGGAATTTGCATTGGTCGAGAGGATGGTAGGTCAGACCCATCACACCTTTTTGAGGGGAATTATTGTCTATTCCGGGACTCTCTTTATAGATTTAAGTTATGTTCGTTAATCCTTATTATATTACCAAGTATAAAATGAGCTTTCCTTCATTTTAACAATCAATGATTAAATATGTAAGAAATTTAGAGATTCTTTTATATATATTCGAGGTTCTTCATTGATAGAGAATCATCTATATCTATTTAGAGATTCTTGGTCAATGGTATCCTTAAAAATATTTATATAAAAGTCTTTTGGTTATTATGATGACTAGGCTGGTTTTAAAGCCACTCATTGGGGCACTTGAAGTTTACTGTCATTTAGAAGGACATGAATTATTTCAAAGATGGGATCGAACCCATAGATGGGATACCTATGTATCCTTTGTTTTGGAAAGGGAATCAGAACCCACGTTGTTCGAATAAGGGTATGATGTTTATGATTGATGGCTCAAAGCATGATGTCACAATTACTTTTACACTCTAAGCTCATGTGAGTCATGCTCGGTGTGAGAAACAAGAGGTATTGGTAAAAATTAGACAATTGTGCCATGAAAGATGCAATCATAAGAAATGGTTTGGAGCTTATGTATGTATGACTTCCCAGAGGATTTACATTAGGGAGAAAATCCAGGAACAGGTTCCATAAACGTATATGTGCTTCATGGAGATTTGAATACTCTAACTTGGGACTTATTCCTGAAAAGGAATCCCGAATTAAGAGAGGATTGATATCATGGGTTTTACTCCTAAGAAGGAATCCCCGATCAAATGTAAATTAGGACTGGTTAAATAGAATTTAAGGGACTTGGGGCTTATTCTTGAAAAAGGAAGCCCAGGATTAGGACTGGGACTTATTCCTGAAAAGGAGACCCAGGATAGGGGACTTGGGGCTTACTCCTGAGAAGGAAGCCCAAAATTATGACTAGGACTTATTCCTGAAAAGGAGACCCAGGTTAAGGATTAAGGTTTGGGGCTTACTCCTGAAAAGGATGCCCAAATTAGAGGACTTATGACTGGGGGTTATTCCTGGAAAGGAGACCCAGGTTAAGGATTCTCCTATCTTAAAGGATGAGGTTCAATTAATGAACTCTCCATATTTAGTAACATAAGGATATTTAAATCACTAGGTATTGAGAGATATTCCACATAATTCCTTTCAGATAAAGAAATCAAATCAAGAAATCATGCCATAAATGGATTTGAAGAGTGTCTTGAAGACTAAAACTTAAAAAGGAAAGGTAATGGATAAAGAGGGGTGAAATGGGCAAGAAATGCACCCAAAAAGGAAGGGGCACACAAGTCATGGAAGATGCACAAGTATTGCGGGGGCGCGCAAGTATTGGTCGCGCAGGTATACCTCCGCGACATGTGGTGTACTTGCGCGATGGTCAACCAGCATTGAAATACTTGAGCGACTCTTTATTAAAGCCTTTAGAATTCTCTTGAGGTTCTTCCAGAAAAGGGAAGAGCATGTTCTATCGAAGGAATAAGGTTGCGCGCAAGTGGGACCACTTCCCTTAAGGACTTGCCACTCAGGCGCGCAAGTGTTGATGAGTTTCAACACTTAGTCCTTCCTCCCTCTCTTTAGATCTTCCGTTCTAGGTAATAAATTACCATAAAAAGTGTTCCGGAAGCTTTGAGAAGAGACTTGGGCGTTGGGAGCTTCAATCTGAGTTTCTGAAAAAAAGATCCTCTCGAATGGGGGGCCCACAGGTTCTATTTATAGGCAGGAGAAGACCTCGGGCGGTTACCGGGCGGTTATCAATTAGGTCGCGCAAGTCACTTGCGCGCCAAGGTGCATCGTGCAAGTCCACTTGCGCGACCATGAGGAAACTTACGCGGCATATGGGCAATGTTTTCCCTGTTCATCCCTTTGCCGATTTTTGATGTTTTCTTCAATGGTTGAATCACTTTCTGCTCTTATATTCCCCTTTTCCGATCTTTAGATTCTGTGACGAAAGGAGCGTCAAAAAAAGTCCCCCCTCAGAGTTGGATCCGGAGAGAAATGAGGATTTGACTCTGAGGAAATCGAATACATCCGAAAGAAAAGGGGGCGCGCAAGTCTTAATGGCGCAGAGGCGACGCACATGTTCTCTCCGTGCAGGCCTTAAGTGCACTGGGTACGGCGCGCAGATAGGCTTCCTGGCCTATAAATACACATCTTTTGGTCGTGTATATCATCTGATCCCAAATTTCTCGATTGTCATCCCAATTTTTTATACTAGGGTTTGGTGGTATTGTTTATGAAAAGATCCACGCCACGGTGAAACGGATCCTTTTCAGGAGGGAGCAGGCTAAAAAAAGTCACAAAGATTTGATCAGAGTGAAACTGTCAGTCAACATAGGTGAATTTGAGGCTGCGGTATCCCAAGCTGAAGCTGATTATGCTGCCAAGATGAAGGAGCTGAAGCATTAAATCAAAGAACAAGTTGTCCAGCAGGTGCAACTCTAGCAACAGTGAGATGATGTTATTGGGGAACTTGATCAGCTTAATAAATCATTGGATGAAACTCATATGAATGGCATGAAATCCATCGCAGATTCTAAGAAGGCACTTCATCAAGGTGAAAAGAGTGAAGCTGGTCAAGTGCACGAGCTTCAAGTAACTGCTGATAAATCTCAGGATTCTGTAAATTAAATGAAGAGTTATGTTTAAAGCCTCTTGTAATTCTTTGAAAAAGAGAAGAGACTCCAGTCTGTGGATGTTCTTCTAACTCTTGTGTATCAATGAAAAACACTTTCATCTTCAATCATTTGTACCTGCATTCTTTCACTACCTGCTTCAAATTTACTTAAGCCAATGGGCTTAGTAAGCATAGTTTGATTTTTACTAGGATTATTAGAAATAACCCTATAAACCTTGAATCTTTTAATTGCTCAATATTACCTAAATCATACAGGATGTATGTTTAGTGAGCTGGAACTTGACTTTTATTCAGAGTTCCTTTGCCTTTTGTGGGTAGTTTAAAGTCATGCATGTCGGACATAAAGGGGCTAATGTTTAAGGTCGAAATATCTTTGACCAAAATGGATTAAAATTGATTCAATGCCTTAACAATTTGTCTGAAAACATATTACCATACTCAAGTATGAGGGAAAATATGTAAACTATGGCTTAAGAATATTTGAATCTGAGGAATGATATGAAAAAGAGATAAAAGGCATTAAAAGAAGTAGTTTCCAAGAATGAAGTTACTATTATTTGACAAAAACCCGTCAGGGGGTTGAATTATGCAGGGCCACCTAAGGGAATTGGCTGCATGGTCAAATAAATAGCATCTTTCAGCTGACAAGTCTGTTATGTAGACGGTTTATGCAAGGCCACCTATGGGCACGTACTGCATAGTCAGGCAAAAAGAACTCTCAGAAATTTACTTTCCTAGTGCTAAAAGCCAGTGAAAGTTTATAGAGATTCAAATTTTCTAAAGTATAGAGTTTGTTGTATGGAAAGAGGTACTTGAATATGGAGAAGATATTTCCAGACAAGATTATCGAATAACTGGATGAATATCACTCCTACGAAGGACTGACCCAAACATAGGGAAGAAGAATAAACCATAGACTTGAATAATTTCAGATCATGAAAAAGGATATGGGACAAATATGTTAAGGATGGCTATTTTTTGCGGATCCCTACATACTGTCGTTTAAGACAAATAAGGACAAAAGAGGCATTCTTCCCAAGAATGAAGTTACCAACATTTAACAAACCCGTTAGGGGGTTGAATTATGCAGGGCCACCTAAGGGCATTGGCTGCATAGTCAAATAAATAGTATCCTTCGGCTGACAAGTCTGTTATGTGGATTGTTTATGCAAGGCCACCTATGGGCACGTACTGCATAGTCAGGAAAAATAATTCTCAGAAGTTTTGACATTTTTGTGACTAAAAGTCATGAAAAGGGTTATGAAGATCTGAAAATATTTAAGGTTAGGATTATAACACATAAAGATGGGTATTGTCCAATGTATATAGAGATACATAGGTCAATGGTAACCATAATCATGTTGTGGCTGGGTCCTGAATTGAAATTTTTTGCTTCACTACGCATCTCATAAGATTGAGAATCAAGCCATACGTAGTTCTTGAAATGCAGTTTAACGTCACGCTGGACGAAATATAGATTAACGTCATGCGGGACGGAATACAGTTTAATGTCATGCAGGACGAAATACAGTTTAACGTCATGCGGGACGAAAGTATGAGAGATCTTATTTTAGGGTCATAATGTTCGGACCATAATAATAAATACACAGTGTGTGTTTTCATGAGGACTTTTCAGCCAAGGGACTGAAAGTGAAATTTGGGGTTTGGCCCAAAAGACTTGGGGATGGATTCGAGGGATACTCGAATGTTCCAACATATCCGATAAGGATGGGAATCATGCCCACGTAGTTCTAGAAATACCCTTTGTACAAATTTGGTTCGTACATGTGAAGGGTGAAAGGGGACTTTAGTGCAATGATGGTTTAACCCGAGAAAAAAAGTTTAGGCATTACCATGTATGCACGTAGTCTTTTGAAATGAAACATGATTGAAGAATCAATGTCAATAATAGTTCTCTCTCAAATGAGTAAATCAAAGAGTATTGTAGTTTATTGTCGTACCAGACAAAAGTGTTGAATAGTTTAACGTCATATAACAAGGACGAAAGTGAATCAATGTAATGATATTCATTCTTGGGGCGGTTTCACGAATCAACATTAGATGAGATGGTGGTGAACCAATGTGAAGAGATTGTTTTTGGGATTGAACCTTGGGAGGTTGCCTATGTACCCATCCTGGAAGGCAAGGATCAAAGTCCATGTAGTTCAATTAATGAATGAATTAATGATCAAGTTGTTCTTGGGGAAAACGATCTAATAATAAAAAAATTGTTGTTGGGACTTATACATGGTTAGCGGCCCCAAGAGAGTGTTACGGTTGAGGTTTTCTCTAAGCTCACGTGATTCATACTCGGTGTGAGAAACAAGAGGTAACAACAACCTTAACGATGCATAGTTTAATGTCATGTAGGACATATAAAGGAACTATGCAGTTTAAAGTCTTGCAGTTAGGACTATTGGTGCTATGCAGTTCAGTGTCATGTAGCAGGGAAAAAATATAGTTTAATGTCATGTAGGACGTATTATGAACTTTCTGTACAGTTTAGTGTCCTGTAGTTAGGACGATGGGAACAATATATTTTGACTTCATGTTGGAAGAAAGGGGGAAACTGTGTAGTTTAATGTCATGCAGTGAGGACAAAAGAGTGCACCATTTTAACTTCATGTTGGACACATTGGGGATTTTTTTATAGTTTATGTAGTTTAACGTCTTTCCGGACGTAAGGGACTTTTAAATAGTTTACGTTCATATGAATGGACCATGGATGGTGCAATTTAATGTCATACAAGACCATGGTGTAGTTTAAAGTCATACAGGACATTTTAGGGAACTTTTTCACAGTTTAATGTCGTGTGGGACGAAGTTTCAGTTTAAGGTCATACTGGACCATTGCTATATAGTTTAACGTCATATAGCAAGGACGAACTGTTGCTGCACAGTTTAGTGTCATGTTGCGGGGATATCTTGTGAATACTTTGTATTTTATACAAAATATTTCTTCAAAAATATGGCATTAGTTGGAGTAGTAATGAGTTCTCCATCCATCGAGATTAATGAATAAGCTCCATTGGAGTAGACTCTATGTATTGAATAAGGTCCCTCCCATTTTGGTTCAAGCTTGGGAGGTTTCTTTCCTAGTATCATTGGAGTTCTAAAAACTAATACCAATTCTCCCTGAATGAATGAATGAAGACGACCTTTTTTGTTAAAATCTTGTGCTATTCAATTCTGATAGATTTCCAAGTGGTGCAAAGTGCACAATCTTTTTTCATCTAACTGTTTCAATTCATTCAATCGCTTTTGGGATTTCTCATCTGTAGATAACTGATCACAAATGGCTACTCTGAGTGAGGTAAATTGAACTTCAATTGGCTAGACTGCTTCTGTTCCATGTACCAACGAATATGGAGTTGACCGCATGGCATTGCGGGTGGTAGTCCGATAAGCCCATAATGCATGAAAGAGTTTATCAGGCCATGACCTCTTATCTTTATCCACCATCTTTTGCAGTATATTTGAAAGAGTCTTGTTAAAGGCTTCTATTTGGCCATTGGCTGCCGCATGATACCGAGATGAATGGTTGGATTTAATGTCGTATTCTTGATAAAATTTCTTCACCTCAGAAGAACAGAAGTTGGTGCCATTTTCCGTCAATATGGTATGAGGGACACAAAATCTTTTAATGATGTTAGACTTGATGAAGCTAACAATTCATTTAGAACTAGATTCTTTGAGAGGTACTACCTCTGCCCATTTGGAAAAGAAATCAGCAGCAGTAAGAATGTACTTAAACTTCTTGGCCATAGCTGAAGGGTAAGGTCACACCACATCCATTCCCCATGTGGAAAATGGCCATGATTATTTAGCTGTATGAAGCAACTCTAGAGGTTGATGAATGAAGTTGGCATGTACATGAAATGAATGACACTTCTTTGTGAAATCAACACAATCTTGTATCATTGAAGGCCAAAAGTATCCAAGCCTTCGAATTTGATCAGACAATCTATGTCCAGACTGGTGGGCACCACATACTCCTACATGCACTTCTTTCATGACATCCATTGTCTCTTCACCATCAATGCATCTGAAGAGAGATCCATCAAAACCACATTTGTAGAGAATTTTCTCTAGGTGGTTTGGGCTATCATAAAGAGTAAAATTTACCACACGTCGCCGGATTTGTTCTTTCTCAGTTCTATCAGGTGGAAGTGTTCCATTTTGAAGGTATTCCCTGATAGGTGACATCAATCCTATAGTATGACCATACGGTTCAGGAATGGGACTAATTTCATTAATTTCCTCTGTTCTGGCTTGAACATAAGGTGAAATTGCACGACGGTGGGAAATACTGATCGTTGTCTCGTCCAGATTTGGATCTTCTAGAGCTGTGGCTATATTAGCCAGTGCATCAGCTTGAGCATTTTGTGATCTTGGGACATAAGAAAATGTCTGTTCTGAAGGGAATTCCGCCATTAACATTCTGACGTAATCATAAAAAGGGATTAACTCTTCTTTTCTGATGGCATAATCCCCATTGACTTGTTTAATTACCAAGTCTGAATCACCTTTCACCTTTAAGTGATTCACTTGTTCTTGAACCGCCAACTTCAAGCCTGTGATAAGAGCTTGGTATTCGACTTCATTATTGGTACCACCTTCCCAAAATAAAAAAGAATAAGGTAACAAAGCCTTATTTGGAGAAATTAGTACAATTCCTAAACCAACTTTGTTGAATTTAGGATTATCCATTTTCTTCCCTGTTGGACTTCTGGAAGCACCATCAAAATACATTTCCCATGTTTGAGGACACTCTTTAATTGAAAAAACTTCCTCATCAGGGAGTTCAATATCTGAAGACGTGTTTTCCACTGAAGGATGTTCAGCCAAGAAATCAGCCAGAGCTTGGCCCTTTATTGCCTTTTGAGATACATACTGAATGTCGAACTACTGCAAAATAACTTCCCACCTTGCTAGACGTCCTGTGAGCATTGGACGACTAAGGATGAATTTGAGCGGATTATTGCGAGATACCAATTGGACCTCGTGATGTTGCAGGTAGTGTCTCAGTTTTCTGAACTGCAAAGATTAATGCCAGGCAGCACTTCTCAATACTTGAATACAGGGTTTCTGCTTCAAGCATAGTTCTACTGAGATAGTAGAGGCTATTTTCATTCCCAGCATCATTCTTTTGAGCGAGAAAGGCACCCAATGATCGCTCTAGAGCTGTCACATAGAGGATAAGTGGTTTACCTTCAACAGGTGGCATGAGTACTGGTGGACTCAAGAGGTATTTCTTGAGAACATCAAATGCTTCTTGACATTCTTCAGTCCACTGTTAAGTGACTCCTTTTTTCAATAATTTGGTAAAGGGTAAACTTTTTCCTGCCAAATTGGTGATGAAACGCCGAATATAGGCTAAGTGTCCTTGAATTCCTCTTAATTCTTTCAAATTCTAAGGAGGTGACATACCAAGGATTGACTTGGCCTTCTCAGTATCGACTTCAATACCACGATGGTGTACAACAAAGCTGAAGAATTTTCCTGACGTTACCCCAAAAGCACATTTTAATGGGTTCATCTTCAAATTTTGTTGTCGAAGCTTGTGGAATATGACTTCCAAATCAGCCAAGTGATTAGAACGTTTTTTGGATTTAACCACCAAATCGTCTACATAGCATTCAACAAACATCCCTAAGAAAGGTTTGAAGATACAATGCATTGCGCGTTGATATGTTGCACCTGCATTCTTTAACCCAAAGGGCATCACCCGGTAACAAAACACACCTTGAGGGGCTCTGAAGGCTGTAGATTCCTCATCTTCTGGGGCCATTCGGATCTGATTATATCCGGAATATCCATCCATGAAGGAATGTACTTCATAGCCAGCCGTCACATCAATTAAGAGTTCTGTAATCAGAACTGGGAAATCATCTTTAGGACAATACCGATTAAGATCTCTGAAATCGATGCAAACCCTAATTTGTCTGTTCTTCTTCTTTAAAGAGACAATATTAGCCAACCAATTGGGTTACTGAACTTCTCTGATGAAGTTAGCTTTGATCAGCTTATCCACTTTAGTTTCAATTTTGGAAGCATAGGTTGGGTGTGTTCTTCTCGCGGCTTGCTTAAATCCTCGATGTTCTTTTTCTAAACCAAAATGATGAGTAGCAATATCAGGATCAAGCCCAGGCATTTCTGTATAGTTCCAAGAGAAAATATCTTTATTTTTCTTTAGAAAAGAAATATTCATCTCTTGGTCTTCAAGGTTCATGGCCGCACTAATTAAAGTGGGGCGTGAATCTTTCTCTGTATCCAGATTTATTTCTCTGAGTTCATCCACAGTAGTAGAGATACCTTCTTCAAATGCTGGAGGAGCATCTCTATGATCTTCCTCTTTCTCTTCATCATGTGCTATTTCTTCCGTTTCTACTTGCATAGTAGATGACAAAACGAAATTTTAATGATCAGAAGAGATGTCATAATTTTCACATTTTGAAGAAGAAGCATCCATTTCCGACCATATTGATGATAAAGGGCCTTCTTTGGGAAATAAAGAGGAGATGATGGATTGAGAATTGACATCATTATTCACCTCCGATGTTGCTATAACTTCTTTTGGCATGATTGGCGAAGTATAGACCTATTGTATTTCAGTAGATGAAATGAAGACGTCACCACTTGTGCTTTCATCACTATTTGGTAGGTTACCAATTTCTCCCATGTTGTCTGGCTCAATTGCCATAATTGACATTATGGATCTTTCCATAAGATTATTTTTATTTGGTCCTATTTTGTCAATTTGACTGATAGGTAACACATAATCTGTACTCACATGTGTAAATGGATTTATTGGAATTTTCTCCAAACCATATGGAGCATTAACTTTGGTAATTTCCTTCATTGTAGATTTTTCTCTTCCCTTCATGTGATAAAATTCTGCCTCAATGTATTGAGACTCACATGTCTTGAACGGGGTATTATCACCATACAATGTTCCAAAATGACCATTGAAACGGAATTTGAGACATTGATGGTATGATGAAGGAATAGCTGCATGCTGATGTAGCCAGGGTCTTCCAAGCAAGACGTTGAAATCTGAGTCTTGATCAACAATCATGAAATCCAAATTGGATACAAGATCTCCAAACTGAGTTCTGAGTGTAACTTCGCCCAGTGGTTCTTGTTCATTTTTATCATATCATTGTAACATCATGGTAGAAGGAGATAAATCAGATTCCATGAGGCCCAATCGATGAAGTGTACGGATGGGCATGAGGTTGACTCCTGAACCATTGTCAATGAAAGCTCTTCGGATATCCACACCATTGACTTTTCCAGATAAGTACAAAGGTTTTATGTGCCCATGTACAAAATCATATTCATCTTTATCAGTAAAAGATATCACTGCATGGCATTCTGCAGGATTATTCTCTATGTGATAGACTTCATCTGCAGCAATTTCAGCATCAAATTCCTTGGAAGCAGATTCTTTGTAAGCTGATGCATCTTGTATTGGGATAGAAGTTGGAAACATCCTTGGTTTTGGAATATTAGTCCGATTAGATCCATTTACTTTCTGAGATAAAGAATATGGAATTTTCAATCGGTCTTCCTAAATAACTGTGCCAAGACTGAGTTGACTATTGGCAGAAGAACTTGCTTGTTCTTTTTGAGCTCACTGAAGGGCTCTACCACGAGTTTCTTCTGCATACACAGTACTAGCAGGGGTAGAATTGGAGTAGTGGCTTCAGAAATATCCAAGTCTTCCCCTGTATCCTGAACCTCTGGAACTTCCTCGGATTCCCTTATTTGATATAGGTAATTCAGACTTATCAAAATTGAAATTACGACTGGAATACTGACTTGTTAATTGAATCATATTAACAGAACCGAAGATTAACTCTTCGTCTAATAAAGACTCTGCCTGACTAGCCTGTTTAGGCTGTGCCGTTTAATGGGGCGGTGCCCGTTTTTTTGAATTAGATGGTATAAAGTCTGCCAGAGTCAAAGACAATTTAGGCTTTGACAAATACTCATCTTCTTATGATTCTTTTTCTTTCTTTGAATCAAACAGTTTCTTTGAGGATTTTCCCTCTTACAAAGAGGGTTTTACCGCAATATTCATGGAAGAAGACACAATTGGTTTCATTAATTGTTTTCGCAAAATGGCATGAGTCCAATTGATTGTCTTTCTGACCATCCAAACATCATATTTCTATGCATTTCTACTTTTGACTTCCTGCCATTCACCTTCCTCCTCTGGAACTGTAGCAGTAACACAGGCTACCTGAGTTGATGAACCTTTCAAATTGACTTGTCCCAAGTCGACCATCTTTTGCAGGAGGTCTTTGAAGACAAAACAATCCTGGATGGGATTCCCTATCATTTGATGAAAGGGACAATAATTGGGACGGTCTTAATATCCTTCCTTGTTTCGCCTCTTGGGAACTGGTAATTGAACCAAATTATTTTCCAGAGCTGAAATGAAGTAACCAGGAACATGCTCACTTCAGAAAGAGTATTTTTTACTCTTCAAATCCTCAAATTGTTTTCGTCATTGATCTCTTTGATCATTTGGACGAAACGGCCTTTGTTGTTGGTGTTCAGGAGGTGGATCCCTTCGAGAAGATAAAGTTTTTGAAGTAGAAATAGGTACAGGTGCTTGTTTAAGCATAACTGTAGCAGTTTCTGCTTTACCCATTCACCTTCCTGGAGCTGATAGAATTACACGAGATTTAACCTTAGCCTGTATAAAGGAATCTTCAATCTGCTGAGTGATTGAAGTAATGTCTCAAACCCCTCCTGTGTATTTCACAGGGATCAATGGTGTGCGTAATTTGTCACGCAAATTTGCCACAAATATTGGAAACATCTCTTCCTGAGGGAGTGCTAAACTCAGGGAATACATTAATCCCTTCCAGCGAGCAATGAAATCAGAGACTCTTTCATTCTCCCTTTGCTTGCAGTTTGTAATATCAAAAACTGTTTTTTTTTGGCAAAGTTGAACTGAACCGAAGAAGGAATTTTTGACGAAGATCCTCCCGTCTGATGATTGACCGGGATTGCAAACTTGTATACCAGAAAAAAGCTGGTCCTTGCAAGGTTCGCACGAAGCATCTGAGTTTCACTACTTCTTGCTGCTCTAGAGTTCCCATCATAGGATCACAACAAGACACGTAATGCGTCAAATGTTGTTCAGGGTCGCATGATCCATTGAAAGTAGGGAAAACAGGGTTTCCAAAACTAGATAGAGGAGAAATTTAATCTACCCATTCAGGGTAAACTTTCTTTTCTGGTTGAACTTGCAGCCGTTTCCCTTCCATAGTTTCTAACCGAGCTTTTAATGACTCAATAGTAGTTATTAACTTTTGAGAAACATCCGGTTGAATTTGGTATCGAGTAGGTGCAATGAATGGTGCTTGGAAAGATGTGGTGGTCGGTGCTGCAACTGATGGTAGCAATGCCAACCATTTCTGCGCTTGACCCACAGGATTAGACCTCTGAGGGTGTACTGATGAAGGAGGATATTCTTGATCCATCTCGGTAACTGCAACAAATTCCTTCGGCTGTCAGACTTCAGCATTCTTAAGAAGAAGACTACTCTGAAATAGTTCTGCATTCAACCTTCTTAATTCTTTCATTTCTTCCTCTTGTTGTGAAAACCTTTGCTCTAACGAGAGTGACTGACCTTCTCCAGAGTAAGGATATGTAACCTGATTCTTTCCCCTCCCTTTGTTGGATACTTTTTGGAGAGAAGGAAGTGGATTACCTAGGTTCTGAGTAATCCTTTGACTTCGTGTACGCACACCTTCTTCATTTGTATTGGCGCGTACATTTTCTTGAGCAGGACGCTCTTCATTTGAGCCCCCTGAGTGAATCTCCTCTGGTGGATTAGCAACAACGACATTGATGACATTGATTGATGTATAATGCATCACATCCCTTCTATCAACATTTCTGTGATATTGTCTTCTTTCATGTCTTTGATGATACATTGCCTTTTGTTGATTTAATCTTTTAGGAACTTCTTGATGAGCTATAAATTGGAGGGAATATCTTGATAATTTGTCTCTTCGTTCCTCTTGGGGATTCTTCCCCAATAGAGAAAAGACTGGTATTCTCTGAGAAGGGGATTGATGATTTGAAAGAGTCCCCAGTCTTGAGAACTGGGGATGTTCCTGCTGCTTCCGCTCAACTCCTCAAATCCCATTTGTTGACTCTGAGGGTTGGGTTAAAGGAGTCCCCAGTCTGACAAGCTGGGGTGGCTCTTGACATACTATGTATGAGACCTTCTTAAAATCTCTCTTGATCTTGCGAATCTTAGTTCGGAAATTAGCTGGATGCATTAGCCTATATCCACTTTTATCACCTGGTTTAACAGACCGTTGGATGATTTCTGAAACTTCTGTCATTTGATGATGTGTTTGCTCCATACGAGAGGCTTGTGAAATATTATCGCCTTCTTGATGTATGAGAAATTCAACAACTTGTTCTCTATATGCTTTATTTTGAGAGGAACTAGTTGAAGCCTTTTCTTGAGCAAGCTTTTGATTATGAACAAAGACCATTGACTGTGACTAGCTATGGGAAATAACCTTACATGAGACCATTTTCAGCGGGCTTCGCTGACTGGAAAGAACTGTGAAATGTAGTGCTCCGTGAACACCACATCCTCTGATATGAACACCATATGTAGCATTGGGAATTAACTGACGCAATTTTCTTAGTGTGCCAAGGCATGAACGTTGAAGGTTTCTCTGTTGCTTTTGAGCCTTCGGATACTGAGAGACTGATAGAGATGCCAAATCAATCTAACGTTGTAGCCCTTCTATTATCTTAAGTTGATTTTCATATTCATCATAAGATAATACATTCTTCTTCAATTGAAAAAGAGTTTTCCATATGTTGAGACGAATATCATGGACTCCATCTTCCGTCAACATCTTTGGAATATCATACTGGGAGTCAGCCAAAGGCCAAAACATGACTGGTACTTCACTTTTTGCCAGTTTTTTCCTCATGTTCAGCATTTCCTCTTTATCATTAAATGAAGATTCTTCTACCTGTTTTGACCAGAGTTAGTGTTTCCTTGTTGCTTCATTGGATTCAACAAGATTGGTAGAGAGATCATTGATCAAACTAGAAGATGCATGACTTAGGGGTGGTTCGGAGAATGACCTACACCCTGGGCTATCTTCTGATTGAGAAAGTATTTCACTTGCTAGAGATAAAGCATCAGACATGACTGGTTTCGCATTTGAATGTGCCTCAAGATAAGAGGGCTTTCTCGGCACTACATTGTCCACTGGAGTATTTTCCAGGCAATGTGAATCACTACTGCGGAGAGGACTTTCGCAGAGAAATTCATCATCATGGGGAGGACCACCATAATGGGTTATAAAAAAAGATGAGATCTCTTTCTCCTTGGTCTTCTGACCACACAGAGGGTTCCTGTGGCTCTCATCTGATGAAGAAACTTCAAGATTGACCGAATTTTCATGAAGCAAGCCTCCATGAGGAAGTGTCTGTTGAAGACTTTCGGAATTAATGTTCCTTTTATTGGGAACTGAGGGAGTAGAATATTGATTTCCAACAGATAAATGTCTGAGGGCCTCAAGAACTCCAGCATCAAGCTGGGCCTTCTTACAGATTGGTCTTTGATCTCCTGACTGTGCTAGGAAGATCTTTTTCTTAGATGCCTTCTTACTCACTTTTGAAACCACTTGTTGACGAAAGTGGTTACTCTGAGTAGGTGTATGTGCCTGATTAGGAAATATGGTCAGCTTAGGCTGATGATCTCCACTCAAATCAAGTGTATGTGCCTGACTTGGTTGTCCATATGATATGGGGGAGTATGCCCCAAAACCCTCTTGGACTGGAACAGATGTGTGTGTCTGTTCCGGAGTGAATCGTTGATGTGTCACTCCACTGCTAGGGATAGATTTATGTGTCTGTCCCTGAGATGATGCTGAAGCTGTTATGATATCCTGGCAAGCATCCAGAATATGGGCAGGAACTTGCTTCTGCTCTTTCACCATTGACAAAATATGCTTGGTGACTTCAGCTGCCGGAACGGGGATATACATCCATTCCGGGCTTGGAGTAGGTGTATGTGCCTGCTCCTGTCCTCCTTTTCCTATTAGTGAATCCTGACAGTACTCAAGTGTGGAGACAGAGAGTTGAGTCTGCCTCCTATTTGTTGTCGGAGCTTTCCGACTGACTTCTCTGTGCGCTACCAAGCGAGACTATTGGTAGGCTTGATTAGTACTAGCAGGTGTATGTGCCTGCTGATTACACTTCTCCAAACGCGTTTGACGAGATCCATCATATGTAGTTAGGCAAACCTGCTGACTAACTAATGATGTATAAGCAGGTGTATGTTCCTGCCTATAGTACTCCGCCGGAATTGCCTGGCGAGATTCGCTTGATGCTGCCAGACGAGTCTGCTGGACAGTGGAATTAAAACGGACAGGTGTGTGTGCCTGTTCGTTGTTTTCCACCAAGTTAGGTTGGTGGACTTCTCCGGAGATGGCAGGGATGAAAACCTGCCCATTTTTAACCAAATTCCATCTCTGGCGGTTCGTCTTGCCTACTCGGGTTCGAGGAACCTGAGATGAATGCCAGGAGTCGGTACCCTCATCATGTTGAGGGTGCACTACCGCACGAGTCTGGCGGCGATTGTTGATGGGAGCCCTCGGAAAGGACTCCTGTCGTTTTGAATTAAGGCCCTGAGGGACCTTCTCATTAACTTCCTCAGAGTAAGGGAGCGAATGGAAATTGCGTTCTGGGGATAACGACCCGAAACGGTTGGAGACGGTAGTCAGCACCGCCTGCCTCTTGATCACTGGTCGTCGTTGTCCGGACGACCTGTGTGAGTTGTTCACTTGGAGGGCATTTCGGACAGTCTCCAATGTTGGGATGGTACCGTGTTGACGGTACCCCTTAACCAGCGCATTTGATACCCAGCGTTGAAGACGCTGAGTAGGTGATGTCATCCTCAGAGCGGATGACGATCCAGTAGGAATAGCAGCAGTGGTATTTGCAGCAGCAGTATTCACAGATGTGAATTTGAGAGCAGCCATTATGGAAATACATAAGATCTTGGAAAAGAGTGCCTATTTGACATAACAGACGTAGTCAAGATAAAATTCAGCCACTTCATCCTTTGGATGATCACACATGTCAATGATTTGTTTTTGTTAGCCCTCTTATTGAGTTTTAAATAGGGGCTTAACAAATAGGTAAAACATCATTTTAACATGGTTAAGGATTCACGTCGGGTTTACCATTTTTTGTTTCCCTCGGAATTCGTGGATGACCTCTTGGATGGGAGATTCAAACGTTCCGATCGGTTTCTAGCGGGTTTGTTCGTAGAACCGGAAACATCCAATGATTCGACATCCATTTGGACCTACTTTCCAAAGGTAGGCGCACATTATCTTGTGGACTGATGAGGTTTAGGAATTTGCATTCGTCGAGAGGATGGGAGGTCGGACTCATCACACCTTTTTGAGGGGAATTATGGCCTATTCCGGGACTCTCTTTATAGATTTAAGTTATGTTCGTGAATCCTTATTATATTACCAAGTATAAATTGAGCTTTCCTTCAGTTTAACAATCAATGATTAAATATGTAAGAAATTTTGAGATTCTTTTATATGTATTCTAGGTTCTTCATTGATAGAGAATCATCTATATCTATTTATAGATTCTTGTACAATGGTATCCTTCAAAATATTTATATAAAAGTCTCTTGGTTATTATGATGACTAGGCTGGTTTTAAAGCCACTCAGTGGGGCACATGAAGTTTATTGTCATTCAAAAGGACATGAATTATTTCAAAGTTGGGATCGAACCCATAGATGGGCTACCTACGTATCCTTTGTTTTGGAAAAGGAATCAGAACCCACGTAGTTCGAATAAGGGTATGATGTTTATGATTGATGGCTCAAAGCAGGATGTCACAATTACTTTTACACTCTAAGCTCACGTGAGTCATGCTCGGTGTGAGAAACAAGAGGTATTGGTAAAAATTAGACAATTGTTCCATGAAAGATGCAATCATAAGAAATGGTTTGGGGCTTATGTATGTATGACTGCCCAGAGGATTTACTTTAGGGAGAAAATCTAGGAACAGGGTCCATAAAGGTATATGTGCTTCATGGAGATTTGAATACTCTATCTTGGGACTTATTCCTGAAAAGGAATCCCAAATTACGAGAGGATTGATAACTGGGTTTTACTCCAGAAAAGGAATCCCAGATCAAACGTAAATTAGGACTGGTTAAAGAGAATTTAAGGGACTTGGGGCTTATTCCTGAAAAAGGAAGCCCAAGATTAGGACTGAGACTTATTCCTGAAAAGGAGACCCAGGTTAGGGGACTTGGGGATTACTCCAGAGAAGGAAGCCCAAAATTATGACTGGGACTTATTCCTGAAAAGGAGACCCAGGTTAAGGATTAAGGTTTGGGGCTTACTCTTGAAAAGGATGCCCAAATTAGAGGACTTATGACTGGGGATTATTCCTGAAAAAGAGGCCCAGGTTAAGGATTCTCTCATCTTAAAGGATGAGGTTGAATGAATGAACTCTCCATATTTAGTGACATAAGGATATTTAAATCACTAGGTTTTCAGAGATATTCCACAGAATTCCTTTCATATAAAGAAATAAAATCAAGAAATCATGCCATAAATGGATTTGAAGAGTGTCTTGAAGAATAAATCTTAAAAAGGAAAGGTAATGGCTTATGAGGGGTGAAATGGGCAAGAAAGGCACCCAAAAAGGAAAGGGCACGCAAGTCTTGGAAGACGCGCAAGTATTGCGGGGGCGCACAAGTATTGGTCGCGCAGGTATACCTGCGCGACATGTGGTGTACTTGCGCGATGGTCAGCCAGCATTGAAATACTTGAGCGACTCTTTATTAAAGCCTTTATAATTATCTTGAGGTTCTTCCAGAAAAGGGACGCGCAAGTTCTATCGAAGGAATAAGGCGGCGCGCAAGTGGGACCACATCCCTTAAGGGCTGGCCACTCAGGCGCGCAAGGGTTGATGAGTTTCAACACTTAGGCCTTCCTCCCTCTCTTTAGATCTTCTATTCCAGGTAAGAAATTACCTTAGAAGTGTTCCGGAAGCTTTAAGAAGAGACTTGGGCGTTGGGAGCATCAATCCGAGTTTCTGAAAAAAAAAGATCCTCTCGAATGGGGGGCCCAGAGGGTCTATTTATAGGCAGGAGAAGACCCCGGGCAGTTATCAATTAGGGCGTGCAAGTCACTTGCGCGCCAAGGTGCGTCGCGCAAGTCCACTTGCGCGACCATGAGGAAACTTGCGCAGCCTATGGGAAATGTTTTCCATGTTCATCCCTTTGTCGATTTTTGATGTTTTCTTCAAAGGTTGAATCACTTTCTGCTCATATATTCACCTTTTCCGATCTTTAGATTCTGTGACGAAAGGAGCATCAAGATCTGTATTTCACGACAATTGTCTTGCAGTTTCTTAAATTAAATATAGACGCCTAAACCTTGGAATGATTGGAAAGTACCATAAAACATTCATATGATTGGATTCATCTTTCTTGTATCAAGAAGAACCACACTTTGGGAATTTTGTAAGTTATTTGTTCTCCTTGAGAAACAATATACAGTCTTTCGGGTAGGCATGTATTCTTTCAGAAATCATACCCATCGAGTGTGGCATTCTTTTAGCTTCATCTGTCCGGCTTGGGAGCTCATTATCTTCAAGGAGCATGTCATTCAATAGAGCAAGTAGTTCTATAAAACAGAAATCACTCCATCTGTTGCCTTCTTTCAATTTATACAACTTCAGTACAGATGAGAATGTTATATATTTGGTGCAACCAACATTCAATGGCCTCTTTTCACAACACTTTAACTTCTCAAACAATTTTGGGAAATCACAGAGTTCATATTCAATTGTCTTTTTCATTTCCTCAATACAATCTTCATCATCATTGACATCTGTAATCATATCCTCCTTACGGTCTTCTTCATTATCCATATTTGTATTCATATCCGGTGATCCATAAAATGCAGTTTTATCGCAGCCAGTAGCTACATTCGCTTTTTCTCCATGTTTATTCCAACATTTATAACTCTGATCTATTCCGTGACATATCAAATTTTTTTCCAACTCATCTGGAGTACATAGTCTAGAATAACAACAACGTAAACACAAACAAAGGATTTGAGAAGGATCCTTTGTGTGATCCTTTGCAAATTTTATTAACTCTTTCACTCCGTTCTTGTACTCTATTGTCAAATGATTAGTATCCATCCAAACATTATTCATCTTCATCGTATTTGAATCTCAATTATTAGTTTTTATGGTTCAGGTAAACAAAACTGTACTTCCAAATATAGTATAAGAGAACCCATTCCTTATAAAAATAGAGATTAATAGACCGTAACCATTAGTATTTATTCATCTTCATTAAATATAATTACATTATATTCATTATAGTTTCCTCAGATCAACCCAGAAAAAACACAAGAATAATCAAGAATGATACATCTATCACTCCTAGCTCTATGCCCTATATTAAATATTATCATGCCTAAATACCCATATATCCACATATGTACATGTCACAAACACATAAAAACCCATATCCACATCAGAACCAAAGTATCAATATGGATTTCAAATAGGTTACTCAACACAAGTGGTGGTGTGTATGAAATAATAATAAAATATAATAAGTATATAGTCACACATAAATCTCAAACTGGTGTTAATAATCCAATAAACCCAAGGTATCATTCTATCAATCTGAATACTCTGAAGAAGCCCATATGTGACAATAGTCCCAGGTGGTGAAGGTTCCTGAGGAGGAAGTGGTGAACACGCACCAATCCGGGTTCGAGGTCAGGTCACTAATGTTGAAGGTGGCCCGATACTCCTACAAGGGTTCATTCCATATTTCACAAACCATGTCCTGGTACCCTATGATGTTAACCAACTGTCGGTGGAAGTGAAACCATTCCTGATGACCATGACAAGATGAAATGGAAACCAAGAGGGGGGAGTGGTTCAAAATACATCAATAAAGATGGAGAAACATGGTATTTCAGAATAAGTTAGTGTCTTTCATGTTGGCTAGACACCTATCCAATAGACTCCACAAGCGGTGATGGCCCCTACAGTTGTTTCACCAAGTGAAACTATCACCTGATAAGCTGAGATCAATGAGGCCATTCTCAGCCATGAACTGAACAAAATCCATGATGGCCTTCCATTGATGGGGGTGACTTTAATGTTATTTCCATCCTAATGGAAAGGAAGGTGGTGTCAAAGTTGGGCACCTTGGTAGTGATGAATTGAGTACAATCTTGAACAGTCTCAACAACATATTTATTGTGCCAAAATACCCATTTGTGTCTATTAGAGGGGTCATAGTGTAGAAATACATGAAACTTAATCTTCTATGAGAATTCTATTATTATTATAGGGTTTATTGTGTAATATGACAACAACGAAAATGAAATTATGCTTTTGGATTTCTTTGGTGAGGAAGTCCAATTTAACATGGGCACTAAAACTATGAGCATTACATATTAAGATAATAATTATGGGTAGAATAGGGATCTGGGATTGGATCTAGATCTAGTAGCCTTATTGAAGTTGGAGGATGATCTCTCATTGAGGTCCCTTGATTTTGAACATGTTCATAATCCCTTCTGGTTGGTAAGCTTCATATGAGTGGGAGATGAGGATCCTAAGGGGCAGGGGAATGATGGGTCATGAAACTTGCGGGATGGTGAGGGAGTTCTCTTTGGATCAATAAGTATTTGGTGCTGGATGACATGCTCAAAGCCAAGGGAGGCAGAACAAACACTACTAGGATGGGTCCTGGCCACTATAGAGAAGTAGTCAGTAACCTCAATAAGGGAGAAAGACAAAGATGGAGGTAGGGGTGGAAAGGCTAGAAAGCATGGTGGTCTGGGCATCATGCCATACAAGTGCACTTCCAGAAAAATTCACTTAGATAGCACGAAGGAAGGAAGGGGGGAACCCCTCGAAGAGAATAGGGTTCAAGCATTGGATGACCTAGAAATGCATCAGAACCGGGTGGTGTTGTCCTTAATGAAAAAGGTTATCCTTCATTCCTTACATTACGGTGGCATGGTGTTGGATCTAAGGGAATCGATGAAACCTAGGAGGAATCTAGTGATATTTTACATGAATAACCCATCCCTTTTAAATAAAATCAACCCATGTCAAACATTCCCCAAAGATTCCACATTTTGATTTATAGTAAAAAAACTATACTAATAGAAAATCATAGAATAATGGAGTAATGATAAAAGAAAAAATAAATATGTTATAAACACATATGTTCACATAGTATGTGAAATTATAAAAAATACCCCATAAAACACCACTAAATTCAAATTTCAAACAAAAATATGATATTGAATCACGCCTCAAATCATGATAATACTCGTGCCTTGATACCTGCACCGTGATGCACCCGATCAACATCATCATCAACAACTTCAATAACAAGATAACAAACTAGAATTCATCACCTTAGGAACCTCATCACCCATTTCCAACCCAACATAACCTAATAATATAATTAAATCATGGAATATATATTCTATAATTCAAACTGGACCTTCTCATAAAGGTGATTGTTCGATGAATTTATATATATATACAACCATACCACCATCAAATTGGATGGTTTCTAGGATCTATAATAAAAAAATACCAAATCACCTAAAAACCCACCGTAGTCATTAGAAAAAAAGGTGATTCCTTAGGAGTAATAGATATATATTGGATGATTACCCCAAATAACCCCATGACAATATGTAGGAAGAACACTCGTGAATCTATGATGAAGCAGAATCATCACCACCGGAGGAAATGAAACCTAGGGATGAAATAATTCAACACAAAATCCACTAGAAAACCATTGATGGGAAAGCCTCACATCCAAAAAAACTCCAATTAATAATGTTTTATTAGTATGATATGATTTATAGAATAATAGTTCTAGAATCACTAGAATAAGTAGGACCAAAATCGAGTTTCGGCAGGGGGAATTACCCTAGAGATAACATGAAGAAGAAAAGGGATGTCCGAAAAATCAACATATGGTTATGTTTGATGGGAGAGGAGAACAATATTAAAACATGACTTGGAAAACATGCCTTCAAGGGAGGTACAGAAAGGCAAAGCTCTACGGGCGGTGGAGGTCTGGTAACGTAAAGCTCAAGGGCATTGCGGGCGGCGGAGGTCCGAAAAAGAGAAGCTCAGCGGGCAGTGGAGCTCTAGAAAAGAAAAGATCGAGGGAAGTGGAGGTCCGGCAAAGCAAAGCTCAAGAGAGGCGGAGGTCCGACAATGATAAGCTCGATGGCAGCGGAGTTCCGGGAATGCGAACTTAGCGGGCGGCAGAGGGGAGTCACAGGATTCCAGTACCTCAAGAGCTTTAGGTCGCAATAATAAGAGGGCACTGTGAAACCAACTTTATAAAAAATGGACTATGGTTTTATCAACGCTAACAAATGCTGATAGACTACCTTTATCAGCGCTAAAAAAGCGCTGATAAATCCTTCCTGTATTAGTGCTAACATTTTAGCGCTGATACATGGTTTCTTTATCAGCTCTTTTCTAGTGTTGATAAAGGGTCTTTTTATCAGCACTTTTTTAGTGCTGATAAAGGTTACCCTTTATCAGCGCAAAAATATTAGCACTGATAAAGGGATTCTTTATCATCACTTTTCTGGCACTGATACAGGGTTTCTTTATCAGCAGTTTTCGCTTAGCGCTGATATAAGGTGGTGCTTCACTTGACCATTTTTAGTAGTGCGGGTGTAAGGAAACTTGTGGAAAGCTAGAACGTGACGAAAGAACATCGATCATATCTATGTAAGAATCTATCAATCCTGTGTGGGTCAGATTTTGTGTGGTTCAGTGCTCAGTGATCTTGTTTGGGTCAATGCATATCAATCCTTGTGCATCAGCAGTAGTGCATCTTAATAGAATAAGATGATATATTTTATGACTAATCATCTGTACTTATGTACTTATGTTATACCTGATTGTGAGGTGATTCTTTTGCATGTGTGGTACTTCTTTCTTTGTGGTGTTACCTTTGTGGTACTTATACCTTTGTGGTATTGTCTTTGTGGTGTTACATGTGTGGTATTTATATCTTTATGGTGTTACTTGAGTGGAACTTCTACCTTCATGGAGTTACCTTCGTGGTTTTATCTTCATGTTTTTACCTGGGTTGTACTTCTACATTTGTGTTGTATTGCGTTTTCTTTCAGTTTTATCATACTAGCATTTTTACTTGTACTTTTACAGTTGGCCTTGTATTCCAGCCCCTTTTTACTTTCAACACTCTTTTACTACAGCTGTTTACTTTGTGGTTGCATCTTATTGTATTCCAGTCTGTGTGGTTGCATCTTGTTTTGTTCTTGGACTGTGTGTCTGTACTGGTTAAAAAATCAATGTGTTCCCGTTTAAGGGACACATCTTTCTGGTGCTAGTTGTCAGCCTCTTGCCTATGGAAGATGGGTTTAGGGTAGTCACAAAGTGGGCCCCGAGGGACGGGTCATGACAACTATCTCCACCTCCTTGTATGCTTCACCATAAAGAATGAACAAATTCTTTTATATCTTATCTGCCTTCATCACCACAAAAACACCCTTCACAATCTTCCCCACTCCACTGTTAGTGTGAGTCTTACACCTGATGTCATGAAATCCACCCAAAGAAAATATGTTAATCTTTAGGATCTTCACATGACATACTCTTTAGGTGGTTTGAATTATACCATCATGCATCATTAGTTTGTTGGTATTGAGTCAAAAGATCTTCATGGTGTGATTGTTCCCCATGTAAACAAGTCCTTTAGATATATGTTCATACTGATCAAACCATTTCCTTTGATCCATGATTTTAATGAATCAATTATCCATGAGTTGTTGAGATGATGTCTACATCCATCTAGCATTGATGTTTCGCTGACTATTATGTCTCCATTTCTGTATGTACTCGTTATATTTCATTGATAGTTGTTTCCACCGCTCTTATTGTTCTAACTATTCTTTTTGGTGTGCCCCTACTTTCCACAGACATAACATGTGATTTTTTTATTCTTCTTGATTTGGACCTTCCATGATTTTGGATCCCACTTAGAATCATGCTCCATCGTCCTTCCTCTCTCTATTAACAAAGTCTTCGATTGGTGCAATGTTTTTTGTCTTTCAATTTTCTCTTGCATTGACTTTATTAATCAGGAACCACAGCTAAAACATTATTGAGCATAAACATGTCGATCATAATATTGTTGGTAAGGTTGATGATCAACAGATCATACAGATTTTCAAAACATTAGAGAAGAATACCAACACATTCAGTATCCCTATTTTTTTAGCCTAGTGTCACGAGTTGAGTGAATAGGGTATTGACAGTGTTAGATGTGATCAGTCACTAATGATGACTCTTCATTCGAAGAGTGTATAACTTTCTTTTTATGAAAATTTTGGTGTGTAGTGACATGGTCATATAATGATTCTTAGAACATCATAATTTTCTTTCATTGTCTTTTTCTCTACAATAATTGAGAGGACTTTGGCCACCAATGAAAAAGGGATGTTGGAAATAACATTTATATCCATGTTGTCACATTTCTCCTCTACTAGACCCACTGGTATTTTTTGGATCACAAGTAGGAAATTGTTCTTCCACATCATCGCTTGTATCCTCATTTTCCACAATCTCGATCTCGAATTTTTCCACCATCAGGGCATGCTATCGGTCTAGAACCACATATTTTTAAAAATGGTGTATTTAATCACAGTTGCAATCATAGAAAATAATCAAATTTATGAGAATTATTAATACCTAAAAAACGAACTTCAGAAGACCACCACAATCGAAGTGTGTTTTTATCAAAACAATAAATAGTAATCCATAGAATTTAGAGAAGTCAAATTTGTACCATAACATAGTACTACATAACATACTTGATTGACCATCACTTAATTTTACATATGGAATCACCAACTATGATTCCTTTTGATGTCAAAAACCAATCAGAGAATGTCTGGAGGGTGCGGGTGTCCACGTGGTACTGTTTTCGGATGAATTCATGGAAGGTGGGACATTGGAAGTCTGGGTACACCCTCCAGGGGTTCCCACTTTCTAGAAACTGTGGTGGGGGACTCATTGTCATGTCCCTCTCCAGACACAGAATGAAGCTTATCAACATCGTCACCCTCCGCCCATTCACCACCGCCCTATGTACACAGATCTTGTACATCCCATTCATCATAGCTTGCGGTTTTCCCTTTCATTATAACTATGAAAATTAGAATTGGTTAATGCGGACTCATATACCATAAAGGTGTCACTGACGAGAACAATCGAATGTGGATAGATAAGGGGCTACAGAATTCCACATGTCGTTGTACGAAATTTACATCTAAATTGTTAGATATCAAGTAATGATAAATCGTGTTATTATCCCCCAAGTGGGCCCTGAATTTTGACTGCCTCAAGAGGGCAGTACTTGCTGTTATCTAAATTCTGATAGAGGATGAAGTTTCTATGATTGTAACCAAAACATGTTATTTTTCTCAACTTGTGCTTCATTATTCTAGGTGTGTAATGATCCATGGATAGAGTACACCATATCCCCCCCCCCTCACAATGAGGTATATCTTGCATGGTTGGGTAGGATGACGTATGAATAATCCTCCGTCTAGTTTGTTACTTGTGAATCCTCTTTTTCTATGTCCATTGGTTCCTCGAGGTATGATTTATCAAAATAATAGTCAATAGGAAATTCAGAGTGTAATTCTATTTGAATAATATTAAAACATGAAGTATCAAGATCAAATTCTTCTGCATCAATGTATGCAACTTTTATCACGATTTCCATAGCGAAATCCACTTGAATATCTTCATGAACTTCTTTCAATAAATGTTCAACATGTCCAAGGATCTCCATATGTTCCTCACCATGTGAACATCCGTGTTCTTCATCGTCCTCCATGGCATAGCTGAGACTGTCAAATTCTATATAATCAAAACCATAAGAAGTGATTTAGAATTCAGATTCAATAAAATTTGAAGGGATAGAGTCAATAAATGGTTCAACTCCCTGAGTCGGTTCACCTTCAATCTCTGCCTCAATGGTAAGTGCCTCTTAGAGTAGACACTCTAAGGATGGAGGCAGGTAGTCAGGATCCTCCATATTGACTTCAAATTCCACCACTTGGGTGGTTTCTTCCTTCAGTAATGATAAATCTTCTTCTTTTTAATTTATGGGGAGGTTAGTTAGTTCCTCACATTTAATCAAGAAATCATCCAAACTTTTTTGATCTCGAACTTGTAGCTCACCAGGTAGGTCCTCCTCCCTAGACTCCTCAGGTTCTTCAATTTCAAATATAAGTGGTGTAATTTCTTCCACCACATTCTCAGGTTCTTCCTTCAGCTTAGGGTTCGGTTACTACAATAATTCACAAACATAATCAAAAGATCTATCATCCTTTCTGGTTAATTGTCAAATGCTTTCTCTAAGTTCATGCTCCTAAGCTCTTCTAAAATACTCATCTTATTCTTGTTGATGTTACTCCACGTGTGAGTAGTTTTTCCATGCATAATATTCTGAATTTGAATACATCGTGGAAGTCTTTTCTTTTGTTTTTTAAATGAAATTAAATCTAACTATGATGTGAAAATAGAAAAGGTAAATAAACTAATGATTGTCTCCTTGGCAAGAACACTAGTTCTGATGCATGCCACTCGTGGGGCATGGACAAAAATATTTATATTTTTTCTAGTGAAACATAGTGGCTGATAAGGGTAATCTATCTTGAAGTGCCTTATCAATGTAGTTCACTTACTTTATCTAATTAACCTATTATATCTATTTTTTTGGTTTTGTTTATTAAATGAAAGTGATGAAAATATTTCTGGATTTTTTATTATTTAAAATAATGACATGTGAATCAAGAATTCAAAATTTATACTAATATGCAAGTCTAAACATAATGAATTAATAAGATAGAACTTGGTTTTGGGGGTTGGTTAAATGTTCAATCATTATGATCCTTTATATGTTTTATTTTAGTTTGATAATCCAAACATGAAATCTCATTTTTGAACTACTCTTATTTAATTATAAATTGTGAAATATCATTTAATGTTTTAGCACTCTCAATTCCACCTCCTCCTTTAATCCATGTTGGTGACACACCTTTGTCTAGAATGTGTCATCTTCCAGGACCCAGTTCAATTGAATCCAATTCATTCATTGATTAGCTCAAATCAAAAGTGTGAAGTACTAACCAATGTAGAGAGGAAAAATTGATTAAATAAAATAATAGGGATAGGTTGAGTTGCATTTCATTGGAGGCAGCCACAACATCAGAGACATTCTCCTTCCCTGTGCATGCCACTCAAATATTTCTACATACATAAATTTAAACATTAAAGAAAATTCATGATCACATTCACCTCCCCCCGGGCTAAGTCTCGGGGTCATCCTCTAATTTCTGAGAGTCATATATTACTTAGTGGAGTGGCCGGGAGAGAAGAGAGAGAGAGGCAATGAAATGAAGAAAAGTGGATGGAGAAACACAAAGGCATGGATTAATAAATCTAAAATTTGAATAAAAATTGAAAAATAAAAAAAAATTAAAATAAAATATGAAGATTAAATTAGGGGGAAAGAGAAGAAGAAGTGGCCCATTCCATGGTGGGATCCCTCCTTAGTTGTGGGTGTCGAGCTGATGATTTGGGAAGAAGGCGATGAACTCTTTTTATCGGAAGAATTCATTCCTCAAAACGTTTTCACATTGTTGGCCTATTAAATGTTAGATTAATGTGTGGAACCCTTCAAAAAAGTTATTCAATAATTTGGTTTCCATTCAACCTCCAAATTTCATCTCATTTAGCCACAAGGATTATTGAGTTGTGGAATTTTAATTGAATAAGACTTTTTATGTCCAAAACTTCCAAAAAGTGGTCTTCAAATTTATAACAATCAATGGAAACCTTAATGAATTCAAAATCCCCCCAAATTTGTTTTAAAGTCGGTCCTATGTGTCCTAGTGATATCCTAGTTAGAATCACCTAAATATGAGGTTAGGAGACTTATTTTTTCATCCGTAATAGTGGTGGGGTCCATTATATTTTCCTAGAAAAATTTCCAACTTCAATGATGTTTTTGGACTAATAGATCGTTGAATCAACACTATGTCTTTACGATAAAGTTGAATGAAATAAAATCATGATTTTAATAAAATGAATCATGAATTTTGGAACTATATTTTAAAAAAATGACAAAAATACCTTGGTAGTAAAAATCTGTCAAAAATCCAAAATTTTGAACTTTTCTCAACTTTCCTCATAGTCATTCTAAAATTCAAATTACCCATTATTTTAATAAAACATTTAAATAAATGTGTTTTATCATTAAATAAAATTAAAAATTCCTCATTATTTGATCAAAAATAATCACTTAAATTTTCTCTTTTAAATACCGCCACACTAAAACCATGATTGTCCTCAAGCATAAAATCTCAACATAGAAATTAGAGGACAACAATATTACCAATATTCAAATTCCAATTCAATTAAATCAAATAATTTTCAATGTGAAATCAAACATTCAAAAAATTTCAATAATATCAATTTAATTTCCCATTTTTCAAAGAAACAAATAATTCACATATTTTACTTTTACCATTTGAAAATTTATGGAACATCTCCTTTCATTCATTCAAGATCCTTGATTCATTATTATTAAACATGCCAAGTCATGATTTACCTCACTTTTTATTATTTTCTCTCATTACTCGTTATACAATTCAAGTAGAGTTAAGCTCATATCATGAGAACATGCTCCTTGTCCGTAGACTTGTAAATAAACAAATTTCTCTACATTGTAAAGACAAAATGCACAAAAAATCACGAAGACTTGAAATTAAGGTTCTATTGACTCTAATGTTTAAGGTTGGTAGGATTTGATGCTTTAAAAATTAAGGCTCATGGAGGAGGCTAATATATTAAGTACGATAAATGATATCAAAAGTAAAAATATAATGAAATTATCCCCTTCATAGTAGCAACACCCACTTCCCAAAACTCAAAGAAAATGTTATGATCAAGTAAGAATAATGAATGATTTGTGCAACCGCTTTTTTTTAATATTGAACTTTATTTTCTTTTTTTGGAATGTTATGATTATATCAGATCTCACATCAATCACCTAACCATATACGCTCATAAGATGATCAGTCTTGAAAATGGTGATTTTGGGTTTTCCCAAATCATAACCTATTTTTTTCTCTTTTTGTTGGTTCTTCTTACCATTTCTTCATTTTTTTCAATTCAAGAGGGAAAAATTGTGTATAATGAGTGATTACACAACCTTTTAAAATTACAATAATAAAACCCCTACACTTCTTCCTTACAATGTATATCATCCAGTCCACCATGATTCTCTTTAACTACACACTTCAACTTTAAAATATCATTAAAATACTCATAGGAGGGTAGGAATTGATAAAAATGGCATGAAACATGACTCATTCCTATAAAGGTCGTGCATGGTCTCTATGTGTTAAATGGAGGATTGATGTAAAGGTGGTGTTTTAAGGAAAATTAGATTTTCATAGGATGCCACAATAATTTTAAATGTGTTTTTGAACAGTCATAGATTTGAAAAGTTTCAATATAAGTTATGGTTGGTTACATGTCCCAAGATTACTCAAGAAATATGATCAAGAATAAATAGGATGTACTTGGTCTAGAAATATTCTCAGGAATCGGAAATATAACATTAGACAATCACTCATGGCATGAATAATAAATCAATTCACATGAACATAAGATATTCAAAGCATGAAGGATGGTAGGGAAATTTCATTTAAATGAATCAATTAATTCCTTCAAATCATGAATCATTACTTCAATATCCATGATTCATTTTAAAAATTCAATTATTCATTTCAATCATTTAATAAAATCAACATTGAAATCTAAAACATGGAATCACAAGATTCCTAAGAAACTCATGTCTCTTAGATAAGTCGAGTAAAACATGAATTCATGTTTGGGAATGAAATTATATTTTTAAATCTCAAAAGATGTTGTGGAAAAAAATGTGGAGAGTTTAAAAGATAAAACACTAAAATCGAACACCCTTTTCCCATGAAACATGGTCCTTACCATTCACTGTCCGGGGATTCCTTCTATCGTTATGATCCTACAAAAGAAAATTACTCAATTAATCACAATGATCATTTCATTTAAGAAAAAAATGAAAATATGTATGGGGCCACATGGTAAATTATTTCAAAGAAAATAAATTGACATCAGAATTCCTTGAAAGAAAGTAAAGATAAATCTTGGAATTATCCCCTAATTCGGCCCTGAATATTGACAACCTCTAGAGGGAAATACTGGTTGTTATCCAAAGTTTGATGGAGGATGAATCTTCTTTGATTTAAACCACTACATGTGGCATTTCCCAGCTTGTGATTCATCCTTCTAGGTTAGTAATGATCCAGGGATAGAGTACACCATATCCCTACCCTCTGAAAAATGAGGTATATCTTGCATGGTGGGTATAGGATTAAGTATGAATCATCCTCCTTCTTGGTTTCTACTTGTGAGACATCTTATTCTCTGTCCATTGGTTCCTCGAGGCATGCTTCATCAAAAGAATAGTCAATGGGAATGTCATAGTGTAATTCTATTCTAATAATATTAAAACATGAAGTATCAAGATCAAATTCTTCCCCATAAATGTAAGAAGATTTTATCATGGTTTCTTTAGGGAAATCCACTAGTATCTCTTCATGAACATCCACAAAGAGTGATGTAGAATACAGATTCAATAAAATTAGAAGGGATAGAGTCAATGAATGGTTCAACTCCCTGAGTGGGTTCATCTTCAATCTCAACCTCAGTGGTAAGTGCCTCTCGGTGTGGAATCTCTGAGGATGGAGGCAGGTAGTCAGGATCCACCATCTTGAAGTCAAATTCCACAACTTGGGTGGTTTCATCCATTTGTGGTGTTGAATCATATTTTTTGTACTGTATGGGAAGGTCAGGTAACTCCTCACATTTAATCAATAATTAATCCAAACTTTTTTCATCTCCCACTTGTATCCCATTAGGTATGTCTTCCTCCCTTGCCTACATAGTTTATTTAATTTCAAATATAATTGGTGAAATTTCTTACACCACTTTCTCAGGTTCTTTCTCCATCTTAGGGTTGGGTTAGTCCATTAATGTACAAACAAAATCAAAATCTCCCTAGTCCTTTCTGGTTAGTAGTTCAATGATTTTTTCAAAGTTCATGCACCTGAGCTCTTCTAAAATATTCATCTTCTTCTTGTTGTTGTTGTTGAACCAGTGAGTAATTTTTCCTTGCATAATATTATGATTTCGAATACATCTTGGAAGTCTTTTTTAGTTTTTTAAATGAAATGAAATCTAAATAAGTTGTGAAAATATAAAAAGAAAATGAACTAATGTTTGGCTCCCCGAAAAAAACATCAGTTTTGAAGCATGCCTTTCATGGGGTGTGGAAAAAAACTAATTATATTTTTCCTAGTGCAGCACAGTGGCAGACCATGTTCATCTCTCTTGAAAATCCTTCTCAATGTAGTTCACTTTATTTTTCTAATTCACCTATTCAATCTATTTTTTGGTTTTGTTTATTAAATGATAGTGATTAAAAGCTTTTTGGTTTCTTTATTATTAAAAATAATGACATGTGAAGAAAGAATTCTAAAATTATAATAAGATGCAAGTCTAGAGAGAATGAATAACTACTGGAATTTTACACTTTACCAGCTGTTGTAAACTGTTGGTAAATTCCTGTAAACCATTAGTATATAGTAAATCAACGGTTCCCTCAACTGTTTCTAAGTAAGGCGTGACAATAGGACTATACCAAAGGGTCTGTGAAAACCATTGGTATAGGTGTCAAAATAGAAGGTATACCAACGGTTTGCTATAAATTGTCGGTATATGTGTGTTAAAGTATAACATATACCAAAGGTTTGTAAACCGTTGGTATATGTGTGTTACACATTTACCAATGGTTTGAAACCATTGGTATAAAGGGTATATGGAAATCCATAAGGCTACACCAATGATTTTGTTATAACCGTTGGTATAGACCTATATCAATGGTAATAAGAAAACCGTTGGAATACAATTGCTCAGCTCCATAGCAGAAGGCCCCTCACCCCTCTCCAGACCTACAATAGCACAAAAACCCCTCTCCAGACCTACAACATCACCAATAAAAAAATCCCCATTGAAAGTATTCAAAATTTATAATTCATTCCAGAATTTAGAAATTACAAAATTTATAAATTCAATTGCAATAACACCAATAAGAGAAAAATACTACATGTTATAGGAAATGCAACCACACCCATAAGAGTATTCCAAATTTCGAATTCTTTCCTCACTCAAACCACAACACCAACACACATAAGATTATTCAATATTTAGAATTCATTCTTCACTCAAACCACAACACCAATAAACACAAGAGAAAAAACCTACATGTTATAGGAAGAACATGGATTTTTTAGTCATGGTCTTGGGTTGAGTATTTTAAAACCAACAGAAAAACATGGGTAGTGTGGCAAGGATCATGACACCCATAATATAGACAAATGGTAGTGGTCATGTGCTTAGACCTTGGATGATTTATAGGAAGCACATGGGATGTTTATATTCCTCTAATGATTATGTATCCATGTATAAATGGTTCCTGATGTTTTAGTGGGAAACATTGGCCAATCTCGACATATGAGATGGGTTACAGGAATAGACTACATGTTTTTCATACAATTTTCAATTAGAATAAGGGGGTATGTGGATAATTGTAATTTTCTCTCCAGGGTGTGATGTGAGATGAATCTCCATATTGGGTAGTGGGTATGAATATTCAATTAAGTCTTTGGTATTGGGTTCCCAAAGGGACATTGTATTGGTCCTCAAACCCACTGCTTGAGGATGTGATTGTGGTGATCCATGGGGCTATGGTGTCACCATATGTATGCCTCACTATTGGGGTATTTTTATGAGACTTTGAAACTTATTTTTCAAGAATCTACATGTAGCCTTGTTGACCAATTTTTTATATGGTAGTCTTGAGTGTTCATAGGTTTCATATGAAATCACTATATGATAATTATTTCTTTTGTGTTTTTATATATAATGAACGACCCATGATTGAGAATTAAACATGCGTGTTGGTTCATGTTCATGATGGGATGTAGAGACTCATTCCTAATATAATTCATGTTTTTCAATATATACTATGACCCATTGTGTTTCAATCTATTCCTTGTGAATATTTTCATCCAATAAAATATGAACAATAGACCATATTTTATTTTTTATGCCTTAATTTCAAGAATATATGTGTAGCCTTGTGGAGATTTTATGTATTTCAGTAGTAGTTTTCACTTAGAATATTGTCCATTTCAAACAAAAGTGACACACTTTGAGTGATACCAGCCACACCGTGCCTCGAATTGAGGTGTGGTTGACTCGTAACCGTCAAAAATGATACATGGATTGTTGGGTGGGGGGTTGTTGGGGGGAGGGGGCTGTCCGGTGGGGGGTTGTCTGAGGGTTGTGGGGGACTATTCGGGGGTAAGGGGGGCTGTCTGGGGGGGGCTGTCCAAAGTGTGTTTTCGGCCTCCGCGGTCACACAACAACTCTGACTGACATGTCTTCAATCTGAAAATTTCAAAATTAACCCACTCTTTCTTTTCGTCCGATTTCATGGTATTACGAGGTCGTTCGGCCAGTTTTGACCACCCCACACACATTTTTCAAGTGCGCCAAACACCTAAAAAACACATATTCTACCATGACACACAAAAATGCACATCCGAATGACGTTTCATCATTTCATACACCTCAAGAATGATAATTAGGGTGTTTTCGTGTGATTTCAAGTTATTCTGATGTCGTTCGGTATGTATTAGACCGTAAACCACATGCTTTGGCCATTCACGACACACAAAATGTGTTTTCGGCCACTGTGGTCACATGAAACCTCCGATTGGAATGTTTTCTAGCCAACCATTTCAAAATTCACTCACTCTTTGTTGTCGTCCGATTTCATGGAATTCTGAGTTCATTCAGCTGATGTTGACTAACCCACGCATGCTTTTCAAGCACGCCAAACACCTAAAAACACATATTCAGCTGTGCTTCTTAAACCGTGCATATGAAGGACATTTTCTCTCCTCATTCACCTCAGAAATAATAATTAGGGTGTTTTTGTGTGATTTCAAGTCATTCTAATCTCATTTAGTATGTATTTGACCGTTAAACACATGTTTTGGCCATTTACGACACGCGGAGTATGTTTTCAGCCACCGCGGTCATACGACACCTCTGATTGATGCGACTTCTAGCTGACCATTTAACAATTCACCCAACCATTGTTGTCTTCTAATTTCATGGCGTTCTGAGGTTGTTCGACTTGTTTTGACCAGCCTACGCACGCTTTTGAAGCGCGCCAACACCTAAAATAGACATATTCTGCCCTGCCGTGCAAACCGCGGGTCCGAATGACGCATCGTCTTTTTGTACACCTCAAGAATAATAATTAGTGTGTTTTATGTGATTTCAAGTCATTACGCTATCGTTCGGTATGTATTTGACCGTAAAACACTTGTTTTGTCCATTTACGACATGCAAAGTGTGTTTTCGGCCACCGCAGTCACACGACACATTTGAATGACATGTCGTCTGGCCGACCATTTCATAATTCACCCACCCTTTGTTGTCATCTGATTTCATAGAATTCTGAAGTCGTTCAATTTGTTTTGACCACCCCACACATGTTTTTCAAGTGCTCCAAACACCTAAAAACAGATATTCAGTCATGTTGTGCAAAACGCGCGTCTGAATGACGTTTAGTCTCCTCATACACCTCACGAATAAAAATTTGGGTGTTTTAGTGTTATTTCAAGTCATTTAAATGTAGTTCAGCATGCATTTGACCATGAAATGCATGTTTTGGCCATTTAAGACGCGTGGAGTGTGTTTTCGGACACCGCGGTAACACGACACCTCCGATTGACGTGCCATTTGGCCGAAAATTTCACAATTCACCCACCCTTTGTTGTCGTCTGATTTCATGAAATTCTGAGGACGTTCAGTCGGTTTTGACCACCCCAAACACACTTTTCAAGCGTGCCAAACACCTAAAAAACACATATTCTGCCGTTCCGCGCAAACCGCGTGTCCGAATGAAGTTTCGTCTCCTCAAAAACCTCAAAAATAATAATTAGGATGTTTCCATATTATTTCAAGTCATTATGATGACATTCAGCATGCATTTGACAGTTCAATGCATGTGTTGGCCATTTACGACACGCATAGGGCGTTTTTGGCTAGCGCGGTCAAACGACACCTCTAATTAATGTGTTGTTTGGCTGACCATTTCAAAGTTCACCCACCCTTTGTTGTTGTCTGATTTCAAGGCATTCTGAGGATGTTCAGCCAATTTTGACCACCCCACACACGCTTTTCAAGCACACCAAACACCTAAAAAACAAATATTCAACCGTGCCGTGCAAACCATGCATCCAAATGATGTGATGTCTCCTCTTACACATCACGAGTAATAATTAGGTTGTTTTCGTGTGATTTTAAGTCATTCTGATGTCCTTCGACATGCATTTGACCATTAAACACATTTGTTGGCCATTTAAGACATGCAGAGTGCGTTTTCAGCCAGCACGGTCACACGACACCTCTGATTGATGTGATGTATGGCTGATCATTTCAAAATTCACCAACCCTTTGTTTTCATCCGATTTCATGGCATTCTGAGGTCATTCGACCAATTTTGACCACCCCATGAACGCTTTTCAAGCGCACCAAATACCTGAAAAACACATATTCAGTCGTGACGTACAAACCACGTGTACGAATGACATGTCGTCACCTAGTACACCTCACAAATAATAATTAGGATGTTTTCAGGTGATTTCAATCATTCTGATGTCGTTCGACATGCATTTGAACGTTAAACACATGTTTTGTCCATTTACGACATAGGGAGTGCATTTTCAGCCATCGCGGTCACACAACACCTCCGATTGATGTGCCGTCTAGCTGACCATTTCATAATTCACCCACCCATTGTTGTTGTCTGATTTCATAGCATTCTGAGGTTGTTCGGCTAGTTTTGACCACACCACGTATGCTTTTCAAGCACGCCAAACACCTAAAAACACATATTCAGTCGTTTCGTGAAGACCGCACATCCGAATGACGTTTTGTATACTCTTAAACCTCATAAATAATAACTATGGTGTTTTTGTGTGATTTCATGTCATTATGTTGTCGTTAGGCATGTATTTGACCGCTAAACACATTTTTTGGCCATTTATGACACATAGAGTGCTTTTTTCAGCCAGCGCGGTCACATGACACCTCTGATTGATATGCCATCTTTTTTACCATTTCAAAATTCACCCACCCTTTTTTTCTGGTTTCATGACATTTCGAGGTCGTTCGGTCGGTTTTGACAACCCCACACATGCTTTTCAAGCACACCAAACACCTAAAAACGCATATTCAGTCGTGTCGTGCAAACCGCATTTCTGAATGACATTATTTCTCCTCGAACACATCAAGAATAATAATTAGGGTTTTTCATGTGATTTCAAGTCATTCCTATGTCTTTTGGCATGCATTGGACCGTTAAACACATGTTTTGGCCATTTAGGACACGCGGAGTGTGTTTTCAGCCATCGCGGTCACACGACAACTCTGGTTGAGGTGGATTTTACTTGTACCCATCACCAATGACCAATGTATCATTTTCCTAAAGTATCAACACAATCTGAATTCATTTGATTGGTTTTCCATATGTCAGTTGTTGTTTTCACTTAAAATTATGGCCATTTAAATAAAAGTGAGACACTTTTAGTGGTACTGGCCACACTGTTAATCAGATTGATGCAGGGTTGACTCCTAAACTTAAAAAATGTCACATGGAACATTGTTGTAATTTATCAATAGAATCTGAATACGTTTGGCCCATTTTTCGTATCTAAGTTTTTGTTTTCACTTAAAATGTTGTCCATTTCAAATAAAAGTGAGACGCTTTTAGTGGTACCGGCCACATAGTGCCTTGGATTTAGATGGGATTGAGTCTACAACGTCACAGATGACGCATGGATAGTTTTCCTAAAGTATCAATACAATACAAATACGTTTGGACAGTTTTCTGTATGCTAGTTCTTTTTACTTAAAAGGGTGTCCATTTTAAACAAAAGAGAGACACTTTGAGTGATACCAGCCATACCATGTCTTATATTGAGGCGGAGTTGACTCGTACATGTCACATTTGAATCATGGATCGTTTTCATAAAGTATCCACACAATCCAAATGTGTTTGGTCGATTTTTTGTTTCCCAATTAGGAAAATCGTGCAATAACACTGATAATTTCTTATACTAAAACTATAGACATTGTGCATGATGTGCATCCCCTGGTGCATGATTAGGTAAAATCAAGGAAATTACTTCCAATATATATCCCTATATGGTTTGTAGATACCATGTGGGATGGACTTAAATTTTTTACTAACCGTGAGCCATAGTGTTTTTTACGCCCATCGGGGTTTCGAGCTCCGAACAAGCCCCAGAAGCCCCATAAAGCATTATAACATCATTAGGCTTCCATATTTGGTCAATAATAAAGAGTTATATTGAATTCAAAAACATCAACACCAGAGTGAAAAATCAGGTTAAAAAATAAATGTTATACAGAATACAAATATATAATGGATTAATCTTCCCCTGATCACCGTCACCATCACCATTGTCATCATCATCCTCATCATTGTCCCCATGTTCTTCCTCGGCCCCATCCTCGCCCTCGTTCTCATCCTCATCCTTGCCCTCGTCCTCTTCAGCATCCTCGTCATCACCAGGAATGTCATCATCATGACCGCCATGTCACGACCCGCCCTCGGGGTCCGTGCCGTGACTACCCCAAGCCCGCCTTCCATAGGCCAGGGGCTGGCGACTAGCACCAAGGCGTAAATCCCAGAAAAAGGGAAGGCATTGCCTTTGTAAAGTAAACAAACACCACAGAGTAAGCAAGCGGAAGTAAAACACTAAGTACAAAAAGAAGAGCTGAAAAGTAAAAAGGGGCCGGAAATACACGCCCAACTGTAAAGTACAACTCGAAAGGGAAAACAGCGACTGAAAAGTAAAGCTGCTACGCTGAGATGTCCACTGGAAATCCCACCTGAAGGGTGGATACAGATAGCTCCTCTGCTCCTCGGGTCCCGCCATCCGCTCCGAGTATGTCCCGCCCAGTGGTCCACCACCGGGTACTGCCTCGTCGTATAGTCCACCTCCAGGTACCGTCCAGTCCTCGAACCTTCGGCTACTGACAGCACTGTCCGTCGTCTGCAACCAACACAACGAGGTGCGGGCATAGCCCGTGCAGGGGTGAGTATAACGATACTCAGTAGGGACCCCGAGACCCTCAAGGTCTCACTAAAACCAACAAGGATAAACACAAGAAGATCTCAACAGATAAACCCTACTTAGGTATATGCCCATACATATACCTAAGTTATCAAGTAACCCATCTCAATCATGAGGAAAAACAAGGATTGTGAAACGACGGATAACCACTACCCGGGTATATGCCCATACATATACCAAAGTTAGCAAGTGACCCATCTCAATCATGAAGTAAACACAAGGTCAAAAGTCTCAGCTCAAACCAGGATTTTCATTATCGAAACCGTAACTGCTGAAGAGCTCCGTCTCTAGAGTGTACAGTGGTCCTGTCACGACTCCGAGGCCGCCGCTCACTAACCTAAGACTGCTGAAGTACTCCTCCTGTCGAGTACTGCGGGTCTGCTGCCAACTACCAGGCGCTCCGTCCGCTGAGGGTCTGCTGCCAAATACCGGGCGCTACCCAGATAGCCTACTGAGGTACTCCTCCTGTCGAGTACCGCGGGTCTGCTGCCAACTACCAGGCGCTCCGTCCGCCGTGGGTCTGCCGCCAAGTACCGGGCACTCCGTCCACTGGGCTAGTCGACTCACTCCAAGTCGAGTCGGTCAAGCAGTCGTCAGGTCTCAGCCGGATACACGGTCTCCGTACTCTGCACGCTCGTCTCCGGGAGGGTCCGCTCCACGAGCTACTGGTCAATACTCCAAGTATCACAAAGTCCCTCAAAGAAGTATCTCAAAAGTCCGTCTCGTCACAGGGGTCTCAACGCAACAGACGGCGCGTCGATCGGACGCCCGGTCTGTGAGTGATGAGCCTTTTCGTCCCAGGGGCCCGGTTGGTTTCGAGAGCGAAACCAATCCCGGCCGTATCTCAACTGTACCCCGAACTCCCATAGGGTATACTCATAGGGACCATTACTAAACGTAAACACCAACGCCGCTGATGGTTCGTCAAACGGACGTCCGGTCTGAAAGATATCAGCTTTCCCGTTCCAGGGGCCCGGTTGGATTTCGGGTACAATCCAACCCGGCCATACTCCGACTGTATCCAAAACTCGGGCGGAGTATGTCAAAAGTTCCGTCTCATCAAGAGGAAGTCAATGAAACAGACGGCGCGTCAATCGGACGCCCGGTCTGTGAGTTATTGGCTTTTTCGTCTCCGGGGCCCGGTTGGTTTTTAAGGCAAAACCAACCCGACCGTACTCCACCTGCGTCCAAACCTCGGGGGGAGTATGCCAAAAGATCCGTCTCACTAAGAGGAACACTACGCGACTGACGGCACGTCAATCGGACGTCCGTAGCTCAAGATATGAGTGTTTCCGCTCCGAAGGTCCGATTGGTTTCGTGAACGAACCAACCCGGCCGAACTCAAAGTAACCCGAAACCTTGAGTGCGATATACCGAAACGACCGTCTCGATCCAAGGATCGCGTTTCCACTGACGGTTCGTCGATCGGAGGTCCGAGGCTCAAGTTATGAGCCAAAAACTAATTTTGGTTCGAAGCGGGGGGTCCGGGTCCGGGCCGACCCGGCCCGACCCCCCCTGGGCGGCGCGGGGGCCGGCGGCGGCGGGCGGCGGCGGGCGGCGGCGGCGCGGCGGCCGGCAGCGGCGCGGCGGCGCGGCGATCCGCGGCGGGCCGCGGCGGCTTGGCGGCTGGCGCCGCTTAAGGAGGCCGCGCGGGGGGAATTTAATTCCCCCGCTGAAGGACTGGCGGCGCTGCTTGTAGCCGCGCCTCTCTTGCAAACCCCCCCCCCCCCCCCCCATGTGGGGGGCTTGATTGGCAGAAACGGGGGGGCTTTGCCACCCACAAGAAAACCGCCCCCTCTTTAAGAGGGGGTTTCATGAGGTGGTCAGGGGATTAATTCCCCCGGTTTATTGGCATCCGGCCGGCCAGCTGGCCGGCCGGTTTTCTCCAACGGGACCGGAAAAATCCGGTCCCCTCTTCGGCTTCCGACGCCGGCGGCCCGGCCGCCGGTCTTCTCTACCGCCGCGGCCCGGAACCGGCCGCGGTCTCCTCGTCCCGCCGCGGCCCGGAACCGGCCGCGACGTTCGTCGTCCGGCGCGGTGCGACGGCACCGCGCCCCTTTTTGTCGTGCTTTGATATTCATTCAACGCGGCGCGACGGCGTCGCGTTCTTGAAGTTTCTACCCCGGCGTGGCGCGACGGCGCCGCGTAAAAATAAACGTACGGTAATCCGCGTGGTGCGACGGCACCACGCCACTTTGCTTCCACCGCAAGAATTAAACAAGAACGATGGAGGGGGTTCGGCCGTGTTCGTGCGGTCCGGCCCCCCCTCGCGTTAACTATAACACTTAAATAAAATATTTCAAAGCCTCACGTAGACATGCGATCCACGAGCAAGAAACGGAATAATTAAAGAATTAAACAACAACCCCTACCTTGAGTTTAAGATTCGAAGATTCGTCTACGTTCCGCGGAAGACGGCGTCGCGGAGGTTGGGCGTCGCGGTCGTCGTTCGTCAAATCCGATGACGAAGGGATGCGTTCGAAGAGACACGTCGTTGGTGAAACTTGCACGCCGACGAAGGTTGTCCGAAGAAGAGGTGGCGTCCCCTTCGTTGACACGGTGAATGAAGAAAGGAGGTGTGGCGTTCTTCGTCGGAAAAAGAGCGTTCCTCATCAAGTCTTGAGGAAAGTCAAATAATAAAGAAAACAATGAACTCAAGAACCTCTACCTCGATAGTCGCACGTTGACGTAGTCGTGAAATATCGGTGTCGCGGAGGAAGAGTCGTTGTCGAATCTTCGTATGCCGACGAAGAAGGTCCGAAGAGGAAGCGGCGTTCCCTCTTGTTGACACCGAGGACGAAGAAGAGAGGCGTCGTTCTTCGTCGGAGTTTGAGCGTTCTTCGTTCTTCGTCAGAGCTTGAAGATGAAGAGGAAGCTCTCAAAAAGCTCTCAAGGGGACAAACAAACAACCCATAATAAAATAAGATAACATCTTATTTTATTATTACAAAACATAAAAGAATTTCAAAAGTTTGAAATTCAAAAGAGTTTAACCCCCAAAATTAATTAAGTAACTTAAGTCAATTAAGAGGGGGTTAAGGGAACTTGAAAAGTCTAGGGGTTCGTGTGGGCCCCACCACACTTAATCCTCCCAAGGGAGGTTAAGTGGGTGTGGGTCCCACTTCCAACCCCCTTTGGTAGGATTTTAACAAACTAAAAATAAAATTTGTCTTACACAAATTTTATTTAACTCAACTGAAATCCCCAAAACTTAACTTACAACCCGCAACAAACGCAACTGCCGAAAAGGTCTCTTTAAGCGAAAATCGGCGTTGCGAGTTCATCGGTGCCCTCGGATTTCAATTCCGAGCACCGGATCAAAAGTTAGGAATTCCCGCTCGTTCGTTCGCTGAACGTACCCGAGCCAAACTTCGGAAATTAATTCCGGGCACTCCGGGCCTCGGAATCAGGTGCCGTCTGAAACCACGCTCTTGTAAAATTCTAAAGAAAATTAAGAAAAAATTTCCCTTGAATTTTACGGGTCTTTACATTACTCCCACCTCAGGGCTTTACGTCCCCGTAAAGATACAACAAAAACTAGGGAAACAAATGAGGGTACTGAGCACGCATCTGAGCCTCCCGCTCCCATGTGCTCTCCTGGAGATTCCCGTGCCGCCATCTGTTGCGCAAATAAGAGAAATCGATCGCCCAAGTAGGACCCGCTCCTGTCGATCCTCTATCTCCACCGGGACCTCCGTAAAAGTCGCCCCATCATCAACGTCAAGCTCCCCATGGTCAAAGATGTGCGTCGGGTCGTGCACGTATCTCCTCAGCTGAGACACGTGGAAGACGTCGTGCACCCGGTGTAACTGAGGTGGTAGAGCCAGGCGATAAGCCACCTCACCAACCCTGCTGAGGACCTGGAAGGGTCCGATGAAGCGCGGAGATAACTTGCCTCCTCGGCCAAATCTCCGAATACCACGTCGAGGTGAGACCCGCAAGAAGACGTGGTCACCATCCTCGAACTCTAGTGGCCTCCGCCTCCTGTCAGCGAATGACTTCTGCCGGCTCTGTGCTGTCCTCATCCGCTCCTGGATGACCTGGACCTCCTCTGACATGGCCTGGACCATCTCTGGTCCCACAAGAGCTGCGAGATTTCTTCTTTGCCGATAAGAGAAACCTGGTCTCATCCCTTGGATGAACCACATTCTTTGCCTAAAACAGTCAATCCTAACATGGATGATACTAATCCATACCAAGGATGACGTTGTAAGGCCTCGACGCTACTACTAAGAGATCCAACCGTTACTCTCGCCTCCAAGGGTTGAGTCACACTGTCGGCATCGGTGTGTGGTAACTGGTCTCCTCCAGTAGATGTCTCACAAGTGAGGGTCAAGTCAACAGTCAACTGGAACCTCTTAGTAACATCACAAAAGAGGACAGGAATGTAAACATCACAAAGGATGCATCTTTTATTATTGCAGCTCATAATACAAGACGCTACACAAAAGCAACATCAACATGGAACTAGAAGTACAAAAGACGTATCCACTAGTTCCTTCCCTGTCCACCTGCTCCCAGAGCTCCATGATCGTAAGCTTCAGCTGCCTGAAGCTGTGCTCTCGCATGTTCACCTACTCCCTGTGGTCGGGGTGGACCTCCTGGTGGTGGTGGTGGCAGAGCCTCAAAGCGTCGTCCACCACCTGCTGCTCGGCCAGCTCCTCTGCCTCGTCCGCCTCCTCCCTGCGGACCGCCACGGTCGAACCTCTGCCTCTGCCTAGGTGGTTCCTCAACCGTCTGCTGCTCCTCCGCATGGCGGGTCGGGCAGTCATGAGCCAGGTGACCCTTTCCGCGGCATGAGTAACACAACCTGCTCCTTGCACGACTAGCTCTGTTCCCACTCCGGGTGCCCTGCACCACCGGTCCTAAAACCCGAGATCGCCCAACTGCTGTTCTGGTCCTCCTGGACCTCTGCATCATCTGTCTACTGCCCACAGATGACTCGGCTTCTGATCAAAAAACACGCGGCAAAGGCAGAATCTCCTGTACACGCTCGGGGTGTAGAGATACTGGCACAAACTCCACCCTGAAGAAGGTCTCGAAGTCTTCCCATGCGAAGTTCATCTCATCGCAAAACTGAAACAAGTGGCTCCACCACCTACCTGCTGCTGCATGTAGTAGGCTCGCAGCGAGGATCACCATGAGGTCTGCTGGTGTCCTCACTAGCCTAAACACTCGTACCACTGCCTCCAGCCAATCCTCTGCAGCCTGGGGATCCGTCTCTCCGCGAAACCTGGGCGGTCGCTGGCGCTGAAACTCATGCAGTGCGCTGAGGCGACGTGCATCGTCAGCGGCTGCTGCTGGAAGCATCGGGGGCTCGGCGGGTAGAGCTACCGCCGGTGCCACTGCTGACAAAGGGCCCTGCACCGAGGCCTCGTCGCTCAGTGGGCTGTCGTCACGTTCGATTCTCGGAACCCTAGCTGGATGCCGTCGTGGGGCCATCCTGAAAGAAACAACGTAACACGATCAAACGATTATACCTGGTGAGCTGACCTGGTTTGAGCTGTTTTAAGGGGAAAAACCTTTGAAAACACACACGTAATCAGTGTTTTCGTGCACAAAGTCGGAAATCAGTTTTCAGGGTCCTGGTGTATGGATACGTCGGCCGCCCGCACCAACACTGGACTCCCTGAACTGAAAACCACACTCGGTACCCTTAACACTATTGCTTCACAGAAAGAAAGATCAGAGTCTGCGGTAGAACCGACCACCTCGGATACCAATTTGTCACGACCCGCCCTCGGGGTCCGTGTCGTGACTACCCCAAGCCCGCCTTCCATAGGCCAGGGGCTGGCGACTAGCACCAAGGCGTAAATCCCAGAAAAAGGGAAGGCATTGCCTTTGTAAAGTAAACAAACACCACAGAGTAAGCAAGCGGAAGTAAAACACTAAGTACAAAAAGAAGAGCTGAAAAGTAAAAAGGGGCCGGAAATACAAGCCCAACTGTAAAGTACAACTCGAAAGGGAAAACAGCGACTGAAAAGTAAAGCTGCTACGCTGAGATGTCCACTGGAAATCCCACCTGAAGGGTGGATACAGATAGCTCCTCTGCTCCTCGGGTCCCGCCATCCGCTCCGAGTATGTCCCGCCCAGTGGTCCACCACCGGGTACCGCCTCGTCGTATAGTCCACCTCCAGGTACCGTCCAGTCCTCGAACCTTCGGCTACTGACAGCACTGTCAGTCGTCTGCAACCAACACAACGAGGTGCGGGCATAGCCCGTGTAGGGGTGAGTATAACGATACTCAGTAGGGACCCCGAGACCCTCAAGGTCTCACTAAAACCAACAAGGATAAACACAAGAAGATCTCAACAGATAAACCCTACTTAGGTATATGCCCATACATATACCTAAGTTATCAAGTAACCCATCTCAATCATGAGGAAACACAAGGATTGTGAAACGACGGATAACCACTACCCGGGTATATGCCCATACATATACCAAAGTTAGCAAGTGACCCATCTCAATCATGAAGTAAACACAAGGTCAAAAGTCTCAGCTCAAACCAGGATTTTCATTATCGAAACCGTAACTGCTGAAGAGCTCCGTCTCTAGAGTGTACAGTGGTCCTGTCACGACTCCGAGGCCGCCGCTCACTAACCTAAGACTGCTGAAGTACTCCTCCTGTCGAGTACTGCGGGTCTGCTGCCAACTACCAGGCGCTCCGTCCGCTGAGGGTCTGCTGCCAAATACCGGGCGCTACCCAGATAGCCTACTGAGGTACTCCTCCTGTCGAGTACCGCGGGTCTGCTTCCAACTACCAGGCGCTCCGTCCGCCGTGGGTCTGCCGCCAAGTACCGGGCGCTCCGTCCACTGGGCTAGTCGACTCACTCCAAGTCGAGTCGGTCAAGCAGTCGTCAGGTCTCAGCCGGCTACACAGTCTCCGTACTCTGCACGCTCGTCTCCGGGAGGGTCCGCTCCACGAGCTACTGGTCGATACTCCAAGTATCACAAAGTCCCGCAAAGAAGTATCTCAAAAGTCCGTCTCGTCACAGGGGTCTCAACGCAACAGACGGCGCGTCGATCGGACGCCCGGTCTGTGAGTTATGAGCCTTTTCGTCCCAGGGGCCCGGTTGGTTTCGAGAGCGAAACCAATCCCGGCCATATCTCAACTGTACCCCGAACTCCCATAGGGTATTCTCATAGGGACCGTTACTAAACGTAAACACCAACGCCGCTGATGGTTCGTCAAACAGACGTCCGGTCTGAAAGATATCAGCTTTCCCGTTCCAGGGGCCCGGTTGGATTTCGGGTACAATCCAACCCGGCCATACTCCGACTGTATCCAAAACTCGGGCGGAGTATGTCAAAAGTTCCGTCTCATCAAGAGGAAGTCAACGAAACAGACGGCGCGTCAATCGGACGCCCGGTCTGTGAGTTATTGGCTTTTTCGTCTCCGGGGCCCGGTTGGTTTTTAAGGCAAAACCAACCCGACCGTACTCCACCTGCGTCCAAACCTCGGGCGGAGTATGCCAAAAGATCCGTCTCACTAAGAGGAACACTACGCGACTGACGACACGTCAATCGGACGTCCGTAGCTCAAGATATGAGCGTTTCCGCTCCGAAGGTCCGGTTGGTTTCGTGAACGAACCAACCCGGCCGAACTCAAAATAACCCGAAACCATGAGTGCGATATATCGAAACGACCGTCTCGATCCAAGTATCGCGTTGCCGCTGACGGTTCGTCGATCGGAGGTCCGAGGCTCAAGTTATGAGCCAAAAACTAATTTTGGTTCGAAGCGGGGGGTCCGGGTCCGGGCCGACCCGACCCGACCCCCCCTGGGCGGCGCGGCGGCCGGCGGCGGCGGGCGGCGGCGGCGGGCGGCGGCGGCGTGCGGCGGCGGCGCGGCGGCCGGTGGCGGCGCGGCGGCGCGGCGGCGCGGCGGTGCGGCGATCCGCGGCGGGCCGCGGCGGCTTGGCGGCTGGCGCCGCTTAAGGAGGCCGCGCGGGGGGAATTTAATTCCCCCGCTGAAGGACTGGCGGCGCGGCTTGTAGCCGCGCCTCTCTTGCAAAACCGCCCCCCCCCCCCCCCCCCCCCCCCCCATGTGGGGGGCTTGATTGGCAGAAACTGGGGGGGCTTTGCCCCCCACAAGAAAACCGCCCCCTCTTTAAGAGGGGGTTTCATGAGGTGGCCGGGGGATTAATTCCCCCGGTTTATTGGCATCCGGCCGGCCAGCTGGCCGGCCGGTTTTCTCCAACGGGACCGAAAAAATCCGGTCCCCTCTTCGGCTTCCGACGCCGGCGGCCCGGCCGCCAGTCTTCTCTACCGCCGCGGCCCGGAACCGGCCGCGGTCTCCTCGTCCCGCCGCGGCCCGGAACCGGCCGCGACGTTCGTCGTCCGGCGCGGTGCGACGGCACCGCGCCCCTTTTTGCCGTGCTTTGATATTCATTCAACACGGCGCGACGGCGTCGCGTTCTTGAAGTTTCTACCCCGGCGTGGCGCGACGGCGCCGCGTAAAAATAAACGTACGGTAATCCGCGTGGTGCGACGGCACCACGCCACTTTTCTTCCTCCGCAAGAATTAAACAACAACGATGGAGGGGGTTCGGCCGTGTTCGTGCGGTCCGGCCCCCCCTCACGTTAACTATAACACTTAAATAAAATATTTCAAAGCCTCACGTAGACATGAGATCCACGAGCAAGAAACGGAATAATTAAAGAATTAAACAACAACCCCTACCTTGAGTTTAAGATTCGAAGATTCGTCTACGTTCCGCGAAAGACGGCGTGGCGGAGGTTGGGCGTCGCGGTCGTCGTTCGTCAAATCCGATGACGAAGGGATGCGTTCGAAGAGACACGTCGTTGGCGAAACTTGCACGCCGACGAAGGTTTTCCGAAGAAGAGGTGGCGTCCCCTTCGTTGACACGGTGAACGAAGAAAGGAGGTGCGGCGTTCTTCGTCGGAAAAAGAGCGTTCCTCGTCAAGTCTTGAGGAAAGTCAAATAATAAAGAAAACAATGAACTCAAGAACCTCTACCTCGATAGTCGCACGTTGACGTAGTCGTGAAATATCGGTGTCGCGGAGGAAGAGTCGTTGTCGAATCTTCGTATGCCGACGAAGAAGGTCCGAAGAGGAAGCGGCGTTCCCTCTTGTTGACACCGAGGACGAAGAAGAGAGGCGTCGTTCTTCGTCGGAGTTTGAGCGTTCTTCGTTCTTCGTCAGAGCTTGAAGATGAAGAGGAAGCTCTCAAAAAGCTCTCAAGGGGACAAACAAACAACCCATAATAAAATAAGATAACATCTTATTTTATTATTACAAAACATAAAAGAATTTCAAAAGTTTGAAATTCAAAAGAGTTTAACCCCTAAAATTAATTAAGTAACTTAATTCAATTAAGAGGGGGTTAAGGGAACTTGAAAAGTCTAGGGGTTTGTGTGGGCCCCACCACACTTAATCCTCCCAAGGGAGGTTAAGTGGGTGTGGGTCCCACTTCCAACCCCCTTTGGTAGGATTTTAACAAACTAAAAATAAAATTTGTCTTACACAAATTTTATTTAACTCAACTGAAATCCCCAAAACTTAACTTACAACCCGCAACAAACGCAACTGCCGAAAAGGTCTCTTTAAGCGAAAATCGGCGTTGCGAGTTCATCGGTGCCCTCGGATTTCAATTCCGAGCACCGGATCAAAAGTTAGGAATTCCCGTTCGTTCGTTCACTGAACGTACCCGAGCCAAACATCGGAAATTAATTCCGGGCACTCCGGGCCTCGGAATCAGGTGCCGTCTGAAACCGCGCTCTTGTAAAATTCTAAAGAAAATTAAGAAAAAATTTCCCTTGAATTTTACGGGTCTTTACACGCCACTAGAACTAATGCCTGGTGGATAGGATAATGCACCCATCAGTGACATGTATGTCTGACAAGCCACTCTGGCCTCTGGTGGAAGTGATGAAGATAAAGCTTTGATCGGTTTCATAAATTCTTTCTCCCTCATTTGAACCAGTTCATTCAACTCTGTGACCCTTTTATCAGACCGCCTTTCATTCTCCTTGACTTGTTCCAACTCGATGGTACTAGAATGGATACCTGGAGAGGACCAATACCATGTTGGGAATACATTCTTACCAGGTCGGCAACGTAATCGACCACAGTGCTCATCTCCCAAAACCTGATATAAATGATCATGTGGCCCTAAATTATCAGGCTCCGGGGCATCAAGGGCCTCTAAATCAGCCTTTTAAAATATTAATAGATTATTAAATATTAAAATAGATATTAAACTTTTAAATAAACAAATTAAAAATTACAATCATTTCTTGTGTCGGTTTATTAATAGCAGTTCCATCTTTTTTCCTTCTACTCGAGCAAAACTCTGTTGCTCGAGGGAGACCTCTTTCAATATTCAATTTTTTCTTCAATAATGACATTGAAACAATATAAAGTTCAAGTATAATCGTATATTAAATATTCAATAAATCACATAATTTACATAGGAAATATTAAAAAAGGGAAGTCCTAAAGAAAAATTATAATAAACTATATCGTACCAGCTGCTTCTCATGATCTGACATAGTAGTGCACCCTAAAGTGAGGAGATATTTCTTTGAATCAATGTTTTTTTGTTTTTTTTGTATGTTTCCTAAATAATTTTTATTAATAAATAAGATAATATTTATGGAAAATATGAACACTGTCATTTAAATACCTCAAATGGGATTAATACCTTAAATTTTGCAGTCGCCCAATGGGTAATTATCTGGCGATATTGCTCTATCGGGCAGTTATCCATGATAGGTACTGTCTCCAAATCTGTTCCCACTCTATCACACCATCCATCATATTGCTCATGCTTATAACCTCTCCAATGCTCTCCTAGCTCCTTTAAACATAATGTTCATGCACCTTCGCCATCAGGGACGTTAAACCAAGGCTGACACCCAATAGATTAATTCATATAAATATTAAAAAATACTACATTAAATCCAATAGATTTTTAACCCATATTTGTTCCCATGCATTAACCATGACTTCATGTGGCTGATTTCTCCAAGTGAGAGTGCTGACCGGAATGATGTCGGAGTAATTAGGTATCGTCGCCATAAAACCCCGACATTCCTACCCAAATTTATCAATCATTTGTCATTCATCATTGTATGCAACCATCAATTGTGTCTGGTGGTTCCATACCCCACGAAAGCGAGTATGACCCCTCTCCCGCGTCCCACGCATGCAAGTATGCCCCCCTCCCCCTCATACCACCATCCTCTATACCGGGATCACTAGATGATTGTCTAACTCTGACACCACCCCCCCTCCTACCACCAGCCTCTGTACTGGGAGCAATATCAGGCTCGTCATCGGATATCTCTCATCCAGGGGGTCGATCCTGAAAAAAAAAAGCATAACACAAAATTAAAAACATGATATTATAAGATATTGAAATATATATATTTGAGATAAAATACTCACAACATGGATGATTGGAGGAACGTCCATCTGTGTCTTGCGATGATTATTTTCTGTCATCTTTTTCCACTGCATCTCTTCAATGAGTTTCATTTCTTGCAATGAAAACAAATATAGAAGTAATTAGAAAAAAATTACTAATGTGTAACCCAAAAAACATAATATAGGAAATCCATTCCAATAAAATAACATAATGAAATAGAAGATTTATGGTGGTTTGAAGGTATGTACTAGGATACACAAGCTGAATGATGTAGGTGTATTCATCGAATGATGTCCCAATTGATTTTGGAGAGGGGCCTTCAATAATTATAGGTATGGATTTGATTAGAAACACCTATAAAAAGAATATCCAGGAATTTTGATGTCCCAAACCAGTATGCCACTCATTAGTAACCCAAACCCAGATGGCCACATGGCCTCAAGCACATCTACCAAAATTCAAAATGCTATTAACTAATAGTGAGAAACATTTTTGTGTCTGGGGGTGACTATTCCTTCATTACATAAGATGCACAATTTTAATATTATCAGTTAAAAATTGGAATAAAGATAACAATGGGAAAATATTGGAAATGCATGAAAATAACCAAATCAGTAATACAAACTAACAACAGAATCATAATACGAATGATGGTAAATTATGTCATGAATCAAGAAGAAAAACATAGTTACAACTTCAAGAAGTAGTATTATACAAGAGGCTGAATAAATTATAAAATTTGACCTAGATTCTTGAGCTAAAACCCAATCATCTGGTTCATCGTTGGAAAGAGTGTGAGTCATGTTAATAAATATAAATCTACAATCATCAATAAAGGTGCACTGCCTCGTCATTGAATCAAACCATTGGTAAAGGGAACAATTTTACTAATAGTTGCACACAACCATTGGTAAAAGAGGACTTCAAGGCCCCTTTATAGGAATCCCAAATAGAGGAACATGCCTCAAGCCCCATTATGTGTTACAGGCATCCCAAATCATTCACTCATGCTAAATAAATCATTCTTGGCACCTCTATGGACGTAGCTTTCATTACCCAATTAGTTCCTCACGTCAATCGCACCCCATGGGTGGATAAAGTATAGGGTTCAACACTAATAGGTTGTTCATGTCTTGTAAAAAGATTTAATTTCATAATGTATAGACCAAAAACATTTATTTTGAAATTTGAGATTAATAATAATGTATGTCAATGATAATAAGATTACTGAATTAAACTTGTGTCTTATATAACATTTTTATTGATGTATACACATGCCAGCATGGCTATTGAAAAGCACCCCACCATAATAAAATTGGGTATTGTCCAAGAACGAGACCTAATATACAACGTACAGTGAGAACCATATTTAATTGACCCAAAAGTTATATTAGTACAGTCATCTTAGGAATCCAATTATCACTCATGATTATCCATGCCACAATAAACAACCTAGAGTGTATGAGTATTCTCTCTGATCTTAACAACATCATCACACATTCTTACCATGATTTGAATCATGTGGAATATGGATGATTATAACACAAAATTCCCTACAATACCAAGCCTTCTATGAATTGAAAATTTATGGATGATATTTACACATAATTAATTTTGAATCAAATTTGATTCACTATCAAAGCCCAACACAAACACCCAAATCAAATAGAAAACAAAAGTCATACACACCCAAATCAAAATAGAAAACCAAAACAGTAGATGTAGAACATTAAAATGAAAGTAGCACTTACAAATTAGAAGTTTAGTATAAAGAAATTTTTAAAATGGATCGGAACAAAGAATTTCTATAGTAGGGTAAACAAAATCCCTCTTCTCCCCTTCACCCAAATGAAAACATAAAAACAAAATTGTAGATGCAATATCACTTATATAATACAAGTGAAGAACTGATAAATCTTAAATATGGAAGGATTACAGCTGTAGGGGAAGGAAAACCCCAATTCTCCATTCTGTTTAGGGCTGCAGTCACGGGGAATGGGGGAGTTCGATCGTTTGTGAATTTGGGGAAAAACTTTCCCATAGTTTTGTGAAAACTGCTGGTAAAGTAATATTTAAACCTCTTTATTCCAAAGGTTTAAAAAAACCATTTGTATAGATTATAATTTTTCCAACGGTTTTGAAAAACTGTTCGGAAAAGATGATTTAACCAGCTTTTATCAACGGTTTCCTTAAACCGTTGGTTGAAGTACTCTATAGGCGTTGGGAAAGCCTCCCTTTCGAGAAGGGAATTAATATGAAATAATTTGGATTTGGGGGTTGGTTAAATGTTCAATAATTATTATCCATTATATTTTTTATTTCCGTTTGATAATAAAAACATTAAATCTCATGTTTTAACTACTATTCTTTATTTATAAATTGTGGAATATCATTGAATGTTTGATAACTCTAAATTCCACATCCTCCTTTAATCCAAGTTGGTGACACATCTTTGTCTAGAATGTGTCATCTTCCAAGACCCTATTCAATCGAAGTCATTTCATCCATTGATTATATCAACTCCAACATGTGAATAACTAAACAATAGAGACAAGGTAATATGATTAAATAAAAGAATAGGGATAGGTTGAGTTGCATGTCATCGGAAGCAGTCACAACATCAGGGACATTCTCCTAACCCAGGAATTCTACTCAAATCTATCTACAAACATAAAATTAAACATTAATGAAAATCATGATCACCTTCAACTCCCCCATGCCAAGTCTCAGGGTCAACCTCTCATTTCCGAGAGTAATATATTACTTGGTTGAGTGGGCAGAAGAGGAGAGATATAGAGGTAAATAAATGAAGAAAAGTGGATAGAGAAACACAAAGACATGGATTAATAAAACTTAAATTTAAATTACAATTGAAAAATAATAAAAAAATAAAATTAAAATAAAATTAAAATGAGAAATAACGGGGTGAAAGAGGAGAATAATCTGCCTTTTCCCTGATGGGATCACTCCTTATTTGTGGGTGTTGGGCTGATGATTTGGGAAAGAGTCGAGGGCCTCCTTTTATAGGCATAATTCTGTCTTCTGAAATTTAGTGTGTTGTTGGCCCATTAAATGGTCAATTCACACGTGGACCCCTTCAAAAAAATTGTTCGTAAATATGTTTTCCATTCACCATCCAACCTTCATCTCATTTATCCATAGTATTACAGAGTTATGGAATTCTCCTTGAATAAATATTTTTATGGCCGAAATCTCCAAGAAGATTCTGTCAAATGTATAACGATCAATGTAAACCTTAATGACATAAAAACTCAACCAAAATTGTTTTAGAGTTGTTCTGATGTGTACTAGTTCTATCCCTAGTGTAATAACCTAAATGGGAGTTGAGGAGACTGATTTGTGCATATGTTATGGTTGTGGGGTCCGCGTTGTCCGCCCGGAAAAGTTTCCAACTTCAATGATTTTTTTGGAATAATAGATATTTGAATAAAATCTTGGAAATGAAGAGAAATTTGAATGAAATAAAATCATGATTCTAAAAAAAATCAAGAAGTTTTTAATTATATTTTTTACGAAATGACAAAAATACCCTTGTGGTAAAAATCATTCAAAAATCCAAATTATGCACTTTTATCAATTTTTCTCATAATAATTCTAAAATATAAATTTCCCATTATTTTAATAAAAAATTAAAATACATGGGTTTTATTATTGAAAAATATTAAAAATCCTAGTTATTTGATAAAAAATATGCACATAAATTTTCCATGTCAAACACCCCCACACTTAAACCATGCTTCTCCCCAAATATAAAATCTCAAAATGGAAATCAGAGGACACCAATATTACAAATATTAATATTCCAAGGAAATAAAATAAAAAAAATCAATGTGAAATCAAACTTTCAAAAATCCGCATAAAATATCAATTTAATTTCCCATTTTTCAATGAAACAAATAATTCACATATTTTACTTTTGCCCTTTTAAAATTGATGGAACTTATCCTTTCATTCATTAAAGATCCTTGATTAATTATTATTAAACATGAAAAGTCATAATTTACCTCACTTTTGATTCTTTTCATTCATCACTCATGATACAATTCAAGTAGAGTTATTCTCATATCACGAGAACATTCTCCTTAGCCATAGTCATGTAAATGAACTACTTTCTCCACTTTGTAAAGACAAAATGCACATAAAATCATGGGGACTTTCAATTACTGTTCTATTGACTCTGAGGTTTATGGTTCGTAGGATTTGATGCATTAAAAATTAAGACTCAAGTATGAGGCTAATCTTTTAAGTACTATGCTTGATATTAAAAGTAATAATATAATAAAATTATCCCCTTCAATGTAGAAACACCTAATTCCCAAAACTCAAAGAAAAGGTTATGATCAAGTAAGAATAATGAATGATTTGTGCACCCTCTTGATTTTTTTTTCTTTTTTATCTTTTTTCGAAAGATATGAGTATATAAAATCTCACATCCATCATCTAAGCACATAAGATCATAAGATCATTGGTCTAGAAAATGTCACTTTTTGGTTTTCCCAAATCACAACCAATTCGTTTCTCTTCTTGTGGGTTCTTTTCTTCATTTTTGTTATTTTTTTAATTCAAGAGGGGAAAAATAGAGTATAATGAATTATTCCACAACATTTTACAATTAATATAATAATACCACCACACTTATTACTTACAATGTATATTATCCCATCCACAATGATTCCCTTTAACCCCACACTTCATCTTGGAAATATCAATAAAATACTCAAAGGAGGGTAGGAATGGATAAATATGGCTTGAAACATGACTCATTCCAATAAATTTCATTCATTTTCACTATGGGATAATATATGGATTGATGTAAAGGTGCTATTTTAATGAAAATTGGCTTTCCAAAAGATGCCTTAGTATTTATAAATGTTTTTTTTGCATAGTCATAGCTTTGATAAGTTTCAATACACGTTCTTGTCAGTTACATGTCCCAAGAGCATCCAAGAAATATTCTTAAGAATAAATAGGAAGTACATGTCCTATAAATCCTCTTGGGAAGGGAAAATATAACATTGGACAATCACTCATGGCAGGACTAATAAATCAATTCACATGAACTTTAGAAATTCAATGCATGAAGGATGGAAGAGAAATTTCATTTACATGAATCAATTAATTCCTTCAAATCATGATTCATTACTTCAATATACATGATTCAATTTAAAAATTCAATTATTCATTTTAATCATTTAATCATATCATCATTGATATCTAAAACATGGAATCACAGGATTCCTAAGAAACTTTTGTCTCTTTAATAAGTCGAGTAAAACATGAATTCATGTGTGGGCATGAAATTTTATCTATAATGATAAAAACATGTTGTGGAAAAAAATCTGGAGAGTTTAAAAGATAAAACAATAAAATTGAACACCCTTTTTCCATAAAACATAGTCCTTCCCCTTTACTGTTTGGGGCTTCCTTCTACCGTCATGATCCTATAAAAGAAAATTTATCAATTAATCACAATGATCATTTTGTTTAATATCAAAATAAAAGAGGTAGGGGACCACATGCTAAATTATTTCAATGAAAATAAATTGAAATATAAATTCTTAGAAAGCAAGTTAAGATAAATCATAGTATTATCCCCCAAGTGGGCCTTGAATTTTGACTGCCTCTAGAGGGTAGTACCTACTGTTATCCAAATTCTAATGGAGGATAATGATTCTTTGATTTGAATGACCACATGTGGCTTTTCCCAACTTTTTCTTCATCCTTCTGGGAAAGAGTACACTATATCCCCCCTTTAAAATGAGTTATAACTTTCATGGCGGGGGTAGGATGAATTATGAATAATCCTCCTTATTTTCTAATACTTGTGAAACCTCTTCTTCTATATCCATTAGTTACAAGAGCTATTCTTCATCAAAATAATAGTCAATGGGAATGTCAGAGTGTAGTTAAATTTGAATAATTTTAAAACATGAAGTATCAAGATCAAATTCTTCACTATAAAAGCATATTTTGTCATGGTTCCCTTAGGGAAATACACTAGCTTCTCTTCATGATCATCCTTCAATAAAAATTCAATGTGTATAGGGAGCTCCACATGTTTCTCAGCATGTGCACAAAAAGGTTCTTCTTCGTCCTCCAAGGCAGAGTTGAGGTTGTCTAATTCTGTATAATCCGAACCACATGGATTGGTGTAGAATTCATAATCAATAAAATTAGAAGGTATTGAGTCAATTAAAGGTTCAACTCCCTGAGTCGGTTCAGCTTCAATCTCTACCTTTGTGGTAACTTCCTCTTGGAGTATACTCTCTGAGGATAAAGGTAGGTAGTCAGGATCCTCCATATTGACTTCAAATTCCACCACTTGGGTGGTTTCTTCCTTCTGTGGTACTGAATATTATTTTTTGTATTGTATGGGGAAGATATGTAGTTCCCCATATTTAATCAAGAATTCATCCATACTTTGTTGATCTCCCACTTGTAGCTCAGCAGATACATCTTCCTCCATTACTTCCTCAAGTTCTTCAAATTCAAATATAAGTGGTGAAATTTATTCCACCACATTCTCATGTTCTTCCTCTGGATTAGGGTTGAGTTTCTCAATTAATACATGAACATAATAAAAATCTTTATTAGCCTTTTTGGTTAGTTGTTCAATGCTTTCTCTATGTTCATTCATTTGATCTCTTCTAAAATATTCATCTTCCTCTTGTTTTTATTGCTGCACCTGTGAGTAATATTTACATGCATAATATTCTGAATCTGAATACATCATGGAAGTCTTTTTTTAGTTTTTTAAATAAAATGATATATAATAAATATGTGAAAATATAAAAACTAAATGAACTAATGATTGGATCCCCGAAAACAACATCAGTTTTGACGCACGTCTGTTGTGGGGTGTGGACCAAAATAATTATATTTTTCATAGTGCAGAACAGTGGCTGACTAAGGTCATCTCTCTTGAAGATCCTTCTCAATGTAGTACACATAATTTATTTAAATCACCTATTCTATCACTTTTTGTGGTTTTGTTTATTAGATTAAAGTGATTAAAATATTTTTGTGTTTTTTATTATTTAAAATAATGACATGTGAAGCAAGAATTCTAAATTTACACTAAGAGTAATGTCTAAATAGAATGAATTAATAAGAAAGAACTTCGTTTTGGGGGTTGGTTAAATATTAAATCATTATTATCCTTTATATTTTTTATTTCAGTTTGATAATCCAAAGACTAAATCTCATGTTTGAACTACTATTCTATATCTATAAATTATGGAATATCATTGAATGTCTGAGCACTCTCAATTCCACCTCCTCCTTTAATCCAAGTTGCTCACACACCTTTGTCTAGAATGTGTCAAAATCCTGGACCCGGTTCAATTGAAGCCATTTCATCCATTGATTATCTCAACTCAAATGTGTTGAGAACTAACCAATTGAGATAGGGAAAATTATTAAATAAAATAGTATGGATAGGTTGAGTTGCATTTTATCGGTGGTAGTCACAACATCAGGGACATTCGACTTACCTGTGCATGATACTCATATATGTCTACAAACATAGAATTAAACATTAATGAAAATTCATGATCACCTTCACCTCCCCTTTGGCCAAGTCTTGGGGTTATCCTCTCATTTCTGGGAGTAATAGAATACTTGGTGGAGTGGGTGGAAGAGAAGAAAGAGAGAGGGAAAGAAATGAAGAAAAGTTGATGTAGAAACATACAGTCTTGGATTGATAAAAACAAATTTTGAATTACAATTGAAAAATAATAACAAACTAAAATTAAAATAAAATAAAATGATAAAATGGGGTGTGAATAGAGGTGTAGCATTGTCCAATGCCCGGTTGGGAACCCTCCTTGGCTGTTGGTGTCGAGCTAATGATTTGGGAAGGAGGAGAGAGCCTCCTTTTATAGGCATAATTTTATCCCCTAAAATATTGCACATTGTTGGCACAATAAATGTTAGATTAACACATGGACTATGCAATTTATCATTTATATGGATAAGCTCTTCAATAGAAGGAATTGATAAAGAACAAAAATCAAAAGGATTAAATGGAAGATATGGAGTGGGAAGAATTTAAGAAAATATTTCAAACAAATCATTCCCATTTAACTCTACAAAAGAAAGATTGAAAGAGAATTCATATAGCTAAAGAAAAATGAAGGTGAATTTGTCATGACTTATGACGAAAACTTCATAAGGTTTTAAATATATTCCTTGGGTTTTTTATCAATAATGATAGAAAAATAGATATGTTCTTTATTTATTTTTTTAAAATACACCTTCGAAATGTTCTAGAAATATAAGAATTTGGGAGTTTTGAAGATGTGGTTAAATGTTCTCTTAAAGTAGTTATGGAGTTCAAAGAATGGTCCCATGGTTATGGAGATAATAATAGAATAATGGGTTTTCAAGATTGTGGGTCAAATGAAAAATGGGGAAATAGGATCCAACGACCCACATGTAAAAAATGTGGGAAGAAGCATCATGTTAATTTCCTCAAAGGGCTGGGGAAATTCTTCAAGTGTGGGAGAGAAGGACACCATGGTAATGAATATTGAACATACATGAAGAAGCTGACTAACATGATAGAGGAAAGGAAGGAACATCCTAATGCACCACCCATGATTAATGCTTCAAATATACGGACCAAGGGTGTTTTGAAAGCAAGTGCAGTAAACCACATGTCCATGAGGGAAACCAGTGTCAACAATCACCAAAGTCAAAGGTGCATGGGAAAGCTTATATCATCACTACTAATGAAGTGGAGTGTGAAAATGAATTCATACAAGGTATGATTCATATTCACTAATTAATAGAAAAAGTATTATTTGATTCTTGTTCTACTTATTCATTTATATCCTAACTGTTTTCTAGAACTATTGAATTGAAGCCCTGATACCTTTAAGTGGAGATATCCATAAAAAAAATAACGGTGTAATCATTACAATCCAGTGTTGGACTCTTCTCCTATAATCATATTTGGGATGATTCTTCTTGCAAATCTTACTATATCTCCCTTGTTGAAATTTGATGCTATATTAGACATGTATTGGATTTCATTATATATAGAAGAAATCAACTATTGGGAAAAAATCTATTTTAATATTCTAAACCATACCACAATCCTCTAAAAATGCAAGGAAGATCATGAATCGTCTTTGGTAAATCTATCAACAGTGTGGGTGTTAATACCCTATATAAAAACATAACATTCCCAAATGGTTGAGTCAAAGGAAGGTATTAACCAGGAGGAAATTTCCATTGTTAGGGAATACATTGATGTATTTCTCAAAGAGTAACTTGGAATCCTATGATCATGAGGTATAATTCTCAATAGATCTCATACCCAGAGCCACTCCAATCTCTAAATTCCCATATAGGATGTCCTTGATTGAAATGGAGGAGTTAAAGAAGTATCTACAATAGCATTTGAACAAATGGTTCACAGTCCCTAGTACATCACCTAGGGGTGCACCAATGCTCTTTGTCAAGAAGAAAGATAGATCAAAATAGGTGTATATCAATTACAAAGATATCAACAAGACCCTCATAAATAAAAATTATCCTCAAACAAGGATTGATTACTTGTTCAATCAACTACAAGGAGTGAAATAATTCTAAAAGGTCTATCTTTTTTATGGATATCATCAACAAAATTTGAAGAAGGATGATATTCAAAAGACAGTTTTCCATACAAGGTACGGGAACTATCAGTTCATAGTAATTCCCTTCAAACATAAAAATTTTACTAAAATAATTATGGATTTGATGAATATATTCTTTATAGACCACCTCAAAAAAAATTTGATAGTGTTTATCAATTATATTCTCATTTATTCCAAGATTAAGTAGGAACATGATGATAATCTAATGATTGTGTTGGTGATATTAAGGATGGATAAAAAGTAGTATAGGTTCAAAAAGTGTGACTTTGGATGCAAGAAGTCACATTATAGGGTAACTTGATCACAAGTGATGGAATTTATGTGGACCCTTCATAGACAAAGGAAATTGAAGAATAACCTAGACCCACTATTGTCATAGAAATCTATAGTTTTATAGATTAGCTGGTTACTATTTACATTTTGTGATAAATTTATCATTATTTTCTATCCAACAAACTAATTTACCACAAAATGGGGTAAATTATTTATTGATGAAAGATATGAGGAAAGCTTTAGGGAGATCAAGAAGAGGCTATTCACTGTTCTTGTACTGTAATTTCGCAGTCAAGATAATTTTATCACTGATAGTGTGAGAGAGTGAATCAGTGATATATTTTTCATTTATATTTACTTAATTATGTAATAACCTTATAATCCTATTAAATATTTCTTTCCCTATTGAAATAAACTAAAACACACATCTATAGGAACACATGAAATTATAAGTATCACTATTAAACAAAAATAGCTACATCCTTTCTATGATTTTGAAATGATCTAATACCACACAATCTGTTAGAAAATAATCCTTTTGTGTGGAATACAATGAGTAGGATATTCCATTTCACTCATGTAGCTCTATATAAACAATTCAATAGTGAATTTGATCCTTCTATAACAAATGATGCAATACAAATTATTGTAACAACACATGATATGGTGATTCTTTATCAACATTCACCAATGAATTATTTTTAAAAAAAATTCTTCAATTTCTTGCCTAGAAGTTGGTAAGAAAATTTCTAAATTTTGTTACATAACTCAGCCTTATTTCCCAATCCAATTATCCTAGTCCGATTATCCCATTTTTATTTCTCAATATGAGAAATATATTACTTTTTCAGAGTATAGTTGAGAAAATTCTGAACCACTTCTTCTTCAATCAAAAAATCCCAATATGATTTCATAGTCTAATGATTCAGACCAATAAGATTACCAGTTGAATACAACTAAAAAAATTTGGAAACCTCTTCTTCTCTTTAGAGCTACATCTTCTCTATTCTTCTCATTGAATAGTACACCTATCAAAAGTACAAAGTACTTTCCCTTTTATACTCACCCAAAAAATGGATTGGGTGGGATTCATAAAAGATTTCCCACTCAATCAATTTTTTTGAATCTACACGTTACTTTGAATTTTGGGTTCATATTAACTTCATAATCTCTTCTCAACATTTATTTAGCATTCTCAAATCATGTCACAACTTCAAACCTGCTTTAGAATTTCTCTAAACATCATTCTAATTCTGATTTCCCTTCAATTTGTTATTATGACCTTCTTCATTATGATGAATACAAATTTAAAACTATATATTGTTATTCATCTCTTCTCTTGACCCAATTGAATTATAAACCAAGTAATTGAAACTATTTTAAATGGTCAACTAAATTATTGATATAGCTATTTATTTCTTTTTCATATTGGCCACCACATAATTTTTCTTTTCTTTTCATTCCTCAGTTCCAAAAAATTATTCCTCAGATGATTATTAAGGCATAATGATATGGACCGATATCACTATCTTCAACATCAACAAATTAGTTCTCTTCTAAATATGATACCAATCAATTTTTATAACAAACAATTCGGTGTCTAATTAATATGATGACATACTGAATTCAATGGATAAACATTAGTAAATTATTTATTTTTTGAATATGATTCCCAAAAAAAATTTCTACAAGAATTAAAATCTTCTAGATTTTGGTCTGACTGAAAACTAAAACCATTATTTTGACTATCCTACCCTGCCTTTAAACAAATCTGTATCCAGAAATATCATTATGATGATCATTAGACCAGAACGATTAAAATACATAAACTTTCTTCTTTAATAATATTTTAACAACTATCATGACTTTATTTATGACTTTTTTTACATTGAAGATCAACATTATCATCATCTCACATACCATTTAATGTGTTGAACCATCCCTATCATTCATAAACATATTTATTTCCTACTCATTTTGAATAGCATTGGCATGATTACAATCAGACTGAATATAATTGGAATAAAATTGTTCTCCCATTTCTTTCTTCAAGATTTCATCACAAGTTTAACAACATACTTATGATTTAGGCAAACTCCAAGATCAGAAAAGCAACATCACATTTTCATCAAAGTTAGGCAGACTCAAATTATTCCCCATTATAATCAAACATTTCATTCCAAACATTGGCTGAGTTCAATGATCCTCTTCATCCAGAAAACATATTCCCAAAGTGATGGAATTTCTTAACCATTGTGAGTCTGATTTTTTTGAATATGATGGTCAGTCCAATTTTTATCAATTACAAAGTGGGGTGATTTATTTTCTTCTTAAACTCTATTGAAAAAAAATGAAAATACCTGAATATGATATTAATCATTATCATCATGGTCCTAACAATCTCCCACTTTGGATTTTATTTGTCAACCAAGGTTCATAAATAACTAAACTTTTTTATCCTCAAGCTATGTATTACGTATCAGTAATTATAATACTACGTTTGCTAAATCATTGTTGGAAATACAAATTATTGACATAAAATTCATGATGTCCAAAAGTAGTGATTATGAAAAATTTCCTCATCTTTTCTTACTCAAATTTTAAACCTCCGTAGAATACAAAAAAAATGTTTCTAATAACCACTCGTACAAATAGTTAGAATAGTTCACACACTTAAAATGATGAATTCACAATTTACCCACAACTCTCTCTATTTACATGCTTCCATAATTATAGAATTATAAAACTATTCCCCCCCTTGAAATCACTTCCCAAAAATAATATGAGAGAGGGAACAAAAACACATACCTCAACCTTGACGAGAAAGAGGTTAGACAACCTTGTTCAAGATCAATTTAGAGAATGCTTCCATGGGTAATGGTTTTGTGAAAATACGAGTATCTTGTTCCAATTTATGAAAAAAACACAAATTAAACTCATTATTCTATACATGATATTTGATGAAATAATTGTTGATATCAATATGTTTTGAATAACAATGTTTTACCGGATTATTGGAAAGGTTGATTTCACATTGATTATCACAACCCAAGATAATGGTTAACTTCTATTCAACAAGTTAGTATTCTAACTGATTCATCATCCGCATAAGTTGGGTAGTAGATTGTGTAGTAGAAAAATATTCATCTTCAGTTGTAATGATTGTGCCTGAATTATATTTCTTTATATTCCCAAAAACATAACTTTTACCTAGAAATAAAACTCCACTTGATGTGGATCTTATATCATCAACATTTACTGCCAAATCAGCTTCTGAATACCCAAAAAATCAATACATTCTAAGATATCATACTTATTTCTAAATTTGTCGGGCCTTTTATGTATTTGAGAATTCTTTTTCTAGAAAGTAAATTTGATTATTTAGGATCACTATAAAATATTTCACATAAGGTAACATAATAAACAATATTGGGTCATAAGTTAGTAAAATATAAAAAAATTATAATCAACTTTGGAAACTCATTCTAATCAACTTTCATGTCTTCTCCATGTTTACTCAACATGGTTCCCACTGATATTGAGGTGTAAACTAGTTTTGAATTTTCTATGCCAAAATTTTCAAGAATCTATTTAGCTTACTTTTCTTATGAAAGAAAAATGGTTTTATTATTTTATAAAATTTGTAACACAATAATGTATTTAATTTCTCCCAACATGGAAATCTAAAAAAACTTTTCCATTTATTTAGAAAACATTTCACAAGATCCGTCATTATTCCTAGTAAAGATAATGTCATTATTATAAATAATTATGATGAAGGAAAACTATTGAATTTATTTGATTTAATTATTGTTATCAACCCTTCCTTTATAAAAACTCATATTCCTTAAGAAAGTATCCAGTTTGGAATACTATGCCCTCATAAATTTCTTTAGTGAATACAAAGATTTGTTAAATGTGCATATATAACTTTCCTTTTTCCCAACAACAAATCCACAGCGCAGTTCAATGTAAACTTCCTCATTTAGATCAACATTTATAATTGTATACTTTACATCCATTTGAAAAAAAAAATTAACTCCATTGTGTAGAAATAACAAGAAAAATTATGATTTTTTCTAACCATTCCACCAGAGAAAAAGTTTTATCAAAATCAACACCTTCAATTTTAGAGTAACCTTTACATGCTAATCATTTCTTGTTTGTTATCACTTCACCTTATTCCTTCATTTTTTTCTGGGAAACCCACATTGTACCAATAACATTTTTGTTATCTTGATTAGGTACGAGTTCCTATGAATCATTATTTTATATCTAGTTTAACTATTCATTCATGGAATGAAGGCATTCTAGATACTCAAAATATTATTTCATAGCATTTGGACCAACTTTTGAATACAATAAAGTAGGTGTAATAGAATTTGTTGTTCTTATTGTATGAACCTTTCTAGGTTTATCCCCAATAATTTTCTGAGTTTTCACTAGCATCCTAATATTGGGATGATATTTTAGAGATTCTTCTTCATCACTTGAAATAGTTGAGTATGATTCTTGTTTTTGAGTAAGATTACAATTGGACATATCCTTATCGGAAATGTTGACAAAAATTTCTAAATCCTACTCAACTTCCTTATCTATTTGATTATATTTATCCTTAATATATTTTTCAATAACTTTAAAATTATTAGAATAAAAAATTATTTCTATTTATTTTTTGAAACATCTATATCCTCTTCCTTCTAGAGCATAACTAAGAAAAATTCAATCTTCACCTTTCTTCTCAAACTTTCCTAGATTTCCACCTTTCTTCTTTATAATGAATGGGCTCCTGAAAACTCTTAACTGTTTCAAACATGTAGTTCTTCTATAGAAAAAATTTGTATGGAGTCATATACAAACATGGACTATAGAAACATTAGTTTTGAATATAAACAACAGTACTCATGGGTTGCCTCCAATACGAAAGAGAAAGACCTTGTTCAAGTAACATAGTTCTCCCCATTTCCACCAAAATACTATTCTTCCATTCGTCAACCCTATTTTGTTGAGGTGTGTATAAGTAACTATAATCATGAAAAATTTCATTCTTCTCAGGGTAACTATAAAATTATTAATTATTATACTCATCACCATTATTAGTTTTTAACTTTTTCACTGAATACTCACTTTTATTCTTAGCTTTTCTCCTAAAACCGTTAAAAATTCTCAGAGCATATGATTTAGGTTTCATTTTCATAACACAAGTTATGTGATTAAATTCATCAATGAATGTGATGAAGTAATTATCATCATTTTTTATTGTTTTCTCATTGGTCCATAGATGTTGGAATGAATAAGTACCAAGGGTTGTTTTGAAAAAATCTCAACTTTCTTATACACATACTTTGTAATGTTTACCTTATGAAAAATAGTGCAACAATAATCTCTTATTCATTGAAAATAAAGAATATCTTGAACAAAATATCTCTTTCATAACATACTATTTTCTGTTTGACACATGTTTCCCATCCTTTTATGCTATAATTAATTTTCTTCTACCATACCCAAGTAACAAGAGTTTTTTACCACACCAACTTGAAATATGTTTCCCTTTGTATGTTGGCCTCTTGTAACTATATTTTTATCCTTATCAATTTTAACAAAAAATACATTTTTCCCGAAGGTAACATTGTTACCTTCATAACTTAATTTTGAAACACTCAACAAGTTATGTTTCAACTCATCAATATATAAATATTTCTTAGATTTAAACATTTCTTTCCCAATGATAGTTGATCCAACACCTTTGAATATTATTGTTTCATCCTTGTTGAATGTCATAGTTACCTATTTGAAGTCTTTTAAATTATTCAAAAAGTTTAAATCTTATTTCATGTATGAGGAACAACTGCAATCAAGAATCCAAGGTCGTTCACCTTTAAATTATTTGAGGGTAGTTTTAACAACAAGATATTTTTCTTTCTTCACATCCAGTTTATGAGAAATGTTAAGAAAATTATATTGTGCCGGTAAAAAAATCAAACCCTTACCAATATTACCTAGTTGTTCACATCTTTCAGAAATAGTTTCTTGGGGTCGGAACATATTTTTAATTTTTACACCATCATTATCAGGTTTCATTTGAACTTCATTTTCATACTTTTTCTTTTGAGAAGATAGAATCCCCCTAAACCTATGAATTTCATAACCTATATAATAGTAGTAATCTTATGGGTTAAACCAAAAAATATATTTTTTATTTATAATTCCATCACGATACCAGTAGTAACTATAGAAAGAATATTTTCCTCAATAGCTTCCATACTGACTGGAGTTATGAATATGTTTCTTAGCAACATTCTTATCTGAATTTTGTTGACCACCAACATTTCTGTTATCAATCAGAGTCTTCTTTTTTAGCTTATTTCTCATTTTATCCATGTCATAACTAGAAACAATATAATCAATTTTTGACTCAGGTTTTTAAAAAACTTATGAATTCTCAACATTTTTAATCTTAGACACATACATAATTTTATAAGATTTCTTATTTCCAGAAATAATTCTATCTTTCCTATCAACTTTTGATGGTAACCTTTTTTATCCTTATCAGGTTTTTCCTTATGAAAACATTCACCAACTTCAAATATAAAATTTTTGGAAAATATAATTTTAGTTTCATCTTTACAAAGTTTTTAGTAGACAAGTTCTAACTATTATTTTTATGCCTTTAGTGTCAATACCATATTTTCATTATGATTCCTTTCATCCTTAAGATATTTTTTCAAATCAATAATATCCAGTTGCATCATTTTCTTCTCATCTAAAAAAATTTCTGGAATTTTTTATGAGGAACATTCATCTTACAACTTCTTGTTTTGTTTTTCAAGACTTCTAATATTTCTCAAAAATAATTCAAATCTTATTTTGAATGAAATTTAAGTTGAATTTCTTCTTAATCAAAGCTGTTAATTCTGAATTCTTCGTCATTAATTGTTGCACTAAAAGTATTCTCACCAACATGCTCAGTAGAATTATTGGATTTAGATTTACTATCTTTTTATTCATTGTCTTTAGATAAGAAAATACACCTTTTATATTTTGATAATTTTTTACCCTTCCCTATAGAATAAAATTTTCCTTTCAACTTTTTTTCTTCCATGACCTTATTGGCCTTATTTCTACTTCATCACCATATTTTTATTTCATTCTCTGTGGATATTTATTTGTAATGTTCCCAATGAATCCATATTCAAAACATTTCAAGGGAAAATTTCCTTTATATTTACCTGTACCTCTTCACACATTTTTATAAAAAAAGGATAAAATTTCCTCACGATTTTTACATACCTCATTTTAAGAATCAAAATAACCACCTTCTTCTTCAATAATAATCTTATTTGAATTATCATTCTTCGCAGTCATGAACGAAATTTCTCTATCATTTTTTTATTTTCATATCATTATACCTTATTATATTATAAGTGATGAGAGTTCTATTAAAATCATATTTAGATAATTTTTGTATGATATCTATCTTTTAATTAATAAAATTTATCATCAAACTTGTCAGGAATAATTCTTAATATCTTTTCAATAACTATAGAATCCCCGATCTTTTAACTAAGAAATTTGATAGTGTTGATGATGCTATTTAACCTGGTAAATAAGTCCCTAATAGATTCATATCCACCCATTTTCAAGTCCTCATACTTCAGCCTCTAGATTTTTAATTTTTCTTCTTCACTTTTGTATTGCCTTCATATATGTTTTTCATCTTATCCCATATACCTTTATCTATGACAACATGCTACACCCTTAAAAATTCACTTTTATAAAGTGATGATAGTAAATAATTCTTTTCCCTTTCATCACTCTCAAGATTATTATTATCAATAGATTAAGATGAAATTTATCTTCAATAGGATGAAATACATATGTTTCATCTTCATGAAAATCATATCTAATAGACATAAGATGGGGAATCATTATATATTTCCAGATATGATAAATCATACCATCGAAAACCAGGATTCCTTTATTGTTGACACAATTCAAATTATCCATCAACATCTCTTCAAAACATCAACAAAGAATAAATAAAGGGAACCTATCTCCAATACTAATTGTAATTTCCCATTCAAGGTAATTGTATCACTGAGAGGGGGAGGGGTGAATTAGTGATATATTTTTCATTTATATTTCCTTACTTATTAAAAAAATTATGTTGTTAAATATTTCATTTCCTATTGAAAATAATTAAAACACACATCTATAAGAACACAATAATTTACGAGGTTTATTATTGAACAAGAATATATACATCATTGGTATTGTTTGAAAATGATCTAATACCACACAATCCACTAGAATAAAATCATTTTGTGTGGAATACATTGAGTAGGATATTCCCTTACACTTGTATGTCACTACGTAAACAATTAAATAGTGCATATTATCCTTCTAGAACATATAATGTAATACAAATTTTTCTAACAAAACAAGTTATTATGATTCTTTATCAACTTTCAAAATGAGTTATTTTTTAAAAAATATATTTAACTTCTTACCTAGACGTTGGTAAAAATTTTTATAAACATTGTTATAAAACTCAGTCTGATTCTCCTAGTCTAATTGATCAATAAGAAAAATATATGACTTTGTTAGAATATATTTGAGAAAATTCTGAAACATTTCTTCTTCAATCTGGAAATCCCAATACAATCATTCAAGTCTAATGATTCATCCCAATATGATGACCAGTTGAATACAATCTTGTCTCTCCTCATATGCTTATATCTGAAATACTTCTTCAACAAAAATCAATCAGGAAACCTCTTATTCTCTATAAATCCGTGCCTTGTCTCTTATTCACCATGAATAGTACATCTATCATAAATTAAAAAGTAATTTCTCTTTTATACTCACCCCAAAAATGGTTTGGGTGGGATTCCTAGAAAAATTTTCCTCTCAATTACATTTTACAAATCTATATGTTACTTTGAATTTTGGGTTAAACATGCCTTCATAATATCTTCTCAAAACATCTAGAGCCATCATGAATCTTTAAATAGCTTTATCTATTCTTTATAATTTCTTTAAAAACATTAGTCTGATTCTAATTTCCCATTCTGATTTATTAATATGATTCGCCTTATTATGATGATGACAACTATAAAATAATATATTTTTCTTTATCTCTTATCTTGACCCACTTGAATGATAAACAATGTAATTAAACCTATTTTAAATGGTTTACTATATTATTGATAAATATATAAATTTATTCTTCATATCACCCACCACATACTTTTCATTTTATTTACATTCATCTGTTTCAAAAAATTCTTCCTCTGATGATTATGATGGCATACCGAGTCTGATGGACTAGTATCAGCAGCTTCAACTTCAACAACTTATTTCTCATCTAAATATGATACCGGTCAATTTTTATCTCAAAAAAATTGAACCTTTGATGAATATGACAACATACTAAATCCAATGGATAAATATTAAGAGCTTATTTATTTTTTGAATATGATGCTCAATAACTTCTTTCTTTGAGGATTTAAATATTTTTGACATTTAGTTTAACTAAAAACTAGCACCATCATTACGATCATCCTCCTTGGTCATTAAACAATTATTCATCCGTAGATATCATTATGATGATCTTGAGACTTGAATGATTCAAATTCATAAAATTTACTCTTTCATAAACGTTCATTAAGTACCCTTAATTCCTTTATGACATTGATTATGTTGAATGTCAGCTTCATCATCATATAACCTACCAAGTAATGTTTTTCTACTTACCTATATTTTATCAACATCTTTCTTTCCTTATCAACCTGAATAAAATTGGTATGATTATGATCAAACTGAATATGATTGGTAGAGTCATTTTCTTCCCTTTATTTCATCTATCATTCATCACTAGTTTTATAACTTACTAATGATTTATGAGAACTCTGAGATCATCAAAGAATCATTACATTTTCATTAAAGTCAGGAAGACTCTGATTTTCCCCATTATAATAAAACCAGTCATTCAAGACATTGGGTGAGTATATTGATCCTCTTCATCCCAAAAACATATTCCCAATACAATGGACTTTCTTAACCATTTTGAGTCTTATTTTATTGAATATGATGGTCAATCTGATTTTCACCAAATAAAAAGTGAGGTGACTTATTTTCTTCTTAAACATCCTTGACATCAAAAAATAATACCTAAATATGATAGTCATCCTTATCGTCTTGGTCTTAACATGTACTCACACTACCTATAAGTGGAGAAGGATTTGTGATATGTAGTGATGATTCAATGAAATTCATGGGTTGTATACTCATTTAGAATGATAAAGTGATATCATTTTCCTCGTGATAGTTAATGATCCATGAGAAGAACTACCTGGAACATGATCTATAGTTATAAAGGAGAATAAGGAAGATTATTCTCTTAACAGTAAAAAACATGCTACTATATCCATAATGCAAACTGAGAGAGACCTTATCTTATTGTATATGAAAAGCATATATCTTGAAATCATAGCGATATGGAGTACATCCTACCTCTCCCAAATGATTTCCCAACCATCTATCCAAGAAAAGATCAAGGAGGCATAAAGGGATGATCTGGAGCTAAAAAAGTTGAAATCAATAAAGGAAGGGGAGCTACATGACTTCCAAATTGATTATGATGGGGTAATTTATTTTTTAATGAGGCTTTGTGTTCCTTCATCCCCATAGATAAAGACCATGATATTGAATAATGCACATAGCCTATCCTTCTACACCACCCCAGAAGTACCAATATGTACCGTGATCATTGAGGACACTTTTGATGGGAAAACATGATGAAAGAGATTACAAAGTATATATCATGGTGTTTGGTATGACATCATGTTAAAGTAGAGTGACAAATTACCAAAGGGATGATGATACCATTTCTTTTAACCATGTAGAAATGGATGAATATCAGCATGGAATTTATCACCATTCTCCCAAAAACATCCACAGAAAAAAAAATACTATATGGTTTATGGTAGATCAACTCACCAAGACTGGTGACTTTATCACTATTTGGGAAGATTTCTCACTTCAAAAAATTTCCACGATATATTTGAAGGAAATGGTGAGGTTTCATGGGGTTCCACTTTCGATCATATATGATTGTGATCCAAGGTTCACCTCTGAATTCTATAGAATCATTCAATATGATTTTAGTACTAAATTAAATTTTAGAATGACCTATCACCCCCAAACTGATAGAAAATCTAAAAGTACTATTCAAACACTTGAGAACATGATAAGAACACACTTGATGGAATTTAAAGGAGGATTTGATTAACATATCCCATTGGTTGAGTTCTAATGTAAAAACAACTTCCACTCGAGTATTTAAATGGATATATATGAATCATTGTATGTAAATCATTGTAGAACTCAAAATTTTCTCGGATGAAGTTGTGGAATGAAAGATACATGGACATAATCTTGTGGAAGTGATGACAAAGAAGTTTCAATCCAAACAAAAACATATAAAAGCTATCCAGAGTTGGTTAAATAGCTATACTGACTAATACCGAAGGGAATTTAATTTTGATGTTAGAGAAAAAGTTTTCCTTTGAATAAAACCATGGAAGAGAGTCATACACTTTGTAAAGAAAGAGTTGTTTTAGCCTAAGGAATATTTACCCCTTTGAGATCCTTGATCTCATAGCATTAGTGACATATCATCTTTCATTTCCACAATATATGGATCAAATTCATGATTTTTACAAAACCAATTTTATGTAAATAATTATTCCATTAACCTTACATTATTGAGTTTGGTTGGTTTTTTATGATTTTTTTAGGTAAAACTGTGTGTAAACCTAACTTGTTTTTAGAATGCCTAGTGAGTCCTTTTCCTCCCTTATAAAAAGTCACAACCTCTCCTCATTCCTCACACCTCTCAAACCAATTAGTTTCAACCAATATCTTCCCATATAGATTCCCAAAATCCCCCCCATAGACCTTGAATTCTCCCTTTGGTTATAAATCCTTACAAGGAATCCTTTTGGTACAAACCCAAAGTAGTTACCCAATTAAGAGGTAACATCTTCTCTCAATATTTTTTGTTTTATTTACGTTATCCAACCCATCATATATTATTATTTTATTCTTGTATAAAAAACCATATCCTCAATATAATATTATGTCTTATTATAAGTTTCAGACCTACACTTACATATACTTACATTTAATGGGTAATGAACATAGTGTGTCTCTGTTTAGTGAAATACTGCCTCGCAAAATGACGAGTGTTCATCTTCCTTTACCAAATTTCATAGTTGGCCATTATGATGGAAAATATATTTTTATATGATATAAATGATATTTATTAATTATTTATTCTAATTTAATCCTTTTATAATACACACCTTTAATACTTTCCATTTTTCATTAATACGATAACATCGTTTGAGAATGTGTGGACTTCTGCCCCCTCAAAGCGATGTGATTCATTCACACGATCCATGGAATGTATAAAGAATGATTATAATTAAAAATATGTGAAATAAACAACCTCTATATAATATAAATCATATAATTACCTTTTTGGAAATATACTATATATATATATCAATTACTTTATTACCCTTTCACACACCGAAAAAGTGATAACGTCGTTCATAGATGTGTGGGATACTACCTCCTCGACACGATGTGTTTCGTTTTACACCAAAATAATTATATATATAAGTATATATGATTAAATAATATATTATTTATGTTATATTGTTCATTCTAGAAATATTTTTTGTTACTTACCTTCTTTCCATAATGATCATTGGAAAATAAGAACGTCACACATGCGTACATACGGCCTACCATCACCATGATTTTAATGTTGGTTTATTTTTCATAACCATATTTAATAATTTATTTTAAATTTATAATTAATGAACGAATATGATAATTATTTCATGATTATTATTCTGTATATGTCTTATAATGACCCCTTTGACAATAGTTGACCTACCGATGTTGTTTTTAACACATAATCCAAATTTGGTGTAAACAGATGATGTAAACAGAATTGTTTAAGTAGTTTTATACATCATTGTAAAAAGTTAAATAAAAGTAATGTTAAACATGAAAAAATTTCTCAAGAAATTAGAAAATTAACATAAGATTATTATATAGGAAGTCAAAGGACCATCATCCAAAATGAAACTCAAGGTAAGGTATTTACATCACAATTTTTACATCTATGAGATAAATTTCATGTTCAACATTTAATTATTTTGTGTGCTGTTTCTACTACCCACTGTGATATATTATATAATTAATCATTTTATCTTTATGGTATTTAAAATATTCATTCAATATTATTCCTTCATAAGTCTTATGATTTAAATTGTTTTAGAGTGGTATGGGACACATTGGGATGTTTAAAGATTATTTCCCTTATGAGAAGTACTATTGATCTATCAATGGAATTTCCATTCTAGGATATTATATATCCATTTTTAAATAAAACCATTCATTATTATCTAGTTACCTCATATGAAAAGTAAAAAGTTACCCACCATCATTTATTTGAAGCTTCCTTTTGATGTATAAAAGTTTAGTTTTTAAATAAAATGTTTTTAAAAATTAATTTTCAAATAAAAAATTTTCCTAAAGGTTTTTCATAATAAAATGATATTTTCATCAAGGATTTTTTTAAAATATCATTTTATAGTATTTCTATTCATCATCAACAATAAACATTTATTTTTACTCCATTTGAGATTTCGTTATTGATACCATCCATATTATTCCTATGGGTGGCTTATTATTGATTTGTCCAAGGATAGTAATCACATTAAATTCTTTGAATCATTTGCTATTCACCTTGAAATATTCAAACTTATATGATCATTGAACATTGAATTTACCCCTAATTATCCATTTCATTCATCATGTATGTTACCATTACCTAAAACCTATACCATTTTATATACAGTGTCTACTTTGATAGTTATTTTATTATTTGGGAAAATATTGAGAATTTCGTATCCTTTATTCAATACAGATATTTGATAAGGCATATTATTTATTTTGATTATTCGATTTGAGGATGGATTTGGATAGGCAATGACAGGAGGAGCCCAAAATTTATATAGGTCCTCAATGAATCAATATCTTCTTATGAGAAAAATTAGTTTCACAATTTAGAAATTTTTAAACCGTCTCGTGAAAGGTATTGATGGTATAGGTTTTCATGTTCCTCAAACATGATGTCTATTTAGAAATAATTTTCATTTTTTAGTTTTAGTTATTATTCATCCATGATATTTTTCATCAACATATATATTGATACATTTCATTTTCAGTTATTTAGATAGAATGTGTTTCAGGGTCTTACCTTGCCATATTTATTTTGCCTTATCTAGTTATTTCAATGGAATGTGTTTTCAGTTATTACCTTTCCATAATATTTATGAACTTCCATCTCAGTTTATTGATTATATATTGAAATTCATTCTATGATTATTGATTATATAGAATGTGAGTTCAGTTATTCACCATGTCATAATAATTATTCTCATTGATTCATTATTACTTCTGCTATATTTTTCCCTTACTGAGAATTTGAGATCACCCTTTTTATGTTTATTTCCCTAGGAATCTACGAAGTGTACTTTGAAAGATATACATGGATTTACTAGATGGATTAGATTTATCCTTGAAGCTATTTATTTAGAAAGAATAAAAAAATATGTTTTAATTAGTGTATTCTTTTTTCATGTATGTATCTCGTTTACCAAGAATACTAAACTCTCGATCCTTTGGGATTTAATTCCCTGTAATATTTCCAATGTAATAGTTTTAGACACCTACTCTGGGCCTTCTGGGGTCAGGTTACTACAGTTGGTATTACAGTAAGTTTAGTATCATCCTTGGGAACTAGATTTAGGAAAACATAGGTTAGAGGAAATAGACCTAAGGTAGAATTTGAGGATAAATATAGAATAAAATCATAGAATTTTGGTAAGATAGAGATTATGTGGTTATTTATAGCAATACATCCATGTGTGGATACTACAAGTGTATGTGGTTTTGATACATATCTAGCTAGGATTAGTAACTATGACAAGGTATTTTGATACTAACTTGGGGTAACCTGGTATACAACAACGGGTCTTACTACACATCTGCTTTGAAACTCCTGGGGGATATGTTTAGGATAATTTAAATTTTCTTTAAAAACCACCATGAAGGATTTTGACCATGAATATTATAGGTTAAATATAGGGTGTTTAGATTGAAAATAGGGTATCCTGATTTAAAAATCATATCAATGATATTATAGATAGACTCGAGAATAAGGAAAGATCTATGTAGAAATAATTGGATGAAGTATTTATGTATTATGGTTGTATTGAAAAATTTAGTTAAAAGTATATTTTTTGATTAACCAAATTTAAAGTATTTCTATCATATTTATTTTAGGAATTATATTAATTTTATTTTAGAAAAGGATGACCTATAACCTGGGTGATAACTAATCAAATCTGGCAAGGCTGTGGGTCTTAAACCCATGACCATAGGATGATAAGGGTTTCGTTCCAACCACTAACCTATGATATTTCCTGGTTAATTTTTCATTGTTTTAAGTTAATCAATTTTTTGAATAATTGTCAATGATAAACTAGTAGTTTCACTTTTGAGGATTAGATATTAATATATTAACCATATTGGTTTTGGAAGATAGTTAAAGAAAATAGATAGAATTTTCACTCTTTTATAAGCCTCACGATCCTTTAAATGTTTCTTTTTGTGGTTCCGACATAAAAATCATTATTGGTAATTATTTTCTAGGAGTAAAGGAATGAATTATAATTTGATCAAAGCACAACCAAAATTTATTAATTTTCATATGAAATTGAAACCTATCATGTAAGAATATTTCATTATATTTTTAAGTAGTAAAATAATTACCCTACATTAGGAAAATGTCTTAAAAATAATGTTTTTTCCTAATATCTTAATTTCTGTTGAATTTGTGGTCTTCTAAATCATCACAGAATTATGGATTTGAGGTCCTCAACTTTCCATTGATCATTCACTTGATTTTGATTGATGACCCCATTCACTCCTTATAAATATTTACATTTTTTCTGCAAGTACATATCTATACTTTACACTGATGTTCTCCTACTTATAGACCTAGTTACAAGGTAGTCCATGTGACTTATGTACTTTCTATTCTATCTTTTATAGAGGATGACTTATAAACCCTTCTCATGATGTGGGATTTCAAACATAGGAAGTATCAAACAATCTATCACTATGATCGAGTTTAAATTGTGAGGATGTAATTTAAATAAGGTGGGGATAATGTGATGAACTAAAAATATAAAGTAAGAACCTTTTATTCGATAGCGTGTATGACACGTTACACTGAACATGTAAGGTAGTATAATATCTAGATACATTATAAAATATTTACTATTTAAAAAAGATTCTATGTACTTCAATACATGAAACACTGAGTTAGCCTGTGTTACACGCAAGAGAGGCCTTCCTTGATAGATTTTATTACATGCAAGAGTGGCATTCCTCAATAGCTTGTGTTACATGCAAAAATGACCTTCCTTGATAGCTTCCATTACACGCAAGACCGATTTTCACCAAATAAAAATGTATTATTAAAATATTAATATTTAATATAATATTATATAACCTATCCATTTTGTTAGCAGTTATAAATAGTCTTAACTAACTTATGAAAATTTATGGTTTATATAAATATAAAATGAATTAATAGGTTACCATCTAATAATAAATGAAAATAAGAACCAATTGGATATAAAAATTAAATATTATTATTTATATAAATCCAAAAGAGTTTTGCCATTATAAACATCGTTAATTAAAATTAATGAATGATTTTAATGAAATATATATTATATATATTAAATATAATATTTTTATATTAATCCATTATGTTTGATATGCATAAGATAAGAATAAACCATATTTTACAAATAAAACCTATATTTTTATAAAGGCAATTTTACCACCTTTTAATAGAGAACCAATTTTAAATTATAATTTTGACACTTTAATTGATTTAATATCTAAAAATAAACTTAATCTTGGAAAAATAAATTTAGTAATTTTTTAGTCTGAATTTTTGATATTTTTCTAAAACATATTTAATGAATAGTTAAAAATAGTGAATTTTAGTTCAGAACTTATTTTTTATCGAATATATTTATAAGGATAAATTATATTTTTAATTGGTTTTAAATTTAAATTAGATAATATTTTTATAAATTAATTCAATGTACATCATTTGAATAAATTTTAATTTTAAATTGATAATAAAAAATAGTAAACTTTCATACCTTTTTACCTTAAAACATGCACTGTCGTCCCATCTTCGGGATTAAATTTAAATTAATTCTACCACTTCTGTTATTCGAATTAGGAAAAATGGATTCCATATTTGGAATAAAAATAATTTATAATTACTAATAAGACCAAATTTGTCTTTTATAAAAAAAATTAGTGAATGTAATTAATATTAATTACAATTATTATGGTAAAATTAAGCTTAATAAAGGACTAAACCTTTAACGTATGGGGCCAAATGACCTAGAAACTTATATAAACACCTTTTTATGGACATAATTATAATATTAAACTTCCATTATTGAGTTTGGATTGTTTTATATGACCTTTTTTGGTTAAAACATGGGTACACCTAACTTGATTTCAAAAGACCAAGTGAGTCCTTTTCCTCCCTTATAAAAGGTTGCCCCCTCTCCCCATTCTTGACACATCTCAACCCACTTATATTTGAAAAATATATTACCATATAGCTTCCCAACATCCCTCCACTAGAACTTTAAACCTCTATTTTAGTATAAATCCTTCCAAGGAATCCTTTTGGTAGAAACCAAAAGTAGTTACCCGATTAAGAGGTAATGTCTTCTCTCAAGATTTCTAGTTTTATTTCCATTCTCCAACCCCTAATATATTTTTATTATATTATTATATAACAACACAATTATCCTTAACATACTAGTATTTTTTACATTAAATTTTAAACCTACACTTACACACAATTCCATCTAATGGGTAACAAAAATATTGTTTCTGTGTACGACAAACTACTACCTCACGAAATGATGATTGTTTATAATCCATTACCAACTTTCATGGTTGGAAATTGTTATGGAAACTATGTTTATATATGATTTATATGATATTTATTATTTCTTTATAATTCTATAATTTTTTTATATCACATAACTTTAATACTTTCCATTTATATAATACAATAACTTTGATTGAGGAAGTGTGGATTACTGCCCCCTCAAAGCGATGTGATTTGTTCACAGGATCCATGGAATGTATAAATGATGATTATAATTAAAAATATGTGACATAAAAAACATTTTATGATATTAATTAAATAATTACCTTTCTGTATATATAATATATATATTTATCACTTTCTTTATTACCCTTTCACACAAATATAAAGTGATAACGTCGTTCGTGGACATGTGGTCTATCGACTCCTCAACACGCTGTGATTCATTTTACATCACAATAATTCTATATAAAAGTATATATGATTCAATAATATGTTATTTAGGATATAATGGTCATTTTTGAAAGATATGGTGTTACTTACCTTCTCTCTGCAACAATCATTAAAAAATAAGAGCATTACTCATGCATACGTACAACCTACCATCTCCATGATTGTAACGTCGGTTAGTTTTTCATAACCATATTTAATGATTTATTTTAATTGCATAATTATTGAAAAAATTATTATTATTATTTCATGATTATTATTTTTGAGATTTTATATAATAAACCCTTTAAACATAGTTGACCTACCAATGTTTTTTTTGACACATAATCCGAATTTGTTCTAAACACCCAACGTAAAAAGAATTTTTCAAGTAGTTGTATAAAACATAGTAAAACGTGAAATAAAATTAATTATAAACTGGAAAAAGGTTCTCAATAAATTATAAAAAAAATAATTTTTTTATACAAGAAGTGAAAGGACGTTAACCCAAAAGGAAACTCAAGGTAATGGATTCTCGTCTCACTTTTTACATATGTGAGATAAATGTCATATTCAAAATTTGGTTATTTTGTGTTGTGTATATACTACCCATTTTGATATATAATATCATGAATTATTTTATCTTCATTGTATTTGAAAATTCCATTCAATATTATTTCTTCATGAGGCTTATGATTTAAAAAATTTCAATGTTTTATGGGACTTTGGGATGTTTAATGATTATTTTCCTCAAGAATAGTACTAATGATCTTACAATGGAACTTATATTAGAGGAAATTGTATAACCAATTTTCAACAAAACATTTCATTATTATCTAGTTATTCATGACTATTTTCAAGTATTAGTACCATTTTTACTCTCTTTGGTACTAAAAATGTTTTATAATTTTTTTATGAAAGCCCAACTTCATTTATCTCTTTAGTTAGAGAACATGTTTTCTTTTAAAAATAATGTTTTAAAAATATGTTTTCAAAAATATTTTAAAAATTATTTGGTAAAGAAATATTTATCCTTTTTTTCTTTTACCATTGTTTTGAAAGGAATATTATTTTCTCTTTTCAATCAATGTATTTTTCAAACCATTAACCGTGAAAATATAATATCCTATTACCTCGCACGACAAGTACGGATTAACCTATTGTCATTTCATTGAAGCTTCCCTTTCATGTCTAAAAGGTTACATTATAAAAAAAATCAAAAGTGATATTCAATGAAAATTTTTTCCAAAAGGTTTTCATAATCATAGGATATTTTCCCCAATTTTTGTTAAAGATCATTTTATAGTATTTCTATTCATTAACATCAACAGAAACTACTACAAAACTAGGTTTATCCAATACTAGGGATTTAACAGCGCAGGATAAAATGATGTTAAAGACCCCCTTTGTCAGTGCTAAAAAACATTATTAAAGGTGGTATTTAATAATGATAAAAAACTTTGTCAATGGGGGACCTTTATCAGCATTTTTAAAAAATCACTGATAAATGGGATCTTTTAACAGAACTTGTAAAAAACACTATTAAATGGGGGTCCTTATCAACGCTCTTTTAGAAGGGATGATAAAGACCCCTCTTTATCAATGTTTTTTAGTAGCACTGATAAAGGTATACTAAAAAAATTCATTAAGAATAATATATTAATATATAAATATATTTATATTGATATAAATTTAATGTATATTTTTTAAAATAAGTTTTAGATAAGGTAAATAGAACATTACACTTAATATATACGATATTTTATGAAAATGGATTACAAAAAAAATAAAAAAAATTAATTAATAATTTTCTTATTATTTCCGATTAATAGTCGTTTAATATCAATTTGAAGATAAATAATCCAATAAATAATAAAATATCTAAAATAAGTTGAAAACGTAACTCAAACATCCAACAATGATAAATTTTGATTTTGGTTTCCATTTATGCTCTACAATATATCAAATCAATTTTTTTGATGATCTATACAACCTTAGTGACAATGGTAAACCTCTATCACATGTTTAAAGGCCAAGAAATCCCATAAGATCTCAAAAATGGAGTTTTTAGTTAGGGTACCCTGATTTTTTGATATTCGATGGATTTTCAACCTATTTTAAGGGGGTCTTATTGCCTTTTTTGGTGGTGAGTAATTTTATTCTTAGTTATTACATTTATATTGATATTATGGTTTCAAAACTTTATCATTTTTCATAATTTAATGTAATTTATAGTTAAATATATTCACGTTTCTTATGTTTACTTATAATAAAACACTCATATAAATACATATATCAAGATATTTATGTTTAAATGTATATTCGAATATAAGTAAATAAATATATATTCAAAAGATGTATTTAAAATAATATCTATCCATTTTTAAATTATATATACATATACATATGTGGGTATTATTAAAGAGATATATATTTATATTCTATTATATTATATATAAATGAAAATAATATATAATATATTTAAATAAATATAAGTATATATATATCACACACACAACCATATATACTGTATAAAAGTATTTTAACATAATTATATAAATATATGTAAATATATATATATATATATATATCATTTAATAGACATCAAAACAACATAGTTTAGTGGTAATGGTGTTACATCTTTGAAGGAGAGGTGTAGGGTTTGAATCCATGAAGATTCACATAAGGACAGAAATTCACAAAGTGATGATAAAAGGTGGTAGGGTGAAAAGCACTGATAAAGGGAGAGTGGAGCGCAATTAAAGGGTTCATGGAAGCACTGCTAAAGGGGTTCAAGCTCATAAGTGTCCAAAAAAATATAATTTTACCCCCTTTAACAGTGTTTCTTTAATCATTACTAAAAAAGTGTTAGTAAAGGCCCCCTTTAACATCACTAAAAAGAGTTGTTAAAGGACCCTTTTAACAATTTTTTTTACTATTGTTAAAGGGGGACTATAATAGTGCTTTTTTAGCACCGATAAAGTTTTGAACTTTTAACCAAGCTCATGTGGTCAGTGTTTTATTAGAATTGATAAGGGGCTATTCTAGCACTTTTAAATGCCTATTTTGTAGTAGTGAACCATTTATGTTTACTCCACTTACGATTTTTTTTGTATTTATATCATCTGTATTCTTCCTTTGAATGGTTTATTATTGATTTTTATATGGAGAGTATTCACATTCACTTCCTTGAATTATTTGTTATTCCCCTTGAAATATTCAATCTCCTTTGATCACTGAACATTGAATTTAACGATAATTATCCATTTCATTCACCATGGATGTTATTATTTCCTAAACTAGATACCATTTTACATATGATGTCTACTTTGATATTTATTTCATTATTTCAGAAAATATTGATAATTTCGCCTTCTTTATTCAATACAGATATTTGATAAGGCATATTATTTATTTTGATTATTCAGTTTGAGAAATAATTTGGTAAATAAATGATGGTAGGAGACTAAACATTATATAGATCCCAAATGCATTGATAGGTTCTTATGAGACAAATTAGTTGTGCAAATCATAATATTTTAAACCGTCATGTGAAAGGTCTTGATAGTATAGGTTTTCATGTGCCTTAAGCATGGCGTCCATTAAGAGAGCATTTAACTAATTTAGTTTCATTTACTATTCATCCATGAGATTTTGTTTCAACATATCTATGGATACATTTCATTTTTAATTATTTAGATAGTGTGTGTTTTAGTTTCTTACCTTACCCTATTTATTTTTTCATATCTAGTTATTTTAATGTCATGTGTTTTCATTTATTACCTTGTCATGTTTTTATGCACATCTTTCTCAGTTTATTGATTATATGGCATGTGAATTCATTTATTCTCCATTTCATAATTATTATTCTCATTGATTCGTTATTTCTTCCACTATATTTTGACCTTACTAATCATTTAATCTCACCCTTATTATATTTATTTACCTAGGAATCCAAGAAACAAACTATGAAAGATTTCTAGGAATTTACTAACTAGATTAGAGTTATCCTCAAAGATATTTATTTAGAAAGAAGAAGAAAAATATATAGTAATTAGTTTATTAATTTCTCATGTATTTATCTATTTTATTGAGACTACTAAACACTCAGTCATTTTGGATTTACTTCCCTGTAATCATGTCAGTGAAATAGTAGTAGACACCAGCTTTGGGCCTTCTAGGGTTGGGTCACTACGGATCTCCTCTTAGAGATGCTAGGGTTAGTCTTTTGAGAATCCCAGAACCTCTAATATGTCCATATGGAAGATAAGAAGATAAATTGGTTCGGTTTGGTCGATCTAGATGGTTCAAATTGGTGTAAGTATGTGAGGGAGAAAGTTCCCTTTTATAATTTAGGTGGGGCATTTTAGGAAACTACTAAAATATTAAATTAATATATATTATTATTTAATTCAAAATGTCTTAAAATTGAGTTATTTAAAACATAATATTAGTATGGGTCTAAATAATCTAAAAAAATAATTATTAGACATGTTTAGGTCACAATGGTAGCCTTATCATTTGACTTTAAACCTCAGTTAAAGTGTTTAACTCTTACCATGGAAACATTTGTTTACTCTTTTGGGATCATATAGTTACTATAAAATGATAAATGAATCCCAAATGGATCATTGGTGACACATTTAACTTTATTTTATTTATTTGGATGAATTTATATTTTTATGATTTTTATATCATTTAATAAAATATTATTTATTTTAAAGTATCATTTTTTTCATTTATGATACTATTCAATATTTGTTTTTTTTAAATTATCCAAAATTCATGATAACTTCGAACCAAAACTTAAATTTTATCACTAACATTTCTAAATTATCTATAAAATTCATAGATGTAATTAATTATGTCAAATTTTATTTATTATGATGTTTTTTATATCATTTATTTTTTTATTTCCATTAGTTAAACAATTACTACATCATTATTATGAAAGAATTTAATTAAATTATTTCTTCTCTATGATTTTTAAAAAAATTATCATGATGAAGATAAATTTATTATCTTTCAAATGAATATGTATAGTCTAATTTATCTTTTCTATAACCATGTACTAAAAATGTAGTACTTATTAAATACATGAGTATGACATTTTTAACATATCATTAAATAAAATATAATAAATGTCTTATTCTCATCCAAGTGGCTGAAAAAGAGTATAATTTCGGCCTAATGATGATTTTCATAGAAAACCACTCATTAAATGAAATTAGGACTGTTGGATCGAATAAGTAGATATATATGTCTATTAGATGGAACAATACAAGAGGGGGGTGAATTGTAGGTTTAAAAAACCTTTGAGTTTTAGCAAAAAAGAGATTAGTTTAAAAGATCTTAATCTAATACAAATACAAACACCCACAATTGTATTGAATATAAAAGGTATGATGTATTGTAATACTAATGTAATGTAAAACAATCGTATTCTAGGTGAACACAATAATCAGAGTAAAATAAAGATGAATGATTCTACCATAAAGCGTATAGAATCAATCAATACAAAATGCAATAGAATGATTGTAATTGAAACAATTACAATTGAATATGTAAAGAAGAAAGGAAACAATACAAATCCCTTTCTAATACAAGTAACAACGGAAATGTAAAAGTATTACAATTATTTTAACCCAAAGAGAAGGATTATCCTTTCACCTAGGATAAAAGGTCTGTCTCACCAACACCTTGGTGAGTCCTCGATGCGATGATTGGCACGTCTGTATGCCTATCCCTGGCAGCCCTCGATACGATTATTGGCACGTCTGTCTGCCTATCCCTGGTAGCCCTCGATACGATGATCGGCACGTCTGTCTGCCTATCCCCGGCAGCCCTCGATTTTGCAGGTAATCGACACCTCTATCTTTCAATTACTTGAAAGCCCTCGATACGATGATCGGACGCACAAGGCAGATGAGAGAAGTCACAGTGTCTCTCTCTAGAATCTTTATATTTCACAGAGTCTCTTCATTCGTACTCTTTGTTCATCGTTGTTCACTCAGCTTCAAATGACCTCCTATTTATAGGCCTCGGATTCCAACGGTCATATTTCCTCCAATGGTCATATTGAAACAGAAAGCACGACATCGTTTTGATTAGTTTGTAACTAACTCAACGGCATCGTTTTTTTAAGACAAGATATATATGAAAAACATGAGTACGATTCATATGTAGTGAGTGTTTTTGACTAAGTACCAAAACAAATAATGATCATCGGAATAGCAGAGTCAGTACGATATGATTTACAGAGTCAGTATGATACGATTAACAGAGTCAGTATGGTACGATTGACAGAGTCAGTATGGTACGATTGACAGAGTCAGTACGATACGATATGGTCGGTACGATCAACATTGTACGATACGATAGACATGATAAAAGACAATTGTAATTTCTAAAATATGATAGAATGCATTTTTGATTTCCAAAACATGATATATAAGTCAAAAGAAGACTTTTGACTTAACAATATCCCCCTTTTTGTAAAGCACAACACACAAAGTAAATGTAAAAAGAAATACTTATCTCCCCCTGAGTTATTGAAAACTCTTCTGAATAAGAAATTGAATACAACTAATCTCCCCCTTAGGTATGGACTTTCCTAAGGATTGTATTCGTAGATTTTCCTTGTAAAGAATTCTTCCCCTTTTTAAAACATTCTCCCCTTTGTAAACATTCTCCCCCTTTGTGATTTAAAAAAAGAAAGGAGTAATCTTGAATTGTCTGAAAGAGTTAGTAAAGAAATACAAGACAATGGATAAAAGAAAAGGATCATAAGAGTCATTACAAAACAAAGACAAGTTCCAAAAAAACAAATACAACAATCATTTGTTTTCTCATTCCTTATACTTCTTTATAAGCTCATGAAGAACATCTTTCATCTTCTTGATCTCCTTCTTGTCTTGAAAAATTGATTCTCCCTGAGTTTTGAGAATCTCTTGTTGGTCCGCAAAAATCTGATCTTGATTTCTGATAGTCTCCTCCTGGACTCTGATTACTTCTTCAAGGGTATCAATTCTGTTTTACAGATTCTTGTTATCCTTGGACAACACAGAATTTTGATTTTTCAGCAATACCATTTCATCCTTGAAATATGAAACCTTCGAGAATTCAGATTGAAAAACATTCATTCTCTCTTGCAAATCATTCACTGAATGAACATCAGTTCTTTGAGAAGACAAAAGGTTCATCCTTTCAACCGTTTCTCTGTCAAGCTTGTTGAAAGCAATTTCAATCTCATTTGATAACCTTCTTATGACTTCAATATAAATTTCATGATCATTGATTGAGCTCTCTGTTTTGTACGACCACTTGGTCATTTTATTGCATGCCTTCTTATGAGGAACCGATCTTTCTAAAAAAACTTTCAAATCAGCTTCTACTGACAAAACTTTCTTCCTCAATTCTTTCACAGATCCAAACTTCTTCTTTTGATTGTCAGTAATAAAATCAATCTTCCCTTCCTGCCTTGGGAAATAAGGAATAGTCTTCTCAACCCTTCTCAAAACATGAACAATGTAATCACTCTTCTTGAGAGAGATTGTATGTTCTGAATCAGTATCTTCATCATACGATGATAGTTCATACGATCTTCTTGAGTCAACAATTGGATGTTTTCCTTTTTCTTTTTCTTTCTTCTTTCTTTCTTCTTCTACTTTGTCACTAATGATAACAACTTTATTAGAGTGAGAGGATTGAGTACCTTGCATTTCTTGAGATGACATTCTGTCCGGATATCGTGCCTGATCGGCATGAGGAGTTTGTTGAACACCTTCACTCGGATTTTGAAAAGATTCTTCTCTACTCTTCTTTGAACTTTGAAGAAATTCTAAAAGAAAGTCTCCTTCTTATTCTTCTATCTCTTCCATCACTTGTTTTTTTTTCCTTCCTCCGGGAGACTCTGTATGATGGGCTCTTGGTGCACTTCTTCTGTCAATTGGGCGCTGGCATCCTCAACCACTTTCAAGATTTTAGAGACATCAAAGTCCTGAGCCTTTCTTTTTAAAAGAAGCTTCTTCTTCTTTTCAGCCTGAAGGGTTTCTTCTACCCTTACTCTTTCTGCAAAAGCCTCAGCAGGATCAAGACCGAACTTCGGATCACCTTCCTTTCTTTGTTCCTTATCCTTTCTCCATTTTGCTACAACCTCCTTACTGTACCTTGGCTTCGTCTTCGGCTTTGAACTGGTTTGCGGATCAGACTTTTGAGTAACACTGGTAGATTGAATGTCTTTGGCTGGCATAGGTGCCGATTGATTCTGAGCCAATTCAGCTTCTACATCTCTGACAAAAAGTTTTGAATTTGGATCAAAACAAACATTCAGCTTTTTCATCGTACTCTTACTAATCCATGAGGGCCTCAAATCCATGGGTTTTCCTTTCAAAGGAATGTTACAAAACTTCATACTCTCAAGAATGAATTTCGTAAGGATAGCTGGATACATAATCTTCTGGGACTTAATCCCTCATGTCTTGACATTCTTAATGGTTTCAAAAACATATCCCATGAGATTTACTTTCCTCATATTTACAAGATAGTCGAGCATAAAGATATCAGAAACTTTCAGACTTTCTCTATCCCCTTTCCTTGGGATAAGAAAACCTTGCATCCATAAAGTGACAAAACGATTGTCCGGAGAAAGATGAGATACTTTTCTCTTTTCTTCATTAACAACAAACAAAGTCTTTTCAGCACTTTCTCTATTAAACGTACCAACTTCCTCTGGTAGTTTGTGCGATGGACAGAAAGAATCCCCATCTACAGAAACATTCAGAAAATGTGCCGCTTGTTTCACAGACATAGACAATTTTCTATCGTACACAGCAAAGTTTATAGTCATGTCTTTGACGAAAGAAACGGTTTTGTAAAACTGACAAACTTCATCAAAAAGAACCGGTTCTTGAGAATTAGGCGTTTCAACACACAGATGTTCCCATCCTTGAAAAAAAATGATCCTCCTGATTGTAGAATCGTACGTATCGAAAAAATCTCGAGATACTAACCTTTCTCTGTTAAAGTATTTCTCTGTAAAAGTCTTTGAAGACATTTCAGCGGGAGTATTAGCAGAGGATTGAGACATAAAGGTTCTGCCGATGAGAAGATCGTACGATGATTTATAGCTGGTGGAGTAGGGCTTCGCCTGAAATCCTGAAAAACGAATGTGGGTTTGGGGAGGGGAGTGGGGTATTTATAGGTGATAAAGGGGTGACCATTGATCTTCTACGGTCGAAAAAGAGTGACTGTTGATATTCTACGGTCAGGATTATAGAAAACCAGATCAATGGTTAGAATTAAAACAAAAAAAATTGAAAAAGATACCTGTCGGAGAATATAAAGTAATTGTTGGTTTTGATATCAATCAAAAGAAAATACAATCGTAAGGAAACACAAAAATGTAGCGACTCGGGTTTTTGGCCCTGTCAGACTTTGGAATTTTTCTACGAAGAATTCCAGAGCTAGGCGCGAAGACGGCGTGCGATTCCGAGGCCCGGTGTGCCCGGAATTAATTTTATAAAAATATTAAGTTTTTTATACTATGCACGTGGTGGGTGTGTGATATCTCCTAAACGGTAGCTCATATTGGGAATCTGAGGGCACGGTTGCGTCCGGAACGTTCTGTTTACCCTAGGCGGGGTGTAAACTTTGCGGGCGCGGGCCTGCGGTGAGAAACGCCACCAGGGGCGTTTTCGTAATTAAGTGGCAAGTTAGTGTGCGAGCGTCGGATCGAATAACTTCTGAACGGAGTCTCGGATAGAAAATCTGAGACCGCCGTTGCGTTCAGAACGGCGCGTTTACCCTAGGGGTGACCTTACTTTTGTTCGCATCGGGCGTCGGATCCGAGGCGGGTTTGGCGTCGGCGGGCCGCTGATATAAATATCAGCGCCCCCCCCCCCTCCTTTTTAACCGTTCTTTGCCGTTCTTCGCCGTTCTTCGCCGCCACTCTGCCGAATCGAGCCAATGGAGCGCCCACGAGCTCAGAATTCGACGGCGGACGTTCCAGGAGCGCGCAGCGGAAGCTCTGGAGCGCGGATCTGAGGCAGAACGTCGGCGTTTCGCCTGTGAGGTAGGCGGTTTGAGTTTTACAATCCCGGATCCCGTTTTTTTGTTGTTTTTCTTCAAATTTTCATATGGGTTGTATAGTTCGGGTCCCGAGCTTTCCAAATCTTTTTTCGGATCTGAATTTGGAGCACCGGGGTGCTCCCGGTGGCACCCAGAATTTTTCCGGCGAAAACCCGGTTTGCCGGCGACTAGGGGCGGCGGCCATGGCGGAATCCGGCGACGGCACGGCGGCGGGGAGGCGGTTTCCGGCGGCGGCGGCGGAGGCGCGGCGGAATCCGGCGGCAGCGCGGTGGTTTCCGGCGAGCCTGGCGGTGGTCCGACCAGAATTTTCCGGGGGTTCTTTAAACCCCCGTAACTCGCAAACCGTAACTCCGATTTGCGAGCCGTTTGCGGCGACGCGCTCCTTGCATTGAGACGGACCTTTTGAACTCACTTTTAGGGTTTAAGGGTTCGGGATCATGGCCTGGGAGTTAGAAACGTCGTATAAAATAATATTATTTTATTATTTTACGACTTCGGGCCGTTGTAACTTCTACCCGGAACGTCCGATTGACGCGCCGTCAGTGGAGTTGAGACCCTGATGGTACGACGGACTTTTTGAGATGATTTCCAGGTGGTGGGACTGTGAACGGGGTGCGGGCCCCACGAGGCTGGGTTTTGGCGTTTGCGGAGAAACGCAGCTTTTTCACCAGGAGTCCGATTTTGGCGGATGAATAGTCAATCCTGAGTGTTTTTCCGAGAGGGTCGCAATGGTGTGATCCGTTCGATGAGTTTCGGAATCCAGGTTTGGGCCCCACCCGAGCCGGCCTTCGGTGAATAGTACCTTTTTCACCGGGTGTCCGTTTTGGGCGAGCGAAGAGTCGATTCCGCTTGTTTTTTCGAGAGGATCGTCGTGGTGTGATCCGCTCGATGGGTTTTGGGATCGTTGTGTGGGCCCCGCACGAGCTAGCTTCGGTGAATAGTGCCTTTTTCACCGGTGCTCCATTTCGGGCGAGTAAACAGCCTATCCTGCGTGTTTTTCTGCGTGGAACACGATGGTGGCCTCGATGTTGGCCTAGGAGGTGCGCAGTGTGGCGATGTGGCAGGTCGCTCGGGTTAGCGACGTTTGGACCAGCAGTGGTTGAGGGTTCTCCCTTGGTTCGTTCCCACGAGGGTTCGTGTGGCATCACAACCTTCGTATGGGTTTGTGACCCTCTCGATGGGATGTTGAAACTGTTAGAGTTGTGGTATCCCTCCGGTGGGCCCGAAGTGGATCCTCTAGCATCTTTACCTAGATCGGGTTCTTGGTATCGCTATGACCGCTTATTTACGGGCGGCGATCCCCTATCTAGCAGGTTAACCCCGTAGGGTTTGTGGCATCATCGGGAATATGATCCCCTACGCGGTGGGTCGTGCACAGTAGGGTTGTGGCATCGTCGGGTTTACGATCCCCTACTCAGCATGATGTTTATAGTAGGGTTGCGGTATCGTTGGTTATACGATCCCCTACTCAGCGCTTGGTGTCGGTAGGGTTGCGGTATCGTTGGTTATGCGATCCCCTACTCAGCGCGTGGTTTCGGTAGGGTTGTGGCATCGTCGGTTTGATCCCCTACATCGCGAGTTATGCCAGATAGGGTTTCGGTATCGTCGTGACCATCTTTATATGGACGATGATCCTCTATCTGAGTGTGGAGCTTCTGTCGAGCGCCAGATCGGGTTGTGGCATCCCCCAGCGGATCCTGGGTGTGATCCCCTATCTGTGAAAAGTACGTATGCCAGATCGGGTCGTGGTATCCCCCAGCGGACCCTGGGAGTGATCCCCTATCTGTGAGCTACGTATACCGGAGTGGGTCTTGGTATCCCCTAGCGGACCCTAGCGGTGATCCCCTCTCCGAGGAGTTTGGTGGTTATGTTGTTTCAGTGATGTTTCCTCAGTGATGCTATCCGATGAGCGTGGTCTCTCGGGTGAGCGTCTGTGATGTTTGCGAGTATCCCGATGGAGTGTATCTCTCGAATGAGTGTCATCTGGTATGACAGTGTTCGTGGTGTACTCTCCTGGTTGTGGACAGTTGCTGGTGATGAGGTCGGTACCTCTTGTGGCTTTGTGGCGTGAGCTGTGTATATCTGGATTGTTCAAGGTGTATGTATGGGCATACACCTGAGCTAAGCTGAGCTGACTAGTTTTGTTTAGCCGAGGATGGTCACGAGATGGAGTTTCTCTCTCGTCTGGGTTCCCTCTGGTTGGGTTGAGCGGACTGTTGCCTTTCAGTTGCTCCCTTGGGTTTTGGGTTTTTGGGGTGCCTACTGAGTATGTTTATACTCACCCCTGCATGGGCTTTTCCCGCACATGTTTGTGTCTTGTGCAGACCACATGCCTTTTGACGGAGTCCCAGGAGGATCCGGAGCAGGCGGAGCTTAGTGAGCGAGTTGACCGGGGTGTTTACCGGAGCTGTGCCGAGGGAGCTTTCCGGCGGGTGTTTGTGGCAGCATTTCCCTTCTTCAGAGCAGGTTGGACGCGCTTTGTAGTTTTCTTTTGGTGGGCCCTGTTTTGCCCTTGTACTTTTGTTGTTGCACTCTGGTTTGGGATAGATTGTATGCATGCATTTACTTTTCAGTTTCTATATCTCTGCACTGTTGCATGGAGGTGTTTGTGGGTGCGTGTGTAAAGGTACCTTAGGCTAATGCCTCCCATGTGTGTGATAGCCTACTCGGCGCTGGTCTCCAGCCCCTGGCCTATTGGAGGCGGGCTTGGGGAGTCACGGCTCGAGCCCCGTTGGTTCGGGTCGTGACAGAGTGGTATCAGAGGAGGTTCCACCTTTGGGATCTCAGAGTGTAACGCCCCGACCCCAGTTACCCAGAGTCGGTGCATTACTTCGTAACATTGGCATGATCACAAGAAAGATCAAATCCCGAAAGACCGATTGGTTTAGTAGCCTTGGAAACACTAGATATATTCATAAGTTTTACATTACATCATATAATGAAAAACTACTACAACAACGTAATGTCTCCACAGTCCACACTATTATACCCTCATGATATCCCTGCAGATCATTCATAACTTACTTCTTCACATCCTGGGAAAAGTAAAACATAGAAAAGGGGTGAGCTCAAATGCCCAGTAAGGATAACAATATAGCGGAAACTTTCATAAATAAGAATAAACTTTTAAGGAAATGTATAACTAAAACAAAAGCCTTTCAAACATGAACTTTCAACATGGTATGGCATAAATAAAATGAAATAATGCCATTTACTTATTCACATGGATATTCTACTAATCGAATAATCACATGCAAAAATCAATAACCACTTTCATAATGTTGGAATGCATAATGTCAAACGTTAATTTCATTGTCTAGGCCTCATCCCAAGACCTAGGGGTTACTTCTAACCGGAACCCAACCCGGAGTGCCTCTAATAACCGGACACCAACCCGGAGTGCCTCTAATAACCGGACACCAACCCGGAGTGCCTCTAATAACCGGACACCAACCCGGAGTGCCTCTAATAACCGGACACCAACCCGGAGGGCATGATTTTACCAGTCCCTAACCTGGAGGGCTTACTTTAACCAGTCCCCAACCTGGAGGGCTTACTTTTACCAGTCCCCAACCTGGAGGGCTTACTTTTACCGGTCCCCAACCCGGAACATACTTGTTTAGCACATTCATCTGAAGAAAAGTTTGAAATATAACATAAACATTCGGATTAAAACTAGCATACGAAATGTCAATAGTTTCACCATAAACTATGAATGGTATAAAAATAGCACATCCACAGTCAAACATATCACAAAACCTTCAATACAATATAGAAGTTTTGTATCATAATAAATCAACTTCAATTAAGCGTAAAATCCGTCGAAGGATGTTGACATAGATGAAATCAAAACACTTTTTAGAGAAATATCTCTTTCTATTTTTGAAAACATTTAAGAGCCATATAAAATAAAACATTTTCTTGAAAATATTCTTGTAAGCTTGTAAGGAAATCTTTGATGATTTTATAACGGCGGATAATAACCGCACCCGCCGTATAAGTTTAAAAAAAACGTTCTTACCTTAATTCTGTCGAAAAGGTTAAAAATGACCTTGTTTTGAAAACGACGGAAAGATTCCTTTATAAACCTCTTATAAAAAGTCAAACAAGGGTATAAATGACTTTAACCCATATTCTTGTAAATAATAAAAATGTTTTGAAATACATTTTGAAGAAACATGGATGTGGATGATAAAGAGATCCCAGTAGATTATTACAAATAAACAACCTCGGATAATGAAGAGATTGTGAAATAACCCTTACCTTGTACTTTTCCTTTGTTGGGGTAGGTTAACCTCCTGTATAATGGTGAAATAATTGTTATTAATTTATACAAGAATCATATACATTAATATGATATCATATATGATCTTTTAATATTGCTTTATTAATAATATCTTAGTATTATCGTCGTTTCGGGTGTTAACTTACTCATTTTCTTTATATGTTTTGTTACATAAGTCATGTTTGTTGTATCTTATTCATATCCAGAATGATATCAAGTCCTTAAACATCATTTTTAAATAATTAAATGATAATTATACTGAATGGATACGATGGAGAATGAATCTCATCGCGTTCGTGGAGACGGTAGTCCGTACGTACGCACGAACGCTACTTCTATTTAATTTTTATTTTAAAAGAATCGAATACAAATGATACATAGGTATATTACTATTCCAGTATAATATAATATTTTATATATGTTACTTAAGTTCATTAACACCATCCTTTATACGTTCCATGTGTGGTATGAACGAGTCATATCATTTTAAGGGGGCGGTAGTCCGCACTTCCTCAAATGAAATTATCGTATGTATATACAACATGAAACGAATAATGGTATGAAATAAAATGGAATTACAGAAGCTTATATATAAAATATATATCATTAATATCATATTTAATTACAGTGCCATCATAATGGCCACCATGAGAGGCGGTAAGATGTATTTGAACAATCATCGTTTCGTGAGGCGTTAGTTTGCCATCCACAGAAACATTATGTTCATCATCCATTAGATGGAGTTGTGTGTATGTGTAGTTTGAATCCTTCTTATAACAACATCCTAGTATATTGAGGATACTGGTGTTGTTACAAAAGAAAGGAAATAAAAAGAGTTTGGGGGTTGGAGAAGCAAAATAAATGAAAATAATTTAAGAGAAATCGTTACCTTTAATCTAGGTAACTCACTTTGGTTGGAACCAAAGGACTTCTTGAAATGCTTTCTGCCTAAGGGGAAGCTTCAAGGAGGAGGAGAGGGTTGTGGGGAGCTTAGTTGGGCAGAGTTTGGACGAGCCAAGTGGCTTGAGAGGTGTGAAGTAATGAGAAGGAGGAGTGCCCTTTTATAAGAGGGGTGAGGGGCACCTTTGGAAAAGCTAGAAATATTAATTTATAATAAATTCATATTCGGTTTATAATGGCTAAAAAGTTGACTATTCAAAGGTTGAGGTGGGGAGGGGTCGAAAACAACTCATCCAATAGAATTTAGACAGGTTTGGGTACTTGTATTAACCTTATCTTTAATTATTAACTCTAAGTTAATTAGTCTCACTTTTACAATGTCTCTTTGTATTTTTATATTATATGGTTAATAAACTTACTATATACATCCAAGCGACACCCAAGTGGTCCATTAATGATTAACCTATCATAATATAAGTCTCTTGGCCGAACCTTAGATTTTTAGGAATTTAATATCAATTAATAATATAATATTTGTTTTAAGAACTCTTTTATGTCAATTTTGACACTATTCAATAGTTGATTTTTGTGAAACTCATAACAGATTGATTACTTCGAAAAAAGTCCATTAAATCAATCCTAATATATCATATTATCATAGAAAATTAGTTTAATTCATTAAAAGTTTCATATTATATTTATTTGGGTATTTATAATATCAATTATGTTAATGTTTTACTATTATAGTAATTACTGCATCATCATTGTGTCATAAATAAAATAACTTATTTATTGTCTAAAAATTATAAATAAAATATCATTATGTAGGAAATCTTTTTATCTTTCTAATGAATATTTATAATCGAAAATCCAACATGTATAACCCTATGTAAAAATTGTTCTTCTAAAAGATATATGCTTGTGTCATTTTTGTATTCATTTTAACTTAATTAAAATAAAGTGTCATTATCACTTACAAGTGGATCCATGGGGTCCCAAAATAGACCCAAAGATGCCCATGGTCGACCATGTATCAACCAATAGGGTTAAGACACGTTTTAGGGTAATTTAGTATTATTATAATATTATTTTTTAACCCTTATTTACCGGAATTACCCTTAACCATGGTAAATAAAATATTTACCGCAGTAATTATTCAAAATGTCTAAAAATAAAAGTTACCTATTTACACAATTTGAACATCCTGATTCCAAATATGGAATCCATTTTCCTAAATTCAAAACACAGTAGTGGCAGAAATTAATTTAAAATTAATTCCCGCTGTCAAAACAAAAAGCGTGTTTTTAAGAGATAATAACTATCAAAAGATTGACACTTGTTTATGTTCGGTTTAATTGTAAAATTATATCCAATGACCAACATTATATTAAATGGTAAAAATATATTCTAAATATACTTTAAAACTACTAAAATTCATAATTTATCACTATTAATTATTTTGATTAAAAAAGTTGTTTTTAATTAAAATTTAGTAATTTTCACTATTCATCAAAATATGAAAGTTATCCGAAATGTACCAAAATTTTACCTTAGGCTAAATTCGATATCCCGAATCCAAAAATGAAGTCCATTTTGAAATATAAAATATATATAATTTCAAAAATTAGGTATTACTATTCATAACGGCTAGTTTGATCGGTTGTGGTGTGTGTTAAAACTCGAAGTTGCGTACAACACACGCTATTGTATTATTCAAAGGAAAGCGTACCGTGGAAGCTTGGGATGTTTTATTTTAAATTTTTGATGTCCCCATTTAGTCAAAAAGTTTAAAATATTGTATTTAAAAAGGTTTCACTATTAAAAGTTGATAAAAGTGCAATACTGAAAATGAATTTGTTCTTGCATTATATCTAAGAAACTCATAATATGGATTCTAAAATTATAAGGATTATATAAAGTTTAAAATTTAGATAATACTATTCATAACCTCTTTTGAATGGCCCTTTTTTTTAGTCATGGTGTGATTGAACTCGGTGTTGCGTGTAGTGCAAGTTATTGAATTATTTTGAAGAAATAACACACTATGAAATCTTGGGGTGTTACATTCTCCCCTCCTTCAATAAATTGCGTCCTCGCAATTTGAAATTGTTCTTCGAAAATAAAAGGTTGAAAATAGAAAATATATTTGTGGGAAAACCCACATTGGAAATTGGGTTACTAAAATTTAGTCTTAATATGAGGAAAAGAGAAATTAAAGGGTCACCACCAAATTATAATCTCGATTAGGAGAACATTGGTAGAAATTAGAGACATATAATTGGAGGAAAAACGTAAATATTTATAGGTAGTGATTGAGGTCATCAATCACAAACATGTATAAAATTGAGGTCCTTAAACTCATCAATATATGATGATTTGAAATACCATCGGTTCAACAAAACATAGGGTATTGGGATAACACATTTTTGACGTTTCAAATATCTTAGTTGAAATCCCACATCGAAAAATGAATTAATGAGGCCTCTATTTAAAATAAAGAGTGGAAAGTATGAAGATTACCGAAAATAACACATACTAGGGTTCCATGTAGGAAAATATGGATATGGAGGAGAAATCTAACCATCAATTATCTGATGGAGAGTGGTAGAGAACATGGCTATGGAAAGGTCAACAATCCCAAAGCCATAAATTAGTGATGATTTAAGGTACCATCTAGGACAACATTTTTGTTCTATGTTCCTTTTATTAATGTTGAGGAATTTATTTATGAGATTGGCTAAGATCATAAGGAGACATACTTACTTTATAATTAGAGTTTTATCCATTAATAAATTTCTACCAAAAACTCATCATTCACTCGTAAAAAAATTATATTTATACTACTCATAGAGGGTTCCAAAATAAACGAATTTATAATTCATCTACCAGATCTTTTTAAAAAACTGCTTTATTTAATAAAGGACATCTCGTGGGATAGTGGTAGGTGATACACCCTTTTCGCCCTTCGGTTGGGGGTTCAAGTCTTGCGGCCTTGCCAGTCGCGACGGGTTGCCGCCCGACCTCTGGGTTGTCCTTTTATGGTAATCAAAAATTAATCTCAAACTAGAATTTATCCAAAATACTTCTATCCAAAATCACTGTCCAATATTTATAAGGAAGGTAAACTTAATGTAGATCCTTTTTACCCCGTAATAGCATATGAATACCTTCATCATGTATTCTTTTAAAACACTGAAACATCCTAAATTATCATAATACTTATTGGTTACATTCATGCTCCCTTATTCCATATAGAATGCTGGATATACTTCTTCAATCCAAAAATGTTTTAAACCCCAATAATGATGGAATATACAAATCATTAATCAGTTCCATGGTAGTCAAGAATATCCAATATAATTTGTCCAAAACAATCATGTATTATTCCAAAATCACTACCTCGGTATCAGAACTATATTATGATTTATCTTTCTCTCAACCATATATTTTCCAAAAATTTATCATGCTATTGAGTCACTTTTCTTTGTTCCACACAATCTCAAGTCCTTAATGAAATAGTACTGCAGTACAATCCTTATATACTCCATAATTATTATAACAAGTACATTGTTGATACAACACTCAATTGACATAATCAACATAAGAACTCTAATCATTCCTCTTTATCTGTGGTAGTATCATAACTTGATTATTATCCAATAGCATCATTTGCGTCATAGTCTGATGACTGGGACATAGGTTCGCGTAGTGTCCAAACTCCTTGCAAATGAAGCATTGTACATTTGAAACCATTTTCTTACCCTTCCAGTCACGTACTTTGTGCCCTTTTCCTCCACACTTATAACAAACTCCCATTCCTTTCAGGCAAGTTCCAGGGTGTTTCTTTCCAAAGTTACCACATATGGGAAAATTCTTCTTTTCCCTCTTACCTTTATCCATATTTCTCTCTTCCATCCTTTTCTCCTCTTGCTTCCTTTCAAAGCCATAAGACTCAGTAAACTCTTTACTTATCTTATCAACACATGATATTATTTCTTCATATGATGATAATACATGCGAGACTATTTCTCTTATAAATTCTGGCTTAAGACCATGAAATATATGATCCTTCTTTCTCTTTGCATCATGTGCATTGCTAGAGTTCTCATTCCTTCTACTGGGCGCCATTTCTAAACAATGGCATACACTAGATCAGTTTATGAATCAAAATACATAATCCCATACTTATAAAACACTTAACATAAATTGAACTATTTATGGATATAATCCATAATCATAAAAATTCCTCCTTTGAGGAAGTATATACTCATAAACCCTTCATGATGATTTGTAAAGAAAATGAGAGTTATCCTAAGCATATCCCCCAGGAGTGTCGTAACCAAGAGTGCAGCAAGGCCCGTTGTCGTGCACCAGTTCCCGTTCGAGTCTAGCTCAAAGCGGTGTTTTCGGGTTTTACCCCTAGGTACATCTGTGCCAGAGCCACCTCTACCTGCTCGTATCCAGACAGGGATGTATTGCTCGGAAAACTCACAAAATCTCTACAATACCAAAATTCTAGGAAGTTCTTCTATACTAATCCTCAAAGTTAATCTTAGGTCTACGTGCTCTAATCAGAGTTTATCTAAATCTAGCTTCCAAGGTTTTTACTAAACTTCCTCTGATACCAACTGTAACGCCCCGACCCCAGTTACCCAGAGTCGGTGCATTACTTCGTAACATTGGCATGATCACAAGAAAGATCAAATCCCGAAAGACCGATTGGTTTAGTAGCCTTGGAAACACTAGATATATTCATAAGTTTTACATTACATCATATAATGAAAAACTACTACAACAACGTAATGTCTCCACAGTCCACACTATTATCCCCTCATGATATCCCTGCAGATCATTCATAACTTACTTCTTCACATCCTGGGAAAAGTAAAACATAGAAAAGGGGTGAGCTCAAATGCCCAGTAAGGATAACAATATAGCGGAAACTTTCATAAATAAGAATAAACTTTTAAGGAAATGTATAACTAAAACAAAAGCCTTTCAAACATGAACTTTCAACATGGTATGGCATAAATAAAATGAAATAATGCCATTTACTTATTCACATGGATATTCTACTAATCGAATAATCACATGCAAAAATCAATAACCACTTTCATAATGTTGGAATGCATAATGTCAAACGTTAATTTCATTGTCTAGGCCTCATCCCAAGACCTAGGGGTTACTTCTAACCGGAACCCAACCCGGAGTGCCTCTAATAACCGGACACCAACCCGGAGTGCCTCTAATAACCGGACACCAACCCGGAGTGCCTCTAATAACCGGACACCAACCCGGAGTGCCTCTAATAACCGGACACCAACCCGGAGGGCATAATTTTACCAGTCCCTAACCTGGAGGGCTTACTTTAACCAGTCCCCAACCTGGAGGGCTTACTTTTACCAGTCCCCAACCTGGAGGGCTTACTTTTACCGGTCCCCAACCCGGAACATACTTGTTTAGCACATTCATCTGAAGAAAAGTTTGAAATATAACATAAACATTCGGATTAAAACTAGCATACGAAATGTCAATAGTTTCACCATAAACTATGAATGGTATAAAAATAGCACATCCACAGTCAAACATATCACAAAACCTTCAATACAATATAGAAGTTTTGTATCATAATAAATCAACTTCAATTAAGCGTAAAATCCGTCGAAGGATGTTGACATAGATGAAATCAAAACACTTTTTAGAGAAATATCTCTTTCTATTTTTGAAAACATTTAAGAGCCATATAAAATAAAACATTTTCTTGAAAATATTCTTGTAAGCTTGTAAGGAAATCTTTGATGATTTTATAACGGCGGATAATAACTGCACCCGCCGTATAAGTTTAAAAAAAACGTTCTTACCTTAATTCTGTCGAAAATGTTAAAAATGACCTTGTTTTGAAAACGACGGAAAGATTCCTTTATAAACCTCTTATAAAAAGTCAAACAAGGGTATAAATGACTTTAACCCATATTCTTGTAAATAATAAAAATGTTTTGAAATACATTTTGAAGAAACATGGATGTGGATGATAAAGAGATCCCAGTAGATTATTACAAATAAACAACCTCGGATAATGAAGAGATTGTGAAATAACCCTTACCTTGTACTTTTCCTTTGTTGGGGTAGGTTAACCTCCTGTATAATGGTGAAATAATTGTTATTAATTTATACAAGAATCATATACATTAATATGATATCATATATGATCTTTTAATATTGCTTTATTAATAATATCTTAGTATTATCGTCGTTTCGGGTGTTAACTTACTCATTTTCTTTATATGTTTTGTTACATAAGTCATGTTTGTTGTATCTTATTCATATCCAGAATGATATCAAGTCCTTAAACATCATTTTTAAATAATTAAATGATAATTATACTTGAATGGATACGATGGAGAATGAATCTCATCGCGTTCGTGGAGACGGTAGTCCGTACGTACGCACGAACGCTACTTCTATTTAATTTTTATTTTAAAAGAATCGAATACAAATGATACATAGGTATATTACTATTCCAGTATAATATAATATTTTATATATGTTACTTAAGTTCATTAACACCATCCTTTATACGTTCCATGTGTGGTATGAACGAGTCATATCATTTTAAGGGGGCGGTAGTCCGCACTTCCTCAAATGAAATTATCGTATGTATATACAACATGAAACGAATAATGGTATGAAATAAAATGGAATTAAAGAAACTTATATATAAAATATATATCATTAATATCATATTTAATTACAGTGCCATCATAATGGCCACCATGAGAGGCGGTAAGATGTATTTGAACAATCATCGTTTCGTGAGGCGTTAGTTTGCCATCCACAGAAACATTATGTTCATCATCCATTAGATGGAGTTGTGTGTATGTGTAGTTTGAATCCTTCTTATAACAACATCCTAGTATATTGAGGATACTGGTGTTGTTACAAAAGAAAGGAAATAAAAAGAGTTTGGGGGTTGGAGAAGCAAAATAAATGAAAATAATTTAAGAGAAATCGTTACCTTTAATCTAGGTAACTCACTTTGGTTGGAACCAAAGGACTTCTCGAAATGCTTTCTGCCTAAGGGGAAGCTTCAAGGAGGAGGAGAGGGTTGTGGGGAGCTTAGTTGGGCAGAGTTTGGACGAGCCAAGTGGCTTGAGAGGTGTGAAGTAATGAGAAGGAGGAGTGCCCTTTTATAAGAGGGGTGAGGGGCACCTTTGGAAAAGCTAGAAATATTAATTTATAATAAATTCATATTCGGTTTCTAATGGCTCCAAAGTTGACTATTCAAAGGTTGAGGTGGGGAGGGGTCGAAAACAACTCATCCAATAGAATTTAGACAGGTTTGGGTACTTGTATTAACCTTATCTTTAATTATTAACTCTAAGTTAATTAGTCTCACTTTTACAATGTCTCTTTGTATTTTTATATTATATGGTTAATAAACTTACTATATACATCCAAGCGACACCCAAGTGGTCCATTAATGATTAACCTATCATAATATAAGTCTCTTGGCCGAACCTTAGATTTTTAGGAATTTAATATCAATTAATAATATAATATTTGTTTTAAGAACTCTTTTATGTCAATTTTGACACTATTCAATAGTTTATTTTTTTGAAACTCATAACAGATTGATTACTTCGAACAAAGTCCATTAAATCAATCCTAATATATCATATTATCATAGAAAATTAGTTTAATTCATTAAAAGTTTCATATTATATTTATTTGGGTATTTATAATATCAATTATGTTAATTGTTTACTATTATAGTAATTACTGCATCATCATTGTGTCATAAATAAAATAACTTATTTATTGTCTAAAAATTATAAATAAAATATCATTATGTAGGAAATCTTTTTATATTTCTAATGAATATTTATAATCGAAAATCCAACATGTATAACCCTATGTAAAAATTGTTCTTCTAAAAGATATATGCTTGTGTCATTTTTGTATTCATTTTAACTTAATTAAAATAAAGTGTCATTATCACTTACAAGTGGATCCATGGGGTCCCAAAATAGACCCAAAGATGCCCATGGTCGACCATGTATCAACCAATAGGGTTAAGACACGTTTTAGGGTAATTTAGTATTATTATAATATTATTTTTTAACCCTTATTTACCGGAATTACCCTTAACCATGGTAAATAAAATATTTACCGCAGTAATTATTCAAAATGTATAAAAATAAAAGTTACCTATTTACACAATTTGAACATCCTGATTCCAAATATGGAATCCATTTTCCTAAATTCAAAACACAGTAGTGGCAGAAATTAATTTAAAATTAATTCCCGCTGTCAAAACAAAAAGCGTGTTTTTAAGAGATAATAACTATCAAAAGATTGACACTTGTTTATGTTCGGTTTAATTGTAAAATTATGTCCAATGACCAACATTATATTAAATGGTAAAAATATATTCTAAATATACTTTAAAACTACTAAAATTCATAATTTATCACTATTAATTATTTTGATTAAAAAAGTTGTTTTTAATTAAAATTTAGTAATTTTCACTATTCATCAAAATATGAAAGTTATCCGAAATGTACCAAAATTTTACCTTAGGCTAAATTCGATATCCCGAATCCAAAAATGAAGTCCATTTTGAAATATAAAATATATATAATTTCAAAAGGTAGGTATTACTATTCATAACGGCTAGTTTGATCGGTTGTGGTGTGTGTTAAAACTCGAAGTTGCGTACAACACACGCTATTGTATTATTCAAAGGAAAGCGTACCGTGGAAGCTTGGGATGTTTTATTTTAAATTTTTGATGTCCCCATTTAGTCAAAAAGTTTAAAATATTGTATTTAAAAAGGTTTCACTATTAAAAGTTGATAAAAGTGCAATACTGAAAATGAATTTGTTCTTGCATTATATCTAAGAAACTCATAATATGGATTCCAAAATTATAAGGATTATATAAAGTTTAAAATTTAGATAATACTATTCATAACCTCTTTTGAATGGCCCTTTTTTTTAGTCATGGTGTGATTGAACTCGGTGTTGCGTGTAGTGCAAGTTATTGAATTATTTTGAAGAAATAACACACTATGAAATCTTGGGGTGTTACACAGAGCGTAGCTGGTCTAGCTGTGAGCTTGGTTTGGGTTGCATAGCGGCAGTGTTAGGATGTTTCGAGTTCGACTTTCAGGCCAGGGACTCCAGTGTTGGTGCGGCGGCCAACGTATCCATACACCAGGACTCTGATAACCTGCCTTTTGACTCGGGACATTCGTACACTGGTCACGGGGACATAATGGTACATGCATCATATAGGACTCGGTTATGGGTTTTCCTTGTCCTTCCTCAGTCAGCTCTCCAGATATACTCTTTGACTATGGTGTGTCTTGAATGTATTTCAGGATGCCTCCACGACGACAGCCAGTGAGGGTTCCGTAGCAGGATTGTGCTGATGACCCGCCCCGTGTAGTGGCTGTGGAGCAGGGCGCAGGTTCTGAGGTTGCACCTCCAGGTGGTCTGCCAGTTGAACCACCACCTGTCGAGCATCTGGTTGTGTCGGCGGGGCAGGACGAGGTTGCGCGCAGGCTGAGTGCACTGCACGAGTTCCAGAGGCAGCGACCTATGAGGTTCCGGGGTGATCCAGACCCCCAGGTAGCTGACGACTGGCTTGAGGCAGTCACCTGAGTTTTCCGCCTTGTGAGGACACCTCCAGATCAGATGGTGGTCCTAGCGGCGAGCCTTCTGCATGGTTCTGCCGGGCGATGGTGGAGTTTGGTGATGCAGTCCCATGATGAGGAGACACTCACGTGGGCAGAGTTTGAGCAGCTCTTCAGGGAATTGTTTTATCCGGTGACACTGAGGTCAGTGCGGATCCAGGAGCTTCTGCAGCTTCGACAGGAGAGCATGACTGTGTCGGAGTACTCAGCGAGGTTTACAGACCTGTCGCGCTACTCCCTGGATATGGTTCAAGACCCGTTCTTTAGGGCTCGGACCTTCAAGCAGGGCTTACGGAGGGATATCCGAGTAGGTGTGGTTTCCTTGTGCCTGCCCACCTATGCTGGAGTGCTGGAGTGAGCGCTGGTGGTGGAGAGATTTCTGGCCGAGCAGATCTCGCCTGTTAGTGCTGGGAACTCGAGAGCTGAGACTTCGTTGGTCGGATCGACATCTGGTAGCCGACGTCAGACTCAGGGGTCTGGATGTGGCCGACGATATAGGAGGCGACCCCAGGATGGAGGATCTGAGCCTCAGGGCTCACAGGGCTCGCAGGCCAGTTTTGGTCAGCCGCAGGAGAGGCGGTGTTACGCTTGCGATGGTCGGGGACATCTTGCTAGAGATTGTCCGAACCGACGTGCTGCTGAGAGGGAGCCGGTCGATGGGCCGCCTTGGCAGAGGCAGCGTCTCGAGCAAGGAGGTCCGCATGGCGGCGGACGTGGCGTCGGAGCTGGTGCAGCGGGAGGCGGTGGTAGACAGTACAAGTTGCCACCACCCCCACCCCCAGGTGGTCCACTCCAAGCTCAGGGAGCTGGTGGTCGAGGGCGAGGACGGCTGCATGCCCTGGAGGCTGTTGACCCAGAGGCACCGCGGATGGATAGAGGTACGCCTTGTGTCTTTTCTACTTACTGCAGTAGTTTGTCAGACACTGTTTAGCGGTACTCTTTCCTTTTGTTGCTTTCTCGAGTTTTGTTCAGGGCGTTGGTAAGACCCTGAGTGGTTGTTGTTGGTGAGCTCGCTGGTGTGTGAGACCCAGTTGAGAGTTCAGTCGCTTTCCTTGTGCTTGGGGCTTTTCGAGGACGAAAAGTTCTAAGAGGGGGAGGATGTAGCGACTCGGGTTTTTGGCCCTGTCAGACTTTGTAATTTTTCTACGAAGAATTACAGAGCTAGGTGCGAAGACGGCGTGCGATTCCGAGGCCCGGTGTGCCCGAAAATAATTTTATAAAAATATTAAGTTTTTTTTATACTATGCACGTGGCGGGGGTGTGATATCTCCTAAACGGTAGCTCAGATTGGGAATCTGAGGGCACGGTTGCGTCCGGAACGTGCCGTTTACCCTAGGCGGGGTGTAAACTTTGCGGGCGCGGGCCTGCGGTGAGAAACGCCACCAGGGGCGTTTTCGTAATTAAGTGGCAAGTTAGTGTGCGAGCGTCGGCTCGAATAACTTCTGAACGGAGTCTCGGATAGAAAATCTGAGACCGCCGTTGCGTTCAGAACGGCGCGTTTACTCTAGGGGTGACCTTACTTTTGTTCGCATCGGGCGTCGGGTCCGAGGCGGGTTTGGCGCCGGCGGGCCGCTGATATAAATATCAGCACACCCCCCCCCTTTTAACCGTTCTTTGCCGTTCTTCGCCGTTCTTCGCCGCCACTCTGCCGAATCGAGCCAACGGAGCGCCCACGAGCTCAGAATTCGACGGCGGACGTTCCAGGAGCGCGCAGCGGAAGCTCTGGAGCGCGGATCTGAGGCAGAATGTCGGCGTTTCGCCTGTGAGGTAGGCGGTTTGAGTTTTACAATCCCAGATCCCGTTTTTGTGTTTTTTTTCTTCAAATTTTCATATGGGTTGTATAGTTCGTGTCCCGAGATTTCTGAATCTTTTTTCGGATCTGAATTTGGAGCACCGGGGTGCTCACGGTGGCTCCCGGAAGTTTTCCGGCGAAAACCCGGTTTTCCGGCGACGAGGGGCGGCGGCCATGGAGGAATCCGGCGAAGGCACGGCGGCGGGGCGGCGGTTTCCAGCGGCGGCACGGCGGAATCCGGTGGCGGCACGGTGGTTTCCGGCGAGCCTGGCGGTGGTCCGGCCAGAATTTTCCAGGGGTTCTTTAAACCCCCGTAACTCGCAAACCGTAACTCCGATTTGCGAGCCGTTTGTGGCGACGCGCTCCTTGCGTTGAGACGGACCTTTTGAACTCACTTTGAGAGTTTAAGGGTTCGGGATCGTGGCCTGGGAGTTAGAAACGTCGTATAAAATAATATTATTTTATTATTTTACGACTTCGGGCCGTTGTAACTTCTACCCGGAACGTCCGATTGACGCGCCGTCAGTGGCGTTGAGACCCTGATGGTACGACGGAATTTTTGAGATGGTTTCCAGGTGGTGGGACTGTGAACGGGGTGCGGGCCCCACGATGCCGGGTTTTGGCATTTGCGGAGAAACGCAGCTTTTGCACCAGGAGTCCGATTTTGGCGGATGAATAGTCAATCCTGAGTGTTTTTCCGAGAGGGTCGCAATGGTGTGATCCGTTCGATAAGTTTCGGAATCCAGGCGTGGGCCCCACCCGAGCCGCCCTTCGGTGAATAGTACCTTTTTCACCGGGTGTCCGTTTTGGGCGAGCGAGTAGTCGATTCCGCTTGTTTTTCCGAGGGGATCGTCGTGGTGTGATCCGCTCGATGGGTTTTGGGATCGTTGTGTGGGCCCCGCACGAGCTAGCTTCGGTGAATAGTGCCTTTTTCACCGGTGCTCCGTTTCGGGCGAGTAAACAGCCTATCCTGCGTGTTTTTTCGCGTGGAACGCGATGGTGGCCTCGGTTTTGGCCTAAGAGGTGCGCAGTGTGGCGATGTGGCGGGTCGCTCGGGTTAGCGACGTTTGGACCAGCAGTGGTTGAGGGTTCTCCCTTGGTTCGTTCCCATGAGGGTTCGTGTGGCATCACAACCTTCATATGGGTTTGTGATCCTCTCGATGGGATGTTGAAACTGTTAGAGTTGTGGTATCCCTCCGGTGGGCCCGAAGTGGATCCTCTAGCATCTTTACCTAGATCGGGTTCTTGGTATCGCTGTGACCGCTTATTTACGGGCGGCGATCCCCTATCTAGCAGGTTAACCCCGTAGGGTTTGTGGCATCATCGGGAATATAATCCCCTACGCGGTGGGTCGTGCACAGTAGGGTTGTGGCATCGTCGGGTTTACGATCCCCTACTCAGCATGATGTTTATAGTAGGGTTGTGGTATCGTTGGTTATACGATCCCCTACTCAGCGCTTGGTGTCGGTAGGGTTGGGTATCGTTGGTTATGTGATCCCCTACTCAGCGCGTGGTTTCGGTAGGGTTGTGGCATCGTCGGTTCGATCCCATACATCGCGAGTTATACCAGATAGGGTTCCGGTATCGTCGTGACCATCTTTATATGGACGGTGATCCTCTATCTGAGTGTGGAGCTTCTGTCGAGCGCCAGATCGGGTTGTGGCATCCCCCAGCGGATCCTGGGTGTGATCCCCTATCTGTGAAAACTATGTATGCCAGATCGGGTCGTGGTATCCCCCAGCGGACCCTGGGAGTGATCCCCTATCTGTGAGCTACGTATACCGGAGTGGGTCTTGGTATCCCCTAGCGGACCCTAGTGGCGATCCCCTCTCCGAGGAGTTTGGTGGTTATGTTGTTTCAGGGATGTTTCCTCAGTGATGCTATCTGATGAGCGTGGTCTCTCGGGTGAGCATCTGTGATGTTTGCGAGTATCCCGATGGAGTGTATCTCTCGGATGAGTGTCATCTGGTATGACAGTGTTCGTGGTGTACTCTCCTGGTTGTGGACAGTTGCTGGTGATGAGGTCGGTACCTCTTGTGACTTTGTGGCGTGAGCTGTGTATATCTGGATTGTTCAAGGTGTATGTATGGGCATACACCTGAGCTGAGCTGAGCGGACTAGTTGTGTTTAGCCGAGGATGGTCACGAGATGGAGTTTCTCTCTCGTCTGGGTTCCCTCTGGCTGGGTTGAGCGGACTGTTGCCTTTCAGTTGCTCCCTTGGGTTTTGGGTTTTTGGGGTGCCTACTGAGTATGTTTATACTCAGCCCTGCACGGGCTTTGCCCGCACATGTTTGTGTCTTGTGCAGACCACAGGCCTTTTGACGGAGTCCCAGGAGGACCGGAGCAGGCGGAGCTTAGTGATCGAGTTGACCGGGGTGTTTACCGGAGCTGTGCCGAGGGAGCTTTCCGACGGGTGTTTGTGGCAGCGTTTCCCTTCTTCAGAGCAGGTTGGATGCGCTTTGTAGTTTTCTTTTGGTGGGCTCTGTTTTTCCCTTGTACTTTTGCTGTTGCACTCTGGTTTGGGATAGATTGTATGCATGCATTTACTTTTCAGTTTCTATATCTCTGCACTGTTGCATGGAGGTGTTTGTGGGTGTGTGTGTACAGGTACCTTAGGCTAATGCCTCCCATGTGTGTGATAGCCTACTCGGCGCTGGTCGCCAGCCCTTGGCCTATTGGAGGCGGGATTGGGGAGTCACGGCTCGAGCCCCGTTGGGTCGGGTCGTGACAAAAAAAATATCATCATGCCGATGGAAAACAAAGTCATTACTATGAACAGACCATACGATAGAAAACAATATTGTTACCATGAACTGACAATATGATGGAAAACAATCTCGTTACCATGAACTGACAGTACGATGGAAAACAATCTCAAAACCATCATCGGTCGATTCAATTGAAAAGAAAATCATTACCATCATCGGTCTATACAAAACTATTGATACGATGGAAAAGAAATTCAATACCATCATCGGTCGATACAATACTATTGATTGATTGGTACGATGGAAAAGAAACTCAATACCATCATCGGTCGATTCAATACTATCGATTGATTGGTACGATGGAAAAGAAATTCAATACCATCATCGGTCGATACAATATTATTGATTGATTGGTACGATGGAAAAGAAATTCAATACCATCATCGGTCGATAGTAAATGATACTATAAAACTGTCAATATGATAAACATGAAAAAATGAACGAAATGATAAAACTGTCAATACGATAAACAGAAGAGGAAAAAAATGATACGATAAAAACTGTCAATATGATAAACAGAAGGGGAAGAAAATGATATGATAAAAACTGTCAATACGATAAACATAAAAATAAAACACAATCCAAAGAGTAAATAGTTAAAGAACATAAGATAAAAATATACATAAAGACAGAAAGAAATGTCCTCCCCCTTTCTACGAGGAGTTTCTTACTATTAGAAGAGATGTAAAACAAGAAGTAGATATGAATGATTATTTTAATGTAATCATTCCTAGCTTCTGTTTTATATATTCAAATCTATCGGAAGGTAAAGGTTTTGTAAAAATGTCAGCAAGTTGTTCTTGCGTTCCGATGAATTGTAAAATAATATCTCCCTTTTGTGTGTGATCCCTAATAAAGTGATGCCTAACATCTATGTGTTTTGCACGTGAGTGATGTGCTGGGTTTTTACTAAGAGCTATGGCACTTGTATTATCACAAAGAATTTGTGTTTTGGAGAAACTCAAACCATAGTCAGTGAGTGTGTGATGCATCCACAATAATTGAGCACAACAACTTCCAGCCGATACATATTCAGCTTCAGCAGTGGAGAGTGCTACTGAGTGTTGTTTCTTACAGGACCAAGAAACCAAAGAATCTCCTATGAAATGACATGTTCCAGATGTACTTTTTCTATCCATTCTACAACCACCAATGTTAGCATCTGAAAAACTTTTTAAAAAAAATCATTTCCAGAAGAGTAGAAAAGACCTAAATCTATAGTGTCTTTTAAATACCGAAAGATTCTCTTTACGGATTTTAAGTGAGACTCTTTCGGATTAGATTGATATCTTGCACATAAGCATACAGAAAACATCAAGTCGGGTCGACTAGCTGTCAAGTATAGAAAACTCCCTATCATACCTCTAAATTTTTTTTGATCTACTGGTTTCCCAGTTTCATCAAGATCAAGAGTATTTGAGGTACCAATTGGGGTGCTAATACTTTTAGTTTTGTCAAATCCATACATTTTGAGTATGTCTTTATTATACTTATGTTGAGATATATATGTTTCTTCTGGTTTTTGAGAAATTTGAAAACCTAGAAAGAATGTTAACTCACCCATCATACTCATTTCAAACTCAGATTTCATTAAGTTTGCAAAAGAATCAGTTAAAGATTTCTGAGTTGATCCAAATATGATGTCATCAACATAGATTTGAACAATCAAAAAAATTTTGTTTTCCATTTTGATAAAAAGGGTTGGATCTGCTGTACCTTTTGTATAATTGTTTTGTAAAATAAATCTTGTAAGTCTATCATACCATGCTCTAGGGGCTTGTTTAAGACCATATAGAGCCTTGGTATGTTTAAAAACATGATCAGGATGTTTTGGGTCTTGAAAACCAGGAGGTTGTTCTACAAAAACTTCTTCTTGAACAAAACCATTTAGAAAAGAACATTTTACATCCATTTGAAATAGTTTTAAATTGAAATATGCTGCGAAGGCTAATAGAATACGAATAGATTCAAGTCTAGCTACAGGAGCATATGTTTCTTCATAGTCTATTCCCTCTTGTTGATTATTGCCTTTAGCAACAAGTCTTCCTTTATTTCTTACAATGATTCCATTTTCATCACACTTGTTTCTGAAAACCCATTTTACACCAATCACAGTTGTTTCTTTAGGTCTTTCAACTAAAGTCCAGACTTGATTCCTTTCAAATTCATTTAGTTCGTCTTGCATTGCTTTGATCCAATCATCATCACCTAAGGCCTCACTTGGACTTTTAGGTTAAAATTGGGAAAGAAAAGCAAGATGTTCTATTTCATTTCTTAAGGAATTTCTGGTCCTTACAGGTTGATTTATATCACCAATGATGTTATCACTGGGATGATTCCTAAGAAACAATTGATTTGGGTTTTGTAAAACCTGTTCATCAACATATGGTAGAAAATATTCTGTGGTAAATGTTTCAGGAATATTTTCTTGAACATTTTCCTTATCAGAAAGCTCTTCTAATAAAGGTTGATAGACATTTTTAGAAAACACATCCGAGGATGTATGATTCGGTTGGTTGAAAACAAAAGGATCAGTTTCATCGAATTTTACATGTACTATTTCCTCAACAGTACAAGTGTTTTTATTGAAAACTCTCTAAGCCTTAGAGGTTGTAGAATAGCCTAGAAAGATTCCTTCATCAGATTTTGGTGCAAATTTGTGTAGATTATCTTTTGTGTTCAGAATGAATACTTTGCATCCAAAAACTTCGAAGTATGAAACTTTAGGTTTTCGGCCAGTCCATAACTCATAAGGGGTTTTATTAAAAAATGGTCTAGTTAAAACACGATTTATAGTATAACAGGCAGTACTAACAGCTTCAGCCCAAAAGTGCTTAGCAATTGAGTATTCACTCAACATGGTTCGAGTCATTTCCTGAAGAATACGATTTCTTCTTTCAACAACACCATTTTGCTGAGGAGTTCTTGGAGCTGAGAAATTTTGAGTAATACCTTTCTTACTACAAAAAGTTTCAAAATCTGAATTTTGAAATTCACCACCATGATCACTATGAATAGTTTTCAATGATAGGTTTTTCTCATTTTTAACTTGAGCTCTAAAAGTTTTGAAATAGGAAAAGGCTTTAGATTTCTTTGTGAGAAAGTAGACCCATGTAAATCTAGTAAAGTCATCAACTAAAAAAAATACATAGTATTTGCCTCCAATGCTTCCAGATTGTGAAGGACCAAACAGATCCATATGCACAAGCTGTAATGCATTAGAAGTTGAGACTTCATTAATTGATTTAAAGCTAGTTTTATGTTGCATGCCAAATTGACAAGGATCACAGACTTTTGAAGAATTATATCTAAGATCCGGTAGCCCTTTTACAAGTCCTTTCTTTGAGAGTTTACTTAGGTTTCTCAAATTACAGTGTCCGAGTCTCCTATTCCATAGCCACGATTGGTCTTCTATTACACTTAAACATGGTAAGTTTTGGTTCCTAAGGTCTTCTAAGTTAACAGTGTAGACATTCTCTTACCTATGGGCAGATAGAATGAACTCATCCTTGGAATTGTGAACTAGACACTTATCATCTCTAAAATTCACAAGGTAACCTTCATCACACAATTGACTTATGCTGATGAGAATGTGCCTAAGACCTTTAACAAACAAAACATTTGAAATAAGAACTTTTCCAAGAAAAACAATATTACCTATACCAAAAATCTTTCCTTGTGCATTATCTCCGAAGGTAACTTTTCCACCTTTTGTTTTGATAACCTTTTCAAAGAGATTTTTGTTTCCATTCATATGTCGAGAACAACCACTATCCATGTACCAAATGTTCTTGTTGGTACACTTCTCGTTTTCCTGAAAAAGAAACAATTAGATTTTCGGAATCCAAACTTGTTTGGATCCAGAAGGATTAGATAAAAGAATTTTAGGAATCCACGTCTATTTTGCAAAATGAGCTTTATGAAATCCTAAAGATTGAGTTTTGTTAAGAGAACAATCTCTTCTCCAGTGTCCACCACATTGACACTTAGAACAGAAAATGGATTTTTGAGGAACAAAATAGTTATTGCTAAAAACAGGTTTGGAATAAGTATAACAAAGACCAGAATGATTTCTTAAAGGTCTAATTTGAGAATACATCTTGTCAAAGTTTTCTTTTCCATGAGTAAGGTTTGACAAACATTTCCTCAAAGATAAAATATCTGACTTTAGTTTTAAAACCAAATTCTTGTTTTCTAAAACATTTGAATTTGAACTAGAGTTAGACTCTAAAATATTTTTCTTCAAAATTACAGTTTCAAGATCCTTAGAAAGTTTATCCTTATCAGATTTAACTTTCTCAAGGGTTTTTAAAATACTTTCAAAATCAGAAGTTTTCACATCAAGGTCTTTAGAAAGATCTGATACTTCTTTAGTCAAGATTGAAATTCTAGAATTTGCTTTTTCAAATCTCTTTTTGGGTTTAGAATTTTCATTTTCAAGTATCTTAGCAAATCTAGAGACCTCTTCAAAAGAAGGTAATGTATCATCTTCTGATGATGAAGATTCATCATTTGAATATTCATAATATCTATTATCAATATAATTTGTATTTAAAGAGACATTTGTAATAGCTTCAGCATTATGTACCTTAGCCATGAGACAATGATCTTCAATTGGTAGTTTGGCTAGAAGTCCAATATTTCTTTGTCCTGATGTCTCATATTCTGATGAATCATCTGAGTAATCACTACCACATTCACTCCACGTATCATTTGCTTTCAAGACTTTCTTTGTCTTATAAAATCTTTTCTTGTTTCTTTCAGAGTGTTTTTCTTTTCTATCTTTCTTCTTCAGTAAAGGACAATCAGGCCTTATATGTCCTGCTTTCTTGCATTCATAACAAGTTACCTCTGAATCTTTTCTATATTTCTTTTTGAATCTATATTGAAAATCATTCTTTCCCACAATCTTGTTCATCCTTCGAGAAAGATTGGCTAACTCATTATCCAGAAGATTACAGTCACTTGAATCAGATATAACAACTTTCTTGGATTTAGACCTTGTAAGACTTTCTGGTGTTTTAGCTTTAGATGCAAAAGCTACACTTCCATTCCCATTCTTCTTCTTATTGAAATCAGCATCTCTCTTCATTCTTGTCTCATGCTGTAGAAGAGTTCCAAAGAGTTCATCAAGAGTAATCTGGGAGACTTTTCTATTTTCACCAATAGCTGTCCTTTTTGACTCCCATTAATTTGGCATAATATCTATAATCTTATCAACAAGATCTTCATCATCAAGACCTTTTTCTCCCATAGATTGTAAGCTATTTACAATTGTCATAAACCTTTGTTGTACTTTACATACTGGATCTCCATAAGGAAAAAAAAATCCATGATACTCTGCTCGAAGCATTGCTCTCCTTGTTTCTATAACCTTGGATGTACCAAAATGAGTAACTTCTAACTTCTTCCAAATACAGTTGGCTTCTTCGCATGAAGATATCTGACTATATATATTCCTGGTCATATAGCATAATAAAGTATTGCGTACCTTGTAATTCAGTTGATATTCTTGCTTCTCTTGGTTGGTGAAAGTACTAACTTCTTTGTCAGGAATTTTGTAACCCCCAGTAAGCATAATAAAATTTTCTACACCAGTATTGATAATGAAAGTCTTCATACGATCTCTCCAATACTCATAATCATTCCCATCAATTATTGGTGGTCTAGAAGGATTCAGATTTTCTATTGATCCAATATTCATTCCTACCATCTAATACAACAAAAACAACTTTTCCACTCCACACGTTACTGTAGTATGTATTCAAGATAGTAATAAGAAATAAATCTAGTAATACAAATCAGTGGAAAACCACCTTTGATACCAATTGTTGGATCGAATAAGAAGATATATATGTCTATTAGATGGAACAATACAAGAGGGGGGTGAATTGTAGGTTTAAAAAACCTTTGAGTTTTAGCAACAAAGAGATTAGTTTAAAAGATCTTAAACTAATACAAATACAAAAACCCACAATTGTATTGAATATAAAAGGTATGATGTATTGTAATACTAATGTAATGTAAAACAATCGTATTTTAGGTGAACACAATAATCAGAGTTAAATAAAGATGAATGATTCTACCTTAAAGCGTATAGAATCAATCAATACAAAATGTAATAGAATGATTGTAATTGAAACAATTACAATTGAATATGTAAAGAAGAAAGGAAACAATACAAATCCCTTTCTAATACAAGTAACAGCAGAAATGTAAAAGTATTACAATTCTTTTAACCCAAAGAGAAGGATTATCCTTTCATCTAGGATAAAAGGTCTGTCTCACCAACACCTTGGTGAGTCCTCGATACGATGATCGACACGTATGTCTGCCTATCCCTGGCAGCCCTCGATACGATGATTGGCACGTCTGTCTGCCTATCCCTGGCAGCCCTCGATACGATGATCGGCACGTCTGTCTGCCTATCCCTGGCAGCCCTCGATTTTGCAGGTAATCGGCACCTCTGTCTTTCAATTACTTGAAATCCCTCGATATGATGATCGGATGCACAAGGCAGATGAGAGAAGTCACAGTGTCTCTCTCTATAATCTTGATATTTCACAGAGTCTCTTCATTCGTTCTCTTTGTTCATCGTTGTTCTCTCAGCTTCAAATGACCTCCTATTTATAGGCCTCAGATTCCAACGGTCATATTGCCTCCAACGGTCATATTGAAACAGAAATCACGACATCGTTTTGATTAGTTTGTAACTAACTCAACGACATCGTTTTGTTAAGACAAGAGATATATGAAAAACATGAGTACGATTCATTTGTAGTGAGTGTTTTTGACTAAGTACCAAAACAAATAATGATCATCAGAATAGCAGAGTCAGTACGATACGATTGACAGAGTCAGTACGATACGATTGACAGAGTCAGTATGGTACGATTGACAGAGTCAGTATGGTACGATTGACAGAGTCAGTACGATAAGATATGGTCGGTACGATCAACATTGTACGATACGATAGACATGATAAAAGACAATTGTAATTTCTAAAATATGATAGAATGCATTTGTGATTTCCAAAACATGATATAGAAGTCAAAAGAAGAATTTTGACTTAACAAGGACAAGTGTTGGTGTAATTTTATAATATCATTTATATCTATAATTACCTAATTTACCCTTAACTGTGGTAATTAAAATATTGCTAAATTTTACTATTCATAAGACCAAAAATAAAAGAAACCTATTTAAAAAAATTTGACCCACTAATTCCAAAAATAAAATCCATTTTTAATAATTCAAAAAATATAATTTTTAGTAATTAATTTAAAATTAATCTTGTTGACGACATGAGAAAATGAGTAATATTTGGTTTCAAAATAGGTTCTCCATTTAAAGACGATAAAACTGTTTTTATAAAAAATAGGTTTTATGTGTAATATTTGGTTTATTATTTTCTTATAACTCTCAAATATATTATATGAATATAAAAAATAATTTATTTAATATATAAAATATATATTTCATTAATATCATTATATAATAGTAATTAATTTAATTTATTAGAATAAAATGAAATTGTGAGCATAAAAATAGTTCTTTAAAAAACATCTCATATATATTCAGTTGGTTACTATATTCATTTTTAATTAATTTAGAAGCAATGAATTCAGCCATATATTTTCATAAGTTAGTTAATACTATTAATAACCACTAACTTAATGGCTAGGTTATATCTAATTATATTAAATAATAATATTTTAATAATATATTGTTGTCTGCTAAAACCCGGTCTTGCATGTAAAGCAAGCCAACTCATTGTTGTGTGTAGCATAAAAATATTTGGTTTATTATTTTCTTATAACTCTAAAATATATTATATGAATATAAAAAATATTTTATTTAATATATAAAATATATATTTCATTAATATCATTCTATAATAGTAATTAATTTAATTTATTAGAATAAAATGACATTGTGAGCATAAAAATAGTTCTTTAAAAAACATCTCATATATATTCAGTTTGTTAATATATTCATTTTTAATTAATTTAGAAGCAATGAATTCAACCATATATTTTCATAATTTAGTTAATACTATTAATAACCACTATCTTAATGGCTAGGTTATATCTAATTATATTAAATAATAATATTTTAATAATATATTGTTGTCTGCTAAAACCCGGTCTTGCATGTAAAGCAAGCCAACTCATTGTTGTGTGTAGCATAAAAATATTTGGGTATTGAATACAACATAATCACTCAATGAAAATAAAATTATTTAAGAAGTGACATACTGTAAAATCTTGGGGTGTTATAGGTGATGTAAGGACATCAGGTGTTTATGTTGATTCATATCATCTACAAGGTGGAGATTTTTGAACTTTATTCACTCAATATTGTAAATTAAATGATTTTAATTACATTCATTATGTGAAGACCTGACCCCAGAAAAACCATGAGTTGGTGTCTTCTGAACATGATGTGTCATTTTAAAACAAAAACATGAACTGATAAACACACATCACATCCCATACAGAGGATCGAGTTCAGTTCGGGCTCTGGGACACCGGTAACTTCAGAAATGTTTCATTTGATAAAAGTAGTTACCTGAAAATTTAAAATTCAAAACATAATCTGAGAATAAGAATGACCAGAAAGTGGTTTAAAATAAACCAATGAAACTTTTGAAATCATTTTTTAATAACTTATGTCAATAACATTCTCTTATAGAAAACTGTAACACATGTAACATATCATAAAAGTGCTCAACTAAGATTTTCAAGGAATACATGAATAAATTAGGAAATTTTCAAAAATCAGTAGTAAAAGATATTGTTAACAAGTATGACGTATGAATGTTTAAGAACAAATTAAATTGTTAAGAGTAATACTTAATTAGAGTTGCGCCTGAAGGAAAAAAAATTGAATTGTATATGTTGGTTACTATTTTACACAAATCATGCCACACACTTTTACTTGTAACATCAATAAGAACTTGATAAAAACACAAGCGAAAGAGTAGTGAAATAATAGGCATATAATCTTGAAAAGAACTTTTAACATGACTTGAATATGTGGATTCAACATTTCATTTAGACATTCATGAAAATAACACTGAGTTTCATCCCCAAGGTGTCAATAAAGAAAAATTACTGAGGTTATTCACCAGGGTGTCGTGAAGCATGTCATCTCTAGAGATTAAATCTTTGTCCCATGCATTGGAGCGCTATCATTGCACACCCTTAAGATGTCTTTACTTTCATGTGATCCACAAAAATCAATACTTTACTTAAACGGGGTTGTATATTCTAGATGTCCCATACCAACTTGAATAGTTCATTCATAGTTGGTCATAGTAATTGAATTTTCATATCTTATAAGTGAGAATGGGATCATGAATGATTAAAATGCAAGCTAACAATCATATGACCATTATTAAAAGAAAATAATAAAGGAAGAGTATGGAACATTCATTGACATCTAAGGTACTGAAAGAATAGAAAAATAGAATTTATCACATGCAAGTTTGTTCTTGAAATTCTAAAATTTTATCATCCAATTGATTACAAGGTGAACCAAAAATCTCAAGTAGTGTTTTGAGCTTGCACATACTAAAACATTCAATATTGTTAAGCCTTTTCATAATACTTAATAATGTCCATGATATAAAGCATGAATCTTCACCATAATCAACATCATTTAAAACATACGGAAAACAAATAAGTTACTCTTAAATGTGGATATAAGTTTTGTTTAACACCCTATTTCATATGTTTTTAAAACTCCACCTAAACTCGATACTCAATGTGTAAGGACCTTAACAACTGAAATCAAGGTTCAGGAAACATATAAAATATATTTATGTACCCGAACTCAAACTAAAATATTGGAACACCTATGTGTGTTAATCCCCTATGAATATTATTTCAACAACATTTTGAATTGGGCAGGTCATGCCCATAGTCATAAAAATTTGTTTATGAAAACCTACAAAAAAATAATTTTACAAAAACCCAATCATATATATAACATTTTCAAAATTTATATATTATTTAAATATGAAATTAAGTGTATGTGAATATGTGCAGTGCATGAACAATTATACACAAACGTCAGACATATAAACGAAGTAGAAAGGTCATGCCCATTCCTATATATAACCGATGTATATACATATAACCAAAAGTATATATGTATTTTCAAAACAACAAAATGCGGCTAGGTATAATCATTACATTATTTAATCTATTTGAAAGCAAGAGAACCTGAAGGAAATGTTTCAACATTTAAGAATGTTTATACAGAACCGTAAGGAAAAAAATATATTTTTCTTCGAATATATAAGTGTATGTATTCTCAAAGAAAGAAAAACAAGGAAAAACTAAAAACCCTTACTTTAAAAACTAGGAAAAGGAGGACTTTAGGGAGGGTTGGTCGGGTTCTCTGGAGACTTGAACGGGAGAGAAGAATCAAGAGGTCTAGGTTATTTATATACAAAATCTCAAACACCAACTTCCACACAAAAACGTACCCAATTGCATTGCATTCAATGGGGGTTTCATGCTTGAAGAAAACGCGAAGAAATGGGGGTCCCCGATGATCAGAGGTGAAGCAAATGAGGGGTGTTCCATAGGGTAGAGTTATCGGTGTAACCCATTCATGGAGGAAGAAGAAGATGTGGCTAGGGGAAATGTCAGGGGAAAACAGAGGGTCCAGATCGATCCCAACATCAATCCAAGGTATGAGATGCGTCTTCTGTTTTAAAATAATTGAGCAGATTAGATTAGATCTAAGTTTCATCAGATGGTCTATGTTTAATGTGACAATTTAAAAACCTCAAAGGACCACGATTAGATCATTCTGAATTGAACGGTTGACAAAAACCACAGAGAGAGATGCGGTCGCTGAGGGTCGAGCGTGGGATTGGAAACAATGGCACAGATCATGCGCGATGCGATCCAACAGTCTAGATCGTGTTTTTCCCAAAAAACTACTTCCCACATCGAAACGGAGAGCGGTTTTTGCCTCCCTTATAACCCAATGTAACACCCCAAGATTTCATAGTGTGTTATTTTTTCAAAATAATTCAATAACTTGCACTACACGCAACACCGAGTTCAATCACCCCATGACTTACAAAAAAAAGCCATTCAAAAGAGGTTATGAATAGTATTAACTAAATTTTAAACTTTATATAATCCTTATAATTTTAGAATCCATATTATGAGTTTCTTAGACATAATGCAAGAACAGATTCATTTTCAGTATTGCACTTTTATCAACTTTTAATAGTGAAACCTTTTTAAATACAATATTTTAAACTTTTTGACTAAATGGGGACATCAAAAAATTTAAAATGAAACATCCCAAGATTCCACGGTACGCTTTCCTTTGAATAATATAGTAGCGTGTGTTGTACGCAACTTCGAGTTCTAACACACCACAACCAATCAAACTAGCCATTATGAATAGTAATACCTACTTTTTGAAATTATATATATTTTATATTTTAAAATGGACTTTATTTTTGAATTCTGAATATCGAATTTAGCCTAAGGTGAAATTTTTGTACTTTTCGGATAACTTTCATATTTTGATGAATAGTGAAAATTACTAAATTTTAATTAAAAACAACTTTTTTAATCAAAATAATTAATAGTGATAAATTATGAATTTGAGTGGTTTTAAAGTATATTTAGAATATATTTTTACCATTTAATATAATGTTGGTCATTGGACATAATTTTACAATTAAACTGAACATAAACAAGTGTCAATCTTTTGATAGTTATTATCTCTTAAAAACACGCTTTTTGTATTGACAGCGGTGATTAACTTTAAATTAATTTCTGCCACTTCTGTGTTTTGAATTTAGAAAAATGGATTCCATATTTGGAATCAGGATGTTCAAATTGTGTAAATAGGTAACTTTTATTTTTAGACATTTTGAATAATTACTGCGGTAAATATTTTATTTACCATGGTTAAGGGTAAATCCGGTAAATAAGGGTTAAAAAATAATATTATAATAATACTAAATTACCCTAAAACGTGTCCTAGACTTATTGGTTGATACATGTTCGACCATAGGCATCTTTGGGTCGATTTTGGGACCCCATGGTGCCACTTGTAAGTGATAGGGACATTTTATTTTAATTAAGTTAAAATGAATACAAAAATGACATAAGCATATATCTTTTAGAAAAACAATGTTTACATAGGGTTATATATGTTGGATTTTAGATTATAAATATTCATTAGAAAGATAAAGAGATTTTATACATAATTATATTTTATTTATAATTTTTGGAGATTAAATAAGTTAATTTATTTATGGAAAAATGATGATGAATTAATTACTATAATATTGATAAATTAAAATAATTGATATTATAAATACACAAATAAATATAATATGAAAGTTTTAATGAATTAAACTAATTTTCTAGGATAATATGATATATTAGGATTTATATAATTTACTTTGTTAGAAGTAATCAATCTGTTATGAGTTTCACAAAAATAAACTATTGACTAGTGTTAAAATTGACATAAAATAGTTCTTAAAAAAATATTATATTATTAATTGATATTAAATTCCTAAAAATATAAGGTTCGGCCAAGAGACTTATATAATGATATGTTAATCATTAATGGACCACTTAGGGGTCGCTTGGATGTATATAGTAAGTTTAGTAACCATATTATATAAAAATACAATGAGACATTGTAAAAGTGAAACTAATTAACTAAGAGTTAATACTTATAGATAAGGTTAATATAATGATCCAAACCTGTCTAAATTCTATTGGTTGAGTTGTTTTCGACCCATACCCACCATAACAGTTAAATAATAAACTTTGGATCCATTATAATCTGAATATTAATTTATTATAAATTAATATTTCTAGCTTTTCCAAAGGTTCCCCTCACCCCTCTTATAAAAAGGCACTCCTCCTTCTCATTTCTTCACACCATCAAAACCTTTTGGTTCGGAAAAACTCTGCCCAAATACTCTCCCAACTTCCCTCACTACAACTTAGAGGCCTTAGTTTGATCATAAAACAAACCTAAGGAGCCCTTTTGATCAAATCAAAAGGAAGAAACCGAAGAAGAGGTAATGATTTCACCACCCTTTTCCAAGTTCCTTCTTCTTCCACTTCTTCTTCCTTTGTTGTTACCATTCTAAAATAATAACTCCCGTATCATATATATACTGTGATGTTATTATAAATATGGTACAACCAGATTCAGTATTCTATCCACCCTTTGAATAACATGTCACCATACGTGCGTACGTACGACTTACCGTCTCCACGTCGTGGTGTAATTGTTATTCAATATATTATTATTTGGATGGGTATAATAATGATGTGTAACTCATGTAAATAATAAATATAACATGTTAATGATTCTGTATATATGATATACCATCCATTTATATATTATTTTAATATCAAAAGAATGATATTGTCACTCGTGCGTACGTACGGACTACCGTTTCCACGAATGCGATAAGATTCATTCTCCATCGTATCCATTCAGTAATAATTATCATTTGATGATTTAAAAAGGATGTTTAAGGACTTGATATCATTCTGGATATGAATAATATACAACCTATCAAATACAAACATGGCCTATATAACAAAACATATAAAAGAAGACAAGTAAGTTAACACCCGAAACAACGATAATACTAAGATATTATTATCAAATAAATATTAAAAGATCATATATGGTATCATATTAATGTATATGATTCTTGTAAAATTTAATAACAATTATTTCACCATTATACAGAAAGTTAACCTACCCCAACGAAGGAAAATTACTAGGTAAGGGGTTTTCATCTCACTCCTTATTCCGGTGAGATTCATGCCATATTGCCACCATCACCTTTTGTGTGGTGTATGTACTGCCCATAATTATATTCTTTCTGTAATACAATCTAATTTATGTGGATTTACATATTCATTGTATGATACCTATTTTATGGGTTGTATGTTTCATAAGTTACCAAATTGGTAAGGGTTATTTCACAATCTCTTCATTATCCGAGGTTGTTTAGACGTAATTATCTACTGGGTTCTCTTTATCATCCACATCCATGTTTCTTCATAATGTATTTCAAAACATTTTTACTATTTACTAGAATATGAGTTAAAGTCACTTATACCCTTTTTGACTTTTATAAGTGGTTTATAAAGGAATATTTCCATCGTTTTCAAAACAAGGTCCTTTTTAACATTTTCGACAGAATTAAGGTAAGAATGTTTTTTTAACATATACGGCGGGTGCGGCTATTTTCCGCCGTTATAAAATCGTCGAAGCTTACCTTACAAGATAATAAGAATATTTTCAAAAAAATGTTTTATTTCATAAATATAAGACCCTTAAATGATTTCAAAATAGAAAGAGATATTTTTCTAAAATAGTCTTTATTTCATCTATGTCAACATCCTTTGATGGATTTTAAGCTTATTTGAAGTTGATTTATTATGATACAAAACATCCATATTTTATTGAAGGTTTTGTGATATTTTTGACTGTGGATAAGCTATTCTTATGTCACTCATGGTTTTTGTTTAAAGTATTGACATTTCATAAGTTATTTTTAATCCGAATGTTTATGTTATATTTCAACCTTTCATTCAGATGAATGTGTTAGACAAGTATGTTCCGGGTTGGGGACCGGTAAAAGTAAGCCCTCCGGTTTGGTCTCCGGTTATTAGAGGAACTCCGGTTTGGTCTCCGGTTTTTAGAGGAACTCCGGGTTGGTGTCCGGTTATTAGAGGCACTCTGGGTTGGTGTCCAGTTATTAGAGGCACTCCGGGTTGGGTTCCGGTTACAGTTAGCCCCTAGGTCTTGGGACGAGGCCTTGGCAAAGAAATTAAAGTTCATCATTATGAATTCCGACATTATGAAAGTGGTTATTGATATTGCATGTAAATATTCGATTAGTAGAATATCCATGTGAATAAGTAAATGACATTATTTCATTTTACTTTTTCCATACTATGTTAAAGTTCAAGTTTAAAAGGCTTTTGTTTTAGTAATGCATTGCCTTAAATGTTTATACTTATTTTTGAATGTTCCGCTATATTGTTATCCTTACTGGGCATTTGAGCTCACCCCTTTTCTATGTTTTATTTTTCCCAGGATGTGAAGAAGTAAGTTTTAAATGACATGCAGGGATATTATGAGGGGATAATAGTGTGGACTGTGGAGACATTATGTTGTCGTAGTAGTTTTTCACTTTATGATGTAATGTAAAACTTATGAATATATCTAGTGTTTCCAAGGCTACTAAACCAATCGGTCTTTCGAGATTTGATCTTTCTTGTGATCATGCCAATGTTATGTAATAATTCACCAACTCTGGGTAACTAGGGTCGGGGCGTTACAGTTGGTATCAGAGGAAGTTTAGTACAAACATTGGAAGCTATATTTAGATAAACTCTGATTAGAGCACATAGATTTAAGATGAATTTTGAGGATTAGTATAGAAGAACTTCCTAGAATTTTGGTATTGTAGAGATTTTGTGAGTTTTACGAGCAATACATCCCTGTCTGGATACGATCAGGTAGAGGCGGCTCTGGCACAGATGTACCTAGGGGTAAAACCCGAAAAGACCACTTTGAGCTAGACTCGAACGGGAACTGGTGCACGACAACAGGCCTTGCTGCACTCTTGGTTACGACACTCTCGGGGGATATGCTTAGGATAACTCTCATTTTATTTACAAATCAGTATGAAGGTTTTATGAGTATATACATCCCCAAAGGAGACATTTTTATGATTATGGATTATATCCATAAACTATTTAATTTATGTTATGTGTTTTACAAGTTTGGGATTAGGTATTGTTATTCATAAACTAATCTAATGTATGCCATTGTTTAGAAATGGCGCCCAGTAGAAGGAATGAGAACTCTAGCAATGCACATGATACAAAGAGAATGTAGGATCATATATTTTATGGTCTTAAGCCAGAATTTACAAGAGAAATAGTCTCGCATGTATTATCATCATATGAAGAAATAATATCATGTTTCGATAAGATAAGTAAAGAGTTTACTGAGTCTTGTGGCTTTGAAGGGAACCAAGAGAAGAAAAGGATGGAAGAGAGAAAGATGGATAAAGGGAAGAGGGAAAAGAAGAATTTTCCCATATGTGATAACTATGGAATGAAACACCCTGAAACTTGCCTGAAAGGAATGAGAGTTTGTTATAAGTGTGGAGGAAAAGGGCTCAAAGTACGTGACTGCAAGGTTAAGAAAATGGTTTCAAATGTACAATGCTTCATTTGCAAGGAGTTTGGACACTACGCGAACCTATGTCCCAGTCATCAGACTATGCCTCAAATGATGATATTGGATAATAATCAAGTTATGATATTACCACAGATGAAGAGTAATGATTAGAGTTCTTATGTTGATTATGTCAATTGAGTGTTGTATCAACAATGTAATTGTTATAATAATTATGGAGTATATAAGGATTGTACTGCAGTACTATTTAATTAAGGACTTGAGATTGTGTGGAACAAAGAAAAGTGACTCAATAGTAGGATAAATTTTTGGAAAATATATGGTTGAGAGAATGATAAACCATAATATAGTTCTGATACCGAGGTAGTGATTTTGGAATAATACATGATTGTTTTGGATAAATTATATTGGATATTCTTGACTACCTTGGAACTGATTAATGATTTGTATATTTCATCATTGTTGGGGTTTAAAACATTTTTGGATTGATGAAGTATATCCAGCATTCTATATGGAGTAAGGGAGCATTAATGTAATCAATAAGGAATATGGTAATTCAGGATGTTTCAGTGTATTAAAAGAATACATGATGAAGTTATTCATATTCTATTACGGGGTAAAAAGGATCTACATTATGTTTACCTTCCTTATAAATGTTGGACTATGAGTTTTGACAGAAGTATTTTGGATAGTTATAGTTTGGATTATTTTGGATTGCCATAAAAGGACAACCCGGAGGTCGGGCGGCAACCCGTCGCGTCCGGCAAGGCTGGGAGACTTGAACCCGCAACCGAAGGGAGACAAGGGTGTATCACCTACCACTAGCCCACGAGATGTCCTGGATTAAATAATGTAGTTTTTTTAATAGATCTGGTAGATGAATTATAAATTCATTTATATTGGAACCCTGTACGAATAGTATAAATTGAATTTTTTTTACATTCTATTATCGTTTAGAGTGAAAGATGAGTCTGTGGTATAAATTTATTAATGGATAAAACTCTAATTATAAAGTAAGTATATCTCCTTATGATCTTATCCAATCTCATAAATAAATTTCTCAACATTAATAAAAGGAACTTAGAACAAAAATGTTGTCCTAGATGGTACCTTAAATCATCACTAATTTATGGCTTTGGGATTGTTGGCCTTTTCATAGACATGTTCTCTACCACTCTCCATTAGATAATTGATGGTTAGATTTCTCCTCCATATCCATATTTTCCTACATGGAACCCTAGTATGTGTTATTTTCGGTAATCTTCATACTTTCCACTATTTATTTTAAATAGAGGCCTCATTAATTCATTTTTCGATGTGGGATTTCAACTAAGATTTTTTGAAATGTCAAAAATGTGTTATCCCAATACCCTATGTTTTGTTGAACCGATGGTATTTCAAATCATCATAGATTGATGAGTTTAAGGACCTCAATTTTATACATGTTTGTGATTGATGACCTCAATCACTACCTATAAATATTTATGTTTTTCCTCCAATTATATGTCTTTAATTTCCACCAATTTTCTCTTAATCGAGATCATAATTTGGTAGTGACCCTTTCATTTCTCTTTTCCTCATATTAAGACTAAATTTTAGTAACCCAATTTCCGATGTGGGTTTTCCCACAAATATATTTTCTATTTTCAACCTTTTATTTTCGAAGAACAATTTCAAATTGCGAGGACGCAATTTATTGAAAGAGGGGAGAATGTAACACCCCAACATTTCATAGTGTGTTATTTCTTCAAAATAATTCAATAACTTGCACTACACGCAACACCGAGTTCAATCACCCCATGACTTACCAAAAAAAAGCCATTCAAAAGAGGTTATGAATAGTATTAAGTAAATTTTAAACTTTATATAATCCTTATAATTTTAGAATCCATATTATGAGTTTCTTAGACATAATGCAAGAAGAGATTCATTTTCAGTATTGCACTTTTATCAACTTTTAATAGTGAAACCTTTTTAAATACAATATTTTAAACTTTTTGACTAAATGGGGACATCAAAAAATTTAAAATGAAACATCCCAAGCTTCCATGGTACGCTTTCCTTTGAATAATACAGTAGCATGTGTTGTACGCAACTTCGAGTTCTAACACACCACAACCAATCAAATTAGCCGTTATGAATAGTAATACCTACTTTTTGAAATTATATATATTTTATATTTTAAAATGGACTTCATTTTTGCATTCGGAATATCGAATTTAGCCTAAGGTGAAATTTTGGTACTTTTCAGATAACTTTCATATTTTGATGAATAGTGAAAATTACTAAATTTTAATTAAAAACAACTTTTTTAATCAAAATAATTAATAGTGATAAATTATGAATTTGAGTGGTATTAAAGTATATTTAGAATATATTTTTACCATTTAATATAATTTTGGTCATTGGACATAATTTTACAATTAAACTAAACATAAACAATTGTCAATCTTTTGATAGTTATTATCTCTTAAAAACACGCTTTTTGTTTTGACAGCGGGGATTAATTTTAAATTAACTTCTACCACTTCTGTGTTATGAATTTAGAAAAATGGATTCTATATTTGGAATCAGGATTTTCAAATTGTGTAAATAGGTAAATTTTATTTTTAGACATTTTGAATAATTACTGCGGTTAATATTTTATTTACCATGGTTAAGGGTAAATCCGGTAAATAAGGGATAAAAAATAATATTACAATAATATTAAATTACCCTAAAACGTGTCCTAGACTTATTGGTTGATACATGTTCGACCATAGGCATATTTGGGTCGATTTTGGGACCCCATGGTGCCACTTGTAGGTGATAGGGACATTTTATTTTAATTATGTTAAAATGAATACAAAAATGACACAAGCATATATCTTTTAGAAAAAAACATTTACATAGGGTTATATATGTTGGATTTTATATTATAAATATTAATTAGAAAGATAAAGAGATTTCCGACATAATGATATTTTATTTATAATTTTTAGAGATTAAATAAGTTAATTTATTTATGACACAATGATGATGAATTAATTACTATAATATTGAAAAATTAAAATAATTGATATTATAAATACCCAAATAAATATAATATGAAACTTTTAATGAATTAAAATAATTTTCTAGGATAATATGATATATTAGGATTTATTTAATTGACTTTTTTTGAAGTAATCAATCAGTTATGAGTTTCACAAAAATCAACTATTGAATAGTGTCAAAATGACATAAAAGAGTTCTTAAAACAAATATTATATTATTAATTGATATTAAATTCATAAAAATATAAGGTTCGGCCAAGAGACTTATATCATGATAGGTTCATCATTAATGGACCACTTAGGGGTCTCTTGGATGTATATAGTAAGTTTATTAACCATATTATATAAAAATACAATGAGACATTGTAAAAGTGAAACTAATTAACTAAGAGTTAATACTTAATGATAAGGTTATTATAATGATCCAAACCAGTATAAATTCTATTGGTTGAGTTTTTTTCGACCCATACCCACCTTAAAATTTAAATAATAAACTTTTCAGCCATTATAAACCGAATATGAATTTATTATAAATTAATATTTCTAGCTTTTCCAAAGGTACCCATCACCCCTCTTATAAAAGGGAACTCCACCTTCTCATATATTCACACCTTAAAAACCTTTTGGTTTGGAAAAACTCTGCCCAAATACTCTCCCAAATTCCCTCACTACAACTTAGAGGCCTTAGTTTGATCATAAAGCAAACCTAAAGAGCCCGTTTTATCAAATCAAAAGGAAGAAACCGAAGAAGAGGTAATGATTTCACCACCCTTTTCCAAGTTCCTTCTTCTTCCACTTCTTCTTCCTTTGTTGTTACCATTATAAAATAATAACTCCAGTATCATATATATACTGTGATGTTATTATAAATATGGTACAACAATATTCAGTATTCTATCCACCCTTTGAATAACATGTCACTATACGTGCGTACGTACGGCTTACCGTCTCCACGTCGTGGTGTAATTGTTATTCAATATATTATTATTTGGATGGGTATAATAATGATGTGTAACTCATGTAAATAATAAATATAACATGTTAATGATTCTGTATATATTATATACCATCCATTTATATATTATTTTAATATCAAAAGAATAATATTGTCGCTCGTGCGTACGTACGGACTACCATCTCCACGAATGCGATGAGATTCATTTTCCATCGTATCCATTCAGTAATAATTATCATTTGATGATTTAAAAAGGATTTTTAAGGACTTGATATCATTCTGGATATGAATTATATACAACCTATCCAATACAAACATGGCTTATGTAACAAAACATATAAAATAAAACAAGTAAGTTAACACCCGAAACAACGATAATACTAAGATATTATTATCAAATCAATATTAAAAGATCGTATATGATATCATATTAATGTATATGATTCTTGTATAATTTAATAACAATTATTTCACCATTATATAGGAGGTTAACCTACCCCAACCAAGGAAAAGTACAAGGTAAGCGGTTTTCATCTCACTCCTTATTCCCGTGAGATTCATGCCATATTGCCACCATCACCTATTGTGTGGTGTATGTACTGCCCATAATTATATTCATTGTTTAATACACTCTAATTTATGTGTATTTACATATTCATTGTATGATACCTCTTTTATGGGTTGTATGTTTCATATGTTACCAAATTGGTAAGGGTTATTTCGCAATCTCTTAATTTTCCGAGGTTGTTTATACGTAATTATCTACTGGGATCTCTTTATCATCCGCATCCATGTTTCTCCATAATGTATTTCAAAACATTTTTACTATTTACTAGAATATGAGTTAAAGTCACTTATACCCTTTTTGACTTTTTTAAGTGGTTTATAAAGGAATCTTTTCGTCGTTTTCAAAACAAGGTCCTTTTTAACCTTTTCGACATAATTAAGGTAAGAATGTTTTTTAACTTATACGACGGGTGCGGCTATTTTCCACCGTTATAAAATCATCGAAGCTTTCCTTACAAGATAATAAGAATATTTTCAAAAAAAATGTTTTATTTCATAAATATAAGACTCTTAAATGATTTCAAAATAGAAAGAGATATTTTTCTAAAATAGTCTTTATTTCGTCTATGTCAACATCCTTGGATGGATTTTATGATTATTTGAAGTTGATTTATTATGATACAAAACATCCATATTTTATTGAAGGTTTTGTGATATTTTTGACTGTGGATAAGCTATTCTTATGTCAGTCATGGTTTTTGTTTAAAGTATTGACATTTCATAATTTATTTTAATCCGAATGTTTATGTTATATTTCATCCTTTCATTCAGATGAATGTGTTAGACAAGTATGTTCCGGGTTGGGGACTGGTAAAATTAAGCCCTCTGGTTTGGTCTCCGGTTATTAGAGGAACTCCGTTTGGTCTCCGGTTATTAGAGGAACTCCGGGTTGGTGTCCGGTTATTAGAGGCACTCCGGGTTGGTTTCTAGTTGTTAGAGGCACTCCGGGTTGGGTTCCGGTTACAGTTAGCCCCTAGGTCTTGGGACGAGGCCTTGGCAAATAAATTAAAGTTCAGCATTTTGAATTCCGACATTATGAAAGTGGTTATTGATATTTCATGTGATTATTCGATTAGTAGAATATCCATGTGAATTAGTAAATGACATTATTTCATTTTACTTTTGCCATACTATGTTGAAGTTCAAGTTTAAAAGGCTTTTGTTTTAGTAATGCATTGCCTTTAATGTTTAAACTTATTTTTGAATGTTCCGCTATATTATTATCCTTAATGGGCATTTGATCCCACCCCTTTTCTATGTTTTATTTTTCCCAGGTTGTGAACAAGTAAGTTATGAATGACCTGCAGGGATATTATGAGGGGATAATAGTGTGGATTGTGGAGACATTATGTTGTCGTAGTAGTTTATCATTTTTTGATGTAATGTAAAACTTATGAATATATCTAGTGTTTCCAAGGATACTAAACCAATCGGTCTTTCGATATTTGATCTTTCTTGTGATCATGCCAATGTTATCTAATAATGCACCAACTCTGGTTAACTAGGGTCAGGGAGTTACACCCTAGGCCTCCCAACGAGTGCTTAGAAATCACACAACACCCACGAAGGGGGCCCTATACACGGGCACTCTCCCGCGGGCCTTGGCCTACCCAGACACCGCCGCAACCTCACACATGCACTGGTGCGCCTATGCGCTCTTTCTCTCTCCCGGGCACCCTTTGGGGAACCTCTACCTGAGCACGGGCCGGCCTTGGCTTGGGGATGAGGGGCAAGCTCTACCACATCGTGTGAGTTGCCTCCCTCGGCCCTAGCCAAAATGGGCTGGCCCTAGTGGGCCAATTTTTGTTTGAAAAAACTACACTAAATTATGTTTTAAGAAGAGGAAACATGTCTTTTAATAAAACTATATAGAATTTTATATTATTAATCAATAATGAATACAAATTAAACTTGTTTTAGTTAGAAGTATTTCAAAAATTAAAAATACTAAACCCCAATTTTTAACTCAAAGACATACGAAAAGGAAATTTCAATAAACCTACATTATAATTTATATACTACTATTCACAAAAACATAGTTCAATCAAAACATTTATTAATTTGAAAAACATAAACATAGTTTATAACATTATTTAAGAAATGAAAATTGATACATTTTTTTTTAAAAATTCGCAAAGTGTATTGAATTCCTTAATTCATTCCAAGATCACATAAGGGTGAAATGAAGTTTTAGACCATATCATTTTAGAGTTCATAAATGATGGTTTAATTATAACCTTAATCATAACTAAATTATTTGGAAACTAATTAATATTTAAATAAGTTCACTTATCCTAAAAATGTCCAATGACTATTTTTTTATAACTGTTATCTTCCAACGGTCACTAGGGAAATGGTCAAACAAAAATTCCTATAAAACCAAACCTTATTGTGTCTTAAAACTCCAAAGGAAGAAGATGGTGCTTCCCATTTCGCTGATTCTCTGCATGGGTTTTATGATCATAGTGGTGATGTTTTTTTAGTTGACTCAAAGGATCTCCTTTACTTACTGGGCCTCATTGTCATGATTGGGGGTCTTCCAGAAGTTCTGATAGGGTTTTAATAGGTATATTTGGTTAGCATGATTACTCTTTTCATCTCGGTGTATTATAGACACTACGTTGTTCTTATTTAAATAAAGAGCCTTATGTTTATCCTTTAAATTTTTTTCTATTAAAATGGATTTAACAAAAGTAAATGCATAATGTCATCATTATATGATACCCAAATTTCGGGGTGTTACATTACTCCCCCAATCAAAGAATTGAATCCCTGTAATTCCATTCGTACAAACATGCTAAGAGGAATCTCTCAGATGTTCCTACCGTATCCCCCATCGTAGAGGATCCTCAGGTGCATTCAGCAGAACACCTAAATTGATATTCAACTCCTCTAGTTCTCTGATCCAGATACACTTCGAGTAGAAGGGGTTGAACTCATGCACCGAAAACTCAGGCTTCCAGAGGGAGGCTCATATGGTACAATGTTTGGAACTGTCCATATGTACCAACATACGAAGAATGTGTCGAATTATGTCTCGATCGGGGACATCTATGTTATAGATGTTGTTGTAAAGGCTAAAACTGAGGATTTGGTACATATAGGTCTCATAAATGTTTCCCTCTAAATCACCATCTTGAAATTTTACTCTGGCCTTGTAGTTCTAGCCTAGGGTGAAACACAGGAAGATCCCTTCGTGGTATTTTTCTCTCCGCTTATGCTTGACCAATTTTGCAGAGCCTATACAGTATTAGATGGGAGCATTCCCTTGACAGGTGCAGAGAATCCCCATACCATTTGTCCCCGGAAACTGTAACACCCCAAGCTTCTATGGTACACTTCTCTTTGAATAATGTGATAGCGTGTGTTGTACGCAACACCGAGTTCTAACACACCATAACCAATCAAACTAGCCGATATGAATAGTAATACCTACTTTTTGAAATTATATATATTTTCTATTTCAAAATGGAATTCATTTTTGGATTCGGAATATCGAATTTAGCCTAAGGTGAAATTTTGGTACATTTTGGATAACTTTAATATTTGGATGAATAATGAAAATTTCTAAATTTTAATTAAAAACAACTTTTTTAATCAAAATAATTAATTGTGATAAATTATGAATTTGAGTGGTTTTAAAGTATATTTAGAATATATTTTTACCATTTAATATAATGTTGGTCATTGGAAATAATTTAACAATTAAACCGGACATAAACAAGTGTCAATCTTTTGACAGTTATTATCTCTTAGAAACATACTTTTTGATTTAACAACGGGAATTAAAATGAATACAAAAATGACACAAGCATATATCTTTTAGCAAGACAATTTTTACATAGGGTTATATATGTTGGATTTTCGACTATAAATATTCATTAGAAAGATAAAAATATTTCCTACATAATTATATTTTATTTATAATTTGTAGACTTTAAATAATTTAATTTATTTATGACACAATGATGATGCAGTAATTACCATAATAGTGAAAAATTAAAATAATTGATATTATAAATACACAAATAAATATAATTAGAGAATTTTAATGAATTAAACTAATTTTCTAAGTTAATATGACATGTTAGAAATTATTTAATTAAATATTTTCGATGTAATCATTCTGTTATGAGTTTCACAAAAATCATCAATTGAATATAGTCAAAATTGACATAAAAGGTTTCTTAACACAAATGTTTTATTTTTAATTGATATTAAATTCTTAAAAATATAAGGTTCGACCAAGAGACTTATATCATGATAGGTGTATCATTAATGGACCACTTCAGGTCTCTTGGATGTATACAGTATGTTTATTAACCATATAATATAAAAATACAAAGAGACATTGTAAAAGTAAAACTAATTAACTTAGAGTTAATACTTAAAAATAAGGTTAATATAAGTACCCAAACCTGTCTAAATTCTATTGGTTGAGTTGTTTTCTACCCATCCCCACCTTAACATTTAAATAATCAACTTTGGATCCATTAGAAACCGAATATAAATTTATTATAAATTAATATTTCTAGATTTTCCAAAGGTGCCCCTCACCCCTCTAATAAAATGGCACTCCTCCTACTCATTTCTTCACACATTCAAATCCTTTTGGTTCGGCCAAAATATGCCCAAATACTCTCCAAAATACCCTCAGTACAACCTAGAGGCCTTAGTTTGATCAGAAAGCCAACCTAAGGATACCTTTTGATCAAATCAAAAGGAAGAACTCGAAGAAGAGGTAATGATTTCACCACCCTTTTCCAAGTTCTTGTCTTCTTCCACTTCTTCTTTCTTTGTTATTACCTTTATAAAATAATAACTCCAGTATCTTATATCTAATATGATGTTATTATAAATATGGTACATCCATATTCAGTATTCTATCCACCCTTTGAATAACATGTCACCATACGTGCGTACGTACGGCTTACCGTCTCCACGTCGTGGTGTAATTATTATTCAATATATTATTATTTGGATGAGTATAATAATGATGTGTAACTCATGTAAATAATAAATATAACATGATAATGATTCTGTATATATGATATACTATCAAATTATATATTATTTTAATATCAAAATAATGATATTGTCGCTCGTGCGTACGTACGGACTACCGTCTCCACGAACGCGATGAGATTCATTCTCCATCGTATCCATTCAAGTATAATTATCATTTGATGAATTACAAATAATGTTTAAGGACTTGATATCATTTTGTATATGCATAAGATACAACCTATCTATAACAAACACATCTTATGTAACAAAACATACAAAAGAAAACAAGTGAGTTAACACCCGAAACGACGATAATTCTAAGATATTATTAACAAATCAATGTTAAAAGATCATATATGATATCATATTAATATATATGATTCATGTATAATTTTATAACAATTATTTAACTATTATATGGGAGTTTAAACTACCCAAACCAAGGAAAAGTGCAAGGTAAGGGTTATTTCACAATCTCTTCATTATCCGAGGTTGTTTATACGTAATAATATACTGGGATCTCTTTATCATCCACATCCATGTTTCTTAAAAATATATTTCAAAACATTTTTACTATTTAAAATAATATGGGTTAAAGTCATTTATAACCTTGTTTGAATTTTTATAGAGTTTTATGAAGGAATCTTTCCGTCGTTTTCCAAACAAGGTGCTTTTTAACCTTTTCAACAGAATTAAGGTAATAATGTTTTTTTAACTTATACGGCGGGTGCTGTTATTTTCCACCATTATAAAATCATCAAAGCTTCCCATACAAGCTTATAAGAATATTTTCAAAGAAAATGTTTTATTTTATAAATATATGACTCTTAAATGATTTCAAAATAGAAAGATATATTTCTCTAAAAAGATTTTTGATCTATGTCAACATCTTTTGATGGATTTTACGCTTATTTGAAGTTGATTTATTAAGATAAAAAACTTCGTATATTGTATTGAAGGTTTTGTGATATGTTTGACTATGGATATGATATTTTTATACCATTTATAGTTTATGGTGAAATTATTGACATTTCGTATGCTAGTTTTAATATGAATGTTTATGTTATGTTTAAACCTTTTCATATGGGAATGCATTGGACTTATTATGTGACGGGTGGAGCCTGCTATAGCACATTGATACATCGGTAGGTCTCATGAGACAAACTAGTGTCTTGGCACAAGGCCTTGGCAAAATATTATTTGTAGTCATGGCACGAGGCCTTGGCTATTTGGTTATGATAGTCTGGCATTATGTATTCCATCATTATGAATGTGGTTATTGATATTGCATGTGATTATTCGATTAGTAGAATATCCATGTGAATAAGTAAATGGAATTATTTCATTTTAGTTTTTCCATACTATGTTGATGTTAAATTTTAAAATGCTTTTGTTTTAGTTATACATTTCCTTAAATGTTTATGATTATTTTTGAAAGTTTCCTCTATATTGTTATCCTTACTGGGCATTTGAGCTCACCCCTTTTCTATGTTTTATTTTTCCGAGAAAGTGAAGAAGTTATGAATGACCTGTAGGGATATTATGTGGGGATATGAGTGTGGAATATGGAGAAAATATGTTGTTGTAGTAGTTTTTCACTTTATTATGTAATGTAAAACATTATGAATATATCTAGTGTTTCCAAGGATACTAAACCAATCAGTCTTTCGAGATTTGACATTTCTTGTGATCATGCCAATGTTATGTTTAATGCACTGACTCTGGGTAACTGGGGTCAGGGCGTTACAGTTGGTATCAGAGGAAGTTTAGTACAAACCTTGGAAGCTATATTTAGATAAACTCTGATTAGGGAACGTAGACCTAAGATGAACTTTGAGGATTAGAATAGAAGAACTTCCTAGAATTTTGGTATTGTAGAGATTTTGTGAGTTTTCTGAGAAATACATCCCTATATGGATACGATCAGGTAGAGGCGGCTTTGGAACAGATGTACCTAGGGGTAAAACACGAAAACATCGCTTTGAGCTAGACTCGAACGGGAACTGGTGCACGGCAATGGGCCTTGCTGCACTCTTGGTTACGACACTCCCGGGGGATATTCTTAGGATAACTCTCACTTTCTTTACAAATAATTATGAAGGGTTTATGACTATATACTTCCTCAAAAAAAATAGTCTTATGATTATGGATTATATCCATAAATAGTTTAATTTATGTTAAGTGTTTTATAAGTATGGGATTATGTATTTTGATTCATAAACTGATCTAGTTTATGCCATTGTTTAGAAATGGTGCCTAGTGGAAGAAATTGAAACTATACCAATGCATGCACTCCATGTAGGTATTTTCCTCCTGCTCAAGATAATTATAGTGGAGCTGGTGATGCAACTGGTGTCGATTAGCTAATCACCATACTGGGACAACCTACTCAGGTTATGAATAATAACCTTACCCTTTTGGAGCACCCTAATCTGTAGTGTGGAGGATCAATGTTAGATCGATTCATGAGGAAACAACCACCAACGTTCAATGGGAGTACAAATACCTTAGAAGCTGAGCGATGGATAAATTCCTTAGAGAAAATATTTCAGTCTTTGGGGAGTAATGAACGGGAAAAAGTTATCATGACAGTTTACCGCCTCACTGGAGATACTGATCAATGGTGGTCATTGATTCAAAACACGAAGGAAGATGATGAAGTATCAAATATGTAATGGAGGGAGTTCAAATATCTGTTTTTAGAAAAATACTTTCCTCGCGACCATCGAGCAAATATGGAAAGTCAATTTTTGAGTCTGAGACAAATGGAGGATGAGAATGTCACAAAGTATGATGCCAAATTTACAAGGTTAGAAAGGTATGCTGGAGATTATATACGTAACCCAAGAAGGAAGATTGATCGTTACTTGGATGGGTTAAAACCATTTCTCCGTTGAGAATTAGTCTCACAATCCTTTTCATCGTACGAAGACATTGTCTCATGTGCTATGAAGACCGAAAAGGAATTATCTAAGTCTTATGACTTTAAAGCAAAGCAAGATAAGAAGAGACCTGCTGATCAATCTGGGAATGAAAATAAGGGGAAGAAGCGAATGGTTGAATATCCATCATGTGGTAAATGTGGTAAGAAACACCCCAGTACTTGCTTGAAGGGAACATGAGTCTGTTACAAGTGTGGTGAAAAAGGCCACCAAGCCCGTGATTGCAAGGGGAAGAAGGAAGCTACCAATGTTCAGTGCTACAATTGTAGGGAGATGGGACATTATGCAAATGAATGTCCTAAGCGTCAGGAGAACTTACCTAAGAAAAGGCCAAGGGATCATGGCCAAGCTTATTCTATCACTACTACTAAGGTAGAAGCTCCGAAAGACGTGGTGGCAGGTAATTTAATGGTTTCCTCAAGTTTAGAAAATGCATTATTTGATTTTGGATCATCGCATTGTTTCATATCTTCCCAGTTTACTAAGAAAATTAGATATTTACAATTTGATTTAACAAGGGAGTTGTCAGTTAAAACTCCTAAGGGAAGTATCATTGCAACAATGTTTTGTGAATCAGTCCCCATTAGAGAACATAAATGTTCTTTATATGCTGATCTCATCATCATACCTATGATTGAGTTTGATATAATCCTCGGTATGGACTGGCTCTCGGACTATGATGCGAAGATTTATTGTAAGAAGAAAGAGGTTACGAATCTTGATGATGATGATAAGGAACACCTTATCTTTAGAGCAGAATCGTCACCACCTAATTCTTATCTAGAACCACCCCCAGTAGCTCAACTAAATTCAATTATTGGGGAGGAAGAGAATGAAATAACTGTGGGTGAGGAAAGGAATGTTCAAATAGAGGATGTACCTTTTGTGAAAGAATATTTAGATGTATTTCCGGAAGATTTACCTGGACATCCTCCAGAACGAGAAGTTTAGTTTTCCACTGATTTAATTCCTAGATCAATGCCTATATCGAAGACCCCTTATAGAATGGCCACTGTAGAATTAGCTGAACTAAATAAACAACTAGAGGAATTGTGTAATAAGGGATTTATTCTCCCTTGTGTTTCTCTATGGGGAGCCCCTGTTCTTTTTGTTAAAAAGAAAGATGGATCTATGAGGTTACGTGTCGACTACAGGGAGATCAATGATATAACAATGAAGAACATGTATCAACTACCTCGAATTGATGATTTATTTGACCAACTGCATGGAGATCAATACTTTTCAAAGATTGACCTTCGATCTGGATACCATCAGTTGTGTGTGAAGAAGGAAGACATTCCGAAGACAACATTTTGAACTAGGTACGGGCATTACGGGTTTACTGTAATGACTTTTGGATTGATTAATGCACCCTCTGTATTCATGGATCTGATGAATAGAGTTTTCGAGTATCTCGATGAATTTGTGGTGGTATTTATTGATGATATCTTGGTTTACTCCAAAAGTTACAATGATCAAGAAAATCACTTGCACATTATCCTGAAGACACTGAGAAGACATGAATTATATGGGAAGTTTAGCATGTCTGAATTCTGGCTTCATGATATTTCTTTTCTTGGCCATATTATCTCTAAAGATGGAATCTCTGTTGATCCTTCTTAGAACAAGGCGATCCAAGAATGGCCAGCACCTATGAGTATAACTGAGGTACGTAGTTTTATTGGTTTGGCAGGTTATTATCGACGTTTCGTCTGGAATTTTCCCTGATTGGATAACCCATTAACGAAGCTCACACGTAAAGGGGTTAAATTTGTTTGGTCAAAAGAGTGTGAAGAATGTTTCTAAGAACTGAAGAGAATATTAGTCAATGAACCAATATTGACTCTACCATCGGGGAATGATGGGTTTGTTATTTATAGTGATGCATCGAAGAAAGGACTTGGTTGTGTCCTTATGCAGAATGATAGAGTTATTTCCTATGCATCACAATAGTTGAAAATTCATGAACAAAACTATCATACTCATGATCTCGAGTTAGCATCTGTGATCTTTGCTTTGAAGATATGGAGGCACTACCTCTATGGAGAAAAATGTGAGATTTGTACTAATCACAAGAGTTTGAAGTATATTTTCTCACAAAAAGAAATCAACATGAGGCAAAGGAGATGGCTTGAATTACTCAAGTATTATGATTGTATGATACACTACCACCCGGGGAAAGCAAACAAGGTGGCAGATGCTTTGAGTAGAAAGGACCATGGAGTTTTGAATGTGATGAGAATTGAAAGGGATCCAATTTTGATGGATCTATTGAAGATAGACATGGGAATAACCAGGGAAGGTGAAACATCAATGCTCTTTCAAATGGTTTCCAAACCATATTTACTAGAAAGGATTAAGAGTTCTCAGACCGATGATGAAGAATTTCAAAAGAAGATTAAAGATGTGAATGATGGGAGACTGAGAGACTTTGTGTATGAAGATGGAATTTTTAAATTTGGGAAGAGACTTTGTGTTCCCGATATACCTGATCTAAAAAGGGAATTACTGGACGATGCTCATAGTTCCAATTTCTCTATACACCCTGGGAGCACCAAAATGTATATAGATTTGAAGGAACATTTTTGGTGGGACAACAAGAAGAGGGAGATTGTTGATTTTGTGTCAAGATGTATGGTTTTTCAATAAGTGAAAGCTGGAAAGCAACAGCCTGGAGGAGTCATGCAACCTCTTCCCATACCGGAGTGGAAATGGGAAAATATTACGATAGACTTTGTCATGGGGCTGCCAAAGACTCCTAGAAGGAACGATGCAATATGGGTTATTGTTGATCGTCTTACCAAGTCAGCACATTTTCTTGCTATAAGAGAAGATCTACCCCTGGAACATCTAGCAAGACTATATATTAATGAAGTTGTGAGACTTCATGGAGTACCCCTATCGATTGTTTCTGATCGTGATCCCCGTTTTACTTCAAGATTCTGGAAAAGTCTTCCGAAATCCCTGGATACTGAACTTCATTTGAGCACTGCTTACCACCCTCAGATAGACGGACAATCAGAACAGACTATTCAAATCTTAGAGACATGTTGAGATCTTGCTCACATGACTTTCAGGGTATGTGGGATCAATATTTACCTATGGTAGAATTTTCCTATAACAATAGCTTCCTTTCGAGTATTCAGATGGCACCATTTGAAGAATTATATGGAAAGAGATGTTGTACACCAACCTGTTGGGATGAAGTTGGTGAAAGAAAACTTGTAGGCCCAGAACTGGTGGAAGAAATGGTGGAAAAGGTGAAGGTAATCCAAATTCACATGAAAGCAGCTCAAAGTAGGCATAAGAGCTATGCCGATAATCGAAGGAAGGATTTGGAATTTCAAGTTGGTGATCATGTTTTCCTCAAGGTATCTCCATGGAAGGGAGTCATATGTTTTGTTAAGAAAGGTAAATTGAGTCCCAGGTACATCAGACCCTTCAAAATTCTAGAACGAATTGGGGTTGTAGCGTACCGATTGGCAGTGCCGCCAAGTCTCTCCAAAGTTCACGATGTGTTCCACGTATCTCTGTTGAGAAAATACATGCCTGACCCAATGCATATACTCACCTATGAGGAATTAGAACTGGAACCTGATATGTCTTATTGCAAAGAGCCCATCAGGATTCTTGATATGAGAGAACAAGTAATGAGAAACCGGACGACACATCTGGTAAAAGTTTTGTGGAGAAACCATAAGATGGAAAAGGCAACGTGGGAACCCGAGGAACTTATGATGAAGAACCACCCGAGTCTTTTCATGTGATAAGTATTCGAGAAAATTCAAGGATGAAATTCTTTGAAGGAGGGGAGAATGTAACACCCCAAGCTTCTACGGTACGCTTCTCTTTGAATAATGTGATAGTGTGTGTTGTATGCAACACCGAGTTCTAACACACCATAACCAATCGAACTAACCATTATGAATAGTAAATCCTACTTTTTGAAATTATATATATATTATATTTCAAAATGGTCTTCATTTTTTCATTTGGAATATCGAATTTAGCCTAAGATGAAATTTTGGTACTTTTCGGATAACTTTAATATTTTGATGAATAGTGAAAATTACTAAATTTTAATTAAAAACAACTTTTTTAATCAAAATAATTAATAGTGATAAATTATGAATTTGAGTGGTTTTAAAATATATTTAGATTATATTTTTACCATTTAATATAATTTTGGTCATTGGACATAATTTTACAATTAAACCGGACATAAACAGGTGTCAATCTTTTGACAGTTATTATCTATTAAAAACACGCTTTTTGTTTTAACAACGGGAATTAATTTTAAATTAATTTCTACCACTTCTGTGTATTTAATTTTGAAAAATGGATTCCATATTAAGAATCAAGTTGTTCAAATTGTGTAAATAGGTAACTTTTATTTCTAGACATTTTGAATAATTACTTCGGTAAATATTTTATTTACCATGGTTAAGGGTATATCCGGTAAATAAGGGTTAAAAAATAATATTATAATAATAAAAAATTACACTAAAACGTGTCCTAACCTTATTGGTTGATACATGTTCGACCATAGGTATCTTTCGGTCGATTTTGGGACCCCATGGTTCCTCTTGTAGGTGATAGGGACACTTAATTTTAATTAAGTTAAAATGAATACAAAAATGACACAAGCATATATCTTTTAGAAAAATTTTTTTACATAGGGTTATATAAATTGTATTTTCGACTATAAGTATTAATTAGAAAGATAAAACGATTTCCTACATAATTATATTTTATATATAATTTTTAGACTTTAAATAATTTAATTTATTTATGTCACAATGATGATGTAGTAATTATCATAATAGTGAAAAATTAAAATAATTGATATTATAAATACACAAATAAATATAATTTGAGACTTTTTATGAATTACACTAATTTTATACGTTAATATGACATATTAGGAATGATTTAATAAATTTTTTTCGAAGTAATGATTCTGTTATGAGTTTCACAAAAATCAACTATTGACTAGTGTCAAAATTGACATAAAAGAGTTTTTAAAACAAATATTATATTATTAATTGATATTAAATTCATAAAAATCTAAGGTTCAGCCAAGAGACTTATATCATGATATTTGTATCATTAATGGACCAATTGGTGTCGCTTGGATGTATATATTAAGTATATTAACCATATAATATAAAAATACAAAGAGACATTGTAAAATTGAAACTAATTAACTTAGAGTTAATATTTAAAGATAAGGTTAATATAAGTACCCAAACCTGTCTAAATTATATTGGATGAGTTGTTTCTGACCCATCCCCACCTTAAAAGTTAGATAATCAACTTTGGTGCCATTAGAAACTGAATATAAATTTATTATAAATTAATATTTCTAGCTTTTCCAAAGGTGCCCCTCGCCCTTATTATAAAATGGCACTCCTCCTTCTCATTTCTTCACACCATAAAAGCCTTTTGGATCGGCCAAACTCTGCCCGAATACTCTCCCAACAACCCTCAATACATCCTAGAGTCCTTAGTTTGATCAGAAATCCATCCTAATTAGCCCTTTTGATCAAATCAAAAGGAAGAACCCGAAGAAGAGGTAATGATTTCACCACCCTTTTCCTAGTTCCTTTCTTCTTCCACTTCTTCTTTCTTTGTTATTACCATTCTAAAATAATAACTGCAGTATCTGTTATGTACTGTGATGTTATTATAAATATGGTACAACTATATTCAGTATTCTATCCACCCTTTGAATAACATGTCACCATACGTGCGTACGTACGGCTTACCGTCTCCACGTCGTGGTGTAATTGTTATTCAATATATTATTATTTGGATGGGTATAATAATGATGTGTAACTCATGTAAATAATAAATATAACATGATAATGATTCTGTATATATGATATAGTATCAAATTATATATTATTTTAATATCAAAAGAATGATATTGTTGCTCGTGCGTACGTACGGACTACCGTCTCCACGAACGCGATGAGATTCATTCTCCATCGTATCCATTCAAGTATAATTATAATTTGATGATTTAAAAATAATTTTTAAGGACCTGATATCATTATGTATATGAATAAGATACAACCTATCCATAACAAACACGTCTTATGTAACAAGACATATAAAAGAAAACGTGTAACTTAACACCCTAAACGACGATAATTCTAATATATTATTAACAAATCAATGTTAAAAGATCATATATGATATCATATTAATATATATGATTCTTGTATAATTTAATAACAATTATTTCACTATTATACAGGATTTTATCCTACCCCAACAAAGGAAAAGTGCAAGGTAAGGGTTATTTCACAATCTCTTCATTATCCGAGGTTGTTTGTACGTAATAATCTAATGGGGTCCCTTTATCACCCACATCCATGTTTCTTAAAAATTTATTTCAAAACATTTTTACTATTTAAAAGAATATGGTTTAATGTCATTTATACCCTTGTTTGACTTTTTATAAGAGTTTTATAAAGGAATCGTTCTGTCATTTTCCAAACAAGGTGCTTTTTAACCATTTCGACAGAATTAAGGTAAGAAAGTTTTTTTAACTTATACGGTGGGTGCTGTTATTTTCTACCGTTATTAAATCATCGAAGCTTCCCTTACAATTTTATAATAATATTTTCAAAGAAAATGTTTTATTTTATAAATATACGACTCTTAAATTATTTCAACATAGAAAGAGATATTTCTCTAAAAAGAGTTTTGATCTATGTCAACATCCTTTTATGGATTTTACGCTTATTTGATGTTGATTTATTATGATACAAAACTTATATATTTTATTGAAGGTTTTGTGATATGTTTGAATGTGGATGTGCTATTTTTATAACATTCATAGTGTATGGTTAAAGTACTGACATTTTGTATTCTAGTTTTAATACGAATGTTTATGTTATGTTTAAACCTTTTCATATGGGAATGCATTGGACTTATTATGTGATGGGTGAAGCCCGCTATAGCTCCTAGATGCATCGGTAGGTCTCATGAGACAAACTAGTGTCTTGGCACAAGGCCTTGGAAAAATCGTATTTGTAGTCTTGGCATGAGGCCTTGGCTATGTGGTTATGATAGTCTGGCATTATGCATTCCATCATTATGAAAGTGGTTATTGATATTGCATGTGATTATTCAATTAGTAGAATATCCATGTGAATAAGTAAATGGAATTATTTCATTTTACTTTTTCCATACTATGTTGAAGGTCAAGTTTAAAATTCTTTTGTTTTAGTTATACATGGCCTTAAATGTTTATGCTTATTTTTGAAAGATTCCTCTATATTGTTATCCTTACTGGGCATTTGAGCTCACCCCTTTTCTATGTTTTATTTTTCCAAGGATGTGAAGAAGTAAGTTATGAATGACCTGCAGTGATATTATGTGGGGATATGAGTGTGGAATATAGAGAAAATATGTTGTTGTAGTAGTTTTCACTTTATGATGTAATGTAGAACTCTATGAATATATCTAGTGTTTCCAAAGCTACTAAACCAATCGGTCTTTCGAGATTTGATCTTTCTTGTGATCATGCCAATGTTATGTTTAATGCACCGACTCTAGGTAACTGGGGTCGGGGCATTACAGAAACAATTAATTGCACATTCCTCGCAGGTTTGCAAAGGGATGATACTCATCTTCAGAGGTTTTGATTACAATAATATCAAGTATCTCAGTAGGAAGATATAACATGTGGTTTTTTCCTTCCATATGAAAGTTTAAGATGAGAGTTAAATCACATGAAATTCATCCAAAAGTATAAACAATTTAAATACATAAGAAATAAGAGATAAAAAAATATGTTCTTTATATAACTACAGGTTCACAACGTAAAATGATTCTAATGGTTTCCCCAGTTCTATAACACACGAATTCCCAATACAAACTTGAAACTCACTATCTCCATAAACTATATGCAACCCGAGAAATCAGGTTCGATTCCATGGGAGCACTTATGGTATCTCCATAGTTTGACATGTGGGGTGTACAACTGTGAGACATCCCTATGTACTTGTTGTTTATACATAGAATGAGAGGCTTTGTATTCAAGGATTCTAAATTCCATCATTTGTCCAAAATGGACATAGGACAAGACTGGACACATGTATGTTGCGTGGAGATCTCACTCTACAGTAGCCTCTTGGAAAGCCATGAGGGACGATAAACCTTCTACTTTGGTGAAGCATCAAAAAAGTACCTCGTAGTACTTCCCCCATTGTGTGTATGATTGAAACTGGGCTTTCATCCTAAAGATGTAATCTATACTTGCTCTTCAGTGGAGTTGATGTACTCGGGGAGAGTTGGACACATTATAGAGATGTTTGCACGACATATGGATATATTCATAGTTTATAAAATCTTCATGGATGGATGTGGAAATTATGGTTTCTAAGGCCTCATTGGGAAGATAAAAAATATTAGTACCTTCATTTTCAATCTAAAAATTAAGAAAACTCGTTTTTAGTAATTCTGAAGTATATTTTTCTTTGTTTCAATTCTGGCTCTCTAGAGTTATCGAAACTGAATCCTCTGATACACAACTGTGAATACCCGACCCCAGAAAAACCAGGATTCGGTGCCATATGAACATGATGTGTCATTTTAAAACAGAAACATGCACTGATAAACACACATCACATCCCATATAGTGGATCGAGTTCGGTTCGGGCTCTGGGAAACCAGTAACTTCAGAAATCTTTCATCTTATAAAAGCTGTTTCATGATATTTTAAAATTCAAAACATAGGATGAACATAAGAATTCCCAGTAACGGGTTTATAATAAATGAATGAATCTTTTGAAAGGGTTTTTTAAAAACTTATCCAAAGAAAATTATATTATAGAAAACTGTAACACATGTAACATAACATAAAATTTCTCAACTAATATTTTTATGGAATACATGAATCAATTCAGACATTTTCAAAAAGGGGTAGTAAAAGATATCCTGAACAAGTATGACGTATGAATGTTTAAGCACAAATTAAACCATTAAGAGTAATACTTAATTAGTGATGTGCATGAAGGAATAAAACTTCAATTTCATATTTCTGTTACTATTTTACACGAATCATGCCCCAAACTTTTACTTGCGACATCAATGTTAACTTGATAAAAACATTAGGGAAAGAGTAGTGAAATAATAGGCATATCATCTTGAAAAGAACTTGTAACATTACTTTAATATGTGGCTTCAACATTTTATTTAGACATTCATGAACATATAACCGATGTCCATCACCAAGGTGTCAATAAAGAAAAATTATCGAGGTTATTCACCAGGGTTTTTTGAAGATTGTAATCTCAAGAGATTAATTCTTTACCCAATGCATTGGAGCGCTATCAGGGTGCACCCTTATTATGTTGTTACTTTAATGTGATCCACATAAATTAATATTTTACTTAAACAGGGTTGTATATTCAAGATGTCCCATACCACCTTGAATATTTCATTCATAGATGGTTATAGTAGTTGAATTTACATATATTATAAGTGAGACATGCATCTAGATGTTTAAAAACCAAGCTAAGAATTATGTGGTCTTTACTAAAAGGAAAGAAGAAAGGAAGATTATGGAACATACATTGACATCTAAAGTACTAAAAGAACAAAAAACTACAATTAATCACATATAAGTATTTTCTTGAAATTCTAAAATATTATCTTCCAATTAATTACAAGGTGAACCAAAAATCTCATCTACGGTTTTGATCTTGAACATGCTAAAACATTCAATATTGTAAAGCCTTTGCATAATACTGAATAATGATCATGATAGAAAGCATGATTCTTCACCATAAGCAACATCATTTAAACGATAGGGAAAACAAATAAGTTACTCTTAAATGTGGATATAAGTTTTTTTTAACAACCTATTTCTTATGTTTTTAAAACTCTACCTAAACTCTAGGGTTAATGTGTAAGGACCTTAACAACTGAAATCAAGGTTCATGCAACTTATAAAATATATGTATGTACCCGAACGTAAAATGAAAAATTGTCACACCCATTTTTGTTAATCCCCTATGAATATTAGATCAACAACGTTTTGAATAGGGAGGTCATCCCCTTAGTCATAAAAATTTGTTTATGAAAACCTACAAAAAAATAATTTTATAAAAACCCAATCCTATATATAACATTTTCAAAATTTATTTATTATTTAAATATGAAACAAAGTGTATGTGAATATGTGTAGTGCATGAACAATTATACACAAACATCGTACATATAATCAAAATAGAAAGGTCATGCCCATTCCTGCATATAACCGACGTATATACATATAACCAAAAATATATATGTATTTTCAAAACAAAAAAATGAGGCCAGGTATAATCCTTACATTCATTAATCTATCTGAATGCAAGAGAACTCAAAGGACGAGGGTCGACATTTAAGAAGGTTTAGACTAATCCGTAAGGTTAATATATATATATATATATATATATATATATATATATTCGAATATATAAGTGTATATAGTCTCAAAGAAGAAAAACAAGGAAAAAATAAAAACCCTTACCTAAAAAACTAGGGAAATGAGCACATCAGGGAGATTTGGTCGGGCTTGCTGGAGACTTGAACAGGAGAGAAGAACCGAGAGGTCTCAGTTATTTATATACAAAATCTCACACAACACCTTGCACGTAAAAATGTACCAACTTACATTTCATTTAATGGGGTTGTTGTTCTTGAAGAAAACGGGGAGACATGGGTGTCCCCGGAAGTCAGAGGTGAAGAAAATGACGGGTGTGACATAGGGTAGGGATACTGGTTTAACCCATGCACAGAGGAAGAAGAAGACGCGGCTAGGGGAAATTGCGGGGGAAAATGGACGGTCCAGATCGATCCCATCATCGATCCAAGGGATGAGATGAGTCTATTGTTTTAATATAATTGAGAGGCTTAGATTAGATCTAAGTATCATCAGATGGTCTAAGTTCGATGTGGAAATTTAAAAACCTCGAATGGCCATGATTAGATCATGCCGGATCGAACAGTTGACAAAAATTGTGGAGAGAGATGCGATTGTTGATGGTCGAGTGTGGGATCAGAAACAATGGCCCAGATCGCGCGCGACACGATCTAATGGTACAGATCACGTTTTACCCAAAAAAAATACTTCCCACATAGAAATGGAGAGCGGTTTTCACCTCACATATAACCATGGGCCTCCCAAATAGTGCTCAAAAATCACATAGAACCCACGAAAGGGGACCTATCCACGGGCTCCCGCCCGTAGGCCATGGCCTACCCAGACCCTGTCGCGGCCTCACACCCACACTGGTGCGCCTATACGCTCATGCTCACTACTGAGCGCCCTTCGGGGAACCTCTACCCAAGGTTGGGTCGGCCTTGGCCTGGGGTTGAGGGTCAGGCTCAGCCACTTCATGTGTGGTACCTCCCTCGGCCCTTGCCAAAAAGGGCTAGCCCTAGTGGACAAATTTTTTTTCAAAAATCTACACTTAAAAAATATTTTAAGAAGAGGAAACAATCCATTTATTAAATCTATAAAGAATTTTATATTCTTAAACATTAATTAATACAAATTAAACTTGTTTTAGTTAGAAGTATTTCTAAAATTTGAAATATGAAACTTTTTTTTAACTCAAAAAGTTACGAAAATGAAATTTTAATAAACCTATGTTATAATTTTTATACTAGTAACCTCGAAAAAAAAGTTCAATAAAAACACGATTTAATTTGAAAAACTTAAACATAGTGTATAACATTATTTATGAAATGAAAATCGTTACATTGTATTTGAAAAATTGGCAAAGTGTTTTGAATTCCTTAATTCTTTTCAAAATCACTTAAGGGTGAAACGATGTTTTACACCATATCCTTTTAGAGTTCATAAATTATGGTTTAATTATAACCTTAATAATAACTCAATTATTTGGAAACTAATTAATATTTAAAAATGTCCACTTATCCTATCAAGGTCCAACAACTATTTTTTTATAACTACTAGCTTCCAATGGTCACTAGAGCAATGGTTAAAATAGTGTCCTATAAAACCAAACCATATTGTGTCCTAGAACTCAAAAGGAATAAGATGGTTCTTCCCATTCCGCTGATTCTAAACATGGCCTTTATGATCTTAGTGGTGATGTTTTTTGATTTAGTTGACTCAATGGATCTCCTTTACTTACTGGGCCTCGTTATAGTGATTGGGGGTCTTCCAATACTTCTGATAGTGTTTTTAATAGTTATATTTGGTTAACATGATTACTCATTTGATATCGGTGTATTGTAGACACTATGGTGTTCTTATTTAAATAAAGATTCTTGTGTTTATCCTTTAAATTTTTGTTTGGTTGAAAGGGATTTAACAAAAGTAAATGCATAATATCATCATTATATGTTACCCAAAATTCGGGGTGTTACACATTGTTTTTTTACTTGTCATAATATTCATTTTCATTTAATTTTTGATATTTTAATATGTTGTATTTATGTATTATTGATATTGAGCTTCTTTTAATAGTTCTTGTATTCCTTTTGTTCATTTTATACATTGGGCATGTACCATTAGCCTTAGTCCTCTTTCCCATTTGTTCTATGTCATCCTCATACCTGATGCTTATCCATTGATCCTTATGATCCTTTGGTTTACTATTCCTCCCTTTTTTCATTATTTATGAAATGGATTGTCTTGATCGATGGGTGACCCTTGATAGCTTATCCTCTGATGTCATATGTCCTTATTTTGTTGTTTAAGTGGATATGTTGGGACACTTATCTAGATTTTTCATATCATTGGTTATATGATCTAGTATTTCTCTACCCCTACTAGAATGACTCATCGATTTGGAATCTAATACTCCACTTGTGTGAGATTTAGTTGGGAAAAAAATCTCCATGGTTTTTGGAGCTCTAGATTTCCTCAAGGGAGAAGAGTAGATGAAGTAGCATCGGTGGGATTCCTTGACTTACCAAAGAAGAAATAGTGATATAGATAAGTTTTGATCATCTACATATATGCTTGGTGAGGAGCTCTGATGAGGTCCTAGTGTTCCTTGGTGTTCCTTTTACCTATATGGAAATGACGATTATATTGGAGTACAATCTCGATGGCCCTAATAACAAGACCTAATTACATAAAGGCTCTATAAAAACACATAGGAGAGATTTATCCTTATTAAGGGTCCTTAGTATTGTATTCTTCTTCTTTTATCTTGATCATTTATGCCTTGTATTTGATTATTCTTTGGTTATATGTTGCATGTGTTGTTTGAGTTTTTACAAGGTGCACAGTATATAATGAATCCCCAACATGGTTCTACTGTGAGTCCTGGCATTTCAAGAACCTGAACATTGGATATTTTCCTCATGTGCCTTTTTCTTATATGGTTATGTTTCACTATTTAGCCCATATCTTTTATAATCCCATTTTTTCATAGTGGAATCTTGGTACCCATGCACCATGCATATAGGCCAAATAGTTAAATAATGTCAAAAACCTATGGTCCTCTTTATTATTTGATTACTAATTTATGTCAATCGTTTCTATTGATCATCTCTCTTATGTTTGAGTCTGTTATCTCTAATAGGTTATGGTACTTATCAATATTAATATCAAAATGGTTATATATATTCTCATTACCGTGTTATCTGTTGTAAATGTTTACATGAATCAGTACTTTTTATTCTCTCATTCATTGTTTATGGTTTGTTAGAACAACATGTTAGAATTCTGATTATGAGAAATCATTACAAGATTTGTATTATTTGTGTTTTCTTAATTCTTCCTACTATTTTTTTAATTATAAACATGTTTATGATTTGTTCTGTAGTTATGAGAAACAAAATTATACCCACACAACTCAATTACTCCATTGAAAGTGGGCTACCTTATAGCACAACCCATAATTTGTTTATAAATATGATAAAAACATATTTAGTAAGGCTACTATTAGGATAAAATATTATTGGCCCTTTCAAGTTGTGATAATTGTGAGATTAAATTAAATTACAAATGAATAGAAAATTAAAAATAGATATAACATAGAAAACCCCACAAATTAATAGGGGTAAAAAATCATAGAAAAATAGAATGATATCACTATGGTAAAAGAGGTTAAAAACACTCTCTTTCTATTATAAGGAAAATATCCATGTAACTAACTCTCTTGAGTAATGTATAATGCACCTCACAAAATACAACACTCAAAATGTTGAAATAGGAAGCTCAATACTTGATATGAAGATGCTAAAACCATCAGAGCATTCTGCCTTTTATAGGCAAGGCCCTTACTTGAACTTCCTCCTCTATTTAACTCCATGGGTTAGTTTTTCCACCCATCCCACTAACCACAAAAGCCCCCTTTGAAAAATCAAGGGGGAAAAACTGTTTGTGAGAAAAAAATGCCAATATAAATCACACTTGGATATCTGATCGGGAACCAATAATATTTCCACAAATATTTTCTGTCTTCCAACCATGATGCGCTTATATCTATGATTACGATTGAGGATTTTTACTATATTAACTTTACAAAGATAACAGACTTCATCATAAAATTATCCTAATTTTATTCAATATAAATTTTATGCATATCCACTATTCCTTCCTCCACCATATCTCAAACAATGTGATATTGTACCATAATGTGCTTTATCATGGAATGAAATGATTGATTCCTTTTAATTTTCAAGGTTCTATGATTGTCACAAAACAATTGGATATAATTCCTTCATTATTCGGGATCCTCTAGAAACCTTCACATCTAAATCACCTCTATGCATGCCTATGCAGTTTTCATGTACTCTACCTTAGTCTTGGATAAATATATCACAGACTATAACTTTGAATTCCAGCTCACAACTCATCGTATAAAATTAAACACATAACCCAATGTGTATTTTTTTTGGTCATAATAACCTACAAAATCTGAATATGCATAGCCTCTAATAGTGAAATTTGATCCTCAATAACATAATATAGCATATGAGATCTCCTTGATGTATCTAAGGGTCTTCTTTAATATGTTCCAATACTCCCGTATTTAATTCTCCTCATACCAACTAACTTATCCCACTACAAGTACAATCTCTTTCCTCATATAAACCATAGATATTATCATACTACCCACTTCTAGTGTATATGATAATTGAGACATCTCCATCCTCTATACATCACTGTTATCACTGTTAGGATTCATCATAGAGGATAACATAAAATTAATAGTAGGTGGGGTAAATATATGCATATAATGTCACATGTAGAAGTATTTAAAGATATTCCTCAAGAAATTCTTTTTTTATAGATAAATAAAACCCTTATTTCTATTTCATTAAATCTATATCCCAAGATATTATTTATTTGTCCTAATTCATTCATATCATACTCCCATGTAAACTATCAACATGTCATCCACATAAAATAGAAGAATGATAAAATCATTACCATATGAACCCATGAAATATGCACACGTATCCGAATGATGTATTTTTGTTCCCAATACTCATGATATAAGAGCAAAATCTCTTGTACCAACACCTTCGTGCCAGCTTAATATCATAAAAAGTTTTTCTCAACCCAAAAACCAAGATAACTTTTTCTTAATTAGAAAAACATTCTGATTAGAGAATATATATTTATATATCAAGATCACCATGTAGAAAAGTTATCTTCGCATCTAGCTACTCTAGAGTAAAACTATATATTGCACACATCCCCTTAACTATCTGAACTGTCGTTATTCTAACAATTGGAGAAAATATTTCCTTGAAATGAATTACTTCTCTCTATGCATATCCTTTGACCACCAGTCTTGCATGATATCTTTACAATTATTCCTTTTCATCTCAATTCATCTTAAAGAATCTGTTTTTACTGATAGTATTCCTTCCATGATGTAATTGATCAATATCTCAAGTCCTATTCTGGTGAAGGGCATCATGTTTCTCTTGAATTTCTTCCATCCATTTGGATATTTATGAACTCCACATCACCTCCAAAAAAATAATATATATTACCGTCCTCCATCAATAATTAGTACACAATATTTATCTCATTGATAAATTCTGAGTGCCATATTGGTTCTCTTTTATCTTGAGTTGATCGTCATAGTCCAAAATCAATCATAACGTGATCATCATGCTCCTCAAAGGAAATTGGTTCTTAAATGGATTCTTCCTCCACCCCAACTATTATAGTATATGTGTTACCTTTCGTCAAGTCCCCATTAATCATCACTTGCACCTTATCTTCTAGAAATATAACATCCATGCTGATGATAAGTATTTGGGTAGTGGGGTCCCACAGGCAATACCCCTTGACACCATCAACGTATCCTAAGAATAAACATTCATTGGATCTCGAATCCAACTTCAAAATTTCATGATCATTAAACAATACAGATGCATGACCTCTATAAGTATGTAACCAAGCATAGTCCGTAGGTTTAACACTTCACATATTCATTAGTTTTTTCATATCAATCACCACAAAATTATATCAATTGATCACATAACATGTTCTCTTAATTACATTATCCCATAAATTCTTAAAAATTCCTACAATATTCAATATCTCCCTTGTTCTATCCAACAAGGTTATGTTCTCCCACATTTCCACTCCATTTTGTTGAGGAGTGTACGGCACCATGAATTTTCTCTTGATGCATTTTCATTGAATAACAAGTATCAAAATCCTCACTTGAATATTTTCCACCACTGTCAATCCTCAAACACTTGATCTTCTTTCAAGATTCCATATTCATCCATGTTTTGAATGTTTTTAAGACTTTAAAAAATATTGATTTCATCTTGATTGGTTACACCTAACATCTCATGGAATAATCATCAATGAATTCTACAAAGCACCTTTCTCTTCCCAAGGATATAAATAGTTCTTTCCAAATATTGGAATGGATCAACTCTATGATATCGTTGTTCCTCATTGCTGATGTCACAAAATTCAACCAATGTTGGTTGAAAAAATCATAATTCTCCCAAAATGTAAAGGATACCTTTTTAATCTAGAATGAAAATTATGTTCAGTAAGAATCGTAAAGCTTCATTCGAACATAAGACCATGCTTTTGATACCATGAAATCCTCAATGCTTTTGTTGAGGTAGTTAAAATGACAACTATTGTATTGTCTTGGAAAATCCATATATATTTTTTAATTATATAGAATTATTTTTAGACGGCAAGATCTGACGCTCCACGATTTTGTGTCCCAGGGTGCTCAGAATGATCCGCCGAAGTTTTTTAAGCGTTAATTAGTGCACGTAAGCAGATTTCCTAAATAAGTGGAATATTTCTTAAACGGTTACTCAAATTAAAAATGTGATGGAATTTTTGTGCTCAAAATGGCGGGTTTACCCTTGTCATAGATTATGTTTAGTCTGTGCGGGACTACTGTGAGAAAACCTGAAAATCGAATAAGCATAAATAAAATAATTAAATAAATTTATTGTATTTTTCAAATGCTTATAACTCACGAAAGGTAACTCGTATTAAAAATCCGAGACCACCACTAAGCTCATGAGGGTATGCTATATTTAAGAAGATAATAACTTTGGTCGGCGCGGGCCACCAGTGAAAGTTAGTTTTTGTCCATAAATAAAATATTTAAGTGACAATTATTTAATTGTAAAATCCATAACTTTTAAACGGTAAATCCGATTGGAAATCCAAGAGTACCATTGGGTTCTTTGGGGCGTGATTCAATTAGGAATATCCTAAACTCCACTGGCGTGGTTCGAGGGTGACTGTTAAAAATATTCCAAACTTTTTTTGGGTATGTTCAGTAAACGTGTGAGCGGCGTTTTCTAACTTTTGAACTGTTGTTCGGCTTAAAAATTTGAGGGAATTGTTAAACCCGCAACGCCGGGATTCGCTTAAGAGAGGTATAACTTCGAACTTAGTAGGTTGGGTGAAAAAGTGATTTTTGTGGACTTTTGAAAGATTAATAAAATAGCATTTTTTGTTATTTGATTTTACTTCTTTCCTCCAAATATGAACGACGCTGGGGGGACTGACGATGTGACAAGCCAAAAAATGGCATAACTCTTTTTTTCTGGTAACCACACAATTGGAAATTCCGGAGGTTCATTAATTAAATGAACCTCATTAATTCCCGGAGTGTTATACACTCCTTCTCCTCTCTTATATATATGAATCTCAGGGAGGGGTGTTGGCATGAATTCACAAAATGACGAAGCTCAGGGAAAGTACCACGACGCCAACCACCATGAGGATGAGACTGGTTCCAAAGAGCGGTGATGAGCACCACCGAGTCACAAACCGATGACAACGATAAAGGAGGTTTCATTGAACGTTATTAGTGGACATCTCTTCCAGGAAGGGGGTTATTTTTGTTTTTGCGTTTTTGTTTCCCTCTTCCTCAGTCTTGAAATTATACGAAGAATGCGTGTCAACCGACTAACGGGTAGACCCGCGATTCATCCGTCTTTGTGGGAGGTTATTGTGGGGAACCTTGTGGGGTTAATATTATGTTCAATATAACTCTTTATTGAAATCCCTTAATATCCTTCATATTGTGAGCTAACGTGGAGGGTTAGATTTTAACAAACCCGGACCAAACCCTCCGTTATATTGCTTTCCATGCACCGCCTCAGAAGACCGCGAACATGTCGACACACTTCTCAAGAGGAGGGTCAAGGCTCATCAGCCGCAGGGAATGGATGAGGTGGCCAATATGACGGCCGACCACGGGAAGGCGACATGACCGCCCCACTGCCGATGAATGGAAGCTGCAACGGAGGCTGAACCCACCCCCGGAGGGTTCCTTGGCATCGACATGGTGCCACTGCCTCACCATCCGAAGGGCCTCCAGGCCGTTCAGGAATCTGGGTGACCTGGGGGTTACACCCCCCCCCCATATCAGACTAAACTAGGTTGCATCCCTTGTAGCGGGCCGCTACCCTCGAGTAGGGGCGTCGCCCTCGCACCGGGCCACCACCCTTAGATCGGGCCACCGCCCTTGAACCAAGCCGCCGCCCTCATGTCCGGCCACCACCCTCGGACCAGACTGCCTCACTCTGAGAGGGTCGTCGCCCTCTCACCAGGCTGCCACCCTCACACCGGGCCCCACCCTCAGAGCAGATCGGCGCCCTCACACCGGGCCTCCGCCCTCAGACCGGGTCGCCGCCCTTGAAGAGGGCCGCCTCCCTAGAATGGTTCTCCAGCCCATGTAGGTCAGGCTTCCCCTTTGCGGACCGCCCTATTCTGGCCAGGCCACCTTTGGGGGCCACTCCCCTTGCAGGCCGCACCCCAGCGGGCTGCGGTTGGCTGCCCTTGCTGGCCGCCCCTCTTGTGGGTCAGACCAAACACTGGCCCATCGGGTTGAGTCCACCCCGGTCCATCTGGCTGAGTCCACCCTGGCCCAGCCTAGAGCGAGTCGGGTTGGGTCGGTACGACCATGTCAGACCACATCCAGGCCAAACCAGACCCTAGAACACTTAAAGGAGCATATCTTGAGAACTCGATGTCTGTTTGACGAACTGTCTATAGCTTTGGGATCCTTGGATCGAGACGGTCATTTTGGTATTCTCCAATTGATTTTTTAGGCAGTTGGAGTATGGCTGGGTTGGATCGAACCCGAATCCAACCGGGCCCCCGAAGCTAAAGCACATATAAATCACAGATCGGGCGTCCGATGGACGTGCCGTCTATCACATTGGAACCCTTTCGACATGACGTTCATTTGAGTTATTCCCCTATGGAGCTTTGTGGTAGTCGAGGTACGACCGATATCTCAAGGGGCATATTCTACCAAACTTGAACGTACTGGGATAAAGGAAACATGTGGGAGGCTGCAACGTGAAGAAAGAACATTGATCCTATGTGGGTCAAAAACTATCGATTTTGTGTGGGTCAGATCTTATGTGGGTCGGTGCTCAGTGATCTTGTGTGGTACAGCGCATTTCGAACCTGTGTGGGTCAGATCCTATGTGGGTTAGTGGGGGTTAGTTACCTATCGATCCTGTGTAGGTCAGTAGTAGTGCTTCTTAATTGAATAAGATGATATAGTTTATGACTAATCATCTGTACTTATGTACTTAAGATATACTTGATTGAGATCTGAGTATTTTTCTTGTGTGGTACTTCTTACTTTGTGGTGTTACCTTTGTGGTACTTCTACCTTTATGGTATTGTCTTTATGGTGTTACATGTGTGGTATTTCTATCTTTGCGGTGTTACTTTCATGGTACTTATACCTTCATGGTTTTATCTTCGTGGTGTTACCTATGTGGTACTTCTACCTTCATGTTGTATTCTATTTTATTTCAGTTGTATTATACTACCAGTCATACTTGTACTTTTATAGTTGGGCTTGTATCCTGACTCCTTTTTTCTTTCAACACTCTTTTACTACAACAGTTTACTTTGTGTTTTCATCTTATTGTGTTCTAGACTGTTTGGGTGAATCTTGTTTTGTTCTTGGACTGTATTTCTGTACAGGTTAAAAAAGAAACGTGTTAACATTTAAGGGAGACACCTTTCTGGTGCTAGTTGTCAGCCTCTCGCCTATGGAAGATGGGTTTGGGGTAGTCACGACATGGGCCCCGAGGGATGGGTTGTAACAAATATCTCCACCTCCTTGTATGCTTCACCATAAATAAGACATTGAATCTTTGAGATCTTCTCTATCTTCAACACCACAAGCACACCCTTCACAATCTTCCCCACTCCATTGTTAGTGTGAGTCTTACACCCGATGTCATCAAATCCACCCAAAAAAAAATATGTTAATCTTCAGGATCATCACATGGCGTACTACTTAGGTGGTTTGAATTCTACCATCATGAATCTTCTCTTTGTTGTTATTGAATCCAAATATATTAAAGGTGTAATATTCCCCTTGTAAACAAGTCCTTTCAAGATATGTTCATACTGATCAAACCATTCTCTTTGATCCATGTTTTAATGAATCAATTATCCCTTTGTTTTTGTGATGATGTCTACCTCCATCCATAGTTGATGTTTTGCTGACTAGTATGCCTCCATTTTTTAATTACTCATCAAAGTTCATTGAGAGTTGTTTCCACCACTCTTAATATTCCAACTATTCTTTTTGGTGTGCCCCTACATTCCACAATCGTAACATGTGATGTTTTTATTATTCTTGATTTGGACATTCCAAGATTTTTTCTCCCACTTAGAATCATGCTCCATTGTCCCACCTCTCTCTATTGACAATGTCTTTGATTGGTGCAATGTTTTTTGTCTGTCCATTTTCTCTTGTATTGAATTTTTTCTTCAGGAACCACAGCTTCAACATTGTTGAGCATAAAAATTTCCATCATGATATTGTTGGTAAGGTTGATGATCAACTAATCATATGGATTTTTAAATATTTAGAGAAGAATACCAGCACATTCAGTATCCCTAATTTTTTAGCCCAGTGTCATGAGTTGAGGGAATAGGGTATTGACAGTGTTGTTGTGATCAGTCACAGATGATGACTCTTCATTCGAAGAGTGTACAATTTTCTCTTTATGAAAATTTTTGTGTGCAGTGACATGGTCTTATAATGTTTCTTAGAACATCATAAATTTTCTTCATTGTATTTTTCTCTGCAATTCATGATAGAACCTTGGACACCAAAGAAAAAGGGATGTTGGAAATAATATTCATAAACATGTTGTCCCATTTGTCCTCTGCTAGATGCACTGGTATTTTGTAGATCACAAGTAGGCAATTGGTCTTCCACATCATCTCTTGCATCATCATTTATGAGAATTATTAATACCAAAAAATGAACATCACTAGGTGGGGTATACCAGACTACCACAATCGAAGTATGTTTTTATCAAAATGATAAATATTACTCAATTGCATTTAGAGAAGTCAAATTTGTACCATAATATAGTACTTCATAACCAACTTGATTGACCATCACATTATTTTACATATCGAATCACCAACAAATATTCATTTTCATGTCACAAACCAATTGGAGAAAGCCTAGAGGGTGCGGGTGTCCCTGTGGTAGTGTTTTCGGATAAAGTCATGGAAGGTGGGCCATTCGAAGTCTGGGTATAGTCTCTAGGGGTTCCTGCTATCCAAAAACTGTGGTGGGGGACTCACCACCCTGTCCCTCATTGGAAAAAAAAGTATTATCGACTTCCTCGCCCTCCGCACATTCACCACTGCCCTGTGTACGCATCGCGTATACATCCCATTCATTAGAGCCTGCAATTTTCCCTTTCATTATGACTATGAAAATAAGAAGTGTTAAATGGATCTGTGATGAATTCAGACGCGTATACCATAAAGGTGTCGCTGAAAAGAAAAACGAACATGGCTGGAGCGGGGGCGTCAGAATGCCACCTCCCGTCATATGAATCTTGGAGGCAACCCACTTCGTCCTGGTGTAGGATGGTAATGGAGGTGGGATCGTAGTGGGGTCCCATCCCCAGTGTCACCTCTAATCACCGGCCAAGAGGGTAGTAATTTAGACCCAGATTTGATTTGTCTCCAATGAAAAAATCCCAAAGGTAGCTAAGTCCCACCCCAGGGCCGACGCCCATCACCTCCATGATCGCCACCGATAGACCGCTCATGGCCTCACTATACTCCTCCCACTCCTTCCTGCCCGAGACACAAAAGGATCATAGAATATAAGGTCCTTTTCCGACTTCTAATCAACCACAAGTTAAAATTTCAGGAATTTTTCTCGTTTAATTCTCAAAAAATTACCCAAAATTTCAAAAATCCATACCCTAGGTCTGCATGAAGTACATCTCTACAATCCCGGCGGCGACTTCGGTGAAGTGGAAGGACATCTTCTCTTTCTATAGAAATTGCGTCGTGAACCTGTCGGTGAGGCTGTCGGCATATCCTTTGTGATCCCTGGAGATCCTCTTCCCCTTATGCTTCTCCTATCGTGGAAAGCTAAAGAACCACTCCATTTCGGTCCCTGCCCCGATGGGATCCCTCTATAGCTGTGGGTGTCGAGCAGATGATTTGGGAAGGAGTCGAGGGCCTCCTTTTACAGGCAGAATTCTATCAACTATAAGATTGGGCGTTTTTGGACCATTTAATGGTTTATTCACGTGTCGACCCCTTCATAAAAGTTGTTCATAAATTTGTTTTCCGTTCATCCTACATATTGCAGATAATTTAGCCACTAGGATATGGAGTTATGTAATTTTCATTGAATAAGACTTTTTTATGGCCAAAATATCGAAGGAGCTTCCTTCAAATGTGTAACAATCAATGGAAACCTTAATGACTTCAAAACTCCCCCAAATTTGTTGTAGAGTTGTTCCTATGTGTCCTCATGGTACCCCAAGTTAAATTACCTAAATTGGAAGTGAGGGAACTGATTTGTGCATCCGTTATGGTGGTGGGGTCTACGTTGTCCGCTCGAAAAAGTTTCCAACTTCAATGAATTTTTTGAACTAATAGATCGTCGAATCAGCTCTAGGTCCAAAAGAGAGAGTTGAATTAAATAAAATAAGGATTCTAAAAAAATAATCATGAATTTTGGGATTATTTGTTTTATGAAATGATAAAAATATATTTGTAGTAAAAATAAGTCAAAAATCCAAAAATTTTCACTTTTCGCAATTTTGCTCATAATCATTATAAAATTCAAACTACACATTATTTTAATAAAACATTGAAATAAATGAGTTTTATCATAGAAAAAAATTAAACAATAATCACTATTTGATAAAAAATATGCAAAAAAATATTCTCTATCAAATACCCCCACACTTAAATCATGCTTGTCCGCAAACATAAAATCTCCACATGGAAATCAGAGAACACCAATGTTTCAAAAATTCAAATTCCAATGAAATAAAATAAAAAAAATCAATGTGAAATCAAAATTTAAAAAATCTATATAAAATATCAATTTAATTTTTCATTTTCAATGAAACAAATAATTCACATATTTTACTTTTACCCTTTGAAAATTGACGGAACATCTCATTTCATTTATCAATCTCTTTCATTTATTATTATTAAACATGCCATGTCATGATTTACCTCACTTTTTATTATTTATCTCATCACTCATGATACAATTCATATAGAGTTATGCTTATATCATGTGAAACATGCTCCTTTTCCATAGGCTTGTAAATGAACTGATTTCTCAACTTTGTAAAGAAAAAACACACATAAAATCATGAGGACTTGCAATTAAGGTTCTATTGACTTTGCGGATTAAGGTTGGTAGGATTTTTCATATAAAAAATTAAGGCTCTAGGAGGAGTTTAATCTCTTAAGTACTATGAATGATATCAAAAGTAAAAATATAATGAAATTATCCCCATCAATGTAGCAACACCCACTTCCCAAAACTCAAAGAAAAGTTTATGATCAAGTAAGAATAATGAATGATTTGTGCCCCCTCTTGAAATTTTTTATTTACTTTTTTCTTTTTTCAAAATTTATGATTAAATCAAACCTCACATCAATCACATAACCACATAGGATCATAAGATCATCAGTCTGAAAAATGGTAATTTTTGGTTTTCCCAAATCAAAACCCATTTTTTTCTCTTTTTGTTGGTTATTTTTGTCATTTTTGTCATTTTTTTAATTCCAGTGGGGAAAACAATATATTATAATGAATGATTCCACAACATTTTAAAATTAACTCAATAATACCCCCAAACTTCTTCCTTATATTGAATAACATCCTATCCACCATGATTCCCATTATCCGCACACTTCAACTTTAAAATATTATGCAAATACTCAGAGGAGGGTAGAAATGGATAAAAATGAATTGAAATATTTATCATTCCTATAAAGGTCATTAATGGTCACTATGGTCTAAAAGAAGGAATGATGTAAATGAGGTATTTTAAGGAAAATTATCTTTTTAAAGAATGCCTCAATAATTTTAAATTTGTTTTTGCACAGTCAAAGACTTGAAAAGTTTAAATACAAGTTCTCATCGGTTACATGTCCCACGATCACTCGAAAAATATGCTCAAGAATAAATAGGAAGTACTTGGTCTGGAAATACTCTTTGGAATTAGAAATATAACATTGGTCAATCACGCATGGCATGACTAATAAATCAATTCACATGAACTTCAGAAATTCAAAGAATGAAGGATGGTTGGGAAATTTCATTTACATGAATCAATTAATTCAATCAAGTCATGAGTCATTACTTAAATATCTATTATTTATTTTAAAAATTCAATTATAAATTTCAATAATTTAATCATTTCAACATTGAAATCTAAAACATGGATTCTCAGGATTCCTAAGAAACTCATGTATCCTAGATAAGTCAAGTAAAACATGAATTTAAGTGTGGGCATACAATTTTAGATTTAAAGCACAAAAAATGATATGGAAAAAAATGTGGAACATTTAAACGATAAAACACTAAATTTGAACACCCTTTTCCCATGAATCTTGGTCCTTCCCCTTCTTTATATGGGGATTCCTTTTACCATCCTGATCTTATAATAGAAAATTAGTCAATTATTCACACTAATCATTTCATTTAAGCTTAAAATGGAAAGAGGGAGGGGGTCCCATGCTAAATTATTTCAAAGAAACTAAATTTACATCTAAATTCCTAGAAGGAATGTAAAGATAAATTTTGGTTTTATCCCCCATGTGGGCCCTAAATTTTGAATGCCTCCAAAGGGCACTAACAACTGTTATCCAAAGTCTAATGGAAGATGAAGCTTCATTGATTAGAACCACCACATGTGGATTTTCTCAACTTGTGCTTCATTCTTCTGGGTGACTAATGATCCATGGATAGAGTACACCATATCCCCCCTTCACAATGAGGTATAGCTTGCATAGTGGGGTAGGATGAATTATGAATCATCCTCCTTCTGGGTTGCTACTTCCGAAACCTCTTCTTCTCTGTCCTTTGGTTCCTCAAGGTACTCTTTATCAAAAGAATAGTCAATAGGAAAGTCAGAGTGAAATTTTATTTGAATAATATTAAAAAATTAATTATCAAGATAAAAATCTTCCCCATCAAATTAAGAATCTTTTATCATGATTTAATTAGGTAATTTTAGTAGAATATATTCATGAACTTCCTTCAATAAATATTCAACGTGTCCAGGAAGATCCATATGTTCCTCAACATGTGCACATCCCGGTTCTTCTTCGTCCTCTGAGGCATAGTTGAGATTTTCAGATTCTGTATAATCAAAACCACAAGAACTGATGTAGAATTCATATTAAATAACATTATAAGGGATAGAGTCAATGAATGTTTCATCTCCCTGAGTTGGTTCAGCATCAATATCTTCCTCAGTGGTAAGTCCCTCTTGGACTAGAATCTCTAAGGATGGAGGCAGGTAGTCAGTCTCCTTCATCTTGACTTTAAATTCCACCACTTGGGTGGTTTCTTCCTCCAGTGGTGATGAATCTTTTTTTATTATATGGGTAGGTTAGTTAGTTCCTCACATTTAATAAATAATTCATCCAAACTATTTTGATCTCCCAATTTTATCTCACCAGGTATGTCTTCCTCCCTTGACTCCTCAGGTTCTGCAAATTCAAATATAATTGGTGAAACTTGTTCCACCACTTTCTCAGGTTATTCCTTTGGATTAGATTTGTGTTACTCCATTAATGCATGAACATAATCAAAATCTATTTCAACCTTTTTGGTTAATTATTCAATTCTTTCTCTAAGTTCATGCACCTATGATCTTCTAAAATATTTATCTTCTTCTTGTTGTTTTTTCTACACCTGTGAGTAATTTTTCCATACATAATATTCTGAATTTGAAGACATTATGGAATTCTTTTTTTAGTTTTTTTAAAAAAATGAAATTTAACTAAGATGTAAAAATAGAAAGGTAAATAAACTATTGATTGTCTCCTTGGAAACAATGTTAGTTTTTACACACACCTGTTGCAGGGTGTGGTCAAAAATAATTATATTTTTCCTAGTGCAACACAGTGGCTGACCAGAGTCGTCACTCTTGAAGAGACTTCTCAATGTAGTTCACTTTATCTAATTAAACTATTATATATCTTTATGTGGTTTTTATTAAATTAATGTGATTAGAATATTTCTGTGTTTTTTAATTACTTAAAATAATGACATGTGAATCAAGAATTCTTAATTTATACAATGATTCAAGTCTAAACAGAATGAATTAATAAGAAAGAACTTGGTTTTGGGGGTTGGTTAAATGTTCAATCATTATGATCCTTTATATGTTTTATTTTAGTTTGATAATAAAAAAATTAATTCTCATGTTTGAACTACTATTATTTAATTATAAATTGTGGAATATCATTAAATGTTAGAGCACTCTCAATTCCACCTCCTCCTTTAATCCAAGTTGGTGACACACCTTTGTCTAGAATGTGTCATCTTCCATGACCCATTTCAATCGAAGTCGTTTCATACAATGATTATCTAAAATCAAACTTGTGAAGAACTAACCAATGGATAGAGGGAAAGTGATTAAATAAAATAACAGGGATAGGTTTAGATGCATATCATTATAGACAGTCACAACAACAGAGACATTCGCCTTACCTGTGCATGCTACTCAAATCTATCTACAAAATTAAAATTAAACATCAACAAAAATTCATGATCACCATCACCTCCCCCTAGGCCAAGTCATGAGGTCAGCCTCTCATTTCTGAGAGTAAGATATTACTCAGTGGAGTGGGTGGAAGAGAAGAGAGAGAGAGGGAAATAAATGAAGAAAAGTCGAAGGAGAAACACAAAGGCATGGATTAGTAAAACTTAAATTTGAATTAAAATTGAAAAATAATACAAAAATAAAATTAAAATAAAATATAAATAATAAATTATGGGGGAAATAGGATAAGATGTGGCCCCTTACCTGGGGGGATCCCTCCTTATCTGTGGGTGTTGAGAGGATGATTTTGGAAGAAGGCGAGGGCCTCCTTTTATAGGAAAATTCATTCCTCTAAAAGATTGAACAATTTTGGACTATTAAATGTTAGATTAATGTTTGTAAACCTTCATAAAAGTTATTCAATAATGTGGTTTCCATTCAACCTCCTAATTTCATGGCATTTAGCCATAGAATTAAAGAGTTATGGAATTTTCATTGAATAAGACTTTTTATGGACAAAATATCCAGGAAGTCATCTTCAAATTTATAAAAATCACTCGAAACCTTAATGACTTAAAAATCCCCCCAAATCTGTTTTAAAGTCAGTTATACGTGTCCTAGTTCTATCATAGGGTAATCACCAAAATATGAGGGTGGAGATGGATTTTTTCATCCGTTATAGTGGTGGGGTCCATTCTATTTGCCTAGAAAAATTTCCAATTTCAATGAATTTTTTGGACTAATAGAACTTTTAATCAACTCGATGTCCTTAATATAAAGTTTAATGATATAAAATCACGATTCTAAGAAAAATAATCATGAATTTTGGAATTATATTATTTAAAAAATGAAAAAAATACCTTTTTATTAAAAATCTATCTAAAATCTAAAATTCTGCACTTTTCTGAATTTTTCTCATAATCATTCTAAAATTAAAAATAACCATTATTTTAATAAAACATTGAAATACATGGGTTTTATCATTGAATAAAATTTAAAATTCCTCATTATTTGATCAAACAAATGCACATAAATTTGCTCTCCCAATTACCCCCTCACTTAAACCATGCTTGTCCTCAAGCATAAAATATCAACATAGAAATTAAAGGACCCCAATGTTACCAATATTCAAATTCTAATTCAATTATATCAAACAATTTTCAATGTGAATTAAAACTTTCACAAATTTGAAAAAATATCAATTTATTTCCCACTTTTCAGAGAAACAAATAATTCACATATTTTACTTTAACCATTTGAAAATTGATAGAACTTCTCCTTTCATTCATTCAAGCTCTTTGATCCATTATTACTAAACATGCCAAGTCATTATATACCTCAATTTTGATTATTTTCTCTCATTACTCATTATACAATTCAAGTAGGTTTATGCTCATATCATGAGAACAGGCTCCTTATCCATAGGCTTGTAAATAAACTACTTTCTCCACTTTGTAAAGAACAAATGCACATAAAATCACGAGGACTTGAAATTAAGGTTCTATATACTCTGAGGTTTATGGTTAGTAGGATTTGATGCTCTAAAAATTAAGGCTCAAGCATAAGGCTAATATATTAAGTACTATGAATAATATCAAAAGTAAAAATATAATGAAATTATCCCCTTCATAGAAGCAACACCCACTTCCCAAAACTCAATGAAAATGTTATGATCAAGTAAGCATAATGAATGATTTTTGCACCCTCTAGAATATTTTTTTTATTTTGTACATTATTTTTATTTTTCGAAAGTTATGATTATATCAGACCTCGCATAAATCACCTAACCATATACGCTCATAAGATCGCCAGTCCAGAAAATGGTGATTTTGGGTTTTCCCAAATCATAACCCTTTTTTTCTTTTTTTCTTTTTTTTCATTTTTTTAATTCATGAGGGGAAAAATAGAGTATAATGAGTGATTCCACAACCTTTTACAATTACCAAAATAAAACCCCTACACTTATTCCTTACAATTTATATCATCTCGTCCACCATGATTCTCATTATCTACACACTTCAACTTTAAAATATCATGAAAATATTCAGAGGAGGGTAGGAATGGATAAAAATGGCTTGAAACATGACTCAGTCCTATAAAGGTCATTCATGGTCTCTATGTGCTAAAAGAAGGATTGATGTAAATGTAGTCTTTTAAGGAAAATTATCTTTTCAAAGGATGCCTCTATCATTTTAAATGTGTTTTTGCACAGTCATAGATTTGAAAATTTTTAATAAAAGTTATGGTTGGTTACATGTCCCAATAATACTCAAGAAATCTGCTCAAGAATAAATAGGTAATACTTGGTCTAGAAATCTTCTCAGGAATGGGAAATATAACATTTGAAAATCACTCATGTCATGACTAATAAATCAATTCAAATGAACATCAAAAATTCAAATCATGAAGGTTGGTAGGGATATTTCATATAATTGAATCAATTAATTCCTTCAAATCATGAGTCATTACTTCAATATCCATGATTCATTTTAAAAGTTAAATTATTAATTTCAATAATTTAATCATATCAACATTGAAATCTACAACATGGCATCACAGAATTCCTAAGAAACAGATGTCTCCTAAATAAGTCGAGTAAAACATGAATTCAAGTTTGGGCATCGAATTTTATCTTTAAAGCTTAAAACATGTTGTGGAAAAAAATTTGGAGAGTTTAAATTATAAAAAACTAAAATTGAACACCCTTTTTCCATGAAACTTGGTCCTTCCTGTTCACTGTCTGGGGATTCCTTCTACCGTTATTATCCTACAAAAGAAAATTTCTCAATTAATCACAATGATCATTTCATTTAAGCTCAAAATAAAAAGTGGGAGGTGGGCACATGATAAATTATTTCAAAGAAAATAAATTTACATCTGAATTCATAGAAAGAAAGTAAAGATAAATCTTGGTATTATCCCCTATGTTGGCCCTGAATTTTGACTACCTATAGAGGGAAGTACTGATTGTTATCCAAAGTCTGATGGAGGATGAGGCATCTTGGATTTGAACCACTATATGTAGTTTTACCCATCTTTTGCTTCATCCTTTTGGGTGAGTAATGATCTAGGGATAGAGTACACCATATCCCCACCACCTTAACAATGAGGTATATCTTGCATGGTGAGGTTAGGATGAAGTATGAATCATCCTACTTCTTGGTTTCTACTTGTGAAACCTCTTATTTCAATCCATTGGTTTCACGAGGCATGCTTCATCAAAAGAACAGTCAAAGGGAATGTTAGAGTGTAATTCTATTTGAATAATATTAAAACATGAAACATCAATATCGAATTCTTCCCCATCAAAGTAAGCAGATTTTTTCATGGTTTCCTTAGGGAAATCCACTAGTATAACTTCATGAACTTCCTTAAATAAATATTCAACATATCTAGGAGATCTACATGTTCCTCATCATGTACGCATATAAGTTCTTCTTCATCCTATAAGTCATAGCTGAGATTTTCTGATTCTGTATAATCAAAACAACAAGGAGTGATGTAGAATTCAGATTCAATAAAATTAGAAGGGATGGAGTCAATGAATGGTTCAACTCTCTAAGTTGGTTCAGCTTCAATCTTTGCCTCAATGGTAAGTGCCTCTTGGTGTAGACTCTCTGAGGATGGAGGTAGGTACTCGGGCTCTACCATCTTGACTTCAAATTCCACCACTTGGGTGGTCTCTTCCTTTTGTGGTGTTGAATCTTATTATTTGTATTGTATGGGGAGGTTCATTAGTTCTCAAATTTAATCAATAATTAATAAAAACCTTTTTATCTCCCACTAGTATCTCAGAAGTTACGTCTTCGTCCCTTTCCTCCTTAGGTTCCTCAATTTCATATATAAGTGGTGAAATTTCTTACACCACTTTCTCAGGTTCCATCTCCAGCTTAGGGATGGGCTGCTACATTAATGTACGAACATAATCAAAATCTCTATCAGCCTTTCTGGTAAGTTGTTCAATGATTTTTCTATGTTCATGCACCTCACCTGTTATAAAATATGCATCTTCTTCTTGTTATTGTTGCTTCACATGTGAGTAATTTTTCCATGCATAATATTCTGATTTTGTATACATCTTGAAATTATTTTTTATTTTTCTAAATGAAATGAAATAAAAATAATATGTGAAAATAGAAATAGAAAATGAACAAATGATTGGATCCTCGATAACAGATTCAGTTTTGACACATGCCTGTCGTGGGGTGTGGAAAAAATAATTATATTTTTCCTAGTGCTACACAGTGGCAGACCATGGTCTTCTCTCTTGAGGATCTATCTCAATGTAGTTCACTTTCATTATCTAATTCACCTCTTCCATCTCTTTTTTGTGGTTTTGTTTATTAAATGATAGTGATTAAAATATTTTTGGGATTTTTATTATTATAAATAAGGACATGTGAAGCAAGAATTATAAATTTATACTAAGATGAAAGTCTTGAGAGAATGAATCACTACAGGAATTTTACACTTTACCAACTGTTGTAAACCATTGGTAAAGGCCTGGAAACCATTGGTATATAGTATATCAACGGTTCCCTCAACCGTGACCATATAAGGTGTGAAATAGGCCGATACCAACGGTTCTATGAAAATTGTTGGTATAGGTGTCAAAATAGAAGGTATACCAACGGTTTGCTACAAACTATTGGTATATGTGTGTTAAAGTATATCATATACCAATGTTTGGAAACCATTGGTATATGTGTGTTACACTTATACAAACTGTTATAAACTATTGGTATAGAGGGGATATGGAAAGCCATAAAGCTATACCAACAGTTTTGTTATAACCATTGGTATGAACCTATACCAATGGTTATAACAAACCATTGGTATAGTTATATTATAGTATCTATACCAATGGTTTTGAAACCGTTGGTATACAATTTCTCATCTCCATAGAAGCAGGCCCCTCTCCCCTCTCCAGACCTACAACAACACAGCCATCCCTCTCCAGACCTGCAACAACACCAATAAAAAAAATCCCCATCCAAAGTATTCAAAATTTAGAATTCATTCCAGAATTTAGAAATTTAGAAATTTAGAAATTCAAATGAAATAACACCCATAAGAGAAAAAGATTGAATGTTATAGGAAATCAAATAACAACTGTAAGAGTATTCCAAATTTATAATTCATTCCTCACTCAAACCACAACACCAACACACATAAGTGTATTAAAAATTTAAAATTCATTCCTCACTCAAACAACCACACCAATACACAAAAGAGAAAATCCCTACATGTTATAGGAAGAACATGGGATGTTTAGTCATGGTCTTGGGTTAAGTATCTTAAAACCTACAGAAAAACGTGGGTAGAGTGGCAAGGATCATGACACCCATAAGATAGACAATGGTAGTGGTCATGTTCTTAGACCTGGGATGAGTTATAGGAAGCACATGGGATGTTTATATTTCTCTAATGATTATGTATCCATGTATAAATGGTTCCTGATGTGTTAGTGGGAAACATTGGTCAACCTCAAAATATGAGATGGGGTACCAGAATAGCCTACATGTTTTTCATAGACTTTTCAATTAGAATAAGGGGGTATATGGATAATTGTAATTTTCTCTCCTGGGTTTGATGTGATATGAATCCCCATCTTGGGTAGTGTTTATGAATATTCAATTAAGTCATTGGTATTGGGTTCCCAAAGGGACTTTGGTTTGGTCCTAGAACCCATAGCATGAGGATGGGATTGAGGTAATCCATGGGGCTATGGTGTCACCACATGTATTCCTCACCATTGGTGTATTTTTATTAGACTTTAAAACTAATTTTTCATAAATCTATGTGTATCCTTGTTGACCAATTTTTTTTATATGGTATGATTGAGTATTAATAGGTTTCATATGAAATTATTGTATGATATTTATTTGTTGTATGTTATTGTATAGAATGAACGACCCGTGATTGAGAATTAGAACATGAGTGTTGGTGCATGTTCATGATAGGATGTAGAGACTTATTCCTAATATAATTCATGTTTTTTATATATATTATGACCCATTGTGTTTCAATATATGCCTTGTGAATATTTTCTTCTAATAAAGTACGACCAATAGACCATATTTTATTTTTTATCCCTTAATTTCAAGAATATATTTGTAGCCTTGTGAATATTTTCTGTATGTCAGTTGTTGTTTTCACTTAAAATGTTGTCAATTTCAAACAAAAGTGACACACTTTGAATGATACATGTCACATCGTGCCTCAGATTGAGGTGGGGTTGACTCGTACATGTCACAAATGATTCATGGATCATTGGGTGGGGGGCTGTTCGGTGGGGGGGGAGGGGGCTGTTCAGTGGGTGGGGGCTGTCCAGGGGGGGGGGCTGTCCGAGAGGTGTGGGGGGCTCTCTAGGGGTGAGAGGGCTGTCGGGAGTGCATTTTTAGCCACCGCGGTTACACAACATCTCTGATTGATGTCTCGCCTAGTTGACCACTTCACAATTAACCAACTCATTGTTGTCGTCCGATTTCATGGTATTCTGAGGTCGTTCGGCCGGTTTCGACCACCCCACACACGTTTTTCAAGCGCGCCAAACACCTAAAAAACACATATTCTACCATGCCGTGCAAACCGCATGTCCGAATGATGTGTCGCCTTTTTTTTACATCTCACGAATAATTTTTAGGATGTTTTTGTGTGACTTCAAGTCATTCTGATGTCGTTCGATGTGTATTTGACCTTAAAACACTTGTTTTGGCCATTTATGGCATGCATAGTGCGTTTTCGGCCACCGTGGTCACACGACACATCCGATTGGAATTCCGTCTCAACGAAAATTTAAAAATTTACCCACCCTTTGTTTTCGTATGATTTCAAGGGATTCTGAGGTCGTTCAGCAGATTTTGACAACACCATGCACACTTTTCAAACGACTCAAACCCCTAAAAACACATATTCAGCTATGCCGCACAAACCATGCATCCAAATGACATGTTGTCTCCTCATACGCCTCAAAAATAATAATTAGGGTGTTTTCATTTGATTTTTAGTCATTAAGACGTCGTTCAATATGGATTTGACAGTTAAACGCATATTTTGGCCATTTACGACACGTGGAGTACGTTTTTGGACACCGCGGTCACACGATAACTCCAATTGATGGTTCGTCTGGCTCCCCACTTCACAATTCACCCACCCTTTGTTCTCGTCTGATTTCATGGAATTCCGAAGTTGTTCGGCTGATTGTTCCCACCCTATGCATGCTTTTCAAGCGCACCAACACCCAGAAACACATATTCTTCCGTACTGTGCAAACCGCGGGTCCGAATGATGTGCCATCTTTTCGTACACCTCAATAATTATTATTAGGGTGTTTTCATGTGGTTTCTAGTCATTCCGATATCGTTCAATATGTATTTGACCATAAAACACATGTTTTGGCCATTTATGACACGTAAAGTGTGTATTCGGCCACTACGATCCCATGACACCTCTGATTGATGTGTTTTCTGGCCGAACATTTTACAATTCACCCACACTTTAGTGTCATCCAATTTCATGGAATTATGAGGTCGTTCGGCCGGTTTTGACCACCCCGCGCATGATTTTCAAGCAACCAAACACCTAAAAACACATATTCAGTCGTGTCGTGCAAAACACGCATACAAATAAAGTTCCATCTCCTCATACAACACAGGAATAATAGTTAGGGTGTTTTCGTGTGATTTCAAGTCATTTCGATGTCGTTTAACATGCATTTGACCATTAAATGCATGTTTTGGCCATTTACGACATGTGGAGTGTGTTTTCAGCCACCGTGGTCACATGACATATGTGATTGACGTGACATGTGGCTGAACATTTCAAAATTCAACCACCCTTTGTTTTTGTCTGATTTCATGGCATTCTAAGGCCATTCGGCCAGTTTTGACTGCCCCACACACCCTTTTCAAGCGCGCCAAACACCTAAAAAACACATTTTCAGTCGTTCCGCACAAATCGCACATCCTAATGGTGTTACATCTCCGAATACACCTTAATAATAATAATTAGGGTGTTTTCTTATGATTTGAAGACATTCTGATGTCATTCGGCATGCATTTGACAGTTAAAGGCATGTTTTGGCCATTTACGAAACGCGGAGTGCGTTTCTGGCTGGCTCAGTCACACGACATCTTTGTTTAATGTGTCGTTTGGCCGACCATTTTTAAATTCACCCACCCTTTGTTTTCGTCCAATTTCAGGGCAGTTTGATGTCGTTCGTCCAATTTAGACCACCCCACGCACGCTTTTGAAGGGTGCCAAACACATAAAAAACACATATTCAGTAGTGCCACACAAACCGTGCATCTAAATGATGTTTTGTCTCCACGTACACCTCAAGAATAATAATTATGGTATTTTATTTTTATTTTATGTCATTTCGATGTCGTTCATCAGGCATTTGACTATTAAACACATGTTTTGGCCATTTACGACATGGGGAGTGTGCTTTCGGCTAGTGTGGTCACACGACACCTCTGATTGACATACTATCTGGCCGATCATTTTACAATTCACCCAACCATTTTTTTCATCTGATTTCATGGTATTTGGAGGTCGTTCGGCTTGTTTTGACAACCCCATGCACACATTTGAAGCGCACCAAACACTTAAAAACACCATATTTAGTTGTGTCGTGAAAACCGCGCGTCCGAAGGACATTACGTCTCCACTTACACCTCAAGAATAATAATTAGGGTGTTTTATTTTTATTTCAAGTCATTATGATGTCGTTCAACATGCATTTGACAGTTAAACACATATTTTGGCCATTTACGACATGCGGAGTGCATTTTAGACCACCGCGGTCACACGACACCTCCGATTGATGTTCCGTCTAGACAACCAATTCAAATTTCACCCAACCTTTGTTGTAGTCTAATTTCAGGGCATTCCAAGGTCGTTCGTCTTGTTTTGACCACCCAATGCATGCTTTTCAAGCACACCAAACACCTAAAAAACACATATTCATCTGTTCTGAGAAACCCGCTCATCTGAATGGTGTTTCGTCTCCTCGTACACCTCATGAATAATAATTAGGGTGTTTTTGTGTGATTTCAAGTCATTCATATGTCGTTAGGCATGCATTGGTCTGTTAAACACATGTTTCGGCCATTTACGACACGCATAGTGCGTTTTCAGCCAGAACAGTCACACGAAAACTCCGATTGATGTGTCGTCCAGCCGACCATTTTACAATTCACCCACCCTTTTTTGTCATCTGATTTCATCGCATTCTAAGGTCCTTCAGCTGGTTTTGACCACCCCACGCACACTTTTCAAACACGCCAAACACATTAAAAACACATATTCAGTCGTGCCGCACAAACCGCACATCCGAATGACGTTCCTTCTCCTCATACATCTCACTAAAAATAATTAGGGTGTTTTCGTGTGACTCCTAGTCATTATGATGTCTTTCAAAATTCATTTGACCATCAAACGCATGTTTTGGCCATTTACGACACGCGGAGTGCGTTTTCGGCCATCGTAGTCACACGACACCTCTGGTTTAGGCGCAGTTGACTTGTAACCATCAAAAATTACCAATGTATCGTTTTACTAAAGTATCAACACAATCCAAATGCATTTGATCTGTTTTCCATATGTTTGTTGTTGTTTTCACTTAAAATTCGGTCCATTTAAAATAAAAGTTAGACACTATGAGGGGTATCGGCCACACCATGCATAGGATTGATGCGAGGTTGACTCCTACACATCAAAAATATCCCATTGATCGTTGTGATAAAGTATCAATAGAATCCGAATATGTTTGGTCTATTTTCCATATGTTAGTTTTTGGTTTCACTTAAATTGATGTCCATTTCAAATAAAAGTGAGACACTTTGAGTAATACCAGCCACACCATGCCTCGTATTAAGGATGTATTGAATCGTACACGTCACAAATGACCCATGGATCGTTTTCCTAAAGTATCAACACAATCCAAATATGTTTGGTATGTTTTCCATATGCCAATTGTTTTTACTTAAAAGGGAGTCCATTTAAAACAAAAGAGAGACACTTTGAGTGATACCAGCCACATCGTGCCTCATATTGATATGGGGTTAACTTGTACATGTCACATATGACTCATGGATCATTGTCCTAAAGTATCAACACAATACGAATGCGTTTGTTCAGTTTTCCGTATGCCAGTTAGGCAAATCGTGCAACAACAGTGATAATATCTTATACTAAAACTATTGACATTGTGCATGATGTACATCCCCTAGTGAAATGTTTGGAAAAATAATGCACATTGCTTATAATATATATCCCTATATGGTTGGTAAATACCATGTGGGTTGGCCTTAATTTTTTTACTAACTGTGAGGCATAGTGTTTTTTTACGCCGACCAGGGTTCTGAGCTCCGGACAAGCCCAAGAAGCCCCATAAACTATTATAACATCATTAGGCTACCATTTTTTGTAAAAAATAAATTTTTATACATATTTCAAAAATATCAATACCAGACTGAAAAACCAGGTTAAAAAATAATGATTTATATCGAATTCAAAAATGTAATGGATCAACCTTCCCCTGATCACCATCACCACTGTCATCATCTGCCTCATCCTCACTGCCATCTTTGTCCTCTTAATCACTCTCGTCATCATCCCCATGCTCATCCTCGGTCCCATCCTCGCCCTCGGTCCAATCCTCACCCTCGTCCTCATCCTCATCCTCGCCCTTGTCCTCTTCAACATCCTCATCATCACCATGAACTTCATCATCTAGACTGCCACAAGAACTATCGCATGGTGCATAGGATAATGCACCCATTAGAGACATATATGTCTAACAATCCGCGCTAGCCTCTGGTGTAATTGATGAAGATAATGTTTTGATCAGTTTCATAAATTCTTTCTCCCTCATTTGAACCTGTTCTTCTAACTCCGTGACCCTTTTATTAGACTGTTTTGTATTCTCTTTGACCTATTCCAACTCGGTGGTACTATAATGGATAACAATAGAGGACCAATACCTCATCGGTACATTATTTTTACCAGGCCAATAGCGTAATCGATAGGAGTGCTCATCTCCCAAAACCTGATATAAATGATCTCCTGGAAAAAAATTGTCAGGCACTTGGGAATCAAGGGCCTCTAAATCATCCTGTTAAAAATATTAATAGATTATTAAATTTCAAAACAGTTATTAAACTTTTAAAAAATAAAATTAAAACTTAAAATATTTTCTTGTGTTGGTTCATTAACCGCATTTCCTTATTTTTTCCTTCTACTCAAGAAAAACAAAATCCCTCGAGGGAGAGGTCCTTCAATATTCAATTTTTTTCTTCGGTAATGACATTGAAAGTATATAAAGTGCAAGTATAATCATATATTCAATATTAAAAAATTCACATAATTGAAGTAGGAAAAAATAAAAAGGTAAAGTATTAAAGAAAAATTATTAACAACAATATCGTACCAGCTGCCTCTCTTGATCTGACGTAGTAGTGAACCCCAAAGTGTGGAGGTATTGCTTTGAATCAATGTTTTTTTTGTTTTCTTTTCAGAAGATTCCTAAAATAATGTTTAATAATAAATAAGATAAGATTAAGGAAAAATATAAAAACTGCCATTTAAATACTGGAAATGAGATTAATACCTTATATTTGGCAGTCGCCCAATGGGTAATCATTTGGTGATATTTCTCTATCAAGAAGTAAACAATGATAGGTACTGTCTCCAACTCTGTGCCCACTCTATCACACCATCCAATATACAGCTCATGCTTATAATCTCTCCAAATCTCTCCTAGCTCCTTTAAACGTTCCGGTCACACACCTTCAGCATCAGGGAAGTTAAACCGAAGATGACACCCAATAGATTAATTGATATAAATATAAAGAAATAATACATTAAATCCAATAGATTTTTTACCCATATTTGTACCCACGCATTATCCTAGACTTCGTGTGGGATATGTCTGCAAGAGAGAGGGCTGACTGGAATGATGTCATAGTATTTGGCTAGTTTATCCAAAAATCCCTGACATTCCTGCCCAGATTTATCAATCATTTGTCATTCATCATTGTATTCAACCATCATCTGTGTCTTGCAGTTCCATACCGCACGCAGGTGAGTACACCCCCTCCCCTTCCTCTTATCAGTAGATGAATCTATTTATAAAGGAAAAAAATATTTGTACATGTTATAATAAAAAAAATTTGGTATAAAAACTTGTTAGAGTTCTATAAATATACCTGTGGTAGTCATATAAATGGGTGTCACTAGATGTGCAGAACCTGAAGGAATATCCTATATAGGTGGAGTGTCCCTCAGTGTACGCTCCTCAACAACATACTATATGAGAGTAGGAGTCGAAGAAGGTAGAATATAATAGCTCGAAGATAATGAACCAGAAGCAAAAGATGATGGAACAGAGGTCAGACCAACTAGCACTGTAAACATAGAAGGCTTAAATACCCCGTGTGTCCTTAAAAACACACCAACATCAAAATGGGGAGTAGAAGATACGTCTGTGGTAGGGGCATAGTTCAATTGGGTACTACCAGTGGATCATCTAACTCTGGCACCATAATCACTCATACCACTGGCCTCAGTACCAGGATCACCGGATGATCGTCTAACACTGTCACCCCCCCTCTTACCACTAGCCTTTGTACTGGGAGCAATATTGGGCTCCTCGTCGGATATCTCTCATCTAGGGGGGTTTATCCTGAAAAAAAGTTTAAAAAATAAGTAAACACATGATATTATATGTTATTGAAATGTATATATTTGAAATAAAATAATCAAAACATGGATTAGTAGAGGAACACCCATCTATGTCATGTGGTGATTATTTTATGTCATCCTTTTCCACCGCATCTCTTTAATGGGTGTCATTTCCTGCAGTGAAAACAAATATGGAAGTAATTAGGAAAAAATAACTGATGTGTAACCCAAAAAACATAATATAGAAAATCCATTCTAATATAAAAAAACATAAAGAAATAGAAGATTTATGGTGGATTGAAGGTAAGTAATAGGATACACACTCTGAATGATGTACGTGTGTTCATTGAATCATGTCCCAATTGATTTTGGAGAGGGGCCTTCAATAGTTATAGGTATGGATTTGATTAGAGACAACTATAAAAAGGATATCCAGGAATTGTGACGTCCCAAAACAGGATGCCACTCATTAGTGACCCAAACCCAAATGGCCACATGTCCTCAAGCACATCTACCAAAATTCCAAATGTTATTGACTAATAGTGAGATCCTTTGATGTGTCTTGAGGAGACTATTCCCTCATTCCCTAAGTTGCACAATTTTAATATTATCAGTTAAAAAGTGGAAGAAAGATAACAATGAGAAAATATTGTAAATGGATGAATATAACCAAATCAATAATACCAACTAATAACAGAATCATAAAGCGAATGATGGTATTGTATGTCATGTATTAAGAAAAAAAACATTGTTTCAACTATTAGGAAGTAGTACTGTAAAAGAGGCACAATAAATTCTAAAATTCGACCTAGCATCATGAGCTACAACCTAATCATCTAGTTCATCAGTGGAAAGAGTGCACGTCATGTCAATAACTCGAAATCCACAATCATCAATAAGGGTGAATTGCCTCATCATTGAATCAAACCATTGGTAAAAGAGGACTTCAAGGCCCCATTATAGGCATCCCAAATAAAGGAACATGGCTTAGGCTCCATTATGTGTTACATGCATCCCAAATCATTCACTCATGTTCAATAAATCATTCTTGGCACCTCTACAGTTATACCTTTCATTACCCAATTAGTTCCTCAAGTCAAGTGCACCCCATGGGTGGATAAATTTTAGGATTATACACTAATAGGTTGTTCATGGCTTGTAAAATGGATTAATTTCATAAATTATAGACAAAAACATTTATTTTTAAATTTGAGATTAATAATAATGTATGTCAATGATAACAATATTATTGAATTAAACTTGTGACTTGTCTATTATTGTTATGGATGTTACCACATTCCATCATGGCCAGTGAAAAGAACCCCACCATCATAAAAGTGAGTATTGACCAAGAAAGAGACATAATATACAACGTACAGTGAGAACCATATATAATTGACCCTAAAGTTATATTATTACATTCAACATAGCAAGCCAATTATCACTCATGACTAACCATGCCTCTATAAACAACCTGGAGCGTATGAGTTTTCTCTTTGATCATAACAACATCATCACACATTATTACCATGATGTTAATCATTTGGAATATGGATGATATTAACACAAAATTCCCAGAAATACCAATCCTTCAAAGAACTGATAATTTATGGATGATATTAACAAAAAATTTATTTTCAATCAAATTTGAATCACTGTCAATTCCCAACACACACACCCAAATCAAACATAAAATAAAATTCATACACACCCAAATAAAAATAGAAAAACAAAACAGTAGATGTAGAACATTAAAATGAAAGTATCACTTACAAATTAGAAGTGTAGTACTAAGAAATTTTGAAAATGGATCTGAATGAAGAATTTACGCAGCAGGTTAAACAGAATCCCGGTTCTCCACTTCACCCAAATGAAAACATAAAACCAAAATAGTAGATACAGTATCACTTACATAATACAAGTGAAGAATTGATAAATCTTAATGATTGAAGGATTTTGGTCATAGGGGAAGTAAAATCCTAATTCTCCCTTCTGTTTAGGGCTGCAATCGCGTGTAATGGGGGAGTTCGAGCTTCTGAGAATTTGGGGAAAAACATTCCCAACGGTTTTTAAAAACCGTTGGTAAAGGATGATTTAAATATCTCTATAACAATGATTTAATAAAACTGTTGTTATAGTGATTAAATTTCCCAATGGTTTTGAAAAAATGATTGGGAAAAGATGATTTAATCACCTTTTACCAATGGTTTCCTTAAACCGTTGGTAAAAGTACTCTACGGGTGTTGGGTAAACCTCCCAATCTATAAGTGAATTAATATGAAAGAATTTGGTTTTGGGGGTTGGTTAAAAGTTCAATCTTTATTATCCTTTATATGATTTATTTTAGTTTGATAATACAAACATTAAATCTCATGTTTTAACTACTATTATTTATTTATAAATTGTTTAATATCATTGAATGTTTTAGAACTCTCATTTCCACCTCCTCTTTTAATCCAAGTTGGTGACACACCTTTGGCTAGAATGTGTCATCTTCCAAGACCTGATTCAATCTAAGTTCTTTCATCCATTGATTAGATCAACTCCAACGTGTGAAGAACTAAAAAATAGAGACAAGGAAAAAGGATTAAATAAAATAATACGGATAGGCTGAGTTTCATGTCATCAGAGGCAGTCACAACATCGAGGACATTCTCGTTACCCATTCATGGTACTCAAATCAATATAAAAACATAAAATTAATTAATAAATAAAATTCATGATCACCTTTAGCTCCCCCCAGACCATGTCTCAGGGGAAACCTCTTATTTCGGAGAGTAATATATTACTTGGTGGTGTTGGTGGAAGAGAAGAGAGAGAGAGGTAAATAAATGAAGAAAAGTGGATGGAGAAACATAAAGACATGGATTAAAAAAAATTAAATTTGAATTACAATTAAAAACAAATAAAAACAAAAAAAATTAAAATTAAAATAAAAAATAAGGGGCGAAAAGAGGAGAAGTATTGGGTTGTACCTTGATGGGATCCTTCCTTAGTTTTGGGTGTTGAGCTGATGATTTGGGAAGGAGTCGAGGGCCTCCTTTTATAGGCATAATTTTGTCCTATGAAATTTTGCGTGTTGTTGGCCCATTAAATGGCCGATTAACAAGTTGACCCCTTTATAAATTTTTTTCATAAATAGGTTTTCCATTCACCCTCTATCTTTTATCTAATTTATCCTTAGTATGAAAGAGTTATGGAATTTTCATTGAATAAGTATTTTTATGGCCGACATTTCCAAGAAGATTCCTTCAAATGTATAACGATCAATGGAAACCTTAATGAATTAAAAACTCTACCAAATTTGTTTTAGAGTCTTTAAGATGTGTACTAGTGCTATCCCTAGTGTAATAACCTAAATGGGAGGTGAGGAGACTGATTTGTGCATCTGTTATGGTGGTGGGCTCCATGCTGTCTGCCCGAAAATGTTTCCAACTTCAATGATTTTTTTGGACTAATAGATATTCGAATCAACTCTAGGACCTAAAGAGAAATTTGAATGAAATAAAATCAGGATTCTAAAAAAATCACGAATTTTAGAATTAGATTTTTTACAAAATGACAATACTACCCTTATGGTAAAAATCTTTCAAAAATCCAAAATTATGCACTTTTATCAATTTTTTCTCATAATAATTCTAAAATTAAAATTACCCATTATTTTAATAAAACATTGAAATACATGGGTTTTATCATTGAAAAACATTAACAATCCTCATTATTTGATCAAAAATATACACATAAATTTGCTCTGTCAAATACCCCCACACTTAAACTGTGCTTGTCCCCAAGTATAAAATCTCAAAATGGAAATCAAAGGACACCAGTAATACCAATATTTAAATTCCAATGTAATAAAATCAAAAAACATCTATATGAAATAAAACATTCAAAAATATGCATAAAATATCAATTTAATTTCCCATTTTTCAAAGAATTAAAGAATTCACATATTTTACTTTTACCCTATGAAAATTGATGGAACATATCATTTCATTCATTTAAGATCCTTGATTAATTATTATTAAACATGACATGTCATGATTTACATCACTTTTTAATCTTTTCTGTCATCACTCATGATACAATTCAGGTAGAGTTATTCTCATATCACGAGAGCATTCTCTTTAGCCATAGGCTTATAAATGAACTAATTTATCTACTTTGTGAAGAAAAAACACAAAAAAAATCATGAGGACATTCAATTATGGTTCTATTTACTCTGAGGTATAAGGTTGGTAGGATTTGATGCTTTAAAAATTAAGGCTCAAGCAGGAGGCTAATATCTTAAGTACTATGCATGATATAAAATGTAAAAATATAATGAAATTATCCCCTTCAATATAGAAACAACTAATTACCAAAACTCAAATAAGAGGTTATGATCAAGTAATCGAAATGAATGATTTGTGCACCCTTTTGATTTTGTTTATTTTTTACCCTTTATTCTTTTTTTGAAAGTTATGATTATATCAAATATAACATCCATCATCTAACCACATACGATCATAAGATCATCGGTCTAGAAAATGGTATTTTTGGTTTTCCCAATTCATTACCCATTTTTTTCTATTTTTGGTGGTTCTTTTTGTCATTATTGTTATTTTTTTAGTTCAAGAGGGGAAAAATAGTGTATAATGAATGATTCCACAACCTTTTCCAATTACCACAAATAATACCTCCACAGTTCTTCCTTACAATGTATATTTTCCCGTCCACCATGATTCCCTTTATCCCCACACTTCAACTTTGAAATATCATGCAAATACTAAATGGAGGGTAGAAATGGAAAAAAATGGCTTGAAACATGGATCATTCCTATAAAGGTCAATCATGGACTCTATGGGATAAAAGAAGGATTGATGTAAAAGAGGTATTTTAAGGAAAATTGGCTTTTCAAAATATTCAAAAATAATTTTAAATGTGTTTTTGCATATTCATAGCTTTGATAATTTTCAATACAAGTTGTTGTCGATAACATGTCCCAGGATCATCTAAGAAATATGCTCAAGAATAAATAGGAGGTACATGGTCTATAAATCTTCTTGGTAATGGAAAATATAACATTGGACAATCACTCATGTAATGACTACTAAATCAATTCACATGAACTTCAGAAATTCAATGCATGAAGGATGATAGAGAAATTTTATTTACATGAATCAATTAATTCCTTCAAATCATGAGTCATTACTTCAATATCCATTATTAATTTTAAAATTTCAATTATTCATTTCAATATTTTAATCATATCAACATTGAAATCTAAATCATGTAATCACATGATTCCTAAGAAACTCATGTCTCTTTGATATATCGAGTAAAACATGAATTCCAGTGTGGGTATGCAATTTTATTTTTAAAGATAAAAACATCTTATATAAAACAATTTGAGAGTTTAAAAGATAAAACACTAAAATTGAACACCCTTGTTTCATGAAAATTTTTCCTTCCCCTTTACTGTTTGGGGATTCCTTCTACCTTCAATATCCTAAAAAGAAAATTACTCAATTAATCACAATGATAATTTTGTTTAATCTCAAAATAAAAGGGGGAGGGGACCACATGCTAAATTATTTAAATGAAAATAAATTGAAATATAAATTCCTAGAAACCGAGTAAAGATAAATCTTGGTATTATCCCCAAAGTGGGCCCTAAATTTTGATTGCCTCTAGAGGGCAGTACCTGTTGTTATCAAAATTTTGATGAAGCATAAAGCATCTTTGATTTGGATGACCACATGTTTCTTTTCCCAGCTTCTTCGTCATCCTTCTGGGATAGAGTACACCATATCCCCCCTTTACAATGAGTTATAGCCTGCATGTTATGGGTAGGATGATATATGAATCATCCACCTTCTTTATTGATACTTGTGCAACCTCTTCATCTCTTTCCATTTGTTACTTGAGGTATGCTTCATCAAAATAATAGTCAATGGGAATGTCAGAGTGTAATTCAATTTGAATAATATTAAACATGTGTTATCAAGATCAAATTCTTCACCATCAAAACATATTTTGTCATGGTTTCCATAGGGAAATACAATATCATATCTTCATGAACTTCCTTCAATAAATATTCAAAGTGTCTAGGGAGCCCCATATGTTCCACAACATGTGAACATAGAGGTTGTTTTTCCTCCTCCAAGGTAGAGTTGAGGTTGTCTAATTCTGTTTAATCAAAACCACATGGAATGATATAGAATTAATATTCAACAAAATTAGAAGGGATAGAGTCATTTAATGGTTCAAATCCCTTAGTCGGTTCAACTTCAATCTCTACCTTAGGGGTAAGTGCCTCTTGGAGTATTCTATCTGTGGATGGAGGTTGGTAGTCAGGCTCCTCCATATTGACATCAAATTCCACCACTTGGGTGGTTTATTCCTTTAGTGGTGCTGAATCTTATTCTTTTTATTCTATGGGGAAATTGGGTAGTTCCTCATATTTAATCATGAATTCATCCAAACTTTGTTGATTTCCCAGTTGTAGCTCAACAGATACATCTTCCTCCCTTGCTTCCTGAGGTTCTTCAATTTCAAATATGAGTGGTGAAATTTATTCCACCACTTTCTAATGTTCTTCTTCTGGAATAAGGTTGGGTTTCTCTATTAATTCATAAACATAATCAAAATCTCTATTAGCCTTTCTGGTTTGTTGTTCAATGCTTTTTCTATGTTCATGCATCTGACCTCTTCTAAAATATTCATCTTTTTCTTGTTTTTGTTGCTGCACCTGTGAGTAATTTTTCCATGCATAATATTCTAAAATTTAATACATCGTGGAAGTATTTTTTATGTTTTTTCTTAAAAAATTATATATAAATAATATGTGAAAATAGAAAAATTAAATGAACTAATTATTGGATCCCCGGAAATAGTGTCAATTTTGACGCACGTCTGTTGTGGTGTGTAGACAAAAATAATTATATTTTTCCTAGTGCAGAATAGTGGCTAACTAGGGTCATATCCCTTGAAGATCCTTCTCAATGTAGTACACTTAATTTATTTAATTCACATATTCTATCTCTTTTTGGGGTTTTTATTAGATGAATGTGATTAATATATTTTTCGGTTTTTTTATTATTTAAAATAATGACATGTGAAGCAACAATTTTAAATTTATACAATGATTCAAATCTAAATAGAATGAATTAATAAGAAAGAACATGGTTTTGGGGGTTGGTTAAATATTAAATAATTATTCTCCTTTATATGTCTTATTTCAGTTTGATAATCCAAACACGAAATATCATGATTGAACTACTATTATTTATTTATAAATTGTGGAATATCATTGAATGTTTGAATACTCTCAATTCCACCTCCTCCATTAATCCAAGTTGGTGACATGCCTTTGTCTAGAATGTGTCATCTTCCAAGACCTGGTTCAATTGAAGCCATTTCATCCATTGATTATCTCAACTCCCATGTGTGAAGAACTAACCAATTGAGATAGGGAATAATTATTAAATAAAATAATATGGATAGGTTGAGTTGCATGTTATCAGTGGTAGTCACAACATTAGGGACGTTCGACTTACCCGTGCATGCTACTAAAATATATCTACAAACGTAAAAGTAGACATTAAAAAAATTCATGATCACCTTCACCACCCCTTTGGACAATTCATGGGGTTATCCACTCATTTCAATGAGTAATAGATTTCTTGGTGGAGTGGGTGGATGAGAAGAGAGAGATAGGGAAAGAAATGAAGAAAAGTGGATGGAGAAACACAAAGACATGGATTGATAAAAATAAAATTTGAATTACAATTGATAAATAATACCACACTAAAATTAAAATAAAATAAAATGAAGAAATTTGGTGGGAATAGAGGTGTAGCATCGTCCCATGCCTCGTTGGGAACCCTCCTTGGCGTTTGGTGTCGAGCTAATGATTTGGGAAGGAGGCGAGAGCTTCCTTTTATAGGAAGAATTCTATCCCCTAAAAGTTTGCGCATTTATGGCACAATAAATGGTCAATTAACACATGAAATCCTTCATAAAAGTTGTTCTTAAATGTGTTTTCCGTTCAACCTAGACATTTCAGCTCATTTAGACATCGTTTTAAGGAGGTATGGTTTTTTCATTGAATAAGACTTTTTATGGCAGAAATTTACAGGAAGCTTCCTTCAAATGTATAATGATCAATGGAAACCATAATGACTTCAAAACTCTTCAAAAATTGTTTTAGAGTCATTCCTATGTGTCCTAATGATATCCCAGGTAGAATAACCTAAATTATAGATGAGGAGACCGATTTGTGCATCAGTTACATTAGTGACGTCCACGCTGTCCGCCCAGAAACGTTTCCAAATTCAATGAATTTTTTGGACTAATTGATATTCGAATCAGCTCTAGGCCATAAAGATAAAGTTGAAGAAAATAAAATTATTATTATAAAAACAATTAATCGGTAATTTTTGACTTATATTTTTTATTAAATGACAAAAATACCCTTGTGGTAAAAATCTGTCAAAAATCCAAAATTATGCAATTTTCTCAATTTTACTCATAATCATTCTATAATTCAAATTACCCATTATTTTAATAAAAAATTGAAATAATGGGTTTTATCATTAAAAAAAATAAAAAATATTCATTATTTGATAAATAATATGCACATAAAGTTTCTTTGTCAGAGATGTCTTGCCTCCTTGTCTTGTGTTATCATAATATGTCATGCCTAAATTGATTAAATTCATAAATGGAATTTATTAAATGGGTGGGTATAAATGTTAGTTTTTTTTAGTTTCTTAAATGGATTTTTGGTAATTATGATTAATGGGTGGGTATATCCATGTGATATGTTAAATGGAAATTAGTGATAAGTGGGTGGGTATAACCATGGGACATGATTAAATGGAAGTGGAGTACATGAGTGGATATACTCATGATATGTAATGGTTTAAATGAGTAGGTATACTCATTGAATGGTTTTGAATTTAATTGTTTATATGAGTGGATAGACTCATATGGTTAGAAATTGTAAAATTAATGGAATTTTTGATGATTTATATAGATTCCAAGGACGAATCTCCCTGGATTTGGAACGCAGTAGTGGAAACCTTGGTTGAGTATTCACTTTGGGTCTTGATTCTGTGGGATGTCTCGGGCTTTGTTTTCAATTAGATCCAGCTCTATTGGGCTCACGTAGGACATGCTGGTATACATGATCCCAGCACTCCAACCAGTGCCTATACTGATTTTCTATCGAGATGATACTAGGACTTGATGATGATGCCATGGTCTTCAATAGATTGGATTCGGACCTTCATGGTCTACACTTCATTATACGGCACGATCGTGGGATATATGATTGTGGTTGTACGACAAGGTCATGGGTTTTTTATATGGTTTTCATTATAGAGTAAGTATATGTGGACATGATATGGATTGTTTTAGGACACGGCTGTGTTGTTTGTTTATATTTCCTATAGGTTCCTTGTTAGGAGCTGCTACTTGTTGTAGGGAGCCACAAAAGGCTGTTTGGTATAACTAGTTTGCGTTGGTTATATGCCTTGGGATTTCACACATACATTACTACTTACTTGTACTTGTTTCGCATATTTCATAGTGCATATTAGATTTGTATAGATCCTTGGGTGGAAACCTTCTGGGATGTTTATCTCACACCATGTTTGGGCCTCCTTGGGGACCCAAACAAATTATATAGTTTCATATGATAGTAGGGGACAGTGCCCTAACACTAGTTATTGATAATTTCTTTAGAGCATGGGAGCATGAGACCCAGGTGAGGTTTGCGATGCTACTGTGACAGTTTTTGATCATTTTGGATTTGGGATACTTGTATTGTACTTTATTTCCATCTATATTTTTTGGTTGTTTTCTAGATACATTTATCATCTGCATCATGGTATATGAGACACTTATGGATTGCTATATATACCTCTCTTGCTTATCCATTATACCTATTTTCCGCTTATTTTATTTACTTCTGCTATAGAATTTGATTGACTTCCACTATGATATACTCTAGTAATGAGGGAATAGTCACCCCGATAACTCAACTAGGCCCTCAACACTAGTCCAAAGCATCTGGCATTTGAGGAGTGCACTTGAGGCCATGTATCCAACCTAGCTTGGGGAACTATTTAGTGGCATCCAAGTTTAGGATGTTACAAATTGGTATCTGAGACAACTTTTTTTCTGGTTTGATTTACTGTTTAGAGACAATAGGTAGGGATATGAAGGAAATTGGAATTTGTTAATGCTCTATGCTTGAGCGTAGCTAACCCGTGTACATTAAAAATACAATTTACCCTAAATGAAATTTTTATTTTCTAGTATTGACTATTACAGTTGATTTTATTTCACCATTAGGAAACACACATTATTTATGTTGATACTATTGATGCAATTATGGGTTCTAGTTTTTTTGTAACTCGATGAGATGATGGTATTCCATCTCATGCATCATATAGTCGCTTGTTAGAAATCACATATCATGTATTATGTCATGCCATTTAAGATGAATTATATGACGCATGCTATTGTGATAGGTTCTCTCATAGTTGTTCCTGATTTTGTGATAGAATTTGTGCAGAGGATAGAGAAGTGACATCATCTTTCAATTCATAAGGTGTATGGGCCCTTATGAAATAGAAAATGATGTACCTTTTAAATTAAAATTTTAAAGTGAATTTGATGTGTATGGATTATATGGGCATCAAATTTTGTTTAATGAGGTTTTATGGGACCTCAAGGATCCAAACTTGGTGGACCATTGGTTAAATCATGTCAAATAATGTCAGTTAAATGAAAATAAATGGAAAATAGAGACTTGACCTACACCCAGATTTTGAGTGGGTGAGAGGTAGTGTTTCTAGTTGTGTTGTGGTTATTCTTTATACAGTCATGGATTTAGGATTAGGATGTGTGTTATGACTCGTTTTTAGGAGGGTTTTGACCTGTCCTACGCTTTTGAGATGCGAATTTGATATCATTACTTTCTGAGGTGAGTCTTTGGCATTGTAGAGGCATGTCACCAGGAAGAACTCCCACGGTATGTCAAGAGTGTGGCGATGAACATTCATCGATGGTGGTGGGCCATGAGATACTAGTGGATCATCTTTTAGTGTTTTTTCTGGTAAAATAGACTATTTTAGACAGAGGTGGTGAGGTATAGTTCCACAAGTGGTTATTTTTCTATATACAATCATTTCAAGGAGAACCGTAGCCTATCATGACTATGGTCGAGCTGACATGGGTGTTCTAGTAGCAACATCCTTTCACGTTTTTGGGGGATGATGGTCCACAATCTTCTGAGTTGTGGCTTGAAACCACACTAGCTATCTTCAAGAATAAGGAGACACCTCTTGTGGGGAGGGTCAAGATCACCCCTTATATGATACATGGTGTAGTAAAGTACTGGTGGGAGGTCTTGAACAAGGCTTAAAGGCTACGTGATATCGGTTGGACTGATTTCCAGACCTACTTCCTTGAATACTTTTACCTCAAGACATTATGGGAAGAGTGAGATAGTGAGTTTTTGCTTCTAGAGAAGGGCACCATGTTAGTTATAAAGTATTCAACATACTTTACAGAGTTGCATAGTTTTGAATTGATGTACCGTACTGACGAGTTGTCGAGAGCGAGATGCTTTCAGGAAGGCCTATGACATACTATCAAATCCTAGGTCAACGTGTTCAGGTTGACCTCTATCACTGAGATTGTGAATCAGGCACTGATTATAGAGTCGAACCTAAGGGAATTTGAGGTTATAGAGCAGGGAAATGTTTCTTCTCAACCTAGTGGTTCTACATCTTCAGTTAGGAAGAACCATTTTGAGGCTTCCCATGAGATGAGCATCAGTTAGTCTATGAGTGCTAGTAGCTCGATGGTTTGTCACTAGTGTGGAAGGAGAGGAATCATGAAGTTTCAGTGTGACTGTGACCCAGTCAAGTGTCAAGCTTATGGAGGGATGGGCAATATGAAATGGTTTTGCAGGACCTTTCCCCCAGTTGTGAGTGGTAGGTGGTTCGCTCTGATGTCAGGTTTAGGAGTAGGTTTCTAAGATCTATGTCAAGCAGGGAGCTAGAGCAATGAAGGTCGATCAGGCTATAGAAATAGTGGTTTTTGCTGAGGTATCCATACACTAATTACTCCTATACATAAAGGGGACCTACTCTGAGAAGTGAGGATGTTTCACAGGGTTTTGGTATAGTTCAACTATAATATGTACAACTTACCCCTTAGGAGGAAGGTTTTATATTGTCTACAGTGAGAGGAATGATCTTAGTAGCCTCTACTATTACATCTGCTCTTTTTGATATAGGTGTATCTCATAGTTTCATATCCGCACCTATGATGAAAATCCTTGGGCTTGTTGTGTGGTATTTTGAAAGAATTTTAAAGCTCTAAATAATATTGGGAATCAGAATGGATGATGTTCTCTAGTGGAGGGAGTACCCCCTTGAGGTTAGTGGGTGTCACTTTATTTGAGATATTTATGTCTTTCTGATGATAGGGTTTGACGTCATTATTTGGATGGACTGTGTAGTATATTATCGAACATACATTGTCTACTATGGCCTAAGGGTAACTTTAACATCACCAGAGGATGCAGTGGTTACTCACAAGGGTGAATGGGGTGTCGAGGGGAGTTGAGATGGACTAGATCATAATGAGTTGGGAAGAATGATAGCCTAGATTTCTATTTTGTATTTTGGATGATCAGGGAGTGAGTCAGGTAGACTTTCTCTAATGGTGGATTGTTTTAGGGACATGTTCCCATATGAATTTTCTAGTTTACATCTCGAGATATAGGTTGAGTTCTCCATTGAACCAGTTTTATATGATACACCAGCATCCATTTCTACTTACTAGGTTTTTATGATGGAGTTATAAGAAATAAATTGGAAGCTAGAGTATTTGGAGGAAAAGGGGTTTATACGACCTAATACTTCTCTGTGGGGTTTTCCAGTTCTTTTTAAAGAAATGTCGATATAACTCTTAGGCTATTTGGGTATTATCATAATTTGAATCAGCTAATGGTTAAAGACTGATATCCCTTTTCAGAAATAGAGGAATTTCTTGATAAGATTCTAGGATCCTGAGTATTCTTGAAAATTGAACTACTGTTAGGATATCACCAGGTACATATTTGACCCACAGACATACCTCGTACAACCTTTCATAGTATGTATGGTCTATATGTGTATATGGTTATTCCATTCAGTCTCACAAACACAATAGTAGTTTTCATGGTGCTGAAGAACCGAGTGTTCCATCCTTATTTGTGACACTTCAAGTATTCGGATTGGAGTAGTGTTTGTGTAGTGGGACAAAGTTTTGGCATATGAGCCTTAATTTCTAAGGCCACATGAGACGAATTACCCTATGCATGATCATGAGCCAGATACAGTTGTTCATGATTTTCATTATTGGAGGCATTATTTATTGGGAGATCATTTTTTGGTGTATACAGACTATAAAATCCTCAAGTATATATTTACTCAGTATTATTTGAATATTATGAAAAAATGGTGGGTGGAGTACCAACAGTATTTTTACTTCAAGCTTAAATACATGACTGGTAAAGGTAATGTAATGTTCGATGCACTGAGCACGTGGACTCAGATACAGATAGTGCAGTAGGCAAGTAGCGAGTGGAAACTTATGGAGTTATTATCTAAGATATATATGGAGGTGCAAAATAGTTAGGTATAGACATATCTAACATCCATAGTTGTGACCTATACCCTATAGGATAATGTAATGATGATGCAGTTATAGAATTAAGAGGGTCTAGTCCTATGGGAGAGTGTGGAAGGTGAGGACCCTCCTCCGAGTTGGACCATACGTGTTGATGAGATCTTACATATCCATGGATGTGTTTGGGTTCTAGTGGATATACGTGGGGATATGATGTGGGAGTTTCATGCTTCATCTTGGTCACTAAATCTTGTAGTCAGCAAGATGTATCATGACTTTCATCATCAATACTAATGTCCAAGTATAAAATGTGAGGTAGCTAGTTTTGTTATGAGGTGTTAGACCTGTCAACATGTGAAGGAGGAACATCAAAGACCAGCCATGATTTTATAGAAGTTACTTATTCCAAAGTGTAAATGAGATGATATCATAATGGATTTCATGACTGGTTTACTAAGGTTCCCTTGAGGTAAAGATGTTGCGTGGGTTGTTGTGGACAGGATCAAAAAGGTTGATCATTTATTTCCGATCAAGGATACCTTCGATGTTAATGTTCTTGAAAGGTTGTATATCCATGAGATAATACAACTTCATAGGTTCTCACACACTATCCTTTCAAATATGGATTCCCACATTACAAATCGTTTCTTATAAATGTTTGAGAGGGAACTGGGTACATAGGTGCTTCTAAGAACATTCCACCACCCTTAGACCGATGGCCAATCAGAGTGTATGATACAAGTGCTAGAGAACATGATGAGAGAATGTGTCCTAGATTTTTGGGGATCTTGGTAGAGACACATTCATATAGATGAGTTCTCTTATAATAACAATTATTAGGAAATGATACATATGTCTCCTTATGAGTCTTTTTATGGTAGGCTGTGCCAATCACCCTTATGATGGCTAGAGGAAGGTGAGGTAGCTTTACTGGGACCTTGTCTCATGCAAGAGAATTTTGAGTAGATCTAGTTGATTCAGATGGTTGATGGCTACTGCACAATATTGATAGAAATCTTATGTTGATCACCGTATATGACCTCTATAGATTGAGGTCAGGGGTGAGGTATTTTTATGTGTTTCCCTAAGGTTGGGACATAGAAGGATCATGATATGGGGTAAGCTTTCACCACTATTTGTTTGTCTATTTTTGACTCTTGAGAGAGTCAGATCAGTAGAATATTAGTTTTATTTACCTCAGAGGTACTGAGCCAGGCATGATGTCTTCCACGTATCACAACTATGCCATTATGATTCAGACCCATCTCATGCTTTTCATCTCAATGAGGTTGATCTACAATTTGATGCATCCTTCAAGGAGCATCTAATTCGTATTGTTGATAGGAGAATAAAGGTTATAAAAGGCTAGTTAGTTCCTTTAGTACAGGTTCCATGGAAGCAAGAACGTTCACAAGAAGATACTTAAGGGCCGGATGCCGACATACGTGCTCAGTGACATGAGTTTTTTCAAATGGATCTTGACTACACTTGATAGAGAAATTCAAGGAATAATTTATTTAAGGGGGGAAGATTGTATGATCCTAGGTTTTTATTGAGGTATGAATCTTTTACATTATTTTTTGGCTTAGATCCTCAGCTTGTCCATGGGCTGGTTGGGTTGTTTTTGGGAGATAATAGGCAAGAAGGTTGTATAACCGTTGCAGGCCAATTACACAATGTGTAATTGGATTACACACTGTGTAATCTGATTTCATAACATGTAATGTATTTTCTAGGACCTTTCACGTTGTTTAAGGATTTTACCCCCATTAAAGAAAAAATGAGCATTTCACACCATGTAAAGAAATCGTTTGTATTGTAATTTCCCAACTATGTTTTTTAAAAATAGAGGTAGGGACCTCAATTTTTTGGACATAAGCCTTTTTTCTCGCTTTTGAAGACTAAAAACATTCATATCTAGATTTTCAGATCTAGAGCCCATTTGGATTCCATTTCTTTCCCTATCATTTTTGTTGGAACCACAACGGTAAGATATTGATTCCTTTTTAGCCATTCTTGATTTTTTAGAACAATAGTTTCATTGTTTGTATTTAGGCTTTTATGGCCTAATTTTTTGTCCCTCTTACATTCTATAAATTTATTCCCAACCAGGATGAATTAGGACTTGATACTATATGATCACTCCACTAATGAGATAAGGTAGGTGGTCTATACTTTTCTTTCGGATTTTGATGCTTTATAGAACTATTGTCCTTTTTTCTTCTCACTGGACTTTTTATCGTGGGCTCAATTTTAATGTGTTAATCTGAAATAGATGAGGTAGGACATGTTTGGGACTCCCTTAGGTTATTTGAGATATGTTTGTGGTTGCTGACCCAACCCAATGACATCCATTGGGTGCACCATGCCTTTACATTGGGTTTTACCATTGATGAACTACCCATGGGGTTTGACATCGAGTTTTTCTAGTTTAAGGAAGCTCGGTTGTACTTAAATGAGGACGAATTACACACATAGGAGATATATTGCCTCATTACCTTGTGTTATTATAATATTCCATGCCTAACTTGATTAAATAATTAAATCTAACTTTTTAAATGAGTGGATATACTCGTTGGTTTTTTTTAGATTGCCTTAATAGTTTTGTTGGTAATTGTGATTAATGGGTGGGTATACCCATGTGATTTGTTAAATGGAAATTTGTTATAAGTGGGTGGTTATATTTATGTGACATGATTAAATTAAAGTGGAGTACATGAGTGGGTATACTCATGAGATGTAATGGTTTAAATGAGTGGGTGTACTCATTGATTTTTTTTGAATTTAATTGTTTATATGAGTGGGTATACTCAAATGGTTTGAAATTGTTAATGGCATGGAATGATTGATTATTTACATAGATTCCATGAATGGATCTCTATGGATCTGGTATGCAGTAGTAGACACCTTGGTTGATTATGCACCTTTGGTATTTATTCCATGAGATGCCTTAGGCTTTGCTACCCCTTGGATCCATCTTTCTTGGACTCACATAGGATATGTTGGTACACATTCTCCTAGGATTCCAATTAGTGCCTATGAAAAGTTTCCATCGAGATTCTCTTGAGACTCAAAGAGGATTCCTTTGTCTTCAACACCATATATCTGGCCCTTTGTGATCTAAAATTCATTATACGGCATGACTGTGGGATATATGATTGTGGCTGTACGACAAGGCCATGGGTTTTTTATATAGTTTTCTTTATATGGTAAGGACGTGTGGACATGATATTGATGGTTATATGGAAAGGCTATGTTGTTTGTTTATATTACTTGTAGATGCCTTGTTAGGAGCCAAAACTTGTTGCGGGGAGCCACAAGAGGCTGTTTAGTATTACATGTTTTTAGTATTTATTTTCCTTGGGATTTCACACATACATTACTACTTACTTTTTCTTGTTTATCATATTTCATAGTACTTCTTAGAACTGTAAAGATCATTAGTTGGAAACCTACTGGGATGTTTATCTCACATCCTATTTGGGCCTCCATGGGGACCCAAATAGATTATATAGGTACATGTGATAGTTGGGGAAATATCCCTAAAACTACATGTTGATCAGTGTTTTAGAGTATGGGATAATAGGACTATGATGAGTCTTGCAATGCTATGGGTCACTTTTCGGTCGTTTTGGATTTGAGATACTATTATTATATTATTTTTCTATGTACCTATTGTGGATATTTTCTAGATACATGTATCATATGCATCATGGTATATGAGACACTTCTGGCTTGTTACATATTCTTGTCTTACTTGTCTATTTTATCGATTGATTTCTTATTGTATATGCTTCAACTATTTAATGTGATTGACTTACATTGGGATAAATTATGGTAATGGGGGTATAGCCTCCCAAATGACTCATCTAGTCCCTAACTGCTAGTCATAATCCTCTGGCATTTGGGAAGATGTTCTTGAGGCCATGTAGCCAACCGGGTTTGGGGCATAGTTGAGTGACATCCGTGTTTGGGATGTTACATTTGTACAATGATTCAATTATTTCATTTCAAAATTCATTGATGTCATGTGAAGATATTATATTATTTGGTGCACATAAATACTATATCACATCTAGGTGTGAATAAAAATCCTTAATGTAAAAAATAAATTCCATTGTGTGATAATTCATGTAGTGAAATAAATTCCTTAAACTAATAAAAAATACTATGGGTGAGAAAATTCATAAAGTATGAAAAAAAAATTAGTGAAAGAAATCCAATTATTTGAGAGGTTAGAGAGATAGTATTTCTTGGTGACTTTTATAGCTTTTGAATCGATAATAACATTATATATGTCACTTTTAGGGTAAGATTAAGTCAAACTATGTTATCTAGAACAACAAAAAAGAGTGGTGTTAGTAAAAGTTTATTAGTGGCATTTCTAATAATCACTACTAAAAAACATTATTTAATATATTTTAAATATAGTGACAGTTTCAATGAAACTGCTTCTAATATTTTTTAAAAATAACAGACCCCACCCCCTCCACCTGATGCCCTAACCCCCTCACTCCCATGGTTGTGCCTCTCCCCGATGCTGGCGATTGCCCATCCCCCATGGCGGTGCCTCTCCTCGACGTTGAAAATCACCCCTCCCTCTCAGCCTCGCCCCTCACCAATACTGGTGACCACCCCCAATTCGATTATGACTCTCCCCGTGCTAGTGACTCCCTCCCTCCCCCTACCCACCACCAATCCCTCAGCCAAACCTCTCCCTGACGTTGATGACCACCCCTCCCCCTTGACCTAGCCCCTCCCCCAACATTGGTGACTGCCCCTCTCCCTTGATCCCTCCTCTCTCCAATTCCAACAACTGCTCCTCACTCTTGATCATGCCTCTCCTCGGCACCAGTGATTACCCCCCCTCCTCCCAACCTATCCCCGACACCTGTTACTGCCCCTCCCCCTTGGCCGCACCTCTCCCCAATGTAGGTGACCACCCCTCACCCTCGACCCCACATCTCCCCGACACTCACAGCCCTTCTCTCCAACAACATACCTCTCCCCCCTTGCCCCACTTACCCCTGATGGCTCACCCCTCATCCTCGATGGTGACCACCCCTTTTTCCCACTCTCAAATATGATCCTCGTGACCCCAACCCCACTTTCTACCTAATGATGACCCCACAATGACCCCCTACTTCTTGATGGCGATCCCCAACGACGACCCCTCTCCCCCATTTCTCGGTGAGCGCAATCCCCAATCGTAAAGTGTAATTTTTTTGATATTGTATGATTGGTCTTCTATATAATTATGTATTATATCAAATTGCACAATAAAATGAAAATATTTATCACTTAGGAATCCTATACACATAACTATCATTAATGCCTACTATAAATGGGGATCATGAATCATTTATATGATGAATGCTTGTTTGTCTGTGGGGTTATAAATACTCTGTAACTGCATGATTCATTTATCCCTCATGAATTAGTGGTGAGTAAGCCTTAGTGAGTTTTGGATAATGGTTTATTAGATGATAAGAAACCATTGGGTTTTATTGATTTTTCAGTAATGTTTTAGTATGCTTCTTCGACATCGGCATGCGACTTTCTATGTAAGAACATACTGAGTGTACATGTATGTTCACCATGATTTTATTTACTATATTTATTGAATTATATAATAAATTAGGTGACTAAGATTAATGAAGTTAATAGATGTTTACTTTTAATTGTACTTGATTGATTAAAAATTTATATCTAGATATCTGAATATATAGGGGGAAGTGTGAAAATCAAATACCTATGGATAGAAATTGTATCAATTTACCTTGAAATAGACCTTTTTATGACAAGTGTTTGAAAAAAAAATATTATGTAATTAAAAACTAATCAGTGGATTGTAGAATAAAATGTGTATGTCCTGATTGAAAATTCAAGTGATGGTTAAATTGAAATGAAGTATATAATCATTTTATATGGAAAAAATTTTCTACTCAATATGTATGTAGGATTTGGCATGGTGAATATATTGTTATGGAAATTCAAAACAATGATAATCCTATCAACGAAACACAATGTGACCCTCCAAAGGGGAATTTAGTATGAAATTTGATAAATGAAACATTTGTATTTGCAGGATATAATATCCAATATTTCAAAAGATCAAAATACCTCCAATTGACCCTGAGAATTTTAATTTTTCTAATAAGTTCAACAACCAAAAAAAATGAGATTTATGAATTAGTTGAAAACGTTTAACAAGAACTGTATGAAGTGTGTGCTAAGTATTCAGTGTTTTCTTTTCTACTTAATTTGTATCATATAAATTGTCTCTGTGAAATTAATGACAAAGAAATGTACATGATTTTAGAGTATCTTCATGATTCATTTAGTGAAGCTATGATCCTTGCATAATTCTATGAGATTAATAAATTCATAATTAAACATGGACTATATTATTAAAAGATATATGAATTCTTTAATGATTGCATGATTTACTAGGGAGAAGAGTCCGACAAAGGAGAATTCATAAGATGTCATAAAAGTAGATGAATGTCATTGAACAAAAATTAGAGTATAAATCAATTCAACCCCAAGAAGAAAAAAATAAGAAAACTCCTTCAAATTTATTTCATTACTTTCCTCTGATATGATGCATGAAAATATTATTCATGGCATCTAAGACTACATAGGAAGTGAAGTGACATGATCAAGATAGTAATGATGGATTGATGAGACATCCAAAATATTCAACATCATAGAAAATGATTGATTCATTATATCTATATTTTTCTTCAAATCTTAATAATTCACTTTTGGGATAGGATTCTGATGGTTTTAACCCAATTAGGACTTCAGGTACTAATTATAGTATTTGGCCAGTTGTTTTGATCCCTTATAATCTACCTCCATAGATGTGTATGAATAAATATTATTTTTTAATTTCTATGATTATTTCTTGAAATAAAATGCCTAGAAATGGAATTGATGTATACCTTCAACCTCTAATAAAATAATTGCGAGAATTATGAGATGATGGAATGGAAACATATGACGCTTCAATGAGAAAACTATTAAAAATACTTGCTAATTTAATATAGAAAATTACTAACATTCCAGGATAAGGAAATTTATCTGATTGGAACACTCATACTAGTTTGTCTTGTTTAGTTTGTAATTTAGTTCATCAACGATTACCTCATAGAAGAAAATGATGTTTTACGAGTCATCGTTGATTTCATTATTTCTTCCCCTAAATATAGTTTTAACAAGACACAATTAAATGAAGATATTAAACTGAGAAATCCACTAAATGTTTTATTATGTTTAGAAATCATGGGACAATTAATGATTTTCATTGAAGAATTTGGAAAATATAATCATTTTAAAGAAGGGGAAAAGGGAAAAAGGTACAATATTTGAAGCATCTGAAACACAAAAATAAAGGGTATATTGTTCAAAATTCCTTGTTAGGAGTTTAATTTGATATGTTATAATCTTGACATAATGAATATTGAGAAAACATTTTGTGGAAATGTAATTTTTACATTGCTTAATGGGATGGGTAAATCAAAGGATCGCCATAATGCTCTTATGAATTTGGAGTTAATGAATATGAAGCATGATTTTTGGGAAAAATAGAATGGAAAGTATCCTTTGACTACATTTACAAATAAAAATCAAGAGAAATATGCATTCCTTCAAACTTTATAGAATTTACAAGTGGAAGATAGATATTCAAGTAATATATCAAGGTGAATTCAATGAAAAAATTGAATGTTACATGGATTGAAAAGCCGCAACTCATGTATTTTGATGGAATAGTTGTTTTCATTGGAATTTTGTAATATGTTTACTAAAAAATAAACTATTGTACCTTTTTCAATGAGCTTTGTAGAAAAATTCTAAATCCAATTTAGCTTGATAAACTTCATGAAAGAATTGTTTTGACACTTTTTTATTTGTAGATGTTATTTCCCCCTTCATTATTCATTGTGATGATTCATTTGATTGTTCATTTAGTTGAAGAAGATAAACTTGGCTGACCAGAACATTATCAATTGATGTATCCGATTGAGAGGTACAAAGATATTATTTTTATTTTTATTAGTGAATTTAATTTTATTAAATTATTTCATAATTTTTTTTATGTTTCTTATTTTTTTCATCAGGTAAATCGGTCATTTGAAATCATATATGATGAATAAATATCAACCAAAAGGCTCTATTGCTAAAGGTTACATATCCAAAGAGTGATTGACCTTGTATTCAAGGTATTTGGATGTGATTCAGACTAGATTCAATCATGTTTAATGTTTTGATGATATCTCCTCTAATTATCATTTTAAAAACTAGTTATCAAAATTTCCAATTGTTGGATAACCAATTGGAAAGGGGTCAAATTTTGCACTGAAAGAATTTGAGTTTCTATAAGCACATAGATTTATACTGCTCATTAGTCTTATTCCAGATCAATTTATTAAAGAATTGTGATGTTAAACAAATAAGTGATTAAGGGGTAGATCCTGAAATGAGATGTAATTAAAAGAATATGTTAATAAAGATATAGTCAAATGGATCACCCATCATGTAATTATATACTCATATTAATATTATTCACATGTAGTTATTTTGTCTATGTTAAAACTGAAACATTATATATATTTTTCTAGATAATGAATGTTGAAAATAAAGCTGAAATATAAAATGATGTTAATTTTTTTTGGCTCGAGGTCCTCTAAGAAAGTCTAAGATATTCGATGCCTATAATATTAATGGATTTAGGTTTCATACAATATATCAGGAAGAAGACTTAAAAACTCAGAATATTGGTCTATTTAAACTTACAGAGGTGGGATAGAATGGAAATTTGGATGATATAACTGAATTAAACCATCATGATTAGTTTTTGGTTGTCTAATTCAAATGAAAGTGGGAAAATATTGATATGGGTATAATGAATGATTCATTACATTTTAATTATATTGACTTCTCTCAATTTATCCATAAAAATGAGAATGTAGAGAATGATCCATATATCTTGGATTCCTATGGGAAGATAGTTTATTATGTGGATGATCAAATACATGATGGATAGAGTTTTTTTACACTTAAAGTACAGATATTTTTATGATATGAGTGATGAAGATCAATTGGTACTTTCTGACAGAGAACCTAATCAACCCCAAAACATTGAATAATTTTTTACTAACAATATAGAAATAATAGAACATGCAATATAGGGTGAAAATCAAGCACTCGTAACAATGGAGGTTTATAATAAAGAAGATAATGATGATGAAGATAATTGAATTTATAAAATAGTAATGAATATATATAACAATTTCTTATTGATAAGTGGTTTATATATATATATATATATATACATTTTTCTAGTTTTTCTTTTTTCTTTTTGAAAAAATTATTAGTTTTTAATTATCTATACATTTAATATATTTGAACCTATTGAATTTTAATAATGATGAAAAAAAATAAATTTCAAAATCCTAGCTGGTTATCTTCTCGGAGCACACCACAACTACCATCAACTTCAGTGGATCTGAGTGATTCTGTTGTACATGAGACTACCAGTGAGCTAACCATTCCCCAGATGTTTCTAGTATCCACTATCAAATTCACCTCCAGCTATTGATCATTTGTTCATCCATTCATCTAGTGGATATCGGTGAGTTACTATTACGGGTATGTATGTCATTTTAAAAACTATATATTTTATTAACTGTTTAATTCATTTGTCAAATGGATAAAAATAACAATAGAAGATATATAAAGATGAACATGAAAGATGTATGAGACTTAAAGGAATTCAATATTATCATTCCATTTGATGAGTTTGGGGTTCCTACTGATGATGTTTCTAGAAACTAGGTGTAGATTATTAGGTAGCTTATTTGTGATACAATGAGAATTCCCATTAATTATAATTATTGGAGGCATATTCCTACAAATTGGAAAAATGAGGTTTTTGATACATAATTAGAGGTAATTTAATTTTATATTCCTTCATAACTAATTTACATGACATGAATAAAATTTTGTAATATACTTATACAATGTTATGGTTTTTATTTCCAGATGTTTTATCATTTGGATGTCCCAGGGTCTATTTCACGCCCATGTACTAGGAAAAATTTAGGAATGAAATGGTGAGATTTTAAATGAATATTATGACATGAGTTTAATGAAATATCTTTGATCTCATGACAGATGTATGAGAAAGTGTGTGAATGAATTTCTCATGTGAAATGGAATTCATTTTTCGATATTAATATAGATGCATCTCATGAGGTAATTGCGTAATTTAGAGTATCGTAATAAAATAAACAAAATAAAATTATAATTTTTATTAATGTTCCTATTTTTTGAAGGAATTATTGAAAAAAATACAATGAAAAATGAGAAATAATTCATTCTTCATATCAGTTTGTCTTAGTGTTATTTTAGAAAAAGAATAATTTTGGTTTGTATGTTATTCATTATTATTTATATAATTTTTTTATAAGTCAAATTTTTTCTAACTTTTTTTTATTTTTTATAAAGGCTAATGAATTAGGTTACTCTGTTGGCCATACATAGATGTGGTTTAATGTGCATACGGAATCTGATGTCAATTTTGTAAATGACCCTACCAAAGATGTTAGAGTAACTATTTTTCATTCTCATTTCATGTTATTTCATTACTACAAAAAAATAAAAATGAAAAATTAATTATAACAAAAAAAAATTAAACCCAATTAAATGGGGACAGATACATGGATAAAATGATGCCAATTTAGCACCGTTTGATACATCAAGCCAACCCTAATTAATTGAGTTTATGGATTATTTGTTGTTATAATTTATTTTTCAATATTATTTTTTTATAGTAATGAAATAACAATACAAAATAAAAATATATATTAATTAGTTAATATTATGAATTTCAAATATTTTAAAATATAACTGTGAATATTTTTGTATTGACGGGTTCAAATTCAAGAAATATGGGATGTGAACCCTTCAAAATCATCATTAGTTTCTCAGAACAATGAAGTTCCAATTGTTTTAGGGAAGGAGAATCATGTACGGGAATAGGGGTTGGGTTCTGGACCTACTCCATCAGTTGACTTTGGTAGGGAGTCCTCATCAGTTACTACTACACCTAGTGGTGGTTCAAGTAGCGTTATTGATAGGGAATCACAATGATAAATTGCAATTTTGAAAGGAAATGTGTGAGAACAGGACTCTTATAGGAAAACATAGGATCAATGGTGAGAGAAAATGGAAAATGATTTAGTTTTTATATTTCAATGGATTACTAGACTGATGACCAAGGAAATTTCTAGCTTTATAGCTTATCCTATCAAGGTAAATTTTAAATTTCATAGATCATTCACACAGTTTCAAAGAACACATTCAACTTCCTTAAATAAAACTAAAATGACACTTTTATATTTAAAACATGCACTTCGAGTCATACCGACAACATCTTGCGATGTATTGACTAGTGTTTGATTCCTACACATAAAAAATAAATTATATATTGTTATCCTTATGTTTGAAAATAACTCAACCTCATTTTCTCGGTTTTGACATAGAAAATAGATTGTAATGGTACCAAATCCTTTAAAAACATGTGTCTGTGGGGGGAGGGGGGTCAAAAATAAGAATATGATTCCATATCAACATAAAATTAAAGGAAAATGACTACAGATTGATTTTTGAAATGTTGGATTAGATGAAACATCATTTCGAGTTATAGTTTACCTGAGATGCTTGTAAATGTATTTTTAGTGTCTTAAAACACCAAAACATTTTTAATGGTTCAAACCATAGAAAATGATATCATATTGACATGAAATCAGGAGAAAACCACCATTGAATTATTTTTGAAATGTACTCATATAAAAAATATCAATAAGACTTGTGGTGCAGTCAAAATGCCTTAGTAAATAGTTTTTAAAGGTACTAAATCCATTAAAAAGGTATGATAGGGGGTCCAAATTAAAAAAAATGATATTGGATTTCCATGAATTTAGAGGAAAATAACCATGTATATTTTCTGAAATATAGGAACCAACAACATTTTATTTCAAGTTACAGTTTTCTAGGGATTCCTGTAAATGCATTTTTATTGTTTTAAACTACTAAAACATGTGTATATTATTCCAAAACAAAGAAAAAAAATCCTCATATTGACTTGAAATCATATGAAAACCACTATTGAATTATTTTTAACACATAATCCAAGACAAAAAATCATTCCGACATGTGGTGTGGTTGGAATGACATAGTAAATAAATTTTAATGCCATCAAAGCCTTTAAAAATATGTGTCGGGGTGTCACAACTAGAAAAATTTCATCATATTTCAATAAAACCATATAGGAAAAAAAATTATTTATTTCTGAAATGTAGGACCTGACGATATGTCATTATGTGTTAATTTTTTTTGGAATGTTCACAACTGGATTTTTAGTGTTCTAAACCACATAAACATGCATGTAACAATCAAAAAATAGAAAAAGACCTCAGATTGACATGAAATCATGAAAACCCGATTTTTTTAGTTATTTATGATGTGTATTCATAGATAGCACATCAATTTGATATGCAGTGTGGTCGGAATGGAAGGTAAAATGTTTTTAAAGGTCCCAAATCCTTTAAAAATGTGTGTTAGAGGGTCAAGACCAGGAAAACATTGTCAGATTCCCATGAAATTATATAAAAATGACTATAGATTAATTTTTGAAATGTAGGAACTGATAACATGTCCTTATGATCTATGGTTTTCCTATGATTCCTGTAAACACATTTTTAGTATTTTAAAAGAATAAAACAAAGAATATAATGGTGAAAACCATATAAAATTATCTTATATTGATGTAAAATCATGCTAAATTAATTATTTTGTTATTTTTGACATTTATGCAAAGACAACACATCAATCTAACATGTGGCGTGGTCAGAATGACTCGGTAAATGATTTTTAAAGATATTGAATCCATAAAAAACATGTATATGGGGGTCAAAAAATAGAAAAACATTAGTATATTTCTATTAAAAAAAGTAAAACAACCATATATTTATTTTTGAAATGTTGGAACCAACAGAACATCATTCTGAGTTATTATTTTCCCAAGATGCCCGTAAATGGTTTTTTTGTGTTTTAAAACACTAAAATGTGTGTGTAACATTCAAAAAAAGAGAAAATGACCTCATATTAATGTCAAATTAGTGTAAATATATCAAATAGTTATTTTTGACATGTACTCACTAACAACACATCAATATTATGTTCGATGTAGTTGGAATGGCTCAGTAAACTGTTTTTAAAGGTAACAAAGCCTTTAAAAACATGTGGTGGGGGTTAAAAACTAGGAAAAATCATTCACTTTACATAAAATCATAATTCAAAAACCATAGGTGGATTTTTTAAATCTATTAATAGATGAGATGTCATTTTGAGTTATGGTTTTATTAGTATTCCCATAAATTCATTTTTAGTATTTTAAAACACTAAAACATGAAACAGTCAAAGCCATAGAAAAAAACATCAGATTTATATCAAATCATGGGACAACCACCGTTGTCTTATTTATTAAGCGTATGTGTGATGTCAATATGATTTAAAGTGTGGTCACAATGGCTTGGTAAATAGTTTTTAATGGTACTGAAGCCTTTAAAACATGTTTCGGGGGGTCCGAACCAGAAAAATGTTGTCATATTTCCATGAAATAATAGAAAAATTATCATATATTTATTTTTGAAATGTAGGAACCGACGTGACATCATTTTATGTTCCGGTTTTCGAGGGATGTCTTTAAATGGATTTTTATTGTTTTAAAATACATAAATGTGTGTGTAATGGTAAAAACCATAGAAAATTAATCCATATTGACATGAAATCATGGGAAAACCACTGTTGAGTAATTTTTGATGTATATACATTGAAAACATGTCAATCCGATATGTGGTGTGGTCAGAATGGCCTAATAAATAGTTTTTTCAGGTATTGATGCCTTTAAAAACATGTGATGGAGTGTCAAAACTAGGAAAAAATCATTGAATTACCATGAAATCAAAGTAAAAAACTATATAATGATTTTTTGAATGTAATAACTAACGACACATCATTTCAAGTTATAGTTTTCTTCGGATACCTGTAAACACGTTTTTAGTGTTTTAAAACACTAAAACATGCATGTAATGGTCAAAACCATAGAAAAAGACCTCAAATTAACCTGAAAACATGGTACATATATATTTTAGTTATTTTATATGTTTACACATCGAAAAGAAATCAATATAACATGTAGTGTGATCAAAATGTATTGGTAAATAGTTTTTAAAGGTATTTAAGCCTTTAAAAACATGCATTACGGAGTCAAAACCAAGAAAACATCATCTAATTTCCATGAAATTATAGTAAAATGACCAAATATTTATTTTATAAATTTAATAATTGATGACACATCATTTTATTTATGGTTTTTTTATGATTCCTATAACATGTTTTCAGTGTTTTAAAAAACTAAAATACGCATGTAATAGTCAATACCGTAGAAAAAGACTACAGATTAATGTGAAATCATGGTAAAACCACCGCTATGTTATTTTGGACATGTAATTGTAGAAAACATGTCAATCTGGTGTGTTTTGTGGTCAAAATAGATCGATAAATAGTTTTTAAATGTATCAAAGCCTTTAAAAATGTGTATTGGGGGGACAAAACTAGGTAAACATCATCATATTTCCATAAAATCAGAGGAAAATGACCATATATTTATTTTTGAAATTTAAGAATTGAAGTAATGTCATTTCATGTTTGGTTATTTGTAAGATGCCAATAAATTGGTTTTTAGTGTTTTAAAACACATAAAAATATAGGTAACAATAAATAACATATAAAACAACCTCAAATTCATGTCAAATCAAGGGGAAAACACCATTGTGTTATTTTTGATATTTAAGTGTAGAAAACACATCAATTTGACATGCAGTGTTGTCATAATGGCTCAGTAAATTGTTTTTAAAGTTATTAAAGCCTTTAAAAGCATACATTGGGGGATTAAGACTGGGAAAAACGCATATTATTGCAATGAAATTAGAGGATAATGACTATAGAGTGGTTTTTGAAATGTATGAATTAACAACACATCATTCAGATTTATGTTTTTCCTCAGATTCCCATAAACACATTTTTAGTGTTTTAAAACACTAAAACATGTTTCTAATGGTAAAAACCATAGAAAACCCCTCATATTGACATGAAATCATGGAACAACCACCATTGATTTAGATTTTAAATATATTATATGATTTTATATCATATTCTTTAAAAAAATATTAAGTAAAATTTAAGCACATTGCACATCGATTTAAAAATAAATTAGTATTTTATATACTTATCCATTTTTAGTTTCAAGTATTGAATCATATTTTAAATAAGAAAATTTATGTTTTAAAAGTGTTTTTCATTGTATATTAATTGTTTTATGTAAAAACGTCTTCTGTTTGATTAAAAAAATAACGAATTTTGTGTTCAACATTATAAATATATTACATTTCATTTCACTTTTACATTTATTTTCTTAAATGTTATGTTTTTTTTATAGGTGATGGATGTTAACTGAAGGAAAGAGGTTGACCATTCGATTAAAGACATTATCTATAAGGCAATGGCGCTGGTTCTTAGATTCTATGGTATGTTTAAATTTTATCAATGATTCTATGGTAATTCGGATTTATTATGTTTATTTTTAATTTCTGTCTTTTTATTACAATTAATGAGATTATTTCATATGTTTCAATTGATGAGATGACGTGGAGGTAGAAGGATGAAACATAGGTCATGGGGTCAGAATATATTGGGCATGGGTTGTTGTTGGACATATTTTATATGTATATATTGATAATTGAGGTATAGGATGACTGAGGTAATTGGTTGACTGAGGTTATGATGATTGTGAATGTATATGTATATAACTATGGATGTATCATGTATGATGTAAATATGATGGTTTTATTGTGCATTTATTTTTTAATTTATTACATGTCAATGTTTTTATATTTATATTTTTTTATTAAATACTTTTAGAAAGAATATTTTTTAAAAAATATTGAGAGGTGATTTTTAAGAACCCCTGTTAAAAAATGAATTTGAATCATAATTTATAGTGGTTAATATTAACTACCAATAAACCTAACATCCACTGAAATATTTATCGGTTTTTAGGTTCATCTTATCTATTTTATTTTCAAGTTTTTTTTTAAAAAATCACCATTAAATAAAATGAAAATCATTACTAAATTCTCTGAAAATCACATAAAAACCAGCACTAAATGAATCAAACTACTTTAAAATAACTAGAGAACATGCAATACAAGTATATTTTAGTAACCATCGCTAAATAAATATGAATAGGTTTAAACTACTTCCACTAGAAGAAAATACCACTACTAAGAATTGTATTTTTTTTAGTATGGAGTCTTTTTTAATGGTTTTGGTAATGCCTTCACCTGTAATGTCAGGTTTGAACCAGAGTGATATAAGACCTCATGTATGTCTCCCCGCCCACAAGACGTTTCTGACTAGCTGTGAGGGACTAAGTCCATCAGTGGGGAGACTATACCCATAGTGTCATATCATAATACAAATATTACATAATAAACAATATAATAGAAATTAGAGTAATTATGTGGAAACATAAAGATGAAACCCATTTCATACAATAATAAATGGGATTCTAATGTGGAAATCCAAACTACAGTAATAATATGAAGATAAAAAAATAAATAAAACATCAGGGTCCTCTAGAGTCCATCTCGATATACTACCATCTCTATTCTCATTTTCTCACCCATCAGCCATAGGTCCCTTTTCCTTGTCCAAATCCCTAAACATAAAGTCTGAATGTGCATCAATATCTTTATGCAAGGTGTGCGTAATAAAATTCAGTATGACAGCACTAATTCATCCTTAACAAGTGTGAGCATGTTTAACTATTGAATTTGGAGATAAAAATAAATTAAAAATAAATCATAAAATCTAAAATCACATAATGAGGGGTTGTGCGTTAACCAAGCTGCTACAACCCCGACTGTACATGCTCCAAATCCATGTTGAATGGAAAGTAAATATATTGAAAGTAATAAAGATATGGCCATGAGAATAGTAATCATACTTCTTGGAATTGAGTGTACGTACTACTCGATATCCACTGAGATCAAACATTGGACTTCCGCTCCCACATATCCTCTTGGATATATCCATACTGGAAAAGGATCAAGAAAAGTATCACCTTATGATGGTTCTAGGAGTAGTGGAATCATGTGGTGGTGGAAAATATATTAAAATTTCTTTTAATATTTATATGCTCAAAACCAAGAGTGAGGATATTGAACATCAAATTTTTAATTAATTTATTTATTGTCATAAAAAATGATTACCTTATCTTAGGAATATTTCTTCATTAATGATGTTTATCATATGAAAAGACCCTTTAAAATTACCTTTATTGCGCTATTAGGATCTAAGAATAGAATACCTCTACCTAAAATCCACACATGCTCCATTGATATCTGATAAATGTTAAACGTTCTCTATGTGCTAGTGTGGGAAATAAAATGTCTTCTGTTGTTCATTCTTGATCACTCATTCATTAATCTTGAATAAATCTCTCAAAAATTTATTTTTCTTGAGAGAGAGAGATAAATGAGTTAAAAGTTAATTCATTATTTGAAATAGTTATCTATTTTCAATTACCTTCACAATAACCATAACATGCTCTTTATTGGGGTAGATTTTTGGAAAAGATACTTTTTTATTGCATTATAGCCCTTAAAAAATACTAAAACCTTCAATAAACCTCATTCTATATAATAATGATATTTTTATTATAATTATATGGTGCACTCCAACATGAGCATAAAAAAATATTATGTAACCATCTTTTTATTTAATATTATTTATTAGACATGGTCTTGGTATATTCAAACTCTTCTTTTATTTATTAAACACCTAAATAAATATTTAATTTAAATATTTCATTATCAATATATATTTTTGATCAATAAAACATGAATAAAATTATACCTCAGTCTTGAGAATAAAATTTATTCAATTAATTAAATTCAAATTGAATTTAATCAAGACCATCAGAAACACCTAGTGTTTGACCCGCTAGGATGCATTCTAATTGGAATCAAGAGAGCTTGCCTAAAGTCCAAAATTACTATCTAAAAATGACTCAAGGCAGCCATTAAAAATAACATAATTTCGAAATGATGAAAACAAAAAATGAACACTCATTATATAATATAATCCCTAAATCATAATATCTTATCAATCTGGTTTCACATCTATGTCACCAAAAATACACACGTGCTCTGTTGATATCCAATAAATGTTAAACGATATCTATGTGATAGTGCGGGGAATAAAATTTCTTGCGTTGTTCATTCTTGATCACTCATTCTTTATTCTTGAATAAATCTCTCCAACATTTATTTTTCTTGAGAGGGAGAGAGATAGAGGAGTTAATAGAAAATTCATTATTTGAAACAGTTATCTATTTTCAATTACCTTCAAAATATCCATAACTGGCTATTTATTGTGGTATATTTTATGTTAGGATATTTTTTATTGCATTCTAACGCTTAAAAAATACTAAAAACTTTAATAAACGTCATTCCATATTATAATAATATTCTTATAATTATTCTATGGTGAACTCCAACTTGAGCATCGAAAAATATTATCTAACCATATTTTTAATTAATATTATTTATTAGACATGGTCTTGGCCTATTCAAACTCTTATTTTATTTATTAAACACCTAAATAAATATTTAATTTAAATATTTCATTAATAAATATATATTTGTGATCAATAAAACATGAATAAAATTATACCTCAGACTTGAGAATAATATTTATTCAACTAATTAAATTCAAATTGTATTTAATCAATATCATCAGAAACACTTAGTGTTTGACCCTCTTGGATTCTTTCTAATTGGCATTAAGAGAGCTTTCCTATTGTCCAAAATTACTATATAGAAATGAGCCTAGGAACCGAAGAGAAATCACTTAATTTTGAAATGATGAAAACCAAAAATGAAAAATCACTATATAATATAATCCCTTTATCATAATATCTCATCAAGCAGGTTACACATCTATTTCACCAACCTATTTTATTGGTACATCTTTCTTTAAATATCTAAAATAAACACATTGTTACACCATGTACATGAAATTGAATGTATTGGTTCTATTTTAATCGAATGGATGAGATATCAGATTCCATAAATATATAAGGGATAAATCCTTCTTTAACTTATTCATTAATGTCATGCGAGTCATGATAAGAACAATGTTACCTAACATACCATGAATATATGTCATCATGGTTTTCATCATAAAATCTAAGTGCGTGAGTTATAAAATTAATTAATGATAATTTTAAAGTCCCCGTACGATTACACATGCTCACATATAGGAATATCTGATGACACCAAAACATGTGGAATTCCTACAAGTGATTCTTTCTCATAATCTCCCATATTTGGGATTATCAAGTGAGAACATCATGATACTATGACTCATCCTCTTATGAATTATCTCACTTAACAGTCTATGAACTATGTGTCCTATCATAGTATGTTATCCAAGAGAAGAACATTCTTTAAGAATATCATCATAACACTTCAATGTTCACAATATAATAGAGAATTGTTATGACCATATCAATGTGACAAATACTCTAGAACATTACTACATTATAGTCTTATAGAACAATGGACAATATCTAATAATATGTTTTTCTAATATTCAATATATCGAACATACTTGTAATTAAAGCACAAATAGGTAATCCTAGGACACCAACTCCAAGAAACTCCCATGAGGACTAGATCAAAATACCTACAACTTTCAATCCAATTGAACTCACTTAATAATTATATTTATGGAGAGTCAAGATTTTAGTAAAGGGGTATGATATAATTTCATCTTTAGAAATACTCTTCACAAAAACCCCACCTCTCTTAAGAAAATCCCTCAAGAGATGATACTTCCAAAGTACCTGCTTCGTCCGTTGATGTGTACTTGGCTCTTTTAAGAGAGACACCACTACAATATTATCATAATAGATTGTAATATGATATTTACTATTACAAAACAATTCATGATATTGGATGATTTTTTGTATCCATAATGCTTATTTAGCTACCATAGAAGTCACAATATACTTGGACTCTACTGTAAAATCTATGACCATAGACTTTTTTAGATCTTCCAGCTCACAATACCTCCATTCAATGTGAATATGTATCACATTTGTGACTTCATGTCATCTAGATAAGTTTGAAAACTATAATATTCATATCTTTCGATCACAGGTTCCCCATATCCTCCATAAACAAGGATCGTATCCTCAGTACACCTCAAATAATTAAAGATACTCTTGACTGCCATCTAATAGAGGTCAACTGGATCCTCTTGATATCTTTTTACTGAACTTGATGCATAGGAAACATCTATCCTAGTACATATCATAATATACACGAATGACCCAATCAATGATGCTTATGGAATCCTTTCCATTCTATTTATTTCCCCATGTATCTGAGGAATCATTTTCCTGGAAGGATGAATGCCATGTGACATTGGAAACAATCCCCTCTTGGATTTTTCCATACCAAATATCTTATGTATCTTATCAATGTATGTACTTTAACATAGGATGAGTAACTTCTTGGATCTATCATGATAGATATTGATTCGAAATATATATGATATCTCACCCAAGTCCTTCATAGAGATGCATTTATTCAACCAAATCTTAAAAAATTGTAAGACTGGTTATTGATTTACAATAAGTAATATGTCATCAAAATATACTATTAAGAAAATGAATGAAATACCACTAAATTGTTTGTATACACAAGGATCACACTCATTCTTTATGAAACCACATTCTATTATAGATTCATCAAAAATGATTGTTCCATATCTTAGATACTTGATTTAATCCATAAATGAATAATTTTTTAATTTGTATATATTTTCATCCGTTGGAGGCACAAACACTTCAGTTTGTTTTATATCATCTTATTCCTGATGGTTCCCATTAAGTAAGGAAGTTTTGACATCCATTTATCAAATCTCATTGTCACGGTAAGCCTCAATGTCAAGTATAATTCTGATGGATCTCAACATTACAACTGGTGAAAAGGTTTTATCTCATTTAATTTCTTGATGTTATTTCAATCCATTTACAACTATTCATACCTTATAGGTACTGAATTTTCCTTCAATGTATAGTTTCTTATTTAATACCCACTTGAAACCAATGGGTTTTACATCCATTGTAGGATCTACCAAAATAGAGACTTGATTTTGGTGGATGAAATCCATTTTATAATTCATGGATTATTTTCACATGGAAACATTTGTGCCACTTAATACTTCATTTTAGGTTATAGGATCATTATTATAAACTAATAATTAGTCACCATCCTTGGTGACAAGAAAACCATACCATTTTGGTTCTCTATCCTCTCTTGTACTCCCACATATTACTTGTGTCTCCATAATAGTTTCTTCTTACATGGGAATTTATAGAACCTGTTCCTATGACAAGTCTTATATACCTTGAGTCTAAACTTCATCTTATTCTATCTCCATCCCACCATCACTGTTAGATATGTTTTCCCTCTAAAGGAATATGGAATGTCTTTCCACTATTACTTTTTTTGTCTAAGGATTCATATTGGTAATATCCCATTCTTTCATTGAGTAATCATATAAAGTCATATTCTACACCTCAAGGTTAAATATTCTTGTTAAAATAGACCTTAAAAAACGTTTTCCAAACCAAAAAATTCAAGTATAACAACATATGTTTCTTTACAATTCATAAATGGTATGGTATACTGAATAACCTTCATGATGTTTTTTTAAAAAAGTTTTGTATTTGTAGAAAACAAATATTTTGAGAAATAATGGTTTTTGAAAAACTGGTGAAAGTTTCTAAATTTTAAACCCAAAACATAAATTGGGAGATAAGTCTTGTTTTAGAGAAAGTTGTTTTCTAGATATAGATGATCAGACCTAGCAGCACCAAACAATAATTATCAAACTGTGTAGCACTGGTTACATAAGTTGTTAGAATAACAATGTTGTTGATCAGACACATTATTGGTCTTAGATCCATTTGCACAAAGTCCAAGTTTTATTCGACACAATGTTGGTTATATAGTCATAATGTTGTTGAATATTTTGAATGAAGATAGTGATGTTAGGAGTTATAATGTTTTAAACATTCTAACATTCAGTCAGATGATGATTTTTTAGTTTTTAATTTTCAAATATCATAAACTGTCTATAACAATTGTGATACAATTCATATGAAGAAAAGTGGGAGAATATGTGAAACCATTCATATTGTGTTTTGGTTGAAAAGAAACACGGTTTTTAAAGTAATAGTAGTTATAATAATTTCCTACGTAAGTCAGAAGGTTCTTTTCCAATCTTGAAGTTATCATAAATAATGAAAACTCTCATGATAAAAGATTTTGAATAAATGGAGGAATCATAATGAATTTCTTAGTTATAGGAATCAAGAAAAAGATTTCGTCGGATCCAGAAGTATTGAGCACAGATATTTTTAGAATTATGAATGAGTTATATCTAGTGATGTTTGAAGAATTTCAAAGTTGCAGAATGTAGTTTCCATCATAATGAGAATTCCGTCGTTATGAAGATACTATAAGACTAAAGCTAAGGATGTTCCATCAGACTATCTATGAGATGGAAATTCAATCAGACTAACTCTAATGTGGAAATTCAATCGTAATGACTTTGAGAAGGAAATTCAATCAAGACTAACTTTGAGAACAAATGTCAATTAGACTAACTCTAAGAAAAAATTCAACCAGTCTAACTCTGATGAGGAATGTCAATTCAGAATGAGATGAGGATGTTCCATCATAATGAGTTAAGGAAGTTCCATCCTAATGATCTATGTAAGTTACATCATAATGAGCTAATGATGTTCCATCATACCGAAAAATATTTAGGAAGTTTGAAAAAAAAAATTTCAAATAAGACTCAATAAGATTTCAACATATTTGTGAAGAGTTTATGTGGTCAAAATTCAAATTCAAATAGGCATAGATCATGAAGTTTTTGAATTTAATTAAGTTGGAAATTTTTTTTAGTTTCTTACATTTGTCTTTCTGGGATTCCTATTAATAGAATCACAATACATTCGTACTTTAAATCTATTTTATGAGACTAGAAATTGTGGAGCACTATAGAATTCATGTCAAAGTTATCTTTTTGGACTGAGACCTCATTATAAGGTTGGACATCTTAATTTTTTGTTTACCAGATTAAGGAATATCTGATTGAGAATTTCAGAAGATTTTGAGTAATATATATTGAAAATTAGTTCATTGTAATCTTTCCATTAAACTAAATTCATTGGACTACGCCTATTGAACCCATCCCCATCGGAATGAGAGAATCAGGACTTTCTACATCAGAGTGAGGATTCCAGATAGAGAATTTGTGGAGAAGATTCAAGAAATTATTTATTATTTTATTTTGGCTCAATTGTTTGTAATAAAATTTTTAAGGTGATTGGAGTTAGTATAATAATTTCTACTGAGACATAAAAGCTATCTAGTGGGAGTTGGAACGAGTTGTATTCACTTATTCATTATAGAGAATTTATATAAAACCCCAGGAGTGGCTATGTAAAGGATGTGGGTTCTCACACCGAGGAAAAACCATTTAAATCTTATTCTATTAAATTTATTTCCTACAATTTCATGCATGGGTATTTACTAAAAGAAAATAAGGATATAAACATTAACAGGTTTCCAGGGTTATGTTTTTTAAAAGTATTGCAACTTATAATAGTGACCAACTGATTAAACCCCATTCTATGTTGTTATTTAATCCTTTGAAACATTAATTGGTAACATTGGGAAGGTTCCCTTATTTAATCCTTATAATGGATAATATCAATTCTATCAATAGTAGAGGAATTCCTATATTTGATGGAAAAAATTATTGTGGATGGAATAATTAGATGATTCTTTATCTCCTATATTATGTCCTAGAAGTTGTTTATGATACTACAATTGGTTTTACACCAATTAGGAAAGATTATCCTCTGTTCTTTACTAATAAAATAAATATATAAGTTTATGTAAATACTTGAAATTCTATTCTTATGTCCTTATCCGAAAATAGTTATATGAAGGTGATGGTTTTCAAAACATCAAAGAGTATGTGGGATAAGCTGGAAAGTATATTCAATGGAAATACTAAAGTGAAGGAAGAAAAGATAGAAATTTGGAATAGTAAGTATGAAGACATAAGAATGAGAAATGAATAATCCATTTATTAATACCTCATGAGAGTAAATGAAATTGTTTGTGTAAGATTCCAACCTTTCTAGAAGATGACTAAAGATTAATTTCAGGTATTTATTTTTTTCTTGTTTTAGAACACTTGATTTGGGTTTTACCTTACAATGTGTTTGGGAGAAAATTTGAGAAAATTGGAAGGGAGAATAGAAATTCATTGTTGGCCCATGGTTTTCCCTAACCATGTGCCCCAACCCATCAAACTATGCAACATTGGAAAGTGGAATTTCATGGTTAGTGCACGGTTTTAAACCATACACCCTCTTAGGAAAAATTGTGCACTTCCATAATAGAGGCACATGGTTAGGCTCACAGTTAGGTTAAACCATGAACCCCTTCCCAACAAACCTTGCACGACCTTTTAAATAATCCAAAAATAATATTTTTAATCACTCAAACCCCCATTATAACTTTTATTCGACCCCTATTCGACCCTAGATGATATTTCCTGATTTTGGAGCATCCTAGATGGATTAAAAGTCTTCATGACCTCTATTATTTGTGATTCAAAGAATATATCAAATATATGCACCCTTCTTAGTAAGAAGATCTCATATCACATGGTTTCTCATTCCTTCTCCTTTCTTCTCCTATTTTAGATAGGGTTTGTTATTATTATTTTGATTGGATATATAGATTTTTTTTCTGATCTAGATATATTATTGTAGATATATATATATATTTAAGAGATCGTTATTTTTTCAATCTTGATTTAGGTTTTTATATTCAGATCTTTTTCTTTGTCGTTGTGCTGCTCAAATTTTGGGAATTTTTGTTGGACGACTTCTTGTCAACGAATCGAGTTAGTTGGTCTATAATACAAATCCCAAAGTCGTAATTTAAATTATGTATATGTTATTTTAAAGTTTCTATTAGATTTTCGGAAAATGTGTTCTTCACTAAATTAATTAATTTGGTGAATTAATTAATTAAGTAAATGTGAAATTGGGGATTTTTGAAATTATAGACTGAGATAAATAATTGTATAATTAATTGTGAGATATTGAGATTTGAGGATTGAAATATTTAATTTTGCGATTAATTATGATATATTGATCTTGTGATTGAGATAATTAATTGTGGAATTAATTATGGAATTTTGAGTTTGTAGATATTGATTAATTAATTTAAGAATTAATTAATTTGATTGATGTACTCAATTAATTGGGTAATTAATTATAGGTATTTCTATGATAAATAATAGTTTAATTAGTAATGAATTGTTTTGGTTTATTTAATTGTTTAATTGACTAATATAATTTATATTATTAATTATTTGTAGAATTTATTAATTTACATGATGTGGTTAATTAATTTTTGAATTAATTTATGTTATTTATGTGATTAGTTAATTATTGAATTAAATAATGGAATATTTGTGTTTAAATAATTGTTGAATTAGTAATGGATTTTATTTGGATGTTTAACTATTGAATTAATTATGTTTTATGAATGTTAACTTGTCAATTTAGATTAGAATTAAATAATGGGAACATGTTCATTCTAATTTGTATGTTATGAATGTCAATATGGTTATTTAGATGTGAAATAATGATTGGGAACATGATCATTATAATGTGCAAGGTATGAATTGTTACATGGTAATATAGCTATGAATTAAATGATGGGAATATGGTCATTATATTGTGTGATGTATGAATGGTAACATGGGAATTCAAGTATGAATTAAATAATGGTATCAAGGACATTATGAGATAAGATATTCATCAGACATACTTCCAGACCCGGTATGAGACAAACTAGGTTTTGCATGATAAAAATGGAATTATGAGATATGAAATCCATTAGACATACTTCAGGCTTCCGAATGAGCCAAAGAAATCATTAAGGTACGAGTGTCTATGAGAGTTTGGGGGTTTATGTTGTTAAATAAAGATTAATTGATAATGTGATAACAATTTACCTATGAATTGTAATTATGTATTTACATAGCTACATACCCTTTCTATTAAGAATATATTGTTTTATACACCATTGGTGGTGGCCTACTGAGTTGTACTCACACCCTACTCATGCTGCCTTATTGGTACCCAAATAGACTTTGTGTTATCTGGATACCTTAAGGGAAAAAGCTCATTGTTATATGGATGATATGGGATAGAGCATGGATAAGGGAACTAGAAATGATACTTGACCCAATTAGGGGTGTCACTAGTGTATTTATTTTTTGTTTAATTTTAGACACTTGACAGGTACATTGGCATGTCATATTTTCTTCTTTAGTTTTGATATTGTATTTCCACTTTTATCCATCTCGTGATACTGGTTATTTCAGGTTATGATTACATATTATATAGTTATTGTTTCTTCTTTTCTTCTAGTGTATTTAATCTTATAGAAGGGGGTATAGTCTCCCCATTATCAATATTTTAGACCCTCACTACTATTCGGTATCCTCTAGAATATGGGGAGGCGCACCTGGGGTCATGTGACTGACCGACTCGAGGCACTGATGTGTGGCACCAGGGTAAGGACATTACAAAGTGGTATCAGAGTCCATTATTCTTTTCTTTTTTATTTTATATTACTATTTGGTAAAGTTATACATGAACCTAGAAAGCGTTGGGCATTTGTTATGACCTCATACATGGGATTAGCTAACCCATGTATGGGGGAGAACCCAATTACCCAATGTGGGATTGTTGTTATTCCTATTTTCTATTACCATTTAATATTATTTCAACATGGGTGACATACTTGTTGTTTCTTGTGATTATTGATGTCAATTTGTTTTGAGTTTTGACTCGTGGACCATTATGGAATAAGATTTGAGTTACATGCATCATTCTAGGAACTTAGGGTTATTGGGACATGCATCATTTTAGTCACACATATAAAAATGGGTTATGGGTATGTTATTGAACAAGAACTGTTTTTCCTTTCTTGTGAAATTGAAATTGAAATGGAAACTAAAATGAAATTGAGAAATATTGAAGAATGATGTAAAATGAGAATAAATGGGGGTCTAAATGAGAAACCTGAATAATTAGAATGTGGTTACCCTTGTTATATAGAACCAAGGAGTAATATTATTAAGGGTAGTGATAACACCTCAGTATTGACTATGTGGTAGGGTTTGGGGAAATGACTAGTTGTGGGATATTGTATTTTACCTTAAATGTGTCAATTTTGTAAAATGTGTCCTAATGTACCTATTTGTAATGGTATAGATATTTCTCTATGAAGGAGCTTATTAAGGAAATAACATGAGTATATGGACAAAGAAGATCTACTAGTAGTAGGAACTAAGGCACCAATTGTGTCAGGTGAGGATTTCAGGGAGCAGTTCCAAGAGAACATTTCCCACTTCATTAAATTCATGGGAAGAGACCCAGTGTGGGTTGTAAAGAGTATGTTTGATCTAACAATAGAGTTAAAAATTCAAAACCCTCTTACTTTTATTGGAGAGGGTGGACCTTAGAGAGATGATTTATGGGTTGAGTCCCTCGAGACTATAATTGACCACTTTGAGACTCCTGTAGAGAGGGTGGTCATGTTGGCTACTTACATGATACGAGGATCAGGGAATCACTAGTGGTATGTTGATGCATGGACTGTGTAGGCTAATGGTATGTTATGGAAGGAACTGTTGGATTAGTTTCTAGAGAACTTATATCCAGAGATACTAAGGTAGGAGGGAGTAGTTGAGTTCATGAGCTTGATTTGGTGGAGTATTTATGTGATAATCTATGTTGGACACTTTACACATTTGCTACACTTTTCCCCAGCATTGGCAGTGGATGAGATAACTACAGTGAGACATTTATAGGATGTGATTAAATGTGAGATTAAGTCCCAAGTTAACCATTTTCAGTTAAAAAAGTGTGATGAGGTGGTGGATAAGAATCTCAAAGATATGGGTAACCTGAAGAGGCATCTAGTGTAGGAAAGGTGGTTCCATTTGGATGATTAGAACGTAAGACTTATGAGAGTTGGAAGCATTTCTATGAAAACATCAACCCAGGCAGTGGGAAACATAGTACCTAAAAAGTGGGATCATTTTCATAGGGCCTTAATCGAGTGATCTGTCACTAGTGTAGTAGATTAAAAACAATTGAGTATAGTTACCTGAACCACCAATATAGTCATAATCTTGTAGAATGATGGGACATCTACAAAAGTTCCACATGAACCAGCGATAAATGACTAGTAAGGGTATAGATAGTCAGAATCAGAGTGTAGGAAGAGGATATTCTGCACCATATCAGTCATGCATCTGGATTTCTACTGGACAAGGTGGTATTGGTAGTATATGTGGATCTTCAGGGTATGAGCACACATATTTGTAAAGTAGTGCAGCACAGGAGACTTAGAATGCATCATAGGGAAGTGGGGTAAGACCATTGCATTCTATTCATCCTACACTTGTGGATATCAAGGCTGGACCATTGATAGTGAGAGGTACTATTTTTATATCTTATATGATATCTAGTTCCTTATTTGATATTAGTGCATATCATTCCTTTATTTCTACAAAATATGTTAATGGTTTGATCCTGGTGATGGAGTTCGTGAGTGGGGTGTTGATGACAAACACACCTCTTGGAGTTCGGTCAAGAGACATTTTTTTTGTTCAAGGGGTGTTCTCTTGAGGTCGAGTAGAAATGATTTCTATGGGATCTTTATTTCATAGACATGTCTTCCTTTGAACTAATAATGGGTTTGGACTAGTTAGTATCATATTTTCCCCAGATTGATTTTTACCATAAGGGAGTGACCATTACAACTCCTAAGGGTTACAAATATAATCACTGTGGAGAGTGGGATATCTAGGCATTCTGATTAGGGATAATTACTCTTCAAATATGAGATATCACAACCCAGGTTTCTAGTTTATTTCTAGATGATGGTGGTGTAAAATGAGATGACTTTCCACACATAGAGTATAGGTTTTAGGATGTGTTTACTTAATATTTCTCAGGGATTCCACCTGAGAGAGATGTGTAATTTAGCATTCAGCTCATACAAGGAGAAGAGATGATTTCTATTCCAACATATAGAATGGTAGCGAAAGATATTCAAGAGCTCAAGACTCGGCTGGAGGAGATAGAGGATATGGTATTTATTTATCTGAGTATGTCTCATTGGGGTTCACTAGTATTGTTTACAAATAAGGCTAATAGGAGTTTATGCTTATATGTTGATTACCAGAAGTTGAAACAGATGATTGTGAAGAACCAGTGTCCTCTCTCCTGTATCGATGACCTATTTGACCAGTTGAGAGGAGCTTGTGTGTTCTCAAAGATTAACTTGAGATTAGGGAATCATAAACTGAGAGTTACAACTTCTTATATACCAAGGGATGAATTTAGAAGCAGGTATGGACTATATGATTTCATCATAATATTTCTTGTGTTGAAGAACACACAAGTAATGTTTATGGACATAATGAACAAAATCATTAATTTGTTCCTAGATCAGTTTGTGGTAGTGTTTATGGAAGAAATCTTGGTGAACTCCAAGGCACAAGATTATTATGACCAACATCTTGATATCATCCTATGTAGACTAAGAGAGCATTTTCTATACATCAAGATACCAAAGTAAACTTTTTTGGATCGATCAGGTACACTTCTTGGGTATCATCATCTCGGAGGAATGTGTGTTGGTAAAACTAGAGAAGGTTCATATAGTGGTTTATTGAGAGTATCCCAAGATCTTATTTGATATCCATATATTTTTATGATTTTCTGAATATTATTAGAGTTTCATTCTAGAAATTTACTGATTAGAAACATTTCTGACGGTCTTGACCAAAAAAGTGATAAAGCTTTTTTGGTCATAAGATTGTGACAATAATTTCTAGGAGGTGAAGAAGATTTTAGAATCAGTACCAATATTGATCCTACCTAAGCAAGGTGAGAAGTACACAGTGTATTGTGAATCTTCTTGGATTGTAATTGGAGTTATGTTGATGCAAGGAGATCAATTTTTTGTTTATGGGTCTTTGAAGGTGAGGCCCCATGAACCGAACTGCCCTTCATATGACCTCAAGAAGGATATAATGGTTTATGTTTTAATGTGTTGGGGACATTATCTATTGGTAAATTTTGTTAATGTGTATATTGATCAGAAGAGATTAAAGTACATATTTTCATAGTGAGACTTGAATCTTCGATAACAGTGATGGGCTGAGTATATGCACCCATTCAATTTTGAGCCTGCATATACGCCTGGAAAGGGGAACACTAATGATGATTCTTTGAAAAGGAAGACTCAAACTCAGGTGTTTCAGGATTCTAGTGTTGTGTGGAAGATGATGTATTTATTGGATGAGATAAACATTGTGGTTTAGGAGAGTTAGGATTAGATGACTCTCGTAATAGTTTGATTGGAGTATACATTTTTGAGATAGATCTAAGATAGAAATTATGTGGATTTATAATGTTTTACCTTGAGGAAAATCCTTAAAGGCGGGGAGTCACCCTATGATTTGAGGATATATGAGGATAATGTCATGTATGTTAGGAATATGGTTGTCACACCTAAAATAATGCGAGACAAGATGATGTGTGAGTTTCTGGCCTCGAAGTGGTGGTAAATTCAGGTGTGACCAAAACGCACCATGAACTAAAAATATAGTTTTGATCATTGGAAATGAAAAAGAAAATAGTACGGTTTGTGAGATGATGCCACACCTATTAGTAGTTGAAGGTCTAAAATTAATAACCTATAGGTTTACTACAGTCATTGGCCACTATAGAATGGAAGTGGAACAAAGTGACCATGGAAGTTTTGGTGGTTCTCCCATGTATGGCTTAGAAGAATAATTATATTTGGTTTATTATGGATAGACTGAAAAAGGAAGTAAATTTATTGAATATATGTGAGACTTTATCAGTGGAGAAGTTGGGATATTGGTATGTTTGGGTGATAGTCTATCTGCATGAGGTGAAACAGAATATTGTTTCAGACTGAAACTTGTGTTTTACTTCACAATTATTATAAGTATTGCAGAAGTTTCTTGGAATGTAGTTTGTATTGATTATGAATTTCCACTCACTGACATATGGGTGGTCTGAGAATACTATACAAGTGCTTGAAGATATGTTGTGAGCTTGTGTTCTAAACTTCGGTGGGTCTTGGGAGAATCACCTAGCACTAGTGTAGTTCACCCATACCAATAGTTATTGGGAAATTATATAGACGGAACCATATGAGGCTCTTTATAGTAGGCCATGAAGACCACCTCTAGTTTGGATGGAGGTAAGTGAGTCTAAGATGTTTGGACCAAGTCACGAGTAGGACACATTAAAGCATGTAAAGTTGATTCTGAAATATATGGATACGACACAAAGTAGATAGAAGTCATATGTTGATAGAAATAAATTACAACTAGTTTTTATAGAGGCTGATCATTTATTCATTGGGGTGTTTCCTAGATTCAATCACTATAGAATACAGAGACATGTCATGTGGGAACCAATGTTTGTTACACCGATTGAGGTGGTGGATAGAAGCAGGCTAGTGGCAAACCGATTGGATCTTCCACAGAGATACAGTTCTATGTATGATGTTTTATAAGTGTCAAAACTAGGTTGGTATCACACCAACCCTTCTATTGTGATTGAAATGGATGATTTTGAGATTGAGATAGATTTTTTCTTTTAAGAGAATTTATCACGTGTGTTGAATCGTAGTGAGAAAGTGTTGTGGGGAAAGACCATGCCTATAGTTTGTGTATTGAGGAAACATGGGAATGTGTGGGAGGATACATGGTAAAGGAATGAAGATTTGTGGGATATTCTTCCTAATCATTTTGACTTAGAATCTTAGATATTCTTGAGAGTGGAACTCAAGGATAAGATATTATAATGTGGTGAGAATGTAAGATCCCGACCGTTCCTGAAGATGACTTGGGAATAATTTCAGGTATTTATTTTTTTCCTTGTTTCAGTGTACATGGGTTGGGTTTTACCATGTGGTGTTTTTGGGTGAAAAATTGATAAAATTTGGAGGGTGGAGGTTTGTGCATATTTGGATCAGGGTTTTCCTTAATCGTGCACCCCTGCCCAGTAAACCATGAAACATTGGATAGAGATGAATTATATGGTTGACACATGGTTTTCAATATGTACAACCTATTATGTGAAACTATTAACCCCCATAATAGAGGTTCACATTTAGGTACATATTTAGGAGAAACCGTGCTCCCCTGCCCAGCTAACCATGCATGGATTTTAAAATCACCAAAAAATAGATTTTTTAATCACCATAACCCCCCATTTAACATCTATTTGATCCCCATTTAACCCTAGATAATATTTCATGATTTTGGAGAATCTTATATGGATTAAAAGACTTAACAACCTTTATAATTTGTTAATTTAATCCTGGATTGAAGATCTTCACCCCTCCCTATTAGAGGATCATAATTCACTTGGTTTCCTATTCCTTATCCTTTATTATCCTATTTTAGAAAGGGGGTTTTATTCCTATTTTTATTTGATATAGACATGTTCTTGTGGATCAGAATCTAGTATTGTAGATCTATATCTATATTTAAGATATCTAGAATGATTTTATCTTGATTTAGGGTTTTAAATTTGTATCTCATTTTATATAATTGTGCTGCTCAAATTATGATGATTTTCATTGGGTGATCGCTCATCAAAGAATTGAGGTAGGTTGTATATTATTCAAATCTCAATGTATTTATTTAAACTACATGTATGTAATTTTATAATTTCAATTAGATGTTTAAAATTATGTTCTTAATTGAAGTAATTAATTTTTTGAATTAATTAATTGAGGAGATCAGAAATTGGGGATTTTGGGAATTATAGATTGAGATAATTAATTATAGAATTAATTCTGAGATATTAAGATTTTAGGATTGAGATATTTAATTTTGGAAATAATTATTATCTATTAAGATTGAGATTGAGATAATTAACTATGGAATTAATTATGTGATTTTTAGTTTGTGGATATTGATTAATTAATTGAACAATTAATTAATGGAATTTACACACTCTATTAATTAGAAAATTAATTAAGGGGATTTATGTGATAAAATAATTATTCAATTAGTAATAAATTATTTGTGGTTGATTAATTATTGAATTTACTAATATAATTTAAGTGATTAATTAATTATAGAATTATTTAATGTATTTTATGTGATTAATTTTTTTTAAATTAATTTATGATAGTTATGTGATTAGTTAAATTTTGAATTAACTAATGGAATTGTTATGTTTAACTAATTGTGGAATTAGTAATGGAATTGATGTGGTAATTAATTGTTGAATTAATTATGTGTTATGAATGGTAACATGTTCATTTAGTTGTGATCAAAATAATGGGAATGTTGTCATTATAATGTGTAAAGTTTTAATGGTAACATGGACATTTAGTTGTGAAATAGAAAATGCGAACAAGATTATTCTAATGTGTAAGGTATGAATGGTAACATGGTTATTTAGTTGTGAATTAAAAATAGAAACATGGTCATTCTATTATGTGATGTATGAATGGTAACATGTGAATAAAAATATGAATTTAAAAATGATATCAATGGAATTTTGAGATATGATATTCCTCATACATACTCTAGGCTCTAAATTAGTTTAGAGTAGGTATTGAATGATAACAATGGAATTATATGATTTGATTTCCCTCATACATACTTCATCCTCTAACATGAGTTGAAGCGGGGATTGAGGTATGAGTGTCTATGGGAACCAAAAGGTTTATATTGTTAAATAATGATTAATTGATAATGTGATATCTATTTACTTATTCATTGTAATTACTTCATTATACAACTGTATACACTTTATATTAATTAGATATTGTTTTAGTTGTCATTAGTGGTGGCATAATATAATGCCTTAGATTTTCAATGAACTATTTTTTTTGGATACTATATAGATTATTTGTGTGACCAGGCACTGAAACATTGTGTGATTCTGAGGCCGTTGTTCCTAAAATAAATGTTTGATATAAATTAAATTGCATGCATGCACAGTTTTCATAGTAAAGTGTAATAACATATAAATGGGTACCCTGATTAGAAATATGAGGGTAACGTTGAGTTCAGAGTGTGAGGTTTACCCTAGGAATGAATTAACATTAGTTGGTGTGGGTCATTTGTAGAAAAGTGATCACGAACGTGGAAATGAAAAATAATAATTTAATAAAATATTTTATTTCATTTTTATTGATGTAGTAATTGATGGACTTTAAATAGACTATTATGGAGAAATATTAGGGTTAGCTGTACAACCCTGGAACCATTGGAGAGCCATTGGAGATAGCTTTAGTGAATCCTCTCAGATGAATGACGACAGGATATTCGATCAATGATTGATGCAAAAAAGATTCAAAGGATCTCACCAAAAAACACGACACAACCCGATTCTTCATTAATGATCTATTTGAATCATGGAAGGGTATGCATTTTTATTTTATTCTTCCATGTTCTTGATTAATACAATAAACATGAATTAGTCAATTAAAATATTGATTTGTGGTTTGATCATTATGTGGTATGAGTTTATTTAATGAGGTTTTGATGGGAGAATTTATTTTTAATTTTATTATTCAGATTTTCATTTTAATAATGATGGATCAAGATAAACCCGAACATCGGTCAAGGTTTGATACTCCAATATGTTCTTGTTCTTTTCTCCCCCCATTCATCATTATACATGATAATTCTCGAACAATCAATAATTGCACACCTATTTCATGGTGCAATGATCTGATATCGCAGATCTATGATTGGAATAGTGAGACATAGGTGTCGTGATGGAGGTAAATCAATTTAGATAAAAGAGGATACCCAATTTACCATTCTTCAACATACAACAAGGAATGAAAATTTGATTCATTTTTTGAGTAGATTTTATGGTGTAATGCATTATTTATAGAAAAAAAGTATTGAATGAGTTAGGATCTTCAATCTAATGGTAAAACAATCACTAGATCGAAATGTGGAGGCATTGGATCAAATGTGGGAGTAGATATGGGATTCTAAAAAATCCTGAACAACACAATGCTTAATATGGATCTATACGTTTTGTGGGTCCACATGAGCTAAGATTAGGGTTTCTATAGGAAGTTAAATATCACATGGAATGTGACCCCTTTCACATAGCATTTGGTATCACCTGGGTCCCTCGGCATGTACTCAAGAATTACACGGGCTATTTACATGGGAAGATGTTCACTGGCTATGCTGGGTACTGGTACTTGAGAAGACATGCATAGGATAGTGACGTGTACTAGCACATGATTAAGAGTAAATGGGATACGTACATGGTGTGTACTACTACATGGAAACAGTTTGATGAGATGAGCCATTTACATGGGCAAGACCCAGGTTCAAGGGACATGGAGTGTGACCCCTACTACACACTGTGTACTATTTTATACATGTCTTGGAGCCCTTATACTCTATATCTTGGAAAAATTTTGTTAGGGTTTGTTACCTTAATCTTTTCCAAGAGGGTTAGTATGCAATCATTTTTTACTCCCGGGACAATGATCCCTTCCGCAGTAATTCCATGATATAGTTATTGGAATCCCTCTGAGTGGCCCAGAGTGAGATCCTCTATTCATATTCATGTCCTAGGTGGATTTCTTGGTATCAATGTGACCAACACTACATGGGATTCAATCCTCTACTTAGGGGGTTAATCCATATTGATTTGTTCGTTTCACCCCATGGCCTTTCCAGTGATCCTCATATGTGTATTGTATTCTATTCAAACTATTAGCATGCTCTTTCTCATAAAGAGACCCAATAAGAAGTTCCTATTAGATAGACATCATGAATGTTATCAGATTCAGGAGTGTGTTCTCTTGGGTGAGTGCTTTGTGGAATATTCTATATGGAATCATATACTGGTATAATATGGTTGTGACTTACCTCTATAATGTGTGTCTTTGTTGAGTATATCTGGATATGCTTGTTATATGTGTTGTAGAAATATACCTGTGTGGAGATGAATATATTTCCTTTTTTATGTGACGCACTCCTATCATAGGGAATGTAAAAAAGAAATTTAATTTTCCTAGTGTTGTTTAATGGATGACCAGGTTTGTCTCACTAGAGGAACATTTTCATATGTTCACTCACTTAATTTAATTCACCTAAACTAATTCTTTTTAATTGTTTTTTTAATTTAGGAATGTTATGAAATTTAAATTAATGAAAATATTAAACTAACATGCAATGAAAAATTAAAATTAGTAAATAAATAACATGGAATTTATGTGTTGGTTTGTGGGTTCAATCATTTTATTTGTTGTTGTTTAAATAAATTTTGATAATTCAATTTTGAGATCTCATTATTTAATTTCTTTTATTTTATTAATTGTTATGAAATATTGAATGCATTTAGCAATCTTTACTTCCCCTCCTACTTTAATCATGGTTGATGGAATAACTCAATCATGAGTGTGACATCTTCCAAGACATGGCCTTGTAGTATGCCATTTCAAACAATGAATGGATCGAATCCATCGTATTAAGAGCTTGTATTCAGCATAAGGGGAAGAACATATTTTATAAAATATTAGAAATAAGTTTGAGTTTAGTTTCGTAGTGGGCTATCGCCACACCCATGCACGTCACTCTTTCTCATCAAAAAATTAATAAAACTTAATAATTTTACCATAGAATAAATGAAATTAACACATACCTCCCCCAAGGGATTTATGTATTTTTTATTGACAATGTATTTGTTTCTAAATGATTTTTCAAGGAAGATTACTTCCATGTATAACATCTCGTTGCCACCATAATTGGATACAAACCCCATGAAATTTATTTAGGTAGTGCATGTATGTGTCCTTCTTAATATCCATTTCTAATCAACACTATTGTAGGTGTGTAGCCTGATTTATACATCTGTTACGGAGGTGGGGTCCATGCTGTCAGCCCGGAAAATTTCCATACATCAATGATTTTTTTGGGCCTTTAGATATTAGAATAAGCCTCTAGTCTAGGAGAAAATGTTAAAGGAATTGAAATACGTATTTTATAAAAATAATCATTCAATTTGGAATTATATATTTATCTAAATGACCAAAATACCCTTGATGTAAAAATCTGTCAAAAATCCAGAATTTAAGCACATTTCACATTTTAGCTCAAAACAAACCACAAATCCAAAATTGCTCCATATAAGCTAAAATTGATAAATTAGGAGGGTTAAAACAATTGCAATTCAAATAACAAATGTGAAAAATATTAGTTTTATCAATATATATTTTGGTTTCGGGGTGTCCTACTAAGTATTGTTATACTCCCCCATACATGTGGTTTTCCTTCATGTGTCATGTCTTGTGTATAAGATTGAAATTTTGATAGAGTATTAGGAGGATCAGGACCAGACGGTGCTTAGTGAGACTAGAAAAAACGAGATTTGTTCCTACAGCTTTCTGAAAGTTGTCCCAATACTTACTTTTAGGTTGTAATTTGTTTTTCAAACTATTTTTTGTGGGATTTTATTTGACCCTAATATCATTATATTACTTCATTTTAAACTCTAGTTATGCTATTTAGATGATTGAATGCGTGGGTTTTCAGTTGTTTTTATATTTCATCATTTTATAGGCTTGGAGATGTGTGTTTCTGTACAGGTACATAAGCTAAGCCATCTCATGTTAGGGATTCACCTTGTCAGTGCTATCACTAGCCCCAAACCTATTTGAGGTGGGATTTAGGTGTCACGGCATGGGCCCCTCTAGGAGGGGGCATGACACATACTGAGTTGTACTCACACCCTACTTGGGCTGCCTGATCAGTACCTGAATAGAGTTTGTGATTTCTATAGAGGTTGATGGAAAATACATTGTGTTAGATCATTGATATGGGATAGAGAACGGATGAGGGAACCAGACACTATTCAGAACATTCTTGGGGGATTCGTCAATGTCTTTATTTTGTGTTTCATTTTAGACACTTGACATGTACATTGGCATGACATATTTTCTTCTTTAGTTTTTTATATTGTATTTTCATTTTTGGTCATCTTGTGATACTGTTTCTTTTAGGTTATGATTTTATGTTATTAATATATTGTTTATTATTTTTTGATGGTGTATTTACTCTGATAAAAGAGGGTAAAGTCTCCCCATGATCAATATATCAAACCCTCACTACTAATCAATAGCCTCTAACATATGGGGGGGCATACCTGAGGTCATGTGACTGACCAATTGGAGGCACTGGTGTGTGGAACCTGGTCCGAGATGTTACAGTATTCAACATTAGAAGTTCTGGAGATATCTTGTAATATTCAATAATTGTGAAGAAAATCATGTGAAACTTTCCAGATAGGATTGATTCTAAAATTTCTCTTTATAAGATAAAGCTGATTTATCTCTTGGTGAATTTCTTAAATTTCTTATTACTTATGAAATGATAAAATATCCAATGTTAAAAAAATATTAAAGATGAAATAGATTTTTAAACAATGAGAAAGATGATAATTCAAGATGTTGGACATGATGCTCCTTGCGACATTGAAGATAAGGAGGATGATAAGTTGAATGAAAAAATAATGTCTCTTATATCTATGAACTATTGTAGAGGAAGATGAAATTGTGGTGGTAAACATACTCTTAAATTTTTTGATTGTGTTGGAATTGGACACTTTACTATGAATCTAACTAAGAAGAATGTTGGTGATCATCGAGAATATTCTGATGAAACACCATGATGAATGATGTGAAACAAAAGATATGAAGAAGAAAATTCATCCAACAAACACAAGAATAAGTTTACTAGAAACAAAATAAATATGATAAGTAATAAAGTTGAATCATACTCAACTGAAAACAATCCTTCAAAGTATGATAGTTAAAAAGAATTTATAACCTATATTTAAAATTTTTAGAAAATAAAATATTCCTTAGATAGTGAACAAGGTGGTGAAGAATCATATAGAGAGTATCAAATAAAAACATAACTTATATTATTTATTGATAAAAACATAAATCTAAAGTAAGAAATTATATTAATGAAGAAATATTATGAAGAAGTTTATAAATTAATAAATTATGTCATCAAGTCTGAGGAATAATACATTCATGAGTTCTTAAGTTACAAACTAATAATCAATAAACATGGAAGGATGGTTTATGATCTCAATAAAAAATTGGAATATAAGGAAAAATAAGTCAATAAGTTTTAATATAAACATCTTGATTCTATAAATACCTTGAGAAATATTAATGAAAACATTAACAAAGCTTTAATAGTAAAATATAAGACTTATAAATTTGTTGAGAAATTTAAAATAAATAATTATGTGAATTCCTCACACAAACAAAATAATGCTTCATCTGATTTTTCTAACATTTTAAGTGATAAGAAAATTAATAGGATAGTTTGGGTGGGGAAATAATGTGATAAAACTATCACATATACAAAAATTAAAACTCACTTAGAAGGAAATATGGTATACACCCAGAGTATGTTAGGGTAGGAAGTATTTATCAACCTCAAAATTTTTTTACAGAGAAAGATCATACTTCAATAAAAAATTAAGATTTGAGGGATTCTATTGGTGCTACAGAATATATGGGAACATGACTTACAGTTTTTGGCATAACATATCACTTACCAAAAAAATATTATAATAGAGGTGAAGATATAGTGAAATTATAATTAATAACATTCTTAATACATAGGAAGCTAGAAAAGAAAAATCACAAGAAGTTAGAAACATTCCAAAAAATTCAATTTAAATGTCTGGAATATGTTTATGGAATATGTGATTTATCTTTTCATCATGTCAAAAGATGTATGAAACTCTTTCTAAAACATTTTTCTTTTGGGAGATAAAGAAAAGGAAGCTATGATGAAGAAAGTTGAGGAAATATTTTTTTGTTGAGACTGCCTTGAATGAAAGTAAAAAAGAACAAACCATAGATACTTGATAGTGGTTGTCCTTCATGCATGATAGGTTATTTAAAAATCATGAAACATGTTAAAAATCATGAAGGAGTTTCTATTACCTTGGGGAATAATAGTTATTTAAAAATCATTGGAATCATAATGACTGAGATTAAAGAAGAAAAGTTGAAATCTTAGGAATGATTATTTTATGATGTGCTAAAACATAATTTACTTTGCGTAAGTCAACTATGTGATGATAGAGGAGAAGTGATTTTCATAAAATATTCACGTGTTATCAGAAGTGTGAAACATTGAAAAGTTATCACAAAAGGAGAAAGAGTAGTGGAAATATTTTTCAAGTTAGAGAATTTAAAACCTTTTCCCCTATTTCATGGTTAGAAACTATTATAATGTTTTGAGTAGTTGTTGATCATCAAAATTACAAAGTGTATAAGATATATATAAATTTGGATAAATTGAAGAAGAAGTTTACAATGAGCAACCTTTTGGGTTTCTACTTGTTAAGGATGCTAACAATGTTTTTAGATTGAAGAAATCTTTATATGGGAAATAACAAGATCCACATTCATGGTATTTTAAGATTGAAAATTGTTTGAGAATGATGATTTTTTCAAAAGTAAAATTTGACCGACAATTATATATGAAATATTTTGACTATGGAACTCTAATAATAATTTTTCATGTGGATAATATAATTTTATCTGGGGATGAAGAAAATTTTTGTAAATAATTTTCTGAGCAAAAGCAAAAGAATTTTGAAATATGAATGTTGAGAGGATTAACTTTCTTCGGTGTCTTACAAGTTCAATATAAGGAAAAATAAATTTTCTTATCTTAAGAAAATTATGCAAGGGAATTGTTACAAAAATTTGGAATTGTATAATATTAATAAGTTTCTACTCCTATAGCAGTGAGTATGAAGATGAGTAAAAATGAATCCGGACAAAGTGTGAATTAGAAAGACTTTTGGAAGATGATAGAAAGTATACATTACTGTATAACCTCAAGCCTGATATTGTTTATGCTATTAATTTGTGTACTATGTATCAAAGTATTCTGAAAGAGTCAAATATGTTGGTAGTAAGGATAATTCTGAGATATGTCAAAGGGAAAAATTCACAAGGATTATTATAAAAAATAAATTATGAGATGAAGTTACATGGTTATAATAATATTGACTGGGTAAGAGATTTTAATGATTGAAAATCAACCTTAGGAGAAACATTTTTCTTGGGTGAATGTTGTGTAAATTTTCATAGTAAGAAACAAAGTTCAGTAACCTTGAGAATAATGGAATTAGAATATGTTGTGACTATTCAATTATGTACTCAGATATTGTGGATGAAAGTTCATTTGGATGATTCGAATATGAAGGTTTCTAAACTACTGAAGACACTTTATGTCAATCAGATTGAAATTGATCATTCTAAAATTCATGTCCAACATTCAAGATCAAAACACATAAATATAAAGTTTCAATTTATAAAAGATAACGTTGCTTCCAGAGATGTTTTTTTGGAATATATCTCAACGATGTATCAAATTATTGATATCATCACAAATTCAATTCCAAAATATAGGTTTGATGAGTTGAGGTTGAAATTTTTTGTTCATCCTCCTATAATGACTTCCTAATACTCATAAGGAAGTCCCCTACCATGATTTGGATTATATTGACATAGGGGGAGAAAAATTTACAACTTTTGTACTATGTAAGAAGTTTTTTATTATCTTTATTTTTTGAATATGAAGTTGTGTTTATTAGATAATGGGGGATTGGAAAATAAAATTTATTGAAAAATAAAAGTGAGAAAATATAAAAGGTATAGGATTTTATCATAGTGTGGCCATACAATTTTCTTCCCACCAAGGGATGTATTTTTTTCAAAAAAATACCTTATCTATTAGTGTGGGGTCTAAACAATCTTTTAATAAAGGATGTGTTTTTGGTAAAATTCAAAAAACTTGAGTTGTTTACAAAAGTTTAATTGTGAAATTTTTTTGAGAGTTAAAAAAATTATTAATGAGTGCTATTAAAAAATACGAATGGGGAGATTTAAGAACCATTGTGATTTTTTTTAATAAATTTTTATATTTTTTGATAAATAATATTTTATAAAAGAATGTTAATGAAAAACAAGTGAATGGTTCTAAATGTTCTAACCCAAACATAAAGGGGGAGAAAAGTTTATTTTTTTGAGAAAGTTGTTTTATAGATACAGATGATTGAACTGAGAAACACCAGATGAAAAGTATCAAACTGATCACCACCGATCATAGATTTTATTAAAAGGTTATAGTTTTTATCAGACACACCATCAATCTCAGAACCATTGAGATGAAGTTCAAGTTTCATTGGACTCAATTTTGTTTAGAAAGTTAGAATGTTGCTGAAGAGGTTGAATGAAGAAAGTGATGTCAGGAGTTAGAAATTTCTTAAACATTCTAACCTGCAGTCAAATATTTCATTTCAAGTTTTTAATTCTAAAATATCATAAGTTGTCTATAAAACTTGTGATGTGATCATTATAAAGAAAAATGGGAGAATAGGTGCAACTGATCATATTGAGTTATGGTTGGAAATAAATAAGGTGTTGAAAGTAAGGGAAGTTGTAATACATTCCTATATAAATCATATAGTACATTAAAAATATTTAAGTTCTCATAAATCAGGAGAACTGTAATGATAAAAGATTTTTGACAAATAGAGAAATCATAAAGATTGTTTTGATTCTAGGAATAAAGAAGAATGTCTTCATCTGATCCCGATGTACTAAGCATAGATGTTTTCAGAAGTCTGAATTAGTTATAGTTGATGAGGTTTGAAGTATTTCAAAGTGGTATAATAGAGTTTCCATCAAAAATAAAATTCAATCATAGTGATAATTCCATCATTATGAGGATTACATTGGTTTGAAGATGAGGAAGTTCTATGAGGCAGAATCTGAGGAGGACAATTAATTAAACTGACTCTAAGGAAGAAATTCAATCAAAATAACTCTGAGAATGAAATTCAATCAAGACTGACTCTGAGAAGGAATGTCAATCACACTGAATCTGAGAAAGAAAGTTAATTAGACTAACTCTAATGAGGAAATTCAATTTAGAATAAGATGAAGAAGTTTCATCAAAATGAGATGAGGATGTTCCATCCTAATGAGTTGAGTAATTTCTATTATACTGAATAAAAGCTAGGAAGTCTAAGAAGAATTATTATAAAGAAAACATATGAATATTTCATTATATTTGTGAAGAGTTTATGTTGTCAAACAGGAAATTTAAATATGTATAGATACTAATTTTTTTTTTAATTTGAGTAAGTGGGGAAAAAATAGTTTCTTAAATTTGCATTTTTGGGGTGACTATAAATAGAAGAAATGTATATTCATATTTTTCATATTTTTTATATGAGTGGAAAAAAGAAGAGAACTACATAATTCATGTCAAATTTATCCTTCCATATTGAAATCTCATTAGATGTTTGGAAATCTAAAATTTTTGTTTATTGGACTGAGTAAGATCAGACTGAGCAATTGAGAAGAGTTTGAGTAATTCATATTGAGAATGGATTCATTGGACTGAGTCCATCAAGCTCATTTCATTAGATTGAATCCATCGGACCCATCCCTATCAGATGAAGAGAATCAGACCCAACCACATCATAATGAGGATTCTGAGCTGATAATTTGTGGTGTAGTTTGAACAAAGTATTTTTCTTTACTTTTTTCTCAATATTTTGTTTGAAAATTTTATAAACCAATAGGAGTCAGTATAATCATTACAATTAGGATATATAATGTGTCTAATGGTAGTTGACACAAGTTGAATTCACTTATTCATTTTTGTGACTTTCTATAGACCCATAAGAGTTTCTATGAAAATTATATAAGTTCTCACACTGAGTTCAAACCTTGTAAATATAATGTTCATTAAATTTTTTACTAATATTTCTTACATTAGTATTCACTAAAATATTATAAGGATATACACATTAACAAGTTTCAGGGTTTAATATTTTCAAAATTATTGAAACTTATAAAAGTGAACAACTAATTCAACCCCACATCTGAGTTATTATTCGATCCATTGGAATGTCATATACTGTTTATCACATTATTTGAAACTATTTTTAATATTATGTGCTACTTTATTGTAATTAAAATACCTAAAAGAATAATGGAATACTCTCATGAATCATCATTGTTCTCACCATGTCCAACATGATGTGATTCCTCCTTTCAATTACATCATTCCACTGATGTGTATAAGGAGGAGTGAGTTAATATAGCATCCCAAACTCCTATAAGTAATCAATGAATTCTTGATTGAGATATTTTCCTCCATGTTCTATTAGGATTTTCTTAATCATATAACCAATTTGGTTCCCATGTTCATTATTTTATTTCTTAAATTAAGAAAAATAACCTGACTTATACATTATTAAGTAGACATATTCATTTCTACTAAAATCATCGGTAAAATTTATGAAGTATAAGAACCCACCCCTGCCTCAATAGAAAATGGTGCACACACATATTTATGAACTAATTCCAGAATCTCTTTAGACCTTTAACCTTTTCTACTAAATGGGGCTTTATTCATTTTACCATAAAAATAAGTGTGACACATACCAATTGGTTTTAGTTCAAAAGAATTTAAATATTCATTTTGGTATAACTTAGTCAAGTGTTTTTCATTTACATGAAAAATCAAATGATGCCATAATTTGGTGTGGCATTAGTTATGTTAAGTAGTCTCATAATCAATTTCCATTAATTGGTTTGTGTAATGCGATAAAAAAATTTGTTATTTAAATTCACCTTCCCATAACAAATGTTATTTTTATAAAAGAAGCAACATTCATTTACAAATATTAAAATAAATCCATCCATATAAAGTTTAGATATATAAATAATGTTTTTTATAGATGAAACATAATAACAATCTTTCAAAACCATGATCATTATAAGATCCCATTTTTTTCTAGGTAAGTCCCACTCTGAGGTTTTCATTGAACATATTTTGTTTGGTTTTCTTTTGTAATTAATGCTCAATGACTAAGTCTTATTGGATGACATAGAGATTTTTTGGAGAAAATAACTTTAATTTTAGGCATGTATGTCTATTTAGATTAATTGATTCCAAGTATAAATAGGTTAAATGCGATTACACGGGTTTTCTTTGAGTTTAGAAGGATTATATGTGGTTTGGTCACTTTTATAGAAGCTAGTATAAAAACTAATCAATAAAAAATTATATGTTTGTACATGTTACATGACATGTAACTATTTATAGATACATTTCATGAACTAGTTTATAATGTGATGTGGTTACATGTCGTGAACCTGATTCACATCGTGTAAATGTTGATCAAAATAAATATTAACCCAGGGAAAAAGGTTTTTCCAGCATAACATAAAAATGATAAAATACATGACATGAAAGGATTATACATCATGTATTCCTCATACCTAGTAGTTTTAAGTGTGTTATGTACTTATAACTCTCATTATTTTGTATAATAGCCTCTCCTCTCTCGCTCTTATGGTGAACTCTAGGAAATTTTTAATTTACTTTTCCCCTTCCAGATGTCCCATTTTGATATTCTATCCTTGGTGAGTTTATTCACTTTAGTTTCCCTCTTCTCACCTGTCATTACTTTTCATTATCATGTACATCTTTTGATCATGGGTTTTGTTTTGGGATTTGATCTTGTCTTGGGTTAATATAGGTTCTTCTTGTGATCATCTGTGACTTCTTCTTTAATGGATTTTTTCATTAGAAGTGTTGTGTTAATCACATGTTAAAGGTATGGAGACTAAACATAACCCAATGGTATATTTAATTGGGAATTATATGAATTTTTTTTATTATGACCATATAATGTGCAAAATAATTAATCAAATGATTTATAGTAAATCATGGATTGGATTCCTTTAGATTCAATGATTGATGCAACCTGGATTATGGATACCTATTGGGTGAGAAAACATTTGAGTAAAAAGAACATGGATAATGGTTTAAAGAATAGTGAGTATGACATGATTCCCAAGGTGACTGCTTGATATAGAATCCCTAGGTAATATATTATGGAATATTGATATGACTATTGATCATTTCAGAGATAAATGAAAGATTATTTGAAAAAAAAACGGTAATTTTCCTAATTAACCATTGAGAATTATGATGTGATATTATGATATCCATACTATTATGACTTGTTTAGTTGGTGATGAAATTATTATATATAGGGATATCCTAGTAGTGTTTAAATTATTATATATAGAATACCTATCTGTATGATATACTATTTCCACTATTTCTCTGTTACTCTAATTTTTATTACTAGGGTTTAGTTCCACAATGTTTTACCAGGTGGTATAGTCTCCCTACTATAAATATCATAGCCTCGCTATTCGTTAATAGAATCTAGAATATGGGGATTCATGCTTGACGTCTAATAACCAAATCATTTTGACCATGTGAGAGAGTACCAGATCGGGGTATATTATAAATTTGCATTAGAGGATCAACATGTTATTTTATGTTACTTTATTTTTCGGAAAAAGTAGACAGGAGACTAGGATCAATTGGGACTTGTTAATGAGCATATTCATTGGAGTAGCTAACCTATGTAAGGGGGAAAATTTGTGTTCCAGGGATGGGATTACTGTTTATGTTGTTCTCTTGTTACAATTGATTTTATTTCACCTTGGTTGATTTACATGTTGTGTGATGTTATTATTTTGTGATGTTATTGTTTATTGATATTTACACTCATGGATCAGTATGGTGAGATATGAGTATGCATTCATCATGATAGGCACATAAGAATATATATTTATATATATATATATATTAAAATGCATTTTTCTTAACAGGGACATGTTTATTGCATGTGTTATATACTTTCCAATATGAATTGTGAAATAATATATCTATTATGTTTGATAAATGGAGTGAAATAATCTATTATTTCATCATAAAACACTTATAATCCATGGTTAGAGAGACCTAGAGTAATGGTTCTCTACTGTCATTACCACTTGAGGTTGACTTTATTTTTAGCCAATGTTTATAGGAGTGTGTTTTTCCTGTAGATAAAATGACTCCTCATCTTCTTCGAGTTGAGTTCTAAGAGAGTGGAAATTAGTTATCTCCAAATGTAGATGAAATGGAGATTCCTGTAGCTCTTGAGGATCAAATGGATGTTTATCATCAAAATAACTTCTTAAGGGTCATGCAATCCACGGAAAACGAGACTGTTTTCATCGTGCCATTGATATATGAGTTGATGAAAGATATTTAGCTACAACATCCAATTATGTTCAATGAGGAGTGAGTATCCCAAGTAGCTTAGTGCTACATTGATTCAATCTTTACAATCTTAAAGCATCTTGAGACACCCAATGAAAGGAGGGATAATCTCGTTGTGTATATGCTCAGTGGTCCTTCCAAACATTGGTGGGACATTCTAGAGTAGGATGGGAAGGAGGAGGAGTTATCTTGGAAGGAATTCGAGGTGAATTTATTGATCCACTTCTATCCATATATTCTTAGGGATGAGAAGGATCATTAGTTTATTCATATGATATTGGATATAATATCAGTGATGGACTATGTTGAACATTTCACCAACCATCAATGCTTTGTGCCAAATTTAGCTATTGATGAGATCTCTAGGGAGAAAAATATTCAAGATGGTATTCACTATGAGGTTAGGTCATATGTGATTGTTTTTATTCTGAGTATATTTTTAGATTTGATAAATCATGAACTCATCACAACAATGAATTTGAGAGAGGACACAAGAGGTAGCCAGGCTATTTCCACAACGTAAACTAGGATCACTTATTTTGGTGGAAAGAAGTGATTTTATGACATTTTCTCCATGGAAATGACATGAAGGCCAGTTAAGGTAGTGGGAATCAATATTATGATCATATTCCATTATAGTGAATTAGTGTAGAAAGTTAAACTACATGAAACCTTAGTTTTCATACACCACTTTGGACTGCCATGTTTGCAGTAGGATGTTCCATCTTCATTAGTTTTTTTAGAACTTCTCATACTATATTAGTTGTAGGGGAGAAAGATAGGTACTAGATTCTAGGAAGGACTCAATTAATCCTCATCAGATAGGTTGATAGAGTTCTATTGTACGTTTAGGTTGAGGCGAGAGATGTGGTACCCCATTGTAATGACAGAATTTTTATTAGTTAAATTTGATTCCTGAATAAATGTGTGTTGTATTATATTATATAATATACACATAAAAAATATAGAGAAACCAATAAAAAACTATATTAATAACTATTGTTACATTAATCATCAATGAGACTTTTAAATTTCCAAACATTATATCTGGACAAAAAGTATAAAGTTGAAAAGCTAAAATGAGGAAATATGGATCAACCTCATCTACTAGAATTATTGGCCCCACTACCAACACTATATAAAAGAAACAAAATTATAGTAAACCAATAAAAATAATTTAAAATGGATCTATAGAACCTTGAGAGGAGTTGATTTGAATATTTAATGAAATAATTGAGTGGTATATATATAAGTTAATATGACTGTTTGAATAGTAATATGATCGTTGGAATAGTAACCTGATCATTGGGAATAGTAACCTGACCATGTGAAGAGTGATTTTACCAAAAAATAATAAATTATGATATAAATAACATTTATCATGATTACTTAATTTATATAAAAATATTATACTTCAATAAAATAAATATAATGATAAAAAACCTCAAAGAAAATAAAGCATATTTTTAATAAACTTTATATTAAAGTATTTTGTAAAAATCATTATTTTTCTATTGAAAATTATATTTTACCTATTTTAGATATTTATATTTATTAAATTAATATTATTTTTGAAATTATCAAGTTACAATTTTCCTTGAGTGAGTTTTTGGTAATTTTCGGAAATACTTCAATTTTTAGGTGAATAGTAAAAATATAGTTTTTCACATAATCGATGTATCTTAAGTTACATCATTCATGATGTAATAAAGACATAATAATTTATATAAATTTATTTTCGTCCATTATAAATTTAATTTCATAAATGATTCATTAAAATACAATAAAATTAATTTTCAAACCTAAAAATCACTTTCCAAAACCTAAATTCAAAAGTGATTCCTTAAAATATCAATATCTTTTTTTGTTCACTTTTATTTTTAATAAGTTAATGAATTAGAATTATAAAGAGGATTTAAAGTCTTAAACCACTTATATTATATTTATATAATATTTATTCTGTCAGAAATGCATTATTACATGTTTTTCCTTTGATATATTATTTTATTAAATATTTTATTCTAAAAATACCCCTCTCTTAAAGTATAAATAATCCCTCTCCCTTCTCTTGGAAACACATTCCTCTCAAACATTCCAATGTAAAATATCTTTCCAAATACTCCCTCTATATCCCCTTACATTACTTAGGGACATTTTGGAGCAATCCAACTCTAATCACCAAGGGTGTTATAGCGTCTTACAAGAGAAGCTACATTGAAGAGAGAGTAAGTCTCTATTAACTTTTCCCTTTTTCTTATTCTATTTATTATTTTTTCCAATTAATTTAAAAACCGTATAATATAAAATAATTTTTCAATAATATAAAATTATATTATTTATGTTAACATGATGTAATTGTCATATTTATGACAAAATTAAATGCAATACTTCTCTTTCCCTTTCATTTAACAACGTCCCGTTAAAGGTTGATTAACCACCTACGGAGACGTTTTTAAGACAATTATTATAACCCCATTCATGAATGAATATTATTAATTATATATAATATATAAATAATTAATTACATTTATTATAATCTACTAGATTTAATCATACTTTTCTATAAATGACTCTGAATGAAAATTGAGAAATCAAAGTGAAATAAGAAATTTTTATGAAAATCGTGATATTAAAACACTTCAATTTCATAAATAGAAATTAGTAAATATAATAAAATGATTATAATTTCATAAATAATTGTATAAATTGATATAATTAACATATTTATTAGTTTTTTAATAATTATAAGTTTATTATTCAAGAGGCGCAAAAGTGATGAAATAACGAAGGAATTACGGTAAGGGGATTCTTGAGACCAACTCTTTTTCATTGGGTTATCCATATTTCATGACATATTTGGAATAAATAGACCTCTAATGTTACTTAAATATAATTTGATTTTTCCTCCCTCTTCTTTTTTGGGATATACATGTTTTTTATTTGATTTTATAGAATATACAATGATTTTAACAATTAACTCTTCTTTCCAAGAAACATGTTTTGACCGTTTACGACATGCTGAGTGCGTTTTCATCTAGCACAGTCACATGACGCCTCTGATTGATGTGTTGTCTGGAAAATAATTTCAAAATTCACTCACTCTTTCTTTTCTTCCAATTTAATGGCATTCTGAGGTCGTTCGGCCGGTTTTGACCACCCCATGCATGCTTTTCAAGCGCACCAAACACCTAAAAAACTCATATTCCGCCGTGTTGCGCAAACCACGCGTCTGACTGACATGTCGTCTTCTTGTACATCTCACGAATAATTATTAGGGTGTTTTAGTGTTATTTAAAGTCATTCTGTTGTCATTCGGCATTCATTTGACCGTTAAACAGATGTTTTGGCCATTTACGAAATGCAGAGTGCGTTTTCAGCCGCTACGGTCACACGACACCTCCGATTGATGTTCCGTCAAGATGAACATTTAATAATTCACACACCATTTGTTTTTGTCTGATTTCATGGAATTCTGAGATCATTCGACCGGTTTTGACCACACCACGCACGCTTTTCAAACGCACCAAACAACTAAAAAAAATATTCAGTTGTGCCATGCAAACCACACGTCTGAATGGTGTGACCTCTCCTTGTACACCTCAAAAATATTAATTAGGGTGTTTTAATGTGATTTCAAGTCATTATTATGTCGTTAGGCATGCATTTGACCGTTAAACGCATGTTTTGGCCATTTATGACACACAGAGTGAGTTTTCAGCCAGCACGGTCACACGACACCTCCGAATGATGTGTCATCTAGCCGGCCATTTCAAAATTCACCCACCTTTTTTCATTCGATTTAATGGAATTCCGAGGTCATTCTGATGGTTTTGACCGCCCCACACACGCTTTTCAAGTGTGCCAAACACCTAAAAAATAGATATTCAGTCATGCTACACAAACCACATGTTTAAATGAATTTTCATCTCCTAGTACACTTCACGAATAATAATTAGGGTGTTTTTATGTGATTTCAAGTCATTCTAATGTCTTTCGGCATGCATTTGACCGTTAAACACATGTTTTAGCCATTTACGACATGCAGAGTGCAGTTTCGGCCATCGCAGTCACACGAAACCTCTGGATGAGGTAGATTTGACTTGTACCCGTCAAAAATTACCAATGATTCATTGTCCTAAAGTGTCAACACAATCCGAATTTGTTTGATCAGTTTTCCATATGTCAATTGTTGTTTTCTCTTAAAATCTAATCAATTTCAAATAAAAGCGAGACACAATGAGTGGTACCAGCCACACCATGCATCGCATTGATGCGGGGTTGACTCTTACACATCAAAAATGTCCCATGGATCATTGTAATAAAGTATCAACAGAATCCGAATACGTTTTGTCCATTTTCTGTATGTGTGTTTTTGTTTTCACTAAAAATGTTGTCCATTTAAAATTAAAGTGAGACACTATGAGTGGTACCAGCCGCACTGTGCCTTTCATTGAGGTGGAATTGAGTCATAAGAATCACATATGGCCATGGATAATTTTTTAATGTTTCAACACAAACCAAATAAGTTTGGTCAGTTTTCCGCATGAATGTTGTTTTTTACTTAAAAGGGTGTCCATTTTAAACAAAAGAGAGACAATTTGAGTGATACCAACCACACTGTGCCTCAGATTGAGGTGGCGATGACTCTTACATGTCACATATGACTCATGGATCTTTTTCCAAATGTATTAACACAATCCTGATGCATTTGGTCTGTTTTCTGTATGCCAGTTAAAAAAATCATGCAACAAAAGTGATAATATCTTATAACAAAACTATAGACATTGTGCATGATGTGCATCCACTAGTGTGTGGTTAGGGAAAATCATGCACATTTCTTCTAATATATATCCCAATATTTTTGGTTGATACCCTGTGGGATGGACTTAAATTTTTTAATAACTATGATACATAGAGTTTTTTACGCCGACCGGGGTTCCGGGCTCCGAAAAAGCCCCAGAAGCCCCACAAACCATTATAACATCATTAGGCATCCATATTTGGTCAAAAATAAAGAGTTATACTAAATTGAAAAATATCAACACTGGAGTGAAAACCCATGTTAATATATAAAGATTTATATAGAATTCAAAAATGTAATGGATCAATCTACCCCTGATCACCATCACCATCACCACTGTCATCACCAGCCTCATCATCGCCACCATCTTTTTCCACGTCGTCATCCTCGTCATCGTCCCCATGCTCATCCTCGGCCCCATCTTCTCCCTCAGCCTTATCCTCACCCCCTTCCTCATCCTCAACCTCGCCTTCATCCACTTCAGCATCCTCGTCTCCAATAGGAACGTCATCATCTCGACTGTCACTAGAACTGCCACCTGGTGCATAAGATAATGCACCCATGAACGAAATATATGTCTGACAAGCCATGCTGGCCTCTGGTGGAAATGATGAAGATAAATCTTTGATCAGTTTCATAAATTCTTTCTCTCTCATTTGAACCCTTTCTTCCAACTTTGTGACCCTTTTATCAGACTGTATTGCATGCTTCTTGACTTGTTCCAACTCGCTGGTACTATAATGGATACCTGGAGAGGACCAATACCTCATCGAGACTACATTCTTACCAGGTCGGCAGCATAAATCGACCAGAGTGCTCATCTCCCAAAACCTGATATAAATGATAATGTGGCCCTAAATTTTCAATCTCTTGGGCATCAAGGGCCTCTAAATCAGCCTATTAAAAATATTAATAGATTATTAAATTTCAAAATAGATATTAATCTGTAACACCCCGAGATTTTATGAAAAATATTCTTTTTAATTTTATTGATGTTTTGTATTGTACGATACAGCAAAAGGAACTTTCACTACACGCTTCCTTGACTTGGATTGCATTACACACAATTGCGAGCTTCCACGATAGCGTGTGTTGTACGTAATACTGAGTTTCACTAAACAATGATATGTTATATAAACTACCCGTTTTGAATAGTAATACCCACTTTTTGAAACTTTTTAAATTTTATCATTCAAAATGGACATAATTTTTGGATTCGTAATATCGAAATTATCCTAGGGTGAATTTTTTGTATTTTTCTGAAAACTTTCAATTTTTGATGAATAGTTAAAACGCTAGGTTACTATTTAAAAACCGACTTTTTATTTAAATAATTATTTATTTAATTTTATTTTATTTTAGGTCAAAATTGATACATAATACCTATATATGTTAAATTTAATTCATTAAAGTCATTTTATAATAATTTTAGATATATAAAAAATTTATTGAACTTTTCACCGTCTTTTACCCACCTCCTAGGAGAATTTAGAAATTCACATAAAACATAATTTTAACACTTCTGTGAGTGGAATTTCAAAAATCTGAGAGAAAAGGTTAATATTAAGGACTAAAATGTGTTTCAATGAGATGAAAATAATTTTTTGTGAATTGTAACTTTTTACTTTTATTTACCACGGTTAAAAGTAAATAGGGTAATTAAGGGTAAAATGATATTATTTTTCCATAACACATGTCCAAATTCTATTTGATAAGTTTAATTCGACCGAAAACAACCTTAGGAATAAAATATGACCATTTAGGTCCACTTGGATTAGATTATGACATTTATTATTAATTTATTTAAAGAAGGGTTAAAATAGTTAAAATCAATGTTTAACAACTCAATCATTTTTAATATAGGGTTATACATAAGATAAATTCGACTATAAATATTCATTATAAATATGGAAATATTTCCTATATAATGGTATTTTATTTATAATTTTTATAACTTAAATAATTTAATTTATTTATGAAACAATGATGATGCATTAATTATCTTAATAATGTAATATTGACATAACTGATGTTATAAATACCCAAATAAATGTAATTTGAGACATTTAATGTATTACACTAATTTTATAGGTTAATATGATATGTTAGAATTGATTTAATTAACCTTTTTCTAACTAATAATTCTGTTATGATTTTCACAAAAATCAATTACCAAATAGTGTCAAACTCGACAAAAAATAGTTTCTAAAACAAATATTATATTATTAATTGTTATTTTATTCCTAAAAATCTAAGGTTCAGAAAAATGTCTTATAGAAGGTTATATATATTAATAATAAACAAATTGGGGTTCATTTGGCTTGTTATAGTACGTTTATTAACCTTATAGTGTAAGAAAACAAGAAGATAATCGTATTTCTAAGACATCAACAATGGTTAAATGTTTTAAATGTGGAATGTACGGGCATTATTCAAACCAATTCCCTAAGGGAAACTCTCATGAAAAGAATCATCATGGCCGTATGAGTAGTATTTATAGTGATGATGATGAAAAGACTACAAATGATATGCGAGATAAAAGAATTGTTGAAGCTTGGTCAATTGATTAAGAAGGTTGTGTAATGATTGTATGTTTATCAATAATAATGTATGGTACTATTGAATAAAGAAAAAAATCTAAGGATTGTTACACTGTTGCCTTTGGTTGATTTTTGAATATATATGATGAATGGTACTGGTAACCATGAAAGGATATTCAAATATTTTTGGAAGGTAGATTATATGTGCATAATAATAGGCTAAAGAGAAAATAAATTTTTTGATAGTATTTATGAGCACATGATTGATATTAGGACTAAGTGATGTCATGGTTTGAGTATATAGAATTTTTGGTATTTTGGTATGTGGAAAGAGTAACCTTTTGACAGCACTCATGTTTTCACTAAGGTTCTATATTAATTCATGTTTCAAAAGAATACATGATTAAGGTATTCACATGTTTGGAATGTGTCCAACAAGATATATCTTATGATATATGGGAAATAAATGATGGTATTCACGTGCTTGTTATGTGACCTCTCAAGTAATCATTTTCTTTACACTGTGGGATTGGACAGAAGTATTTTTGATAAGCTTAAAGGCAGGAATGGATTAAGTTGGACATTAGATAGAATTGTTTAAGGGTGTAATTTTTTTTCGATATTATTTATGGAATGTTATAATAATGTAGTTTTAGAAAAAGGACAACCGGCAGGATGAGCGACAACCTGTCGCATCGTACTAGGCTGTGGGAATCGAACCCACAATCGAAGTGCGACAAGCCTTTATTGCATACCATTGGCCTACAAGAAGTCCCTGGTTAGTATAAACTAGTTTTATTTTATTAAGTTCTATGATAGATAATGTATAAGTCCATTTTTGGAACTATATACGATTAATCTCACCATAAGATGGACTTATAACTTTTGATAAACATTTGTTTGTGACAGATGGAATGATCCATCATTCAATCACATGATCTACTAATAGTTAAATAATGAAAAATTCAACTTTATTTATTTTAATGATGAAGTGGAAATTGTACAAGGCACGAACAATGCTGAGATTGTACCGAAATAAATTAACTATTTCATCTAATTCTTCAACTTTAAGGAAATGATCTTGAAAACCAAAAATGTTTTCCTAGTATTCTTATATCAGATGAATCAGATGGTACATTAAATCATCAATAAATTATGGCTTTGTGATTGATGGATTTTTGATAGTTATGTCCTCTACCACTCTCCATCATAACATGACAGTTAGATTTCTCATCCATATCCATATTGTCCCTTATGTTCTCCTTTGTGGAAACCCAGTGATGAGTTATTTGGGTATCCGTTATGTATCTAACGTTCCTTTTTTAAAATGATGTTATAGTATTCCTTTTTTTATGTGGGTTTCTATGAAAGAAACTCTCATGTAATAAACCATTTATAACCCCGATGAATTTCGTGGGAAAAATTCATTTTAAGGCGGGTTAATGTAACACCCAGAGATTTTATGAAAAATATTTTTTTTAATTTTATTGATGTCATGTGTTGTATGTTACACCAAAAGGAGAATCTACTACATGCATACCTTACTTGGCTTGCATTACACGCAATCCCAACCTTCCACGATAGCGTGTGTTGTACGCAATATCGAGTTTCACTAGACAACGATATGTTATATAAACTAGCTGTTATGAATAGTAATACCAACTTTTTGAAATTTTATAAATTTTTTTATTTCAAAATGGACTTAATTTTTGGATTCGGAAAATCGAAATGAGTCTAGGTTGAATTTTTTGTATTTTTCTGAAAACATTAAATTTTTTATGAATAATGAAAACACTAGGTTACTATTTAAAAACTGACTTTTTATTTAAATAATTTTTTATTTTATTTAAATTTATTTTAGATCAAAATTCATACATAATACCTATATAAGTTCAATGTAATTAATTGGTGTCATTTTATAATAATTTTAGATATATAAATATTTTATTGAACTTTTCACCATCTTTTACCCACCTCCTAAGAGAATTTGGAAATTCACATAAAATGTTATTTTACATTTTTTGTGAGTGGAATTTCGAAAATCCGAGAGACACGGTTAATATCAAGGACTAAAATTTGGTTCAATGATATGAAAATTATTTTTTGTGTATAGTACCTTTTTACTTAAATTTACCACGGTTAAAAGTAAATAGGGTAATTAAGGGTAGAAATGATGTTATTATTACCCTAACACATGTCCTAATTCTATTGGATAAGTGTAATTAGACCAAAAACAAGCTTAGGAATAAAATATGACCATTTAGGTCCACTTGGATTAGATTAGGACATTTATTATTAATTTTTTTAAAGAAGGGTTAAAATAGTTATATTCAAAGTTTAATAACTAAATCATTTTTAATATGGGGTTATACATAAGATAAATTAGACTATAATTATGAATTAGAAAGATAAAAATAATTCCTACATAATGGTATTTTATTTATAATTTTTAGACATTATATATGTTAATTTATTTATTACACAATGATGATGTTGTAATTATCTTAATAATGAAATATTGACATAATTGATGTTATAAATATCCAAATAAATGTAATTTGAGACATTTAATGAATTACACTAATTTTATAGGTTAATATTACATGTTAGAATTGATTTAATTAACCTTTTTCTAACTAATAATTCTGTTATTAGTTTCACAAAACTCAATTACCAAATAGTGTCAAACTCGACATAAAGTAGTTTTTAAAACAAATATTATATTATTAATTGTTATTTTATTTCTAAAAATATATGGATCAGCGACATGATTTTTATAAGGTTATATATATTAATAACAAACAACTTGGGGTTCATTTGGCTTGTTATATAATTTTTATTAACCTTATAGTGTAAGAAAACAAGAAGACATGGTAAAAGTAAAATTATTTAGCTTAAAGTTAAATCTAAATGATAAGGGTCAAATATTAACCTAAACTTGTCTAAATTCTATTGTATGAGAGGATTTATATTCATACCCACATTTCCTTCAAAATAAATCAATTTGTAGCTATTAAAAACCGAATATGACTTTATAATAAAATAATATTTATATTTTTTTCAAAGGTGCCCCTCTCCTCCCTTATAAAAGGGAACCTCCTCCCTCTCCTCCTCACACAACTTTGAGCCCTCAATCTCGGCCAAACCCTGCCAAGTTCTATTCTCCACTTCCCTAGAAACATCTTAGAGGTTCTTATCTTCTTCAAAGACCATCATTAATGCCCAAAGTGGAGGTTAAGAAGAGGTGCATCAAAGAAGAGGTAATGTCTCTTACCGATTCTTTCAACTTTATTTCTTCTTCTACATCTTTTTCTTTAGTTGTTTCATTATGAAGTAATAACATTAGTATCATTCATATACTGAAATGTTATTATACGTATCTATCCATCCCATGGAAAACAAAATCACCGCGCGTGCATACGTACGGAATACTGTCTCCACGCTGTGTTGTAATCTGTTTTCGACCACCACCTTACATAGATGGGTATACTGGTGTAAATAAATAACCATATATGATTATTAAAAATACATACTGATTCTTAAATATTATACATAAACATAAATACAATTTCACGATCATGGGAATGATATCATCGCTAATGAGTATGTACAGACTACGGTCTCCACGACGCAATGAGATTCATTCTTCATGATTAACCTTTCAAAAATGATTATAAAGTATATATAATGAATAATAATGAAATATATGTCATAATTAAGGTACTGTAAATTTGTATATATATATATATATTTCATCTACTTACTTCCATTCAAGTAAATAAAGAAAGGAAAACATCGTTCATGCGTATGTACGGCCTACCGTCTCCATGAACGGTGTGTTAAATTTCATTTATCTATCTATTATATATATATATACTGAATATATATGATATATAAATCATGTTTTAAATTATGGAAGTATGTAAATCATGATATAAGTAATAATAATATCAAGAAAAACAAGTCCAAACACGTACGATAAATGAAACAATTTTACCCAAAACGCTACTTTAACATGGAATTTACAAATTAACGGTTAATATATATAACTAAGTGAACCATATATGATCTAATAACAATGATTATGATTCTGTAATAATTCAATGACCTTATTTAAATCATTATACAGGAGGTTCATATACGTACGAAGCATATCGGACCAAATGTAAGGGATAAATATTTCAATCTCATTCTTACCGGAGATTGTTTATTCGTATGTATTTACTGGGGTTATATTTATCATCCATGTGCAAGTTTTATAAAAATGTTTTCATGAATTTTTAAAGTCCTTTTACCCATTTTTTACTTTTACGACATGGTATGTAAGGAATCTTTCTTTGTTTACCATACGAGGTACATTTTGACTTTTCCGAAAAAAGTACTCGGAGAATGTTTTTTTAACTTATATGGCGTGAACAGATTTTTATGGTTTCATAACTCTTTATTTTCATGAAGGCTTTTCCACAATATTTCATGATTATTTTCAACAAAATACATTTCTTTTTAAATTTCATGGCATTTTTTTTAAAATAAAATGATATTGAAGAATAAAGGATATTTTCCTCAAGAATTCATTTCAAGTGTTTTCTCAAAACTGTTTTCCATCTAAAATGACATTATTTAATATATTTATGTTTCATGTATAATTTCTCCATTATTTATATGTTTTTATTTTTCTTATGATGAAATGATATCCATTTTTTTATGGATTATGTTATTATGGAGTGATGTTTAGGAATCCCATTCTATTTCATTAGTTATGCTATGATGTATGATTTATGAATTTATGGAACACGAAAGAATGATTTCATTCTAAAATGGGTGGGACCTATATCTCGCTCCAATGCATTGGGTAATGATTTATAACTCAGGAGATAGACATGTCTGTAATGGTAAGTTAACCCAGTTCAGGGTTACAGGACTAGAACGAGGAGTGAAACCGATTTAGAATGGGACTTTGTCCACTAAGATGGTCTTGACAGCAATGCCTTGGATACTATGGAAATCATAACATGTGATTAATGGATGACACAATTACTTGTTTTATTACCATGGTAGTTTAACATGACTAATGTTCCTTTATTATCTATGATTTGTGTACTTCCAAGATTTATATCGTTGCTCATGATTTTGATGTTTAGATTTTATGTTCTTGTTTTTGCATTAAATTGTTTATGGATTGTTTTATGTTCTCTATGATTATCCTTACTGAGAATTTGATCTCACCCATTATAAGGTTTTTCCCCCAGGATTTAAAGAAAGGTTTTAGGTAAAAAACAAAAAGGGGAAGATCTTCATGGGAGATGTTGAAGATCTTTCACCATGATTAGAAGATTATTTTCCAAGTTTCCAAAGACACGAAACTATTACGGTCCATGTGTGTCTGTTTTCGTTATGTATTAAGTATTCCACAAAAGTAATTTAATGTCCATGTATATAAATCTATGGTTCTCTACAATTGGAATCAGAGGGAGGTTTAGTTAACCTTTGGAAACTAGGATGCAAAAAATTTAGTGAGATCTGTAGAGATATTTATAAGGTATGTATAGGGATGTTCCTAATGTTAAGTATACGTATAGGTTGTAGTCATAGAATTTCAATAAAAATATAATAATTAAACATAATATGTTAGATATTGAAGGTACTCCCACTTTATTATGTTTCTTTCTTAGGATGTTTTTTCCCTCTAACATTATTCTTTTTGGGTTTTATAAAATGGCTGGAAATAGGATGATTCACAATAATAGAGGATATGAAGGACAATGGAATGATATTATTCATGAGAAACCAAATGAAATTGGATCTGGTGGTCCACATATTGTTATTATGCCTAATCAGAAATCTCATAATATGATCAATAATCTAAACATTGGTAAGTTTCCTGACTCAGCTAATAAGAGAAAGATGGATTTTCATGATGATCCTAGAGGAAAGAAAGATCAATTCCCCTCATGTAAATCATGTGAGAAGAGGTATTAGGGAGAATGTTTCAAAGGAACTGGAAGATTCTTTGGGTGTGGAACAAAAGGACACAAAGCCATTAATTGCAAAGTAGAAGGTTTAGTTAACACCAGGGACAAATATAATTGTATTTCTAAGACATAAACAATGGTTAAATGTTTTAAATGTGGAATATACGGGCATTATTCAAACTAATACCCTAAGGGAAAGTCTCATGAACAGAATCATCATGGTCGTATGTGTAGTATTTATAGTGATGATGATGAAAAGACTACAAATGATATGTGAGATAAAATAATTGTTGAAGCTTGGTAAATGGTTTAAGAATGTTGTGTAATGATTATATGTTTATCAAGAATAATGTATGGTACTATGTAATAGAGTAAAAAATCTATGGATTGTTACACTATTGCCTTTTCGTGAGTTTTGAAAGTATATGATGAATGGTATCGGTAACCATGAAAGGTTATTCAAATATTTTTGGATGGTAGACGATATGTGCATAATGAAGGGATAAAGAGAAAATAAATATTTTGATAGTATTTATGAGCACGTGATTGTTATAAGGACAAAGTGATATCATGATTTGAGTATATAGATTTTTTGGGATTTTGGTATGTGGAAAGTGTTAACTTTTGGAAGCACTCATGTATTCACTAAGGTTCTATGTTAATTCATGTTTCAAAAGAATACATTATTAAGGTATTCACATACTTGGAATGTGGCCAACAAGATATATCTTATGATATATGGGGGATAAATTATGGTATTCACGTGCTTGTTATGTGACCTCTCAAGTAATCATTTTCTTTACACTATGAGATTGGACAGAATTATTTTTGATAAGCATAAAGGCTGGAATGAAATAAGGTGGACATCAGATAGAATTGTTTAAGGCTAGAATTTTTTTTTTGATATTATTTATGTAATGTTATAATAATTTAGTTTTAGAAAAAGGAAAACTTACAGGATGGGTGACAACCCGTCGCATCAGACAAGGTTGTGGGAATCGAAACCACAACCGAAGTGAGACAAGACTTTATTGAATACCATTGGCCTACAAGAAGTACCTGCTTAGTATAAACTATTTTTATTTTATTAAGAGCTATGATAGATAAAGTATAAGTCCATTTTTGGAACCATATACGATTAATCTCACCATAAGATGGACTTATAACTTTTGTTAACCTTTTGTTTGTGAGAGATGGAATGACCCGTCATTCTTTCACATGATCAACTAACACTTCATTAATGACAAATTCAACTTTATTTCTTTAAAAGATGAAGTGGAAATTGTACAAGGAATGAACAACGGTGAGATTGTACCGAAATAAATTAAGTATTTCTTCTAATTCTCCAACTTTAAGGAAATGATATTGAAAACGAAAAATGTTTTCCTAGTATCCTTATATCAGATGAATCAGAGGGTACATTAATACATCAAAAATTTATGGCATTGTTATTTATGGTTTTTTCATAGCTATGTCCTCTACCACTCTCCATCAGAACGTGAAAGTTAGATTTCTCCTCCATATCCATATTTTCACTTATGTTCTCCTATTTGGAAACCCAGTGATGAGTTATTTGGGTATCCGTTATGTTTCTAACGTTCCATTTTTAAAATGAAGTTATAGTATTCCTTTTTACAATGTGGGTTTCTATGAAAGAAAATCTCATGTAATAAACCATTTATTACCCCGATGAATTTCAAGGGCGAAATCCATTTTAAGGGGGGTTAATGTAACACCCCGAGATTTTATGAAAAATATTCTTTTTAATTTTATTGATGTCATGTGTTGTATGCTACACCAAAAGGAGCTTTCACTATATGCATCCCTAACTTGGCTTGCATTACACGCAATACCAACCTTCCACTACAACGTGTGTTGTACACAATACCGAGTTTCACAAAACAATGATATGTTATATAAACTAGATGTTATGAATAGTAATACCCACCTTTTGAAATTTTATAAATTTTTTATTTCACAATGGACTTCATTTTTGGATTCGGAAAATCGAAATGAGCCTAGGGTGAATTTTTGGTATTTTTCTGAAAACATTCAATTTTTTATGAATAGTGAAAACACTAGGTTACTATTTAAAAACCGACTTTTAATTTCAATAATTATTTATTATATTTAAATGTATTTTAGTTCAAAATTGATACATAATACCTATATAAGTTCACTGTAATTAATTGGTGTCATTTTATAATAATTTTAGACATATAAAAATTTTATTGAACTTTTCACCGTCTTTTACCCACCTCCTAGGAGAATTTGGAAATTCACATAAAACGTTATTTTACCGCTTCTGTGAGTGGACTTTCGAAAATCGGAGAGACAAGGTTAATATCAAGGGCTAAAATGTGGTTCAATGATATGAAAATTATTTTTTTGTGTCTAGTAACTTTTTACTTTAATTTACCACGGTTAAAAGTAAATAGGTTAATTAAGGGTAAAAATGATGTTATTATTACCCTAACACATGTCCTAATTCTATTGGATAAGTGTAATTAGGAAAAAAACAACCTTATTAATAAAATATGACAATTTAGGTCTACTTGGATTAGATTAGGACATTTTTATTAATTTATTTAAAGAAGGGTTAAAATAGTTAAAATCAAAGTTTAATAACTAAATCATTTTTAATATGGGGTTATACAGAAGATATATTAGACTATAATTATGAATTAGAAAGATAAAAAGAATTCCTACATAATGGAATTTTAATTATAATTTTTAGACATTATATATGTTAATTTATTTATGACACAATGATGATGTAGTAATTATCTTAATAATGAAATATTGACATAATTGATGTTATAAATACCCAAATAAATGTAATTTGAGACATTTAATTAATTCCACTAATTTTTTAGGTTAACATGAAATGTTATAATTTATTTAATTAACCTTTTTATAACTAATAATTCTGTTATGAGTTTTACAAAAATCAATTACCAAATAGTGTCAAACTCGACATAAAATAGTTTTTAAAACAAATATTATATTATTAATTGTTATTTTATTCCTAAAAATATATGGATCAGAAAAATGACTTATATAAGTTTATACATATTAATAACAAACAACTTGGGGTTCATTTGTCTTGTTATAGAAAGTTCACTAACCTTATAGTGTAAGAAAACAAGAAGACTCGGTAAAAGTAAAATTATTTAACTTAAAGTTAAATCTAAATGATAAAGTTAAAATAGAAACCTGAACTTGTCTAAATTATATTGTATGAGAGGATTTATACGCATACCCACATTACCTTCAAAATAAATCTATTTGGAGCTATTAAAAACAGAATATGACTTTATAAAAAAATAAAATTTATAGTTTTTTCAAAGGTGCTCCTCTCCTCCCTTATAAAAGGGAACCTCATCCCTCTCCTCCTCACAACACTTTGAGCCTTCAAACTCGGAAAAACCCTGCCAATTTCACTTCTACACTTCCCTAGAAACATCTTAGAGGTTCTGATCTTCTTCAAAGACCATCATTAAAGCCCAAAGTGGAGGTTAAGAAGAGGCGCATCAAAGAAGAGGTAATGTCTCTTACCGATTCTTTCAACTTTATTTCTTCTTCTACATCTTCTTCTTTAGTTGTTTCATTATGAAGTAATAACATCAGTATCACTCATATACTGATATGTTATTATAGGTATGATACAACCCTATTTCACCATCTATACATCTTACAGAAAACAAAATCACCGAGCGTGCGTACGTATGGAATACCATCTCCACGCCATGGTGTAATCTGTTTTCGACCACCACCTTACATAGATGAGTATAATGGTGTAAATAAATAACCATATATAATTATTTTAAAGTGATATTTATTCTGAAATATTATAAATACACTTCAATACAATTCCACTATCATGGGAATGATATCATCGCTCGGGTGTATGTACGGTCTACCGTCTCCACGACGCGATGAGATTCATTCTCCATGATTAACCATTCAAGAATGATTATTAATTATATATAATTAATAATAATAAAATATATGACATAATTAAGATATTGGAATTATTTATATATATATATATATATATATATATATGTCGTCTACATACTTCCATTCAAGTCAATAAAGAAAGGAAAACAAAGTTCATGTGTATGTACGGCCTACCGTCTCCATGAACGGTGTGTTTCCTTTCATTTATCCATCTATTATATATATATACTGAATATATATGATATATAAATCATGTTTTACATTTTTTAAATAAGTAAATCATGATATAATTAATAATAATATCAAGAACAACATGTCCAAACACGTACGATAAATGAAACAAGTATACCCAAAATCCTACTTTAACATGGAATTGACAAACGAACCGGTAATATAAATACCTAAGTGAACTATATATGATATAATAACAATGAATATGATTCTGTAATAAGTCAATGACATTATTTACATAATTATACAGCAGGTTCGAATACGTACGAAGCATATCAGACCTTAGGTAAGGGATAACTCTTTCAATCTCATTCTTATCCGAGATTGTTTATTTGTAAGTATTTACTAGGGTTATATTTATCATCCATTTCCATGTTTTATAAAAATGTTTTCATAAACTTTTAAAGTCCTTTTATCCATTCTTGATGTTTACTACATCGTATGTAAGTAATCTTTCTTTGTTTACCATATGAGGTACTTTTTGAATTTTCCGACAAAAGTACGCGGAGAATGTTTTTTTAACTTATACGGCGTGAACAGATTTTACAGTTTCATAACGCCTTATTTTCATGAATCTTCCTCTACATGATTTCATGATTATTTTCATCAAACTACATTTCTTTTAAAATTTCATTGTATTTTGTAAAAAGAAAATGATTTTAAAGAAGATATGATATTTTCCTCAAGAATTAATTTCAAGTGTTTTCTCAAAATTGTTTTCCATCTAAAGTGACATTATTTAATATGTTATGTTTCATGTATAATGTCTCCATTATTTACATGGTTTTATTTTTCTTATGATGAAATGATATCGATTTTTTTATATGGATTATGTTATTATTCCATGATGTTTAAGAGTCTCATTCTATTACATGGGTTATGCCATGATATATGATTTATGATTTTGTGGCACATGAAAGAATGATTTCATTATGAGATGGTTGGCACCTATATCTCCCTCAAATGCATTGGGTAAAGATTTCTATCTCATGAGATAGACATTGCTAGAATGGTAAGTTAATCTGGTTCAGTGTTACAGGACTGGAACGAGGAGTGAACTCGATTCAGAATGGGACATTGTTCACTAAGATGGTCTTGGTAGCAATGCCTTGGCTACTATGGAAATCATAACATGTGCTTAACGGATTCCACAATTACATGTTTTATTACCATACTATATTATCATTACTAATGTTCCTTTATGATCTATTCTTTGTGTACTTCCAAGATTTATTTCGTTGCTCATGATTTTGATTTTTAGATTTTATGTTCAATTTTTTGCATTCAAATGTTTATGGATTGTTTTATGTTCTCTATGCATACCCTTACTGAGCATTTGGGCTCACCCTTTATATTTTTTCATTTCCCCATTATTTAAAGAATGGTTTTATGTATGGAAACAAAAAAGGGAAGATCTTTATGGGAGATGTTGAAGATATTTCACTATGATTAGAAGATTATTTTCCGAGTTTCCAAAAACACTAAACTGTTATGGTCCTTGTGTGTCTATTTTCGTTATGTATTAAGTATTCCGCAAAAGTAATGTAATGTCCATGTACGACAAGATATGGGTCAATACATAAAATTTTAAATAAATAAATTAATATTTAAAATCTTTTCTTTTGTCGATTCATTAACCGCAGTTTCATCTTTTTTCCTTCTACTCGAGCAAAACAATTTTGCTCGAGGGAGATGTCCTTAAATATTCATTTTTTTTTGTAATGAAATACAAACAATATAAAGCACTAGTATAATCATATATTCAATATTCAATAAATCACATAATTTAAGTAAAAAACAATAAAAAGATAAAGTCCTAATGAAAAAATTACAAACAACTAAATCATTCCAGCTGCCTCTTATGATCTGACATAGTAGTGCACCCCAAAGTGTGGAGGTATTGCTTTGGATCTATGTTTTTTTTGTTTTTTTTAAGAAGATTCCTAAATAATGTTTAATAATATATAAGATAATACGAATAAAAAATATGAAAACTGTCATTTAAATACCTCAAATGGGATTGATACCTTAAATTTGGAAGTCACCCAATGGGTAATCATTTGGTGATATTGCTCTATCAGGAAATCATTAATGATAGGTACTATCTCCAAATCCGTGCCCAATCTATCACACCATCCAACATACAACTCATTCTTATAACCTTCCAAAGCTCTCCTAGCTCCTTTAAACGTGCTGGTTGTGCACCTTCACCATCTGGGAAGTTAAACTGATGCTAACACCCAATAGATTAATTCATATAAATACAAAAAAATACAACATTAAATCCAATAGAATTTTAACCCATATTTGTGCCCACACATTATCCTTGACATCGTGTGGCTGATGTCTCCAAGAGAGAGGGCTGACCGGAATGTTTTTGGAGTATTTGGCTAGCGTCATCAAAAAACCCTAACATTATGGCCCAGATTTATCAATCATTTGTAATTCATCATTATATTCAACCATCAACTATGTCTGGCGGTTCCATACTACACGCAAGCGAGTACGCCCCCTCCCCCGCCTCCTATCAGCAGATGAATATGTTTTTATAGAAAGAAATATCAATACAAGTTATAATAAAAATAAATTTTGGTATAAAAATTTATTATTGTTATATAAATATACCTTTGGTATTTGGATAAATGGGAATCACTAGATGTATAGAAGATGAAGGAATATCCTGTACAGGTGGAGTTTCCCTCAGTGTACGCTCCTCAACCACATACTATGTTGGAGCAGGAGTCAATGAAGGAGGTAAATAATAGCTCGGAGATAATGAACCAGAAGAAAAAGATGATAGCACAGACATCTGGCCAACTGGTAGTGTAAACATCAGAGGCAAAAATATCTCATGTGTCCTTAAAGACCCAACAAGATCAAAATTTGGTATAGAAGATATGTCTGTGGTAGAGGCATAGTCCAATCGGGTACGACCTGTGGATCGTCTAACTCTCACACTACAAGCCCTCGTACCACCGGCCTCTGTACCAGAATCACCGGATGATGGTCTAACTCTAACACCACCCCCTCCTACCACCAGCTTCTGTACTGGGAGCAATATCAGGATCCTCATCAGATATCTCTCATCTAGGGGGGTCAATCGTGAAAAAAAATTAACACAAAAGTAAACACATGATATTACAAGTTATTGAAATATATATATTTGAAATAAAACACTCACAACATGGATGAGTGGAGGAACTCCCATCTGTGTCATGCAACTATTATTTTCTGTCATCTTTTTCCGCTGCATCTCTTCAATGGGTGGAATTTCCTCCAATGAAAACAAATATGGAAGTAATTAGAAACAAATAACTAATGTGTAACCCAAAAAACATAATATAAAAAATCTATTCTGATTAAAAAAACATAACGATATAGAATATTTATGGTGGTTCGAATGTAAGTACTAGGATACACACTCTAAATTATGTTGGACTATTCATTGAATCATGTCCCAATTGATTTTAGAGAGGGACCTTCAATAGTTATATGTATGGATTTCATTAGAAACACCTATAAAAAGGATATCCAAAAATTGTGATGTCCTAAACTAGGATGCCACTCATTAGTGACCCAAACCCAGATGGCCACATGGCCTCAATCACATCTACCAAAATTCCAAATGTTATTGACTAATAGTGAGAGCCTTTGGTGTGTCTGGGGGAGACTATTCCCTCATTACCTAAGCTGCACAATTTTAATATTATCTGTTTAAAAGTGGAAGAATGATAAAAAAGGGAAAATATTAGAAATGGATGAAAATAACCAAATCAGTAATACTAATTAAAAACATAATCATAAACCAAATGATGGTAATGTTTGTCATGTATCAAGAAGAAAAACATAGTTACAACTATTAGGAAGTAGTACTATACAATAGGCTCAATAAATTCTAAAATTCATCCTATCTTCTTGAGCTACAACCCAATCATCTAGTTCATCGATGGAAGGAGTGTGAGTCATGTCTATAACTTGAAATTCACAATCATCAATAAAGGTGCATTGCCTCGTCATTAAATCAAACCATTGTTAAAGGGAAGAGTTTTACCAATGGTTGCACACAACCATTGGTAAAAGAGGACTTCAATGCCCCTTTATAGACATCCCAAATAGAGGAACAATCCTCAAGCCCCATTATGTGTTACAGGCATCCCAAATCATTCACTCATGTTCAATAAATCATTCTTGTCACCTCTATAGTCATACCTTTCATTACCGAATTAGTTCCCCAAGTCAAGCGCACCCCATTGGTGGATAAAGTTTAGTCTTATACACTAATAGGTTGTTCATGGCTTGGAAAAAGGTTTAATTTCATAAAGTATAGACAAAAACATTTATTTTTAAATTTGAGAATTATAATAATGTATGTCAATGATAACAAGATTACTGAATTAAACTTGTGACATATCTTACATTGTTATGGATGTATACACATTCCAACATGGCTAGTGAAAAGCACCCCACCATCTTAAAGGTGAGTATTGGCAAAGAAAGAGACATAATATACAACATACAGTGAGAACCATATTTAATTGACCCTAAATTTATATTAGTACAGTTTTCTTAGGAATCCAATTATCACTCATGAATAACCATGCCACTATAAACAACCTGGAGTGTATTAGTTTTCTCTCTGATCTTAACAACAACATCACATATTCATACCATAATGTGAATAATGTGGATTATGGATGATATTAACACAAAATTCCCAGCAATACCAAGCATTCTAAGAACTTAAAATTTATGGATGATTTTGACACATAATTCATTTTGAATCAAATTTGATTCACTGTCAAAGCCCAACAGACACAACCAAATCAAACAGAAAACAAAAGTCATACACACCCAAATCAAAATAGAAAACCAAAACAATAGATGTGGAATATTAAAAATGAAAGTATCACTTACACATTAGAAGTGTAGAACTAATAAATTTTGAAAATGGACCGGAACAATGAATTTCCGTAGTAGGGTAAACAGAATCCCGCTTCTCCCCTTCACCCAAATGAAAAAATAAAACAAAAATAGTAGATGTAGTATCACTTACATTATAAAAGTGATGAGCTGATAAATCTTAAAGATGGAAGGATTTTGGCCGTAGGGGAAAGAAAATCCAAATTCTACCTTCTATTTAGGGGTCGAATAATGCGGAATGGGGGAGTTCGAGCGTCATTGAATTTAGGGCATAAATTTTCCAACAGTTTGTAAAAACAATTGGTAAAGGATGATTTAAACCACTATATAACAATGGTTTAAGAAAACCATTAGTATAGAGTATACTTTTCCCAACGGTTTTGAAACACTGTTGGGAAAAAGATGATTTAACCAGCTTTTACCAATGGTTTCTTTAAACCGTTGGTAAAAGTACTCTATAGACATTAGGAAAACCTCCCATTCTAGAAGTGAATTAATATAAAAGAATTTGGTTTTGGGGGTTGGTTAAATGTTCAATAATTATTATCCTTTGTATGTTTTATTTCAGTTTGATAATACAAACATTAAATATCATGTTTTAAATACTATTCATTATTAATAAATTTTGGAATATCATTGAATGTTTGAGAAGACTCAATTCCACCTCCTATATTCCAATTTGGTGACAAACCTTTGTCTAGAATGTGTCATCTTCCAAGACCCAATTCAATCAAAGTCATTTCATCCATTGATTAGATCAACACCAATGTGTGAAGAAATAAAAAATAGAGATAAGGAAAATGATTAAATAAAATAATAAGGATAGGTTGAGTTGGTTATCATTGGAGGCAGTCACAACATTAGGGAAATTCTCATTACCCATGCGTTCTACTCAAATCTATCTACAAACGTAAAATTAAACATTAAAGAAAATTCATGATCACATCCACGTCCCCCCTATGCCAAGTCTCAGGGTCAGCCTCTCATTTCCAAGAGTAATATATTAATTGGTGGAGTGGGTGGAAGAGAAGAGAGAGAGAGGTAATGAAATGAAGAAAAGTTGATGGAGAAACACAAATCCATGGATTAAAAAAACTAAAATTTGAATTACAATTGAAAACTAATAAAAAAATAAAATTAAAATAAAATAAAAAGATGAAATAACGGGGGAAAATAAGAGAAGCATCAGATTGTTCCCTGATGGTATCCCTCTTTATTTGTGGGTGTCGACCTGATGATTTGGGAAGGACTCGAGGGCCTCCTTTTATAGGCCGAATTCTGTCCTACGAAATAATGAGTGTTGTTGGCCCCTTAAATGGTCGATTCACACGTGGACCCCTTCATAAAATTTGTTCATAAATATGTTTTCCATTCACCCTCAAACCTTCATCTCAATTATCGATAGGATTTTTTTGTTATGGAATTTTCATTGAATGAAGATTTTTATGGCCAAAATTTTCAAGAAGTTTCTTCAAATGTATAATGAACAATGGAAACCTTAATGACTTAACCCCCCCCCCCCCCAATTTGTTTTAGAGTTTTTCTGATGTGTACTAGGGAAATACCTAGTGTAATAACTAAAATGGGAGGTGAGGAGACTGATTTGTGCATCAGTTACGGTGGTGGGGTCCCCGCTGTCTTCCCGGAAAAGTTTCCAACATCAATGATTTTTTTGGACTAATAGATCTTTGAAACAACTCTAGGACCTGAAGTGAAATTTGAATAAAATAAAATCCGGATTATAAAAAATCACAAATTTTGGAATTATATTTTTTACGAAATGACAAAAATACCCTTGTTGTAAAAATATTTCAAAAATCCATATTTATGCACTTTTATCAATTTTTCTCATAATCATTCTAATACTAAAATTACCAATTATTTTAATAAAAACAATGAAAACATGGGTTTTATCATTGAAAAAAATTAAAAATCCTCATTATTTGATCAAAAATATGCGCATAAATTTTCTCTATCAAATACCACCACACATAAACCATTCTTGTCCCCAAGTATAAAATCTAAAAATGGAAATCAAAGGACACCAATATTACCAATATTTAAATTACAACGTAATAAAATCAAAAAAAGTTCAATGTGATATCAATATTTGAAAAAGTTGTATAAAATATCATTTCAATTTTCCATTTTTCAATGAAACAAATAATTCACATATTTTACTTTTACCCTTTGAAAATTGATGGAACTTATCCTTTCATTCATTCAAGATCCTTAATTAATTATTATCAAACATTACAAGTCATGATTTACCTCACTTTTGATTATTTTCTCTCATCACTCAAGATACAATTCACATAGATTTATTCTCAGATCAATAGAACCTGCTCTTTAGCCATAAGCATGTAAAGGAAATACATTCTCTACTTTTTGAAGACAAAACACAGATAAAATCATGAGTAATTTCAATTAAGGTTCTATTGAATCTGAGGTTTAAAGTTGGTAGGATATGATGCTTTAAAAATTAAGGCTCAAGCAGGAGGCTAATCACTTAAGTACTATGCATGATATCAAAAGTAAAAATATAATGAAATTATCCCAGTCAAAGTAGAAACACCTAATTCCCAAAACACAATGAAAAGGTTATGATCAAGTATGAAAAATGAATAATTTATGCAACCTCTTGTTTTTTTTTATTTTTTACGTTTTATTATTTTTTCAAAATTTATGATTATATCGTATCTCACATCCATCATCTAACCACGTACGATCATAAGATCATCGGTCTAGAAAATTGTGATTTTTTGTTATCCCAAATCACAACCCATTTTTTTTCTATTTTTGTGGGTTCTTTCTATCATTTTTGTTATTTTTTTAATTCAAGAGGGAAAAAATAGAGTATAATGAATGATTCTACGACCTTTTACAATTACTATAACAATACCCCCACACTTCTTCCTTTCAATGTATATTATCCCATCTACCATGAGTCCCTTTAGCCCCACACTTCATCTTTGAAATATCATTCAAATACTCAAAGGAGGGTAGGAATGGATAAAAATGGCTTGAAACATGTCTCATTCCTATAAAGGTCATTCATGGTCTCTATGGGATAAAAGAAGGATTGATGAAAAGGTGGTATTTTAAAGAAAATTGGCTTTCCAAAAGATGACGTAATCATTTTAAATGGGTTTTTTCTTAGACATATCATTGATAAGTTACAATACATGTTCTTTTCAGATACATGTCCCAATATCATCCAAGAAATATGCTCAAGTATAAATAGAAAGTGCATGGTCTATAAATCATCTTGGGAATGGAAAATATAACATTGGAAAATCACTCATGGCATGACTAATAAACCAATTCACAAGAACTTCAGAAATTCAATGGATGAAGGATGGTAGAGAAATTTCATTTACATGAATCAATTAATTCCTTAAAATCACGAGTCATTACTTCAATATCCATTTTTCATTTTAAAAATTAATGTATTCATTTCAATAATTTAATAATATCAACATTGAAATCTGAAACATGTAATCACATGATTTTTAAGAAACTCGTTTCTCTTTGATAATTTGAGTAAAACATGAATTCAAGTGTGGGCATGTAATTTTATCTTTAAAGATAAAAAAAAGTTGTGGACAAAAATGTGGAATGTTTAAAAGATAAAACACTAAAATTGAACACCCTTTTCCCATGAAACTTGTTCCTTCCCCTTTACTATCTGGGGCTTCCTTCTACCGTCATGATCCTACAAATGAAAATTACGCAATTAATAACAATGATCATTTCATTTAATCACAAAATAAAAGAGGGAGGGGCCACATGGTAAATTATTTCAATGAAAATAATTTGAAATATAAATTACTAGAAATAAAGTAAACATAAATCTTGGTATTATCCCCCAAGTGTGCCTTGAATTTTGACTGCCTCTAGAGTGCAGTACCTGGTGTTATCCAAATTCTAATGGAGGATAAAGCTTCTTTGATTTGAATGACCATATGTGGCTTTTCCCAGCTTTTTATTCATCCTTCTTGGACAGAGTACCACATATACCTCTTTATAATGAGTTATAGCATGCATGGTGGGGGTAGAATGAAGTATGAATCATACCATTTCTTTGCTGATACTTGTGCAACCTCTTCTTCTCTGTCCATTAGTTACATGAGGTATGCTTCATCAAAATAATAGTCAATGGGAATGTCAGAGTGTAATTCAATTTGAATAATATTAAAACATGAAGTATCAAGATCAAATTCTTCACCATCAAAGTATATTTTGTCATGGTTTCCTTTGGGAAATACATTATCATCTCTTCATGAACTTCCTTCAAAAAATAGTCAATGTGTCTAGGGAGCTCCATATGTTCCTCAACATGTGCACATCAAGGTTCTTCTTCGTCCTCCAAGGAGAAGTTGAGGTTGTCTAATTCTGTATAATAAAAACCACATGGAGTGATGTAGAATTAATATTCAATAAAATTAGAAGGGATAGAGTCAATGAATGTTTCAACTCCCTGAGTCGGTTCAGCTTCAATCTGTGCCTTAGTGGTAAGTGCCTCTTGAAGTATACTCTCTGAGGATGGAGGAAGGTAGTCAGGCTCCTCCATCTTGACTTCAAATTCCACCACTTGGGTGATTTATTCCTTCAGTGGTGCTGAATCTTATTCTTTGTATTGTATGGGTATGTTAGGTAGTTCACCATATTTAATCAATAATACATCCAAACATTATTGATCCCCCACATGTAGCTCAGCAGATACTTCTTCCTCCCTTGATTCCTCAGGTTCATCAATTTCAAATATAAGTGGTGAAATTTATTCCACCACATTCTCATGTTCTTACTTTGGATTAGGGTTGGGTTTCTCTATTAGTGCATGAACATAATCAAATTGTCTATTAGTTTTTTTGGTTAGTTTTTCACTACTTTCTCTATGTTCAGGCAAATAATATCTTCTAAAATATTCAACTTCTTCTTGTTTTTGTTGCTGCACCTATGAGTAATTTTTCCATGCATAATATTATGAATTTGAAAACATAATGAAATTATTTTTTTAGTTTTTTGAAATAAAATGATATGTAACTAATATTTAAAAACAAAAAATGTAAATGAACTAATGATTGGATCCTCAGAAATAACATTAATTTTGATGCACGTCTCCTGTGGGGTGTGGAAAAAAATAATTATATTATTCCTAGTGCAGAACAGTGGCTCACCAGGGTCATCTCTCTTGAAGATCCTTCTCAATGAAGTACACTTAATTTATTTAATTCACCTATTCTTTCACTTTTTGTGGTTTCATTTATTAGACGTAAGTGATTCATTTATTTTTGGGTTTTTTATTATTTAAAATAATGACATGTGAAGCTATAATTCTAAATTTATACTAAGATTCAAGTCTAAATAAAATGAATTAATAAAAAAGAACTTGGTTTTGGGGGATAGTCAAATATTCAATCATTATTATCCATTATATTTTTTGTTTCAATTTGATAATCAAAACACAACATCTCATGTTTGAACTAATATTCTTTATTTATAAATTGTGGAATATAATTTAATGTTTGAGCACTCTGAATTCCACATCCTTTAATCCAAGTTGGTGACACACCTTTGTCTAGAATGTGTCATTTTCCAGGGCCTGGTTCAATTGAAGCTGTTTCATCTATTGATTATCTCAACTCAAATGTGTGAAGAACTAATCAATTGATAGAGGGAAAAATTATTAAATAAAATAACATGGATAGGTGGAGTTTCATGTTATCGGTGGTTGTCACAACATCAGGGACATTCGACTTACCCGTGCATGCTACTCAAATATATCTACAAAATTAAAATTTAACATTAAAGAAAATTCATGATCACCTTCACCTACCCTTTGGACAAGCCTTGGGGTTATCCTCTCATTTCCGAGACTAATAAATTACTTGGTGGAGTGGGTGGAAGAGAAGAGATAGATAGGGAAAGAAATGAAGAAAAGTGGATGGAGAAACACAAAGGCATGGATTGATAAAACTAAATTTTGAATTAAAATTGAAAAATAATACTAAACAAAAATTAAAATAAAATAAAACGAGTAAATGGGGTGGGAAGAGTGGTGTAGCATCATCCCATGCCCCGTTGAGAACCCTCCTTGGCTGTTGGTGTCGAACAAATGATTTGGGAAGTAGGAGAGAGCCTCTTTTTATAGGTAGAATTCTATCCCCTAAAAGTTTTTGCATTTTTGGCACAATAAATGGTTGGTTAACACATGGAATCCTTCATAAAAGTTGTTCCTAAATGTGTTTTCCTTTCAACCTACACATTTCATCTCCATTAGACATCGTATCAAGGAGGTATGGAATTTTCATTGAATAAGACTTTTTATGGCAGAAATTTCCAGGAAGCTTCCTTTAAATGTATAATGATCAATGGAAACCATAATGACTTCAAAACACCCCCAAAATTGTTTTAGAGTCATCCATATGTGTCCTAGTAATACCCCAAGTAGAATAACCAAAATGAGAGGCGAGGAGACCTACTTGTGTGTCTGTTATGGTGGTGGGGTCCACACTGTCCGCCCGGAAAAGTTTAGAAATTCAATGAATTTTTTGACTAATAGATCATTGAATCAGCTCTAGGTTATAAAGATAAAGTTGAATGAATTAAAATTAGTATTATAAAAAAAATTAATTAGTCATTTTTTAATTATATATTTTAATAAATTTCAAAAATACCATTGTGGTAAAAATCTGTCAAAAATCCAAAATTATGCACTTTTCTCAATTTTTCGCATTATCATTCTAAACTTCAAATTACCCATTATTTTAATAAAATGCTGAAATACAGGGGTTTTATCATTCAAAAAATAAAAAAAATCCTTATTATTTGATAAAAAAATATTCACATGATGTTTCTTTGTCAGAGATGTCGTGCCTCTTTGTCTTGTGCTATCATAATATGTCATTCCTAAATTGATAAAATTCTTAAATGGAACTTGTCAAACGAGTGGATATACATGTGAGTTGTTTTTAGATTTCTTAAATGGTTTTTTGATAATTATGATTAATGGGTGGGTATATCCATGTTTAGTGTTAAATGGAAATTGGTGATAAGTGGGTGGGTATAACCATGTGACTTGATTAAATGCAAGTGGAGTACATGAGTGGATATACTCATGAGATGTAATGGTTTAAATGAGTAGGTATACTCATTGAATAGTGTTGAATGTAATTTTTTATATGAGTGGGTAGACTCATATGGTTAGAAATTGTTAAATTAATTAAATGGTTGATGATTTACATAGATTCCAAGGATGAATATCCATAGATTTGGAACACAGTAGTGGACACCTTGGTTGAGTATTCACTTTGGGTCTTGATTCTGTGGGATGTCTCAGGCATTGTTTTCCATTAGATCCAGCTTCATTGGACTCACATAGGACATACTAGTACAGATGCTACTAGGACTCCAACTAGTGCCTATACTGAGTTTCTATCGAGATGATACTAGGACTTGATGATGATGCCTTGGTCTTCAATACATTGTATTCATCTCTTCATGGTCTACACTTCATTATATGGAATGATCGTGGGATATATGACTGTGGTTGTAGGACAAATTCATGGGTTTTTTATATGGTTTCTTTATAGAGTAAGGCTGTTTGGACAATATATGGATTGTTTTACGACAAGGCATTGATTTTTGTTTATATTGCATATAGGTTCCTTGTTAGGAGCTGCGACTTACTGCAGGGAGCCACAAGAGGTTGTTCGGTATAACTTGTTTGCGTTGGTTATATTCCTTGGGCTTTCACAATTACAATACTGCTTACATGTACTTGTTTCACATATTTCATAGTGCAGCATAGAATTGTATAGATATTTTGGTGGAAACCTACTGGGATAATTATCGCACACCTTGTTTGGGCCTCCTTGGGGACCCAAACAAATTATATGGTTTTAGGTGATATGAGGGGAAATCCCCCTAACAGTAGTTGTTGATCATTTTTTTAGAGCATGGGAGCATGAGACCCAGCTGAGGCTTGCGATGCTACTATGACACTTTTGGATCTTTTGGGATTTTGGATACTTTTATTGTACTTTATTTCTATGTATATTTTTTGGTTGTTTTCTAGTTACATGTACCATCTGCATCATGGTATATGAGACACTTATGTCTTGTTATATATTCATGTATTGCTTATCTATTTAACCTATTGTCCGCTTATTGTATTTACTTATGTTATTGAATTTTATTGACTTCCACTACGAAATACACTAGTAATGAGGGAATAGTCTCCCCAATAACTCAACTAGGACCTCACCACTAGTCGGAAGCATCTGGAATTTGAGGAGTGTGCTTGAGGCCATGTAGCCAACTAGGATTGGGGCACTATTGAGTGGCATCTGAGTTCAGGACGTTAAAAAGTGGTATCAGAGACAATTTCTTTTCTTGATTGATTTACTATTTGGAGATAATAGATAGGGATATGAAGGAAAATGGAATTTTTTAATGAGCTATGCTCGAGTGTAGCTAACCCATGTACAAGAAAAATAAAAATTACCCTAAATGAAATTTCTATTTCTTGGTTTTGACTATTACAGTTGATTTGATTTCACCATTATGTGACACACATGATTTAGGCTGATACTATTAATGCAATTCTAGGTTCTATTTTTATGCAACATGATGAGATGAGGGTCTTCCATATCATTCATCATATAGTCGTTTATTTGAAATAACATATCATGCATTATGTCATGACATTTAGGATGAATTATTTGAAGCATCCTATTGTGATAGGTGCTCTAATAGTTGTTCCTGATTTTGTGATATACTTTGTGTAGAGGATAGGGAAGTGACATCTTCTTTCAACTTATAAGGTGTGTGGGCCCTTATGGAATAGAAAATGAAGTGCCTTTTAAATAAAAATTTTAAAGTGAATTTGATGTGTATAGATTATATGGCCATCAAATTTTGGTTCATGAGGTGTTATGGGTCCTCAAGGATCCGAACATGGTGGACCATTGGTTAAATCATGTCAAATAATGAATGTTAAACGAAAATAAATGGAAAATAGAGACTTAACCTACACCCGGATTTTGAGTAGGTGAGAGGTAGTGTTTCTAGTTGTTTTGTGGTTGTTCCTTATACATTCATGGATTTAGGATTAGGTTGTGTGTTATGACTTGTTTTTAGGTGGTTTTTGACCTGTCCTACGATTTTGAGATGTGACTTTGATATCATTCCTTTCTGAGGTGAGTGTTTGGCATTGTAGTGGCATGTCACTGTGGAGACTTCCAATGGTATGCCAAGAGTGTGGTGTTGACCATTCTTCGAAGGTGGTGGACCATTAGATACTATTGGATCCTCTTTTAGTGATTTTTGTGGTACAATATATTATTTCAGACATAGGTGTTGAGGCATAGTTCCACGGGGGGTTATTTTGATATATGAAGACATTTCAAGGAGCACCGTAGCCTACCATGACTATGGCCGAGCTGACATGGGTGTTCTAGTAGTAACACCCTTTCACGTTTTTGGGGGATAATGGTCCACATGCTTCTGAGTTGTGGCTTGAGACAACACAAGCTATCTTTGAGAATCTGGAGACACCTCTTGAGAAGATGGTCATGCTCACCCCTTATATGATACATGGAGTAGTAAAGTACTGGTGGGATGTTCGGAACAAGGTTAAAAGGCTACGAGATATGGGTTGGACTAATTTTCAGACCTACTTCGTTGACTACTTTTACCCCAAGACACTGTGGGCAGAGTGAGCTAGTGAGTTCATGCATCTAGAGCAGGGCTCCATGACGGTTATAGAGTACTCTACATACATTACATAGTTGCATAGTTTTGCACTGATGTACCTTACTGGTGAGATTTCGAGAGCGAGATGCTTTGAGTAAGGCCTCTGATATACTATCAAATCCTAGGTCAACGTGTTCAGGTTGACCTCTATCACTAAGATTGTGAATCAGACAATGATTATAGAGTGGAACCTGAGGGAATTTGAGGATATTGATTAGGGAAATGTTTCTTCTCAAACTAGTGGTTCTACATCTTCAGGCAGAAAGAACTATTTTGATGCTTCCCATGAGATAAGCATCGGTTAGGCTATGAGTGCTAGTATCTCGGTGTTTTCTCACTAGTATGGTAGGAGAGGACACAAGAAGAATAAGTGTGACTGCGACCCAGTCGAGTGCCTAGCTTATGGAGGGATGGGCTACATGCATTGGTTTTACAGGACCTTCCCTCCAGTTGTGAGTGGTAGGGGGTCAGCTCCGATGTCAGGTTCAGAAGTAGGTTTCTATGAATTGGGTCATGTAGGGATCTAGATCAATGCAGACCGATCAGGATGCATAAATAGTGGTATTTGCTTAGGTAGCCATACTCAAATTACTTCTATACATCAAATGGGACCTACTCTAAGTAGTGAGGTTGTTTCACAATGTCGTGGTATCTGTCAATTATATTATTTACAATCTACCCTTGAGGAGCAAGGTTTCATACTTTCTATAGTGAGAGGAACGATCTTAATAGCCTCTATTATTGCATCTTCTCTTTTTGATACAGGTGTATCTCATAGTTTCATATCCACACCTATGGTGAAAATCCTTGGGCATGTTGTGAGGTATTTTGAAAGAGTATTAATGCTATAAATACTATTGGGAATCAAAATGGATGATGTGCTCTAGTGCAGGGAGTACCCCATTGAGGTTGGTGGGTGTCACTTCATTTAATATATTTATGTCTTTGAGATGACAGGGTTTGACGTCATTCTTGGGATGGACTGTTTAGTATTTTATCGATCTTACATTGTCTACTATCAACTAAGCGTAACTTTCGCATCACTAGAGGATGCAGTGTTTACTCACAAGGGTGAATGGGGTGTCCAGGTGAGTTGAGATGGACTAGATTCTCATGAGTTGGGCAGAATGACAACCTAGATTTCTATTTTGTATTTTGGATGATCACGGAGTGAGTCAGGTACAATTTCTTCTATTGGTGGATCGTTTAAGGGATATTTTCCCAGATGAATTTTTTAGTTTACCACTCAAGAGATAGGTTGAGTTCTCCATTGAACTATTTTTATGAGCTGCACCAGTATCCATTTCTACTTACTAGGTGGCTACAATGGTGTTGTAACAAATTAAGTGGATGCTAGAGTATTTGGAGGCAAAAGGGTTTATCTGACCTAATACTTCTCTATGGGGTTTCCCATTTCATTTTTCAAAAAATGTGGATATAACTCTTAGGCTATTTTGGGATTATCGTAATTTGAATCAGCTAATGGTTAAAAATCGATATCCCTTTCCAAAAATAGATGAAATATTTGATAAATTTCTAAGATCCCCAGAATTCATGAAAATTGAACTAAGGTTAGGATATCACCAGGTACATATTTGACCCACAGACCTACCTCGTACAATGTTTCATAGTAGGTATGGTCTATATGAGTATCTGGTTTTTCCATTCAGTCTCACAAACACGATAGTAGTTTTCATGGTGCTGATGAACCGAGTGTTCCATCCTTAATTATGACACATCAAGTATTGGGTTGGGAGTAGTGCTGATGTAGGGGGATATAGTTTTGGCATACGAATATCAGTTTTTAAGGCCACGTGTGAAGAATTACCCTATGCATGATCTTGAGCTAGATGCAGTTGTTCATGTTTTTCACTATTGGAGACATTATTTATTGGGAGATCATTTTTTTGTGTATACGGACTATAAAATCCTCATGTATATATTTACATAGTATTATTTGAATATGAGGCAAAAAAGGGGTGGAGTACCTACAGTCTTTTCACTTCAATCTTGAATACATGACTGCTAAAGGTAATGTAATTTTCGATGCAATGAGCACATGGACTCAGATACAGAGAGTGCAGAAGGCAAGTAGTGAGTGGAAACTAATGGAGTTATTCTCTATGATCTATATGGAGGTGCAAAACAGGGAGGGATAGACATATCTAACATCCATAGTTGTGACCTCTACCATATTGGATAAAGTAAGGATGAGGCAGTTATCTAATTCAGAGTGTCTAGTCTTATGGGAGAGTTTGGAAGGTGAGGACCCTCCTCCTAGTTGGACCGTAGGGGTTTATGAGATCTTACATATCAATGGATGTGTTTGTGTTCTAGTGGATATACATGGGGATTTGATTTGGGAGTTTCATGCTTCATCTTGGGTACTACATCCCATAGTCAGAAAGATGTATTGTGACTTGCATTATCAATACTAATGGCCGAGTATGAAAACTGAGGTAGCTAGTTTTGTTACAAGGTGTTACAACTGTCACCATGTGAAGGAATAACATCAACGACCAGCCATGATTTTATAGCAGTTACTTATTCCATAGTGGAAATGAGATGATTTCATATTGGATTTCTTGACTGGTTTACAAAGGTCGCCTTGAGGTAACGATGTTGCATGGGTTTTTGTTGACACGATCAAAATAGGTTGATCATTTATTACCGGTTAGGGGTACCTTAGATGTTAATGTTCATGGAAGGTTTATATCCATGAGATAATACAACTTACTAGGTTCTCACGCACTATTATTTCTAATTGGGATACCCAATTTACATCTCATTTCTTATAGTGTTTTCAAAGGGCACTGGGTACATAGGTGCTTCTAAGCACAGTCCACCACCCTCAGACTGATGTCCAATCAAAGTGTATGATACAAGTGTTGGAGAACATGATGAGAGAATGTGTCCAATATTTTGGGGGATCTTAGGAGATACACATTCAACTAGATGAGTTCTCCTATAATAACAATTCTCAAGAAACGATACAGATTTCTCTTTATGAGGCTTTGTACGGTATAGTCTACAAATCACCCTTGTGACGGCTAGAGGCAGGTGAGGTAGCTTTACTGGGACATTGTCTTGTGCTAGAGAATTCTGTGTAGATCTAGTTGATTCTGGAGTAGATGGCTATTGTAAAATCTTGATAGAAATCTTATGTCGATCACCGTATATGACCTCTAGAGTTTGAGGCCATGGATTAGGTCTTTTAATGTGTTTCACTAAGGTTGGGACAGGGAAGGATCATGATACGGGGTAAGATTTCACTACTATATGTTGTTCCATTCGAGATTCTTGAGAGATTCAGATAATAATACTATTAGTTTTAGTTACCATATAGTTATTTAGCCATGCATTCCGTCTTCCACGTATCATAACTATGCCATTATAATTCGGACTCATCTCACGCTTTTCAATCCAAGGTGGTTGATCTACAATTTGATGCATTCTTCAAGGAGCATATAATTTGTATTGTTGATAGGAGCATGATGGTTATAAAAGGTTAGTCAGTTCCTCTAGTACAGGTTTTAAGGAAGCAAAATAGTTCACAAGATGATACTTAGGAGTGGGAGGCCAACATACGTGCTCAGTGACAGGAGTTTTTTTCAAATGGACATTTTCTACCCATGAGAGGGAAATTAGGGGAAGAATTACTTTAATGGGGTAAGATTGTATGATCATAGGTTTGTCTTGAGTTATCAATCTTTTAAATTATTTTTTGACATAGACCCTAAGCTAGGCCATGGGCCGGTTGGGTTGTTTTTGAGAAATAATAGGCAAGATGGTTGAGTACCGGTTGCAGGACAATTACATGATGTGTAATTGGATTACACACTGTGTAATCCAATTTCATAACATGTAATGGTTTTTCTAGGAACTTTCATGATGTGTATGGGTTTTACCCCATTAATGGAAAACCGATCATTACACACCATGTAAAGAAATTACTTTTCATGTAATTGCCCGACTATGATTTTTAAAAATAGAGGCTGGGACCTCAATTTTTTGGACAAAAGCCTTTTTTCTCTATTTTGAAGAATAAAAACATTCTTATCTAGTTTTTCAGATCTAGAGCCCATTTGGATTCCATTTCTTTCCCTGTCATTTTTTTAGAACCACGATGGTAAGATATTGATTCCTTTTTATCCATTCTTGATTCTTTAGAACAATAGTTGCTTTTTTGGATTTAGGCATTTATTCCCTAATTTATTATTCTTCATATGTCCTATAAATTTATTCCCAACCCAGATGAATTTTGACTTGATACTAGATGAGAACTCCACTAATGATATAATGTTGTCCGTCTATACTTTTCTTTCGGCTTTTGATTCTTTATAGAGCTATTGACCTTTTTTCTACCCGCTGGACCTTTTAGCGCAGGCCTGATTTTAAAGTGTTAATCTAAAATAGATGAGGTAGGACTTATTGGGACTCCCTTAGGTTCTTTGAGATATGTTTGTGGTAGCTAACCCAACCCATGGACATCCATGGGGTGCACCATCCCTTTACATTGGTTTTTACCATTGATGAACTACCCATGGGGTGTGACCTCGAGTTTTCAATGTTTAAGAAAGCTCGGTTGTACTTAAATGAGGACAAATTACATTCATATGAGATATATTTCCTCCTTACCACGTGTTATTATAATAATCCATGCCTAACTTGATTAAATACATAAATGGAAATTTTCGAATTAGTGGGTATACTCATGGGATATTTTTAGATTGCTTAAATAGTTTTGTTGGTAATTGTGATTAATGGGTGGGTATACCCTTTTGATGTGTTAAATGGAAATTGGTGATAAGTGGGTGGGTATATCCATGTGACATGGTTAAATGAAAGTGGAGTACATGAGTGGGTACACTCATGATATGTAATTGTTTAAATGAGTGGGTATAATTATTGAATTGTTTCGAATGTAGTTGTTTATTTGTGTGGGTATACTCATATGGTTTGAAATTGTTAAAGGCATGGAATGATTGATGATTTACATAGATTCCATGAATGGATCTCCATGGATCAGGAATGCGGTAGTGGACACCTTGGCTGATTATGCACCTTTGGTATTTATTTCACGAGATGCCTTAGGATTTTATACCCCTTGGATCCAGCTATCTTGGACTCACATAGGACATGTTGGTAGACATTCTCCTAGGATTCCAACCATTGCCTATGAAAAGTTTCCTTCGAGATTCTCCTGAGACTCGAAGAGGATGCCTTGGTCTTCAGCACCATAGATCCGGCGCTTCTTGATCTACACTTTATTATACGGCATGACTGTGGGATATATGAGTATGGTTGTACGACAAGGCCATGGGGTTTTTATATAGTTTTCTTTATACGGTAAGGATGTGTGGACATGATATGGATGGTTATGTGAAAAGGTTGTGTAGTTTGATTATATTTCTTGGTGATGCCTTGTGAGGAGCCGAAACTTGTTACAGGGAGCCACAAGAGGGTGTTTAGTATTACTTGTTTGGAGTATTTATATGCCTTGGGCTTTCACACTTACATTACTACATACTTTAACATGTTTAGCATATTTCAAAGTACTTCATAGAATTGTATAGATATTTAGGTTAAAACCTATTGGGATGTTAATCTCACATCCTATTTGGTCCTACATAGTGACCCAAATTGATTATATAGTTACAGGTGATAGTAGGGGAAAGCCCCCTAAAACTATTTTTTGACCATTATTTTAGAGCATGGGAGCATAGGACTAAGATGAAGATTTCGATGCTACGGGGGCACTTTTCGGTCATTTTGGATTTTAGATACTTGTATTTTATTATATTTCTATGTACCTATTTTGGATATTTTCTAGATACATGTGTCATATACATCATGGTATATGAGACACTTCTGGCTTGTTACATAATCTTGTCTTTCTTGTCAATTTTATCTATTGTCTGCTTATTGTATCTTCTTCCGCTATTTACTGTGATTGACTTCCACTATGATAAATTATGGTAATGGGGGTATAGTTTCCCAAATGACTCACCTAGTCCCTAACTTCTAGTCATAAGCCTCTGGCATTTGGGAAGATGTGCTTGAGGCCATGTAGCCAACCGAGCATGGGGCAGTGTTGAGTGACCTCTGGGATTGGGATGTTACATTTGTACAATGATTCAATGATTTCATTTCAAAATTCATTAATTTCATATGAAGATATAATATTATATTGTGCATATACATACTATATCACATCTATGTGTGAATACAATTCCTTAATGAAAAAAATAAATTCCTTTGGGTGATAATTCATGTAGTGAGATAAATTCCTTAAACTAATAAAAAATACTATGGGTGAGAAAATTCATAAAGTGGGAAAAAATTCTAGTGAGAGAAATCTAGTTTTTTGAGAGGTTAGAGAGATGGTATTTCATGGTGAATATTTTATCTTTATAATTGATAATAAAATTATATATGTAACTTTTATGGTATGATTCAGTCAAACTATGTTATCTAGCACTACAGAAAAGCGTGGTCTTAGTGAAATTTCATTAGTGGGTATTCTAATAATCACTAATAAAACGTTATTAAATATATTTTAAATATAGGGGTGGTTTCAATGAAACTGCTGCTAATATTTGTAAAAAATAACTGACCCCACCCCCTCCACCCAATTACCTAACCCCCTCACTCCATTGGTTGTGCCTCTCCCCGATACTGGTGACTACCCCTCCCCCTTGGCGGCACCTCTCCTCGACGTCGGCAATCACCCCTCCATCCTGGCCTCGCCTCTCCCCAACACTGGTGAGTACACCCACCTTGATCTTGACTCTCCCGGGTGCTAGTGACTCCCCCCCATACCCCCCCCCCCACTGATCACTCACCCCACCTCTCCCTGAAGTTGATGACCACCACTCCCCCTTGACCCTGCCCCTCCCCCAACATCGGTGACCGCCCCTCTCCCTCGATCCCGCCTCTCCCCAATTCCAGCGACTGCCCCTCACTCTCAATCATGCCTCTCGCCATCTCCAGTTATTACCCCCCTCTGCCCAACCTATCCTCGACACCGATGACCACCCCTCCCCCTTGGTCGCACCTCTCCTCAATGTAGGTGACTTCCCCTTACCCTCGACCCCACATCTCCCCAACACTGACCCCCCTTCTCTCTGACAGCATACCTCTCCCCCCTTGCCCCACTTCCCCCCAACGGCTGACACCTCATCCTCGATGGTGACCACCCCTTTTCCACTCTCACATATGATCCTTGTGACCCCATCCCCACTTTCTATCTGATTATTACCCCACAATGACCCCCCCTGCTCCTTGATGGTGATCCCCAATGGTGACCCCTCTCCCCCATTTCTTAGAGAGTACAATTTCCAATCGTAATGTGTAATTTTTTAATATTATATGATTGGTTTGATATATCATTATGTAGTATATCATATTGTACAATAAAATGATAAATTTTATAACTTAGGAATCATACACACATAACTATCATTAATGCCTACTTTAAATGGGGATCATGAATCATTTATATGATGAATACTTGTTTGTCTGTGGGGTTATAAATAGTCTGTAACTGCATGAATCATTTATCCCCAATGAATTCTTGGTGAGTAAGCCTTAGTGAGTTTTGGATAATGGTTGATTAGAGGATGGGAAACCATTTGGTTTTATTTATTATTCACTAAAGATTTAGTATGCTTCATCCACACTGGCATGATACATTCAAAGTAAGAACATACTGAGTGTACATGTATGTTCACCATGATTTTATATACTATATTTATAGAATTATAGGATAAATTAGGTGACCAATATTAAAGAAGTTAATTGATTTTTACTTTTAATTGTACTTGTTTGATTAACCATTTATATCTTTATACCTGAATATACAGGGAGAAGAGTGAAAATCAAATACATATGGATAAATGGTGGATTACTTTACATCGAAACACACCTCATTATGACAAGAGTTTGAAAAAAATATATTATGTAATTAAAAACTGATCAGTGGGTGGTAGGATAAAATTTGTATGTCCTGATTGAATATTGAAGTGACGGTTGAATAGAAATGAAATATACGATCATTTTATATAATAATAATTTTCTTATAAATATGTATGTCGGATTTGGCATGGTAAATATTTTGTTATGGAAATTAAAAAATATATATAATCCTATCAACGAAACATAAAGTGACCCTATAGAGGGGAATTTAGTTTGAAATTTGATAAATGAAACATTTGTCTTCGCAGGATATAATGTCCAATATTTCAATAGATCAAAAAACCTTCAATTGACCCAGAGAATTTTAATCCTTCTAATTTGTTCAACAACAAACAAAATTAGCTTTATGAATTAGCTGAAGACGTGCAACAAGAATTGTATGAAGGGTGTGAAAAGTATTCAATGTTTTATTTTCTATATAAGTTGTTTCATATAAACTATCCTTATATAATTATTGACAAAGAAATGTGAAGGACCCCGGGACACCCTGGGAGGGGAGGGGTGAATCAGAGTGACAACTTTTTTCTTTTAAAGTGGTGGATCTTGTTCCCACATTGGTAAGAACTTGTTGAACCTTTATGATGATTATGATTAGAATGAAAACATTCACATGCACAGAGAGGACACAACACTTTTTACATGGTTCACCACTAAGGTCTACGTCCAAGCAGCATACACCGACAAGTTTCCGGTCGTACCAAAATTCACTAAGCTTCACTAGCTATAGATTACAATTGTTCGGGAACAGTCACTCTGTCCCAGGCTCACAGCCTTTACAAAGGTTCAGGGATAGCTCACTGCTTCCCTCGGGTCACTCTTGTTGACTCCCCAAGGCTCACTACCCTTGATGAAGTCTCACTCAGTTTATAGACATGAAGGTCTCTTCAATAGATTTGCAGTGAAGTCTTTGCCTCTGCTCAGCACGAGACTCTGCTTGCATCGAAGTCCAGAATAGATGCACTGGAACACACAGGGCCACTGAATCGGATAACCAGAACATCCAGAAAAACTTCACTGACAATTGCGCACAACACCAACCCCTTTGCGCGGAAAACCTTCTTATTGCGCGCAACATTTACTTTTTGCACGGAAAAATATTTCTCCCAAAAATCACCTTTTTTGCGCAACTCCGAATATTTCGCGCAAGCCCCTTTACGCGATCCTTTTTCACGCATCAGGCCTCTGATCTTCTATAAGTCTTCAACACACTGAAATGAAGGGTTCACCTCATATTTATAGGCGTTAAAGACCCCCACGCGCAAAATCCCCTTCGGCGTGGAAAAACTCTCATCTGGCGCGTAATATTTCATGCATGTACCATTTTCCGCGCACCTCTCCAGATATTTCGCGCAACCCATGCCTTTTCAATTTTTCGATGGTGTGAATCTGAAACACTATTTGCGCGAAAAGCGTTGCTCTGCTATTTCGTGCACCACGCTGTTTTTCGCGCCCAGCTCAAGTATTTCGCACACAGCCCTTATTTTCCGTGCATCCCATGCCTTTTCTATTTTTCACCAATCTGATTTCGAAATAATATTTGCGCGAAAAACCTCGATCCCCTATTTCATGCATCCTGCTGTTTTCTGCGCCCAACTTAAGTATTTCTTTCAAGCCTCTTATATTTTGCGCAAAACATCATTTTTGTGAGAACTCCCTTTTGCAGACAATCCATGTCTTCATTTCCCGATTTTGAGGCCCAAAAAATTGGCAAACACTGGGAAATAGCGCCACCTTCAATACTGTTTTCTTCGTGAACTGTATGATCACTTTGCTGGCACACATTCGGGACTTCAAATGAGGATTGACAAAAAACACAAACCAAAACTCCAATTCTTGTATAGAACATCCATGGTTCCAACAAAATGTACATCATTTTAGAGTTTCTTCATGATGCATTTAGTGAATCTATGATCCTTGCATAATTCTTTGAGATTAACAAAGTCATAAATAAACATGGACTGTTTTATATTAAGATACATGAATTCCTTAATGATTGCATGCTTTACTAGGGATAAGAGTCCGAAAAGGGAGAATTCATAAGATGTCATAAAAGTAGATGAATGTCAATGAACAAAAATGAGAGTATAAATCAATGCAACCACAAGAAGATAAAAAATAAGAAAACTCCTTCAACATTATTTCATTCCATTCATCAGATATGATTCTTGAATAGATAATTCATCGAATCTAAGACTACATACGAAATGAAGTGACATGATCCAGATATTAATGATTTCTTGATGAGACATCCAAAAGATTCAACATCATAGAAAATGTTTGATTCATTATATCTATATTTTTCTTCAAATCTTAAGAATTCACGTTTGGGATTGGATTCTAATGGTTTTATCCCATTTGGTACTTTATGTACTAATTATAGTATTTGGCCAGTTGTTTTTATCCATTATAATCTACCTCCATATATGTGTATGAATAAATATTATTTTTTTATTTCGATGATTATTTGTAGAAATAAAATGCCTATAAATGGAATTGATGTATACCTTCATCCTCTAATCAAATAATTGCAAGGATTATGCGATGATGGAATGGAAACATATGACACTTCAATGAGAAAAATATTAAAAATACTTGCTAATTTAATATAGATAATTACTAACATTCCTAGATTAAGAAATTTATCTGATTGGACCACTCATACTAGTTTGTCTTGTCTAGTTTGTAATTTTTTTCATCAATGATTACCTCATAGAAGAAAATGATGTTTTATGCATCATCATTGATTTCATTTTTTCATCTCATAAATCTAGGTTTAACATGACACAATTCAATGATGATATTAAACAGAGAAATCCAATAAAAGTGTTTTTAGGTTCAGAAATCATGGGACAATTAATGAGTGTCATTGAAGAATCTGGAAAATATAATCATTTTAAAGAAGGGGAAAAGGTTACAACGTACAATATTTCAAGCATCTAGAACAAGAATATAATGGGTATATTTTTCAAAATTCCTTATTAGGAGTTTAATTTGATATGTTATAATCTTGAAATAATGAATATTGAGAAAAACTTCTATGGCAATGTAATTTTCACATTTCTTAATGAGAAGGGTAAATCAAAGGATCACCTTAATGCTCATAAGAATTTGAAGTTAATGAATATAAAGCTTGATTTTTGGGAAAATTAGAATGGAAAGTATCCTTCTACTATTTTTAGAATGACAAATCAAGAGAAAGGATTATATCTTCAATCTTTAAAGAAATTAAAAGTGTATGATGGATATTAAAGTAATATATAAAGGTGGATTGACTAAAAAAATTGAAAGTTACATGGATTGAAAAGTCACAAATCATGTAATTTGATGGAAAAGTTGTTTTCATTGGCATTTAGTAATATTTGAACTGAAAAATAAACTATTGTACCTTTTTCAAAGAGCTTTGTAAAAAAAAATATAAATCCAATTGAGCTTGAAAATCATTAAAAAAGAATTTTGTTGATACTTTTTTATTTGTAAATGTTATTTCCCCCTTCATTATTCACTGTGATGATTCATTTGATTGTTCATTTGGATGAAGAAGCTTAACTTGGCTGACCAGAACATTATCAATTGATGTATCCAATTGAGAGGTACAATGATAATATTTTTATTTTCATTAGTGATTATAATTTTATAAAATTATTTCGTAATTTATTTTATATGATTCTAATTTTTTTCATCTGGTAAATAGGTCATTTGAAATCATATATGATGAATTAATATCAACCAAAATGCTCTATTGCTAAAGGTTATATTTCCAAATATTGATTGACCTTCTATTCAAGGTATTTGGATGGTATTGAGGCTATATTCAATCGTGTTTAATGTTTTGATGATATCTCCACTAATTATCATTTTGAAAACTAGTTATAAATATTTCCAATTATTGGATAACCAACTGAAAAGGGGTCAAATTTCACACTGAATGAATTGGATTTTCTATAAGAACCTAGATATATACTACACAATAGTCTTATTACAGTACCATTTATTGAAGAATTGCGATTTCAAACAAATAAGTGATTAAGGGGTAGATCTTTAAATGAGATGGAATTAAAAAAAGATGTTAATGAGGATATTGTCAAATGGATCACCCATCAGGTAAGTATATACTCATATTAATATTATTGACATGTATTTATTATTTATATGTTAAAACTAAAACATTATATATATTTTTCTAGATAATGAATGTTGAAAATCAAGCTGAAATATCAAATGATTTTATGTTTTTTTGGCTCGAGGTCCTCTAAGAAAGTCTAAGATATTTGATTCCTACAATATTCATGGATTTAGGTTTCATACCATTTATCATGATGAAGACTTAAAACTTCAAAATAGTGGTGTATTTACACTTACAGAGGTGGGATATTATGTAAATTTGGATGATATAATTGAATTTAACTATCATGGTTAGTTTTTTTTTGTTTTATTCAAATGAAAGTTGGTTAATATTGATATGGGTATAATGAATGATTAATTAAATTTTAATTCTATCAACTTCTCTGGATTTATCCATACTAATGAGCATGTAGAGAGTGATCCATTTATCTTGGCCTCCTAAGTGAAGATAGTTTATTATGTGGATGATGAAATACATGAAGGTTAGATTTTTTTTACACATAGAGTAGAGAGACTTATATGATATGAGTGATGATGATCAATTGGTACATTGTGACAGTGAACCTAATCAACCACAAAACATTGAATAATTTTTTACTGGAAATATGGAAACAATAGAAATTGCAATAGAGGGTGAAAATGAAGCAGTCGTCCCAATGGAGTTTTATAATAAAGAAGATAATGAAGATGAAGATAATTGAATGTATAAATTGGTAATGAAAATATATTTCAATTTCTCATTGATAAGTGGTCCATACATATATACATTGTTCTAGTTTTTTTTCTTTTTGTAAAAAAATTTTAGTTTTCAATTTTCTATACATTTAATATATCTAAACCAATTGTATTGCAAGAATGATGAGAAAAAATAAATTTCAATATCCTAGCTGGTGATCTTCTTGGAGCACACCACAACTACCGTCAGCTTCAGTGGATCTAAGTGATTCGGTTGTACATGAGACTACCAGAGAGCTAGCCATTCCCTAGATGTTTTTAGTATCCTACCATACAATTCACCTCCAGCTATGGAGCAGTTGGTAATCCCTTCATCTAGTGGATATCGGTGAGTTAATATTATTGGTATGTTTGTAATTGTAAAAAAATAATTTATTTTATTAATTGTTTAATTCATTTTTCAAATGGATATGAATAAAAATAGAAGATATATAAATATGAACATGAAAGATGTATGAGACCTGAAGGAATTCAATATTATCATTCTATTTGACGAGTTTGGGGTTCCTAATGATGATGTTTCCAGAATCTATGGGTATATTATTAGGCATCTTATTTGTGATACAATGAGCATTCCCATTAATTATAAATATTGGAGGCATACTCCTATAAAATGGAAAAAGGAGTTTTTCTATACAGAATTGAAGGTAATTTAATTTAATATTCCTTGATATCGAATTTACATGACATGAATAAAATTTTGTAATATACTTATACAGTGTTATGTTTTTTATTTGTAGATGTTTTTTCATTTGGATGTCCCAAGCTCTATTTCACACCCATTCACAATGAAAAAATTAGGAAAGAAATGGTGATATTTCAAATTAATATTATTACATGAGTTTAATGAAATATCTTTGAGCACATGATAAATGTAAGAGAATGTTTTTGAATGAATCTCTCAATGTGAAATGGAATTCGTTTGTCAATATTAACAGAGATACATCTCATGAGGTAGTTTCATATTTTAGAGTATCGTAATGACATAAACAAAAAAAAATTATAATTTTTATTAATGTTTCTATTTTTTGTTGGAATTATTGAAAACAATACTATGAATCATGATAAACAATTCATTATTCATATCAGCGTGTCTTAGAGTTTTTTAGAAAAAGAATAATTTTGGTTTGTATTTTATTCATTATTATTTATATCATTATATTATAAGTCAAATTTTTTCTAACTTGTTTATATTTTTTATAAAGGCTAATCAATTAAGTTACTTTGTTTTCCAGACATAGATGTGGTTTAATGTTCATAGGGAATATGATGTCAGTTTTGTAAATGACCCTACCAAAGATGTTAGAGTAAGTATTTTTCATTATCATTTCAGGTTATTTCATTACTATAAAAAAAATAATGAAAAATAAATTATAACAAAAAAATCCTTAAACCCAATTAAATGGGGCTAGATACATTGATAAGATGATGCCATTTTAGTACTATTTGATACATCTAGCCAACCCCAATTAATTGGAATTAAGGTTTATTTGTTGTTATAATTTATTTTTCAATATTATGTTTTTATAGTAATGAAATAAAAATACATATTAATAAAAATTTTATTAATTATACACTCTTATGAAGTTCAAATATTTTAAAAAATAATTGTTATTATTTTTGTATTAACAGGTTCAAAATCAAGAAATTTGGGATGCGAACCCTTCAAAATCATCATCAGTTTCCTAAAACGATGAAGTTTCAATTGTTTGAGGGAATGAGAATCCCAAACATGTACATGGGATGGGTTCTAAACCTACTCCAACAGTTGTCTTTGGTAGGGAGTCATCATCAGGTACTACTACACCTAGTGGGGGTTCGAGTAGCGCTATTGATAGGGAATCACAAAGATATTTTTCAAGGTTTAATGGAAAAGTGAGAGAACATGACTCTTATAGGAAAACATAGGATCAATGGTGAGATAAAATGGAAAATGATTTGGTTTTTATATTTCAATGGATTACTAGAATGATATCCAAGGAAATTTCTAGCCTTATAGCTTATCCTATCAAGGTAAATTCTAAATTTCATAGATCATTCACATATTTTCAAAGAACACATAAAACTTCCTTAAATAGAACTAAAATGACACTTTTATATTGAAAACATGCACTTCGAGTCATACTGACAACATCTTGCACCGAATTGACATGTGTTTGATTCCTATACATAAAAAATAAATTATATAATGTTATCCTTAAGTTTCAAAATAATTCAAACTCATTTTCTCAGTGTTGACATAGTAAATAGTTTTTTACTGTACCAAGCCTTTAAAAAAATTTGTGTGTTGGGGGGAGGGGGGTCAAAAATAGGAATTAGATTCCATATCAACATTAAATCAGAGGAAAATGGTTGTGGATTGATTTTTGAAATGTAGGAGTGGATGACACATCATTTTGAGTTGTAGTTTACCTGAGATGCGTGTAAATGTATTTTTAGTGTTTTAAAACACCAAAACATCTGTGTAATGGTTCAAACCATAGAAAATGATATCTTATTGACATAAAATCATGAGAAAAACACCAATGAATTATTTTTTATATGTACTCATATAAAAAATATCAATTAGACTTGTGGTGTAATCAAAATGCCTCTGTAAATAGTTTTTAAAGGAACTATATCCTTTAAAAATACATGATTGGGGGTCAAAATTAGAAAAATGATGTTGGATTTACATGAATTTAGAGGAAAATAACTATGGATATTTTTTGAAATGTAGGAACAAACAACATGTTACTCCATGTTATAGTTTTCCAGGGATTCCAGTAAATGTATTTTTAGTGTTTTTAACTTCAAAAACATGTTTATAATACTCCAAACAAAAGAAAAAAACCACAAATTAACATGAAATCATAAGAAAAACACCATTTAATTATTTTTGACACGTAATCATAGACAAAAAATCATTCTGACGTGTGGTGTGGTTGGAATTACTTTGTAAATAAATTTTAAAGGCATCAAAGCCTTTAAAAATGTGTGTCGGGGTGTCACAACTAGGAAAATTCCATAATATTTCCATAAAACCAGATAAGAAGAAAATTTTTTATTGATTTTTGAAATATAGGACCTCAAGATATGTAATTATGTGTTACAAATTTTTTAGAATGTTTATAAGTGGTTTTTTAGTGTTTTAAACCACATAAACATGCATGTAACAATCAAAACAATAGAAAAAGACCTCAGATTGACATGAAGTCATGAAAAAAGCATTGTTTAGTTATTTCTTATGTGTATTCATTGATAACACATCAATCTGATATGCAGTGTGGTCATAATGGATGGTAAACTATTTTTAAAGTTCTGAAAGAATTTAAAAATGTATGTTAGAGGGTCAAAACCAAGAAAACTATGTCAGATTCCCCTTAAATTATAAAAAAATGACTATAAATTTTTTTTTGAAATGTAGAACTGATAAAATGTCATTATGATTTATGTTTTTCCTTGGATTCCTATAAACCCATTTTTAGTGTTTTAAAAGAGTAAAACAAGAATGTAATGGTGAAAACCATATAAAAATAACTCATATTGATGTCCAATCATGCTAAATTAACTATTGAGTTATTTTTGACATTTACGGAAAGACAACACATCAATCTAACATGTGGTGTGGTTGGAATGACTTGGTAAACTATTTTTAAAGATATTGAAGCCTTTAAAAACATGTATAAGGGGGTCAAAACCAGGAAAACATCAGTATATTTCTTTGAAATAAAAGTAAACCAACCATAGATTTATTTTTGAAATGTTAGAACCAACATAACATCATTCAATGTTGTTATTTTCCCAGGATGACCATAAACGTGTTTTTTGTGATTTAAAACACTAAAATCTGTGTGTAACTTTCAAAAAAAGAGAAAATGACCTCATATTAATGTGAAATCAGGCTAAATACACCAATTAGTTATTTTTGACATGTACTCACTAACAACAAATCAATATGATGTGCGATGTAGTTGGAATGGCTCATCAAACTATTTTTAATGGAAACAAAGCCTATGAAAACATGTGGTGGGAGTTCAAAACTAGGAAAAAATCATTTTATTTCCCAAAAATCATAATTCAAAAACCATAGGAGGATTTTTTAAATCTATTAATAGATGATATGTCATTTTGAGTTACAGTTTTATTAGGATTCCCCTAAATTAAAATTTAGTATTTTAATACACTAAAACATGCAACAGTCAAATCCATAGAAAAAAACATCATATTTATGTCAAATCATGGGACAACCAGTATTGTATTATTTTTTAAGTGTATGAGTAATGTAAATATGATATAAAGTGTGGAAAAAATGGCTTGGTAAATAGTTTTTAAAGGTACTAAAGCGTTTAAAAACATGTTTCGGGGGGTCAAAACGAGGAAAATGTTACCATATTTCCCTGAAACCATAGAAAAATTACCATAGATTTATTTTTGAAATATAGGAATGGACATAACATCATTTTAAGATACGGTTTTCCTGGGTTGTCTTTAAATGGATTTTTAGTGTTTTAAAACACATAAATGTGTATGTAATGGTAAAAACCATAGAATATTAATCCATATTGACATGAAATCATGGGAAAACCACTGTTGAGTTGTTTGTGATGTACACACATTGAAAATATTTCATGCCGATAAGTGGTGTGGTTAGAATGGCTTAATAAATAGTATTTTAAAGGTATCGAAGCCTTTAAAAACATGTGATGGGGGGTCAAAAGTAGGAAAAATCATCTAATTACCATCAAATCAGTGAAAAACAACTATATATTGATTTTTGAAATGTAAGAACTAACGACACATCATTTCACACTACAGTTTTCCTAGGATACCTGTAAACACGTTTTTAGTGTTTTAAAACACTAAAACATGCATGTAATGGTCAAAACCATAGAAAAAGACCTCAAATTGACTTGAAATCCTGGTACATATATATTTTAGTTATATTTGATGTTTACATATAGAAAAAACATCAATATAATATGTAGTTTGATCAGAATGGATCGGTAAATAGTTTTTAAAGGTATTAAAGCCTTTAAAAACATGCATCAGGGGGTCAAAACCAAGAAAAAATCATCTAATTTCTATAAAATCATAGTAAAATGAAAAAATATTTATTTTTTAAATTTAATAATTGAGGCCAAATCATTTTTTCTTACAGTATTCTTGTGATTCCTATAACATTTTTTACGTGTTTTAAAAAACTAAAATACGCGTGTAATTGTCAAAACCATAGAAAAAGGCTACATATTGATGTGAAATCATTCTAAAACCACTGTTATGTTATTTTCGACATGTAATTGTAGAAAACATGTCAATACGGTGTGTTTTGTGATCAAAATGGACAAATAAATAGTTTTTAAATGTATCGAAGCCTTTAAAATGTATATTAGGGGGGTCAAAACTAGGTAAACATCATCAGATTACAATAAAATCAGAGTAAAATGACCATATATTTGTTTCTGAAATTTAGGAATTGAAGTAATGTCATTTCAAGTTATGTTTTTCCTAGGTTTCCCGTAAATAGGTTTTTCATGTTTTAAAACACATAAACGTGTAGGTAACAATCAAACCCACAGAAAACAACCTCAAATCAATGTGAAATCAAGGGGAAAACCCCAATGTGTTATTTTTGATTTTTAACTATAGAAAACACATCAATTTGACATGCATTGTTGTCACAATGGTTCAGTAAACAGTTTTTTAAAGGTATTGATGCCTTTAAAAGCGTGAATCGGGGGGTTAAGACATGGACAACATCATCAGATTGCAATGAAAAAAGAGGATAAGGACTATAGAATGGTTTTTGAAATGTATGAATTAACAACACATCATTCTTATTTATGGTTTTTCTAGGATTCCCATAAACACATTTTTAGTGTTTTAAAACACTAAAACATGCACGTAATGGAAAAACCCATATAAAAAACCCCCATATTGACATGAAACCGTGGAACAACCACCATTGATTTAGTTTTTAAATATAGTATATGATTTTATATAAAATTCATTTAAAAAATATTGAGTAAAATTTAAGCACATTGCAGATCGATTTAAAAATATATTAGAATTTTATATACTAATCCCTTTTTAGTTTCATGTGTTGAATGATATTTTAGATCAGAAAATTTATGTTTTAAATGTGTTTTTCATGGTATATTATTTGTTTTATGTTAAAATTTCTTCTGTTTGATTAACAAAATAAAAAATTTTATGTGAAACATTATAAATATATTCCATTTCTTTTCACTTTTTTCATTTCATTTATTAAATGTTATGGTTTTTATTATAGGTGATAAAATTTAACTGAAGGAAAGAGGTTGACCATTTGATTCAAGACATTATTTATAAGGTAGTGGTGATGGTTCTTAGTTTCTTTGGTATGTTTAAATTTTATTAATGATTATATTGTAATTATGATATATTATGTTTAGTTTTAATTTCTATCTTTTTTATTACAATTGATTAGATTATGTGGTATGTCTCAATTGATGAGATGATGTGGATGTATAAGGATGAAACATAGCTCATGGTGTCGGAATATATTGGGCATGGGTTGTTTTTGTACATATTTTAAATGTATATATTGATAATTGAGGTATGGGTTGACTGTGGTAATCGGTTGACTGAGGTTATGATGAATATGAATGTATATGTATATAAATATGGATTTATCTTGTATGATGTATGTATGATGGGTTTACTGTGCATTTATGTTTTAGTTTTTTACATGTCAAAGTTTTCATATTTATATTATTTTTTTAATTTTTTTTAAATACTATATTTTTTAAAAAATATTAAGAGGGGATTTTTATGATCCAATGTTAAAAAAATGAATTTGAATCATAATTAATAGTGGTTAATATTAACTACCAACAAACCTAACAACCACTGACATATTTATTAGTTGTTAGGTTCATCTTATCTATTTTATTTTCAAGTTTTTTTTAAAAAGTCACCATTAAATAAAATGAAATTCATTTCTAAATTCTAAAAAAATCACATTGAAAACCCAGTGCTAAATGAATAAGACTACAGTGAAATGACTAGAGAACATGCAATACAAGGAGATTTTAGTAACCGCCGCTAAATAATTTGGAAAAGGTTTAATCTACTTCCACTAGAAGAAAAAACCACAACTAAGAATGGTATTTTTTGTAGTATGGAGTCTTTTTTAATGGTTTTTGTAATGACTTCACTTGAGATGTCGGGTTCGAACAGGAGTGCTAAAAGACCTCATGTATTCCTCTGCTTACACAAGAGGTTTCTGACTAGCAGTGAGGGTCTAAGTCCATTAGTGGGGAGACTATACCCATAGTATCATGTCATAATACAAATAATACATAATAAACAATATAATAGAAACTAGAGTAATTATGTGGAATCTTAAAGATGAGACACATGTCATACAATAATAATTGGGCTTCTAAAGTGGATATCCAAACTACAGTAATAATAGGTAGATAAATAAATAAATAAAACATCAGGGTCCTCCGGAGTCCATCTCAATATACTACGATCTCCATTCTCATTTGATCAGCCATTAGCCATAGTTCCCTTTTCCTAATCCAAATCCCTAAACATAAATTCTGAATGTGCATCGTTATTTTCATGCAAGGTGTGAGTAATAAAATTCAGTAGGACACCACTAATTCATTTTTATCAAGTGTGAGCATGTTTAACTGGTTTATTCAGTGATAATAATAAATGAAAAATAAATCATAAAATCTAAAATCACATAACGAGTGGTTTTGCAATAACCAAGCTGTTACACACCTCAACTGTACTTGCTTTAACTCCATGTTGAATTTAAAGCCAATATATCGAAATTAATCAAGATATGGCCATGATACTAGTTATCATACTTCTTGGAATTGTGTGTATGTACTACTCAACATCCACTGAGCTCAATCATTAGACATCTGCTCCCACATCTCCTCTAGGATCTATCCATACTACCAAAGGATCTAGAAAAGTGGCACCTTATGATGGTTCAGGGAGTAGTGGAAGCATGTGGTGGTGGGAAATATAATAAAATATCTTTTAATTTTTATATTCTCAAAACCAAGAGTGAGGATCTTGAACATCAAATTTTTTAAAAAATTATTTAATGTCATAAAAATGATTACCTTATCTTAAGAATATTTCTTAATTAATGATGTCAATCATATGAAAAATCCCTTTCAACTTTCCATCATTGTGCTATGAGGATAAAATAATAGAATCCCTCTAACGAAAATCCACACATGCTCCATTGATATCCAATAAATTTTAAATGATCTCTATGTGCTAGTGTGGGGAATAAAATATCTTGTGTTGTTCATTCTTGACCACTCATTCTTTAATCTTGAATAAATCTCTAAAACATTTATTTTTCTTGAGAGGGAGAGAGATAGATGAGTTAAAAGAAAATTAATTATTTGAAACAATTATCTATTTTCAATTACATTCACAATATCCATAACAGGGTATTTAATGAGGTGGATTTTAGGTTAGGATATTTTTTTATTTCATTCTAGCCCTCAAAAAATACTAAAACCTTTAATAAACCTCATTCCGTATAAAAATAATATTCTTATAATTATTCTATAGTGCGCTCCATCTTTTGAATCGAAAAATATTATCAAACCATCTTTTTAATTAATATTATTTATTAGACATGGTCTTGGCCTATTAAAACTCTTCTTTTATTTATTATATAGATAAATAAATATTTAATTTAAATGTTTCATTAATCAATATATATTTTTGATCAATAAAATATGAATAAAATTATACCTCAGTCTTGAGAATAATATTTATTCAATTAATTAAATTCAAATTGTATTTAATCAAGATCATCAGAAACAATTAGTGTTTGAACCTTTAGGATTCATTCTAATTGGAATCAGGAAATATTGCCTAAAGTCCAAAATTACTATCTAGAAATTAGTCAAGGAACCCAAGAGAAATAACTTAATTTTGAAATGATGAAATCTAAAAATGAACACTCACTATATAATATAATCCCTTTATCATAATATCTCATCAATCAGGTTGCACATCTATGTCACCAACCTATTTTCATGGTACATCATTCTTTAAATATCTAAAATAAACACAAAGTTACACCATGTACAAGGAATTTAATGCAATGGTTCTATTTCAATAAAATAGATGAGATATCATCTTCCATAAATATAGAAGGGATAAATCATTCTTTATCTTATTCATTAATGACATGCAAGTCATGATAAGAACAATGTAACCAAACTTACCATGAAAATATGTCTTCATGGTTTTAATCATAAAATCTATGTGCATGAGCAATAAAATTCATTAATTATAATTTTAAATTCCAAGTACCATTACACATGTTCGCATATAGGAATATCTAATGACACCAAAACATGTGGAATTCCTACTAGTGATTCTTTCTCATAATCTCCCATATTGGTGATTAACAAGTGAGAACTTCATGATACTAAGACGCATCCTCTTATGAGTGTTCTCACTTAATAGTCAATGAACTATGTGTCCCATCATAGTATGTTATCCAAGATAAGAACATTCTTTAAAAATATCATCATAACACTTCAAGGTTCTCAATATAACAAAGAACATCTATGACCTTATCAATGTGACATATACTCTAGGACATTATTACATTAGAGTCTTATAGAAAAATGTACAATATTTAATAATATGTTTTGTTAATATTTAATATAGAGAATATACTTGTAATTAAATTTCAAATAGCTAATTCTAGGACACTAACTTCAAGAAGCTCCCATGAGGACTAGATCCAACTACCTACAACTTTTAGTATAATTGAAATCACTTAATGATCATATTTATGGTGAGTCAAGATTTTAGTCAAGGGGTATTATATATTTTCTTCTTTGGAAATACTTCTCACTAAAACCTCACCTCTCTTAAAAAAATCCCTCAAGAGATAATACTTCCAAAGTACATGCTTTGTCAATTGATGTGTACTTGAGCTCTTCCAGCTCACAATACCTCTATTCAAAGTGAATATGTATCTCGTTTGTGACTTCATGTAATCTTGATAAGTTTGAAAACTATAATCTTCATATCTTCTGATGACTGGTTCCCGATACCCTCCATAAACTAGGAACATATCCTTAGTACACCTCAAATAATTAATGATACTTATGACTTCCATCTAATAGAGGTCAACTGGATCATCTTGATATCTTCTTAATACACTTGATGGATAGGAAACATCTATCCTAGTACATATCATAATACACATGAATGACCAAATCATTGATGCATATTTAATCCTTTACATTCTATTTATTTCCCCATATATGTGAGGAAACATTTTCCTGGAAGGATGAATGCCATGTGACATTGGAAACAACCCCCTATCGGATTTTTCTATACCAAATATCTTATGTATCATATCAATTTATGTACATTGACTTAGGCTGAGCAACTTCTTGGATCTATCAGGATAGATCTTGATTCAAAATATATATGATGTCTCACCCATGTCCTTCATAGTGAATCATTTATTCAACCACATCGTAAAAAACTGTAAGACTGGTATTTGATTTCCAATAAGTAATATTTCATTCACATATACTATTAATAAAATGAATGAAATCCCACCAAATTGATTATAGACACAACAATCACACTCATTATTTATGAAACTACATTTTATTATAGATTCATCAAAATGAATGTTCCATATCAAAGATAGTTGATTTAGTCCATAAATGGATTATTTTTCAATTTGTATATATTCTCATCATTTAGAGTCACAAAAGATTCAGGTTGTTTTATATCAACATCTTCCTAATGGTTCCCATTATGTAAAAAAGTTTTGACATCGATTTCTCAAATCTCATAGTCACGGTAAGCCTTAATGTCAAGAATAATTCTGATGGATCTCAACATTACAACTGGTGAAAATGTTTTATCTTAGTTAATATCTTGATGTTATTTAAATCCATTTACAACTATTCATACATTATAGGTACTGAATTTTCATTCATGTCTAGTTTCTTATTGAATACCCACTTGCAACCAATGGGTTTTACATCCATTGTAGGATCAACCAAAATACAGACTTGATTTTTGTAGATGGAATCCATTTTATAATTGATGGATTATTATCACTTCGCAACATTTATTCCACTTACTACTTCCTTTTAGGTTATAGGATCATTATTATAAACCAATAATTATTCACCATCCATGGTGATAAGAAAACCATACCATTCTGGTTCTCTAACCCCTCTTTTACTCCCACACATTACTTGTGTCTCTAGAATAGTTTCTTCTTACAAGGGGAATTATAAAACCTCTTCCTATGATAGGTCTTATGTACCTTAAGTCTCAATATCATCTAATTCTATCTCCATCCTAATATCACATTTAGAGTTGTTTTCCCTCTCAAGGAATATGTAATGTCTTTACACTATTACTATTTGTCTAAGGGTTCATATTGGTAATATACCATTGTTTATTTGAGTTATCCTATAAAGTCACATTATACACCTCAAGGTTAAATTTTCATCCTAATATAGGTCTTAAAAATACATTCCAACCCAAAAAATTCAAGTATGACAACATATGTTTCTTTCCATTTCATAAATGGTATGGAATACTGAATAACAATCGTGATGTATATTTAAATTTTTTTTTGTATTTATAGAAAACTAATCTTTTGAAAAATAATGGTTTTTGAAAATCAGGTGAAATTTTCTAAATTTTCAAACCTAAATATAATTAGGGAGAAAATTTATGTTTTAGAGAAACATTTTTTTTGGATACAGATGATCAGACTGAGCAGTACCAAACACTAAGTATCTAATTGTGTAGCACCGATCGGATAAGTTTTCAGAATAATAAAGTTGTTGATCAGACACATCATTGGTCTTAGATGAATTATCACAAAGTTAATGTTTCATTCGACTCAGTCTTGGTTATAAATTCAGAATTTTGTTGAAGAGTTTGAATAAAGATATTTATGTTTGGAGTTAGAATGTTTTAATCTTTCTAACCTTCAGTCAGACGATGATTTTCTATTTTTCAATTCTCAAATATCATAAATTTTCTATAAAAATTGTGATACAATATTTATGAAGAAAAGGGGTAGAATAGGTGAACCCATTCATATTGTGTTTTTGTTGAAAAGAAACAAGGTTTTGAAAGTAATATAAGTCATAATAATTTCTTATGTAAGTCAGAAGGTGCTTTTCCAATCATGAAGTTATCATAAATCTTGAAAACTCTCATCATAAAAGCTTTTGAAGAAATGGAGGAATCATAACGATTTTTTTAGGTATATAAATCAAGAAAAATTTTGCATCAGATCTAGAAGTACCAGGCACAGAAGTTTTAAGAAGTATGAATGAGTTATAGCTAGTGAGGTTGGAAGAATTTCAAAGTTGCAGAATGGAGTTTCCATTATAATGATAATTCCTTCGTTATGAGGATTCTATCAGACTAAAGCTAAGGATGTTCAATCAACCTAACTGTGAGGAGGAAATTCAATAAGACTGACTCTGAGGAGGAAAGTCAGTCATAATGACTTTGAGAAGGAAATTCAATCAAGATTGCCTTTGAGAACAAATGTCAACTAGACTAAATCTAAGAAAAAATTCAACCAGACTAACTCTAATGAGGAAAGTCAATTTAGAATGAGATGAGGAAGTTGCATCGTAATGTGTTGAGGAAGTTCCATCCTATTGAAAAATGTACGTTACATCATAATGATATAATAAAGTTCCATCATATTGAAGAAAATTTAGGAAATATGATCATAATAATTACAAATAAGACTGAATAAGATTTCAACAGATTTGTGAAGAGTTTATGTGGTCAAAATTCAAATTCAAATATGTGTAGATCTAAATGTTTTTGAATTTAATTAAGTAGGAAATGTTTTCCAATTTTTTTCATTTGTCTTTATGGGATTCATATTAATGGAAGCACAATACATTCATACATTACATATTTTTTATGTTATTGGAAATGGTAGAGCACTGTGGAATTCATGTCAAAGTTATCTTTTTTGGACTGAGACCTCATTATAAGGTTGGACATATTAATGTTTTGTTTTCCGGACTAAGGAATATCTGACTCAGAAATTGAGAAGAGTTTGAGTAATATATATTGAGAATGAGTTCATCGTAATGTTTCCATTAGACTAAATTCATTGGACTAAATCCATTGAACCCATTCGCATCGGAATGAGAGATTCAGGCCTTGCCACATCAGAATGAGGATTCCAGATAGAGAATTTTTGGAGAAGTTTCAAGAAAGTATTTATTATTTTATTTTGTCTCAATTTTTTTTAATGAAATTTGTAAGGTGATGGGAGTTAGTATAATAATTTCTACTGAGACATAGAAGCTATCTATACGGAGTTGGCATGAGTTGTATTCACTTATTCAATAAAGAGAATTTACATAGACCTAGAGGAGTGGCTATGTAAAGGATGTAGGTTCTCACACTGAGGAAAATCCTTTTAAATCTTACATTATTTACTTTATTTCTTGCATTTTCATGAATGGGTATTTACTAAATGAAAATAAGGATATAAACTTTAACAGGTTTCAAGGGTTATGTTTTTTAAAAGTATTGCAACTTAAAAAAGTGACCAACTGATTCAACCTCCTTCTAAGTTATTATTTAATCCTTTGATACTTTAATTGGTATCATAGGGAAGGTTCCCTTATTTAATACTTATCATGGATAATATCAATTATATCAATAGTAGAGGAATTCCTACAATTGATGGAAAAAATTATTATGGATGGAAAAAGTAGATGATTCTTTATCTCCTATATTTTGGCCTAGAAGTTATTGATGCTTCTACAATTGGTTTTACACCTATTAAGAAATATTCTCCTATGTTGTTTACTAATAAAATAAATATAGAAGTTCATGGAAAGGCTAGAAATTCTATTCTTATGTCCTTATCAGAAAATGGTTATATGAAGGTGATGGGTTTCAAAACTTCAAAGAGTATGTGGGATAAGCTGGAATATATATTCAATGGGAATAATAAAGTAAAGGAAGAAAAGATAGAATTTTGTAATATTAATTATGAAGACATAAGAATGAGAGATGAAGAATAAACTAATGAATACTTCATCAGTGTAATTGAAATTGTTTGTGTAAGATCCTAACCTTTCCTGAAGGTGACTCCAGATTAATTTCAGGTACATGTTTTTTTATTGATTGAGAATACTTGGGTTGGGTTTTACCTTGGGGTATGTTTGGGAGAAAATTTGAGAAAATTGGAAAGGATAAGAGAAATTCATGGTTGGCACATGGTTTTCCCTAACCATGTCCCCCAACCCATCAAACAGTGCAACACTGGATATAGGAATTTCACAGTTAGCGCACAGTTTATAAAACCATGCACCCTCTGAAGAGAAACTGTGCACCCCCATAATAGAGGCACATGGTTAGGCTCATAGTAAGGGGAAAACATGAAACACTTCCCAACTAACCATGGACTACCTTTTAAATAACCCAAAAATTATATTTTTAATCACCCAAACCCCCGTTTTTTCTTTTATTCAACCCCTATTCGACCCTAGATGATATTTCATGATTTTGGAGCCTCCTAGATGGATTAAAAGTCTTCAACACCTCCATTATTTGTTATTCAAAGACTATTACAAATATATGCACCCTTCTAAGTAAGAGGATCTCATCTCACTTGGTTTCTCATTCTATCTCCTTTCTTCTCCGATTTTAGATAGGGGTTGTTATTCTTATGTTGATTGGATATATACCTTGTTTTTTATCTAGAAATATTATTATATATATATATATATATTTCAGAGATATTTATTTTTTCAATAATGATTTAGGGTTTTAGATTCAGATCTTGTTCTATGTCGTTATGCTGCTCAAATTTTGGGGATTTCTATTGCACGACCGCTTGTCAAAGAATCAAGTGAGTTGGTCTATAATCCAAATCCCAATGTCTTTATTTAAATTATGTATATGTTATTTTATAATATCTATTATATTTTTTAAAATTTTGTTCTTGAATGAATTAATTAATTTAGTGAATTAATTAATTAAGGAAATGTGAAATTGGGGATTTTGGAAATTATAGATTGAGATAATTAATTGTAGAATTAATTATGAGATATTGAGATTTGAGGATTGAAATATTTAGTTTTGTGATTAATTATGATCTATTGAGCTTGTGATTGAGATAATTAATTATGGAATTAAATATGGAATATTGAGTTTGTGGATATTGATTAATTAATTGAAGAATTAATTAATGTGATTGATGTACTCAATTAATTAGGGGAATTAATAAAAGGTATTTATGTGATAAACTAATTGTTGAATTAGTAATGAAATTTGTGGGCTAAGTTAATTTTTTAATTGACTAATATAATTTATGTTATTAATTAATTTTAGAATTAATTAAATTACATGATGTTGTTAATTAATTTTTGAATTAATTAATGTTATTTTTTTATTATTTAATTATTTAATTAAATAATGGAATATTTGTGTTTAAATAATTGATGAATTAGTAATGGAATTTATTTGGATGTTTAACTGATAAATTAATTATGTGTTATGAATACTAACATGGAAATTTAGTTTAGAATTATATAATGGGAACATGTTCATTTTAATGTGTATGTTATGAATGGTAACATGGTTATTTAGTTGTGAAATTGTTGGGAAAAAATCCCTCAAGGTATCATTGAATCATTTTTGAGGTGATTGTGTTTGTTGACAAAACGGGCCTCCATGTTGTGTTTGTTGACAAAGCTGACCATGATGTATTATTATTTCGACAAAGGGGGTGTACATGGTGATTTTATGGGCTCAAGGGATGCTTTCAGTAATCTAATATTGATTGAAGAACCTCAACAAAGGAATGGGCGATCTGGAGGCGGAAAAAAACGGGATGCGTGGAAAAACAGTGGGATGTGTGAAATAGAGGGATGAGGTATTTCGCACAAGAAATGTTTCGAGGTCCGAAGCTCAAAAATTTGAAAAGGCATGAGGTGAATAAAATTTTAGAGTAGTGCACGAAAACTAGTGTTGCACGGAAGATTTGTTTTTCGTGCTCAAATTGAATTACGTGCTCAAGGAGGGTTTTTCGTGTGGGGTCGATTTTGCCTATAAATATGAAGTGACCCCCTCCATTTAAAAGTTCATGACATAGAAAATAACAGAGCTCTGGTGCGTGAAATTGATGTCATCAAGGGAGTTGTGCGTAAACTTTATGTTTGTGCGTAAAGTCTGGTGTTGCGTGAAAAGCTAATGTTGCACGTAAAATTGGTATTGGCGCGTAAAGTGATCTTACGAAAAAGTAGATTTTGTGAAAAAGAAGATAATTGTACACAAGGAAGAGTAGAGGTTGTGAATAAAATTTGGTGGTTGCGCCTAAAAGTGGGTTGTTGCGTGAAATGTGAATCACGGGCAAGGTGCTGAAAGGGATGCACATAAAAAATGGGGTTTCCCGGTCCACCCGGTGCAAAGTGAGATTCATCTGCGTGTGAAATTTGGATGTCAACATAGAATCTATAAATAGTTAAGGAAGTATTCATTAGTGATAATGATTATACCTATAGGTCTATATACCGTGAGTGGATCCTTTCCAGAGCAGTTGGAAAAGGAAGAGGAAGAATGTAATCCTCTCCACCGGTAGTGAGACAGAGATAGAGAAAGAGGGAGTGACCCTTGGGAAAGCAGTGAGCTGACCCTAAACATTGTAAATGCATTTATCTTGGAAAATAAAAGTGATTTATCCAGAACATTATTGGAAGCGATCCTTAGTGGATTTGGTACAATTGCACATCGCCGTTGTATGATCCTTGGACGTAGCCCAGTGAGGGTGAACCAAGTAAAAATCAATGTGTCTGCCTGCATGCTTCGCTGCATTGCATTCAAAGAATTATCATCATATAAATAAGAAAGAGAAGTTATCATAATAAACACACAAGTGAAAACAATGTGAATCTAGTAATAAATTGGTCAAGATCTAGTGGGGCATGAAGAATTTTCCAATGAATATCCTTACCCTGATTCACCCCCCTCTCAGGGTATATAGGTCCGTATTGGTCATAATAGAAAAAAAGAATGGGAACATGGTCATTATAATGTGTATGGTATGAATGGTAACATGCTCATTTAGCTGTGAATTAAATAATGGGAACATGGTCATTCTATTGTGTGATGTATGAATGGTAACATGGGAATTCAAGTATGAATTAAATATTATTATCAATGGCATTATGATATAAGATATTCATTTGACATACATTGGGACCCGATATGAGAAAATGTAGGTACTGAAGGGTAAAAATGGAATTATGAGATATGCAATCCATTAGACATACTTCAGGCTTCAGAATGAGCCAAAGCAAGCATTATGGTATGAGTGTCTATGAGAGTTCGTGGGTTTATGTTGTTAAATAAAGATTAATCGATAATGTGATAACTATTTTCTTATGAATTGTAATTATGTATTTAAAAAACTACATACACTTTCTATTAACTATATATTGTTTTATACACCATTGGTGGTGGCCTACTGAGTTGTACTCACAACCTACTCGGGCTGCCTTATTGGTACCCAAATAGACTTTGTGTTTTCTGGATACGTTAATGGAAGAAGATCATTGTTATATGCATGATATGGGATAGAGCATGGATGAGGGAACTAGAAATGATTTGGAACCCAATTAAGGGTGTCATCAGTGTATTTATTTTGGGTTTAATTTTAGACACTTGACACGTACATTGTAATAGCATATTTTCTTCTTTAGTTTCGATATTTTATTTCCACTTTTAGCAATCTCGTGATACCGGTTATTTCAGGTTATGATTACATGTTATTTAGTTATTGTTTCTTATTTTCTTCTAGTGTATTAAATCTGATAAAAGGGGGTATAGTCTCCCCATTATAAATATTTCATACCCTCACTACTATTTAGTATCCTTTAGCATACAAGGAATCACACCTGGGGTCATGTGACTGACCGACTCATTGCACCGATGTGTGGCACCTGGGTCCGGACTTTACGAAGTCGTATCAGAGTCCATTTTTTTTTCTTTTTTATATTTTATTACTGTTTGGTAAAGGTAGACATGAAACTAGAAAGAGTAGGGCCTTGTTTATGATCACCTGTATGGGAGTAGCTAACCCATGTATGAGGGGGAACCCAAGTACCCAGGGTGGGATTGTTGTTATTCCTATTTTCTATTACAGTTGAATACTATTTCATCTTGGGTGACACACTTATTGTGTGTAATGATTATTGATGATAATTTTTTCTGAGTTTTGACTCTTCGACCAGTATGGAAGAAGATTTGAGTTACATGCATCATCCTAGGAACATAGGGTTATTGTGACATGCTTCAATTTAGGCACACATAGAAAAATGGGTTTTGGGTAACTAATTGAACTTGTACTATTTTTCCATGCTTGTGAAATTGATATGAAAATGGTACCTTAAAAGAAATTGGGAAAGATTTTAGACTGATGTAAGATGAGAATAAATGGGTGTCTAAATGAGAAACTTCAATAATTAGAATGTTTTTACCCTTGTTATCTAGGACCAAGGAGTAATATTATTAAGGGTAGTGATAACACCTCAGTTTTGACTATGTGGTAGGGTTTGGGTAAATGACTTGTTTTGGAATATTGTATTTTACCTTAAATGTGTTAATTTTGTAAAAGGTGTCCTAAGGTACCAATTTGTAATGGTATAGAATTTTCTCTATGATAAAACTTATTAAGAGGATAACATGAGGATATGGCTAAAGATGATCTAGCAGTAGTAGAAACTAAGGCACCAATTGTGTCAGGTGAGGAATTCATGGAGCAGTTCCAAGAGAAGTTTTCCCACTTCATGAAATTCATGGGAAGAGACCCAGGGTGTGTTGTGAAGAGTATGTTTGATCTAAAAATGGAGTTACAAATTAAACACCCTCCTACTTTAATTGTAGAGGGTGGACTTGAGAGAGATGATTTCTGGGTTGAGTCCATCGAGACTATAATTGACCACTTTGAGACTCCTGTGGAGAGGATGGTCATGTTGGCTCCTTACATGATATGAGGATCAGTGATTCCCTGGTTGTATGTTCAGGCGTGGACTGTATAGGCTAATTGTATGTTATGGAAGGAACTATTGAATAAGTTTCTAGATAACTTCTATCCAGAGATTCTAAGGTAGGAGAGAGTAGCTTAGTTCATGAGGTTGACTTGGGGGAGTATTTTTGTGATACACTATGTTGGACACTTTACTCACTTGAAACATTTTTCTCTAGAATTAGCAGTGGATGTGATAACTACAGCGAGACATTTTTAGGAAGGGCTTAAATGTGAGATTAAGTCCCAAGTTATCCATTTGCAGTTAAAGGAGTTAGTTGAGGTGGTGGATAAGGATCTCATAGATATGGGTAACCTGAAGAGGCTTCCAGTGTAAGAAAGGTGGTTCCATTTGGATGATTAGAAGGAATGACTTCTGAGAGTATGAAGCATTTCTATGAAAACATCAACCATGGCTGTGGGAAACAGAATACCTAAAAATAAGGATCGGTAACATAGGACCTTAATCGAGTGATCTATCCCAAGTGTGTTAGATTAGGAAACTTTTTAAGATAGTTACCTCAACCATCAATATAGATACAGTCTAGAAGAAAGATGGGACATCTAAAAAATTTCTACAGGACCCAGCAATAGATGAGTAGTAAGGGTATAACTAGTCAAAATCAGAGTGAAGGAAGAGGATATTCTGCCCCATCTGTGTCTTTCATCTAGAGTTATATTGGAAAAGGTGGTAAAGGTAGTTTATGTAGAGCTCTAGGGTAAGAGTGCTCATATTAGTAGAGTATTACAGTACAGGGGACCTAGAATGAATCATGGGGAAGCGGGGTAAGACTGTTGAATTCTATTCACCCTACACTTGTAGATATCAAGGTTAGACCCTTGACAGTGAGAGGTACTATTTTTATAGCTTCTATGACAGCTAGTTCCTTATTTTATATCGGTGCCTATCATTCCTCTATTTCTACAAAACTTCTTAATGGTTTGAGCCTAGTGATGGAGTTCGTGAGTGGGGTGTTGACGACAAACACACCTCATGGAGTTTGGTCAAGAGATATTTTTTGTGCAAGGGGTGTTCTCTTGAGGTCGAGTAGTATCGATTTCTATGGGATCTTTATATCATAGAAATGTCAGGCTTTGAACTAATTATGGGTATGGACTGTTTAATATCATATTGTCCCCACATTGATTTTTACCATAATAGAGTGACCATTACATCTCCAAAGGGTAACAAATATATTTACTGTGGAGAGTGGGATATCAAGGCGTTCCGAGTAGGGCCAATTACTCATCAAGTAGAAGAGATCACCACCCTTGTTTCAAGTTTATTTTTGGATGATGAAGGTGTAAATTGATATTTCATTCCACACTTAGTGGATTGGTTTTAGGATGTGTTTAATTAATATTTCTCAGGGATTCCACCTAAGAGAGTTGTGGAATTTAGCATCGAGATCATACTAGAGGACGAGATGATTTCTATTCCACCATATAGAATGGCACTGAAAGATATTCAAGAGGTCAAGACTCAGCTAGAAGATTTAGAGGATAAGGTATTTATTTATTGGAGTATGTCGCCTTGGGGTTTACCTGTGTTGTTGGCAATGAAGGTTGATAACAGTTTATTCTTATGTGTTGATTACCGAAAGTTGAACCAGATGACTATGACGAACCAGTATCCTATCCCCCATATCGATGATCTATTTTACCAATTGAGAGGATCTCATGTGTTCTCAAAGATTGACTTGATATTAGGGTATCATAAACTGAGAGTTCAGACTTCTGATACACCAAGGGATGAATTTAGAATCAGGTATAGACTATATGATTTCATCATAATATTTCTTGTGTTGACAAACACAACCGTAATGTTTATAGACTTAATCAACAAAATATTTAATCTATACCTAGATCAGTTTATGGTAGTGTTTGTGGCTGACATCTTGGTGCACTCCAAGACATATGATTATTATGACCAACATCTTGATATCATTCTAAGTACACTAAGATAGCATTGTCTATACATCAATATATTTAAGTACACTTTTTTGGATCGATCAGGTACACTCTTTGGGTAGCATTATCTCGGAGGAATGTGTGTTGGTAAATCTTGAGAAGGTTCATATAGTGGTTTCTTGAGAGAATCCCATGAGTATGTTTGATATCCATAGATTTCTAGGATTTTCTAAATATTATTATAGGTTCATTCAGGAAATTTACCGATTGGAAACATTGCTGACATGCTTGACCAAAAAAGGGATAAAGTTTAATTGGTCATAAAATTGTGATATATCTTTCTAGGAGATGAAGAAGATTTTTGAAATAGTACCAAAATTGATCCTACCTGAGAAAGGTGAGAAGTACAAATTGTATTGTGACACTTCTGGGATTGCAATTAGAGTTGTGTTGATGCAAGGTGATCAATTTTTGGTTTATGGGTCTTTAAAGTTGAGGCCCCATTAACCGAAATACCTTATATATGACCACAAGTTGGATACAATGGTTTTTGTTTTAAAGTGTTGGGGACATTATCTATTGGGAAATTTTCTTACAGTGTATAATGATCACAAGAGATTAAATTACATATTTTCACAGTGAGACTTGACACATCAGTATCAATGATAGGTTGAGTATATGAAACCATTAAATTTTGAGACAGCATATACGCCTGGAAAGGGGAACATTGATGATGATGCTTTGAGAAGGAAGACTCAAACTCAGGTGGTTCAAGAGTCTAGTGCTGAGTGGAAGATGGTGGTATTACTGGATGAAATACACATTGTGGTTTAGGAGAGTTAGGATTAGATGACTCTCGTAATAGTTTCATTGGAGTATACATTTTTTAGATAGATCTAAGATAGAATTTATGTGGATTTTTAATGTTTTGCCTTGAGGGGAAACCTTGAAGGTGGGGAGTCACATTCTTATAGGAGCATAGATGAGGATGAGGTCATCTATGTCAGGAATCAAGATGTCATACCTAAAAGAATGTGAGACTAGCTGATGTGTCAGTTTCATGCCTTGAAGTGGGTGGTACATCCAGGTGTGACCAAAATGCCCCGTGAACTACAAATATTGTTTTGATGGATGGAAATGAAAAAGAAAATAATAAGGTTTGTGACATCATGCTACACCTATAAGTATTTGAAGGACGAAAATTAATGACCTATAGTTTTACTACAGTCATTGGCCATTATAGAATGGAAGTGTAAAAAAGTGACCATCGACTTTTTGGGGGTTCTCCTGCGGATGCCTTAGAAAAATAATTATATTTGGGTTATTGTGGATAGACTGAAAAAGGTAGTTAATTTCTTGAATAAATGGGAGACTTTCTTAGTGGAGAAGTTGAGATATTTGTATGTTTGGGTGATATTATGTCCACACAAGGTGCCACAGAATATTGTTTCTAACTGAAACTTGTGTTTTACTTCAAGATTATTGTTGGGATTGTAGAAGGTTCTTGGTATGTAGGTTTTATTGAGTATGAATTTCCACCAACTGACAGATGGGTGGTCAAAGCATACTATAAAAGTGCTTAAGGATATGTTGTGATCTTGTGTTCTAAACATCAGTGGGTCTTGGAAGAATCACCTAGCATTAGTGGAGTTCACCCAAATCAATAGTTATTGGGAAAATAGATAGATGGAACCATATGAGGCTCTTTATAGTAGTCCATGAAGACCACCTCTAGTCTGGATGGAGTTAAGTGAGTCTAAGTTGTTGGGACCAAGTCTCGTGTAGGACACATTAGAGCATGTACAGTTGATTCAAAAATATATGGATACGACCCAAAGTAGATAGAAGTCATATACTGGGAGAAATAAATGACACCTAGAGTTTACATAGGATGATCATGTATTATTTTGGGTGTTTCCTAGATTCAATCACTATAGAATATAGAGACGGGGCAAGTGGGCACCCAATTTTGTTGGACCATTTGATGTGGGGGAGAGAATCATGCTAGTGGCATGCCGATTGGATCTTCCATAGAGATACAGTGCTATGTATGATGTTTTCTAAGTGCCAAAACTAGGTCGGTATAACCACAACACTTCTAATGTGATCAATATGGATGATGTTGAGATTGAGATAGATTTTTCCTTTGAAGAGAATCTAATATGTGTGTTCAATCATAGTGATAAAGTGTTGCATGGAAAGATCATGCCTATAGTTTGTGTATTTTGGAAACCAGGGAATGTGTGGGAGGAGACATGGGAAAGGAAAGAAGATAAGAGGGATCATTGTACTAATCTTTTTTACTTAGAATCATAGTGAATCTTGGGAGTACAACTCAAGGATAAGATGTTATAAGGTGGTGAGATTGTAAGATCCCGACCTTTCCTGAAGATGACTTGGTCTTAATTTCAGGTATATATTATTGCATTGTTTCAGTGTACTTAGGTTGGGTTTTACCTTGGGGTGTGTTTGGGTGAAAAATTGAGAAAATTTGAAAGGAGAAGGGTAGTGCATAGTTGGATCACAGTTTTCCCAAATCGTGTGCACCTACCCAGCAAACCATGAAACGATGGACAGAGAGGAATTACATGGTTGACATATGGTTTGTCAATCTGTACACCCTTTTATGAGAAACTATGAACCCCAATAATAGAGGTTCACATTTAGGGACACATTTAGGAGAATTCGGGCTCCCCTGCCCTGCTAAAAAAGCATGAATTTTTAAATCACCAAAAAATTAGATTTTTAATCATGAAAAACCCCATTTAACTATTATTTGATACCCATTTAACCCTAGATAATATTTCATGATTTTGGAGAATTCTATATGGATTAAAAGACTTAACAACCATTTTAATTTTTTATTTTAAGCTTGGATGGATGATATTCACTCCTCCTTGTAAGAGGATCTTACCTTGCTTGGTTTCAATGATGGACAGAGAGGAATTACATGGTTGACATATGGTTTGTCAATCTGTACACCCTTTTATGAGAAAATATGAACCCCAATAATAGAGGTTCACATTTAGGGACACATTTAGGAGAATTCGGGCTCCCCTGCCCTGCTAAAAAAGCATGAAATTTTAAATCACCAAAAAAATAGATTTTTAATCATGAGAAACCCCATTTAACTCTTATTGGATCCCCATTTAACCCTAGATAATATTTCATGATTTTGGAGAATTCTATATGGATTAAAAGACTTAACAACCATTTTAATTTTTTATTTTAATCTTGGATGGATGATATTCACTCCTCCTTGTAAGAGGATCTTACCTTGCTTGGTTTCATATTCTTTATCCTTTATTATCCTATTCTAGAAAGGGGTTTTATTCCTATATTGATTGGATATAGACATGTTTTTGTGGATCTGGATCTAGTATTGTAGATCTATATCAATATTTCAGATTTCTTGATTGATTTGATCTTGATTTAGGGTTTTAAATTTGAATCTCATTCTATATAATTGTGCTGCTCAAATTATGAGGATTTTCATTGGGTGATCGCTCATCAACGAATTGAGGTAGGTTGTATATAACACAAATCTTAAAGTATTTATTTAAATTACATTTATGTAATTATACAATTTCTATTAAATTTTTAGAAATTACATTCTAAATTGAATTAGTTAATTTGTTGAATTAATTAATTGAGGAGATCGGAAATTTGGGATTTTGGGAATTATAGATTGAGATAATTAATTGTAGAATTAGTTATGAGATATTAAGATTCTATGAATGAGATATTTAATTGTGGAAATAATTATGATCTATTGATATTTTGATTGAGATAATTAATTGTGGAATTAATTATGTGATTTTTATTTTGTGGATATTGATTAATTAATTGAATAATTAATTAATGGGATTTACGTACTCAATTAATTAGAAAATTAATTCAGGGAATTTATGTGATAAACAAATTATTGAATTAGTAATAAAATTGGTGCGGTTGATTAATTATTGAATTTACTAATAGAATTTAAGTGATTAATTAATTTTAGAATTATTTAATGTATTTTATGTGATTAATTATTTTTTTAATTAATTAATTTTATTTATGTGATTAGTTAAATTTTGAATTTACTAATGGAATTGTTATGTTTAACTAATTATGGAATTAGTAATGGAATGGATGTGGATAATTAATTGATGAGTTAATTATGTGTTAAGAATAGTAACATGGTGATTTAGTTGTGAATTAAATAACCAGAACATGGTCATTATAATGTCTAAGGTATGAATGTTAACATGGCCATTTAGTTGTGAAATAGAGAATGCGAACAAGATTATTCTAATTTGTAAGGTATGAATGGTAACATGGTCATTTAATTGTGAATTAAAGAATAGAAACAAGGAAAGTCTATTGTGTAATGTATGAATGGTAACCTGTGAATTAAAATATTAATTAAATAATGATATCTATGGAATTATGAGATATGATATTCCTTAGACATACTTTAGGATCCAACATATTTCTGAGTAGGTATTGAATAATAACAATGGAATTATAAGATATTATATCCCTCAGACATAATTCAACCTCTAACATGAGTTGAAGCGGGGATTGAGGTATGAGTGTCTACAGGAACCCAAAGGATTATATAGTTAAATAATGATTAATTGAGAATGTGATAACTGATTACTTATGCATTGTAATTATTTCATTATACAACTATATACACTTTCTATTGATTAGATACTGTTTTAGTTGTCATTAGTTGTGGAATACTACAATGCCTTAGATTTTCCAAGCACTATTTTTTTCGATACTATATAGATTATTTGTGAGACCAGGCACTAAGACGTTATGCGATTCTAAGGCCGTTGTTCATAAAATAATTGTTTGAAATATATTAAATATTATGCATGCATAGTTTTCATGAAAATGTGTAATAACTTCTAAACGGGTACCCTGATCAGAAATATGATGTTACCATTGAGTTCAGAATGTCAGGTTTACCCTAGGAATGACTTAACATTAGTCGGTGTGGGTCATTTGTAGAAAATTCATCACATGCATGGAAATGAAAAAAATAATTTAATAAATTATTTTATTTCATTTTTGTTGATGCATTGATTGATGTACATTAAATAGACTATTATGGAGAAATACTAGGGTAATCTATACAACCATGGAACTGTTAGAGAGCCACTGAAGATATCTTCAGTGAATCCACTCAGACGAATGGCGATAGGATCTTCGATCAATGATCGAAGAAAAAAAGATTCAAAGGATCTCACCAAAAAACATGACACAACCCCATTCTTCATTAGTGATCGATTTGAGTCAAGTTAAGGCATGAATTTTTATTTTATTCTTCCCTATTCATGATTTATTCAATGAACATGAATGAATCAATGAAAATATTGATTTGTGGTTTGATCATTATGCGAAACGATTTTATTTTATGAGGTTTTTTGGGAGAATATATTTTTAATTTTATTATTCAGATTTTCATTCTAATAATGATGGATCAAGATAAACATGAACATCGATCAAGGATTGTTACTCTAATATATTCTTGTTATTTTCTCTCCCCATTCATCATTCCTCACAAGCATTATCGATCAATCTATCCTTGCACAACTATTTCTTGGAGCAATTATCCGATATCGCAGTTCTATGATTGGAATAACCTAATAGATGTGTGATGGTGGAGATAAAGTAATTTAGATGACAGAGGATACCCAATTTACCATTCTTCAACACACAACAAAGAATGACAATTTTATTCATTTTTTAAGTAGAATTTATGGTGTAATTCATTATTCATAAACAAAAAGGATTTAAAGAGTTGGGATCTTCAATCTCATGGTGAAATGTTCACCAGATCGAAATATGGAGGCATTGGATCAAATGCGGGAGTAGATATGGGATTCTTAAAAATCCTGAAAAACAAAATGTTTAATATGGATCTATACGTTGTGTGGGGCCACATGAGCTACGATTAGGGTTTCCATAGGAAGTAAAATATCACATATAATGTGACCCCTTTCAAATAGAATGTTGTATTACTAGTGTCACTTGGCATGTACTCAGGAATCACACAGGCTGTTTACACGGGAAGATGTTCACAGGCTAAGCTATGTACTGGTACATCGGATGTCATGCATAGGATGGTGACATGTACTAGCACATGGTTAGAGTAAAAGGGATACGTACATGGTGTGTACTACTACATGGACACAGTTTGATGAGATGGACCATTTACATGGGAAAGACCCGGGTTCAAGGGACATGGAGTGTGACCCCTACTACACACTGTGTACTCTTTTATAAATGTCTTGGAGACCTTGTACTCTATTTCTTGGAAAGTTTTTGTTAGGTTTTTTTACCTTTATCCTTTCCATGAGGGTTAGTATGAAATCATTTTTTCTCCCAGGACAATGATCCCTTCAGCAGTAATTCCTAGATAGAGTTGTTGGAATCCCTCTGAGAGGCCCAGAGTGAGATCCACTATTCATATTAATGTACTAGGTGGAGTTCTTGTCATCGACATGACCAACAATACATGGGAGTCAATACTCTACTTAGCGGGTTAATCCAGATTGATTTGTTGGTATCACCCCATGGCCTTTCTAGTGATCCACATTTGTGTATTGTATTCTATTCAAACTATTAGCATACTCTTTCTCATGAAGAGACCTGACAAGAAGTACCTGTTGGAATGAAATCATCAATACTATTAGATTCTGGAGTGTGTTCTCTCGAGTGAGTGCTTTGTGGAATATTCTTTATGGCATCATAGAATAGTATAATATGAGTGTGACTTACCTCTAGAATGTATGTCTTTGTTGAGTATATCTGGATATTCATGTTATATGTGTTGTAGAAATATACCCATGTAGAGATGAATGTATTTCCTTTGTTTTATTTGATGCACTCTTATCAAAGGGCATGTAAAAAGAATTTTAATTTTCCAAATGTAGTATAATGTATTACCAGGTTTGTCTCACTTGAAGAACTTTATCATATGTTCAGTCACATAATTTTATTCACATAAACAAATTGTTTTTTATTGTTTTTTTAAATTTAGGAAGGCTATGAAATTTAAATTAATAAAAATATTAAACTAACATGCAATTAAAAATATTTATTAGTGAATAAATAACAAGGAATTTATGGGACGGTTTGTGGGTTCCATTATTCTTTTTGTTGGTGTTTAAATAATTTTTGATAATTCAATTTTGAGATCACATTCTTGAATTACTATTTTTTTATTAATTGGTGTGAAATGTTGAATATATTTATCAATCTTCACTTCCCCTCCTACTTTAATTAAGGTTGATGGAACAACTCAATCATGAGTGTGACAACTTCCAAGACCTGGCTCTATCGTATGCCATTTCAACCACTGAATGGCTCAAATCCATCGTATGAAGATCATGTATTCAGTATATGGGAGGGAACAAATTTAATAAAATAATATAAAAGATTTTGAGTTTAGTTTCCTAGGGGGTTATCACCACACTCGTGCACGTCACTCTTTCTCATCATAAACATAATAAAAATTAAGAATTTTACCGTAGAATAAATGAAATTGACACATACCTCCCCCGAACCAAGGATTGAGTAAGTAAATCATTTTTAGGGTAAGAGGTAATGGTGGATATTATTAGAAAAAGAAAATAAAAAAATAAGGATAAAAGATGGAGAAGAAAGGAGGGTGGTTGGGTGGAATAAAACACAAAAAAAAACCATGCATGAATTTATTAAAAATCTAAATTACAATTAAAATATAAAAAAAATAAAGAAAATTAAAAAATTATTAATATGATAAGGGAAATATTTTTGAGTTTCCTCCCTCGGTGTGGATCTCCCGTTGGTTCATTGGAATAAATGTCATGGAAAATGAGATGAGATGAGAGGTGGGAGTTCCCCTCGTTTTATAGGAAGAAATTGTCCTCCTCGTGTTTGAAACTTTTTGGCAATATAATTGGATGATTAACACATTACATCCTTCATAAATTTTTTTACTAAATGACTTTTTCATTCAACCTCAAAATTTCATATTGATTGGACTCTTCTAGAGGGATTACTATATTTTTTATTGACAATGTATTTTTTTCAAGATGAATTTTCCAGGAAGCTTCCTTTAATGTATAACATCTCATTGCCACCATAATGGGAGACAAACTCCATGAAATTTGTTTAGGTAGTGAATAGTTATGTCCTAATTCATATATATTTCTAATCAACACCATATGTAGCCTGATTTATACATCCGTTATAGAGGTGGGGTCCACGCTGTCAGCCCGGAAAATTTCCAAACACCAATGATTTTTTCGGGCCTTAAATATTCGAATATGCCTATAGTATAGAAGAAAAAGTTAATGGAATTAAAATAAGTATTCTAAATAAATAATCATTCAATTTGGAATTATATTTTTATCTAAATGACCAAAATACCCTTGACGTAAAATTCTGTCAAAAATCCAAAATTTATGCACATTTCACATTTTAGCTCAAAACACACCATATATCCAAAATTGATCCATATAATCTCAAACTGATAAATTAAGAGGGTTAAAACATTTTAAATTCATATAAAAAGTGTTGAAAATATTAGTTTTATCTGTATATTGTTTTGGTTTCGGGGTGTCCTACTATGTATTGTTATACTCACCCATACATGGGGTTTTCCTTCATGTGTCATGTATTGTGTAGAAGTTTAAAATTTTGATAGAGTCTTAGGAGGACCGGGACTAGACGGTTCTTAGTGAGACCAGAAAAACCGAGTTGTGTTCCTATAGCTTTCTGAAAGCATTCCCAATACTTAATTTTAGGTTTCATTTTTTTTCAAACTCTTTGTTGTGGGCATGTATTTGGCCCTAATTATTGTATAATACTTCCTTTTTATACTCTATTTATGCAATTTAGATGTATGAATTCATGGGTTTTCATTTTTTTTTTCATTTCATCATTTTATAGGCTTGGAGATGTGTGTCTCTGTACATGTTCTTAAGCTAAGGCCTCTATTGTCAGTGATACACCTTATTAGTGTTGGTCACTAACCTCTAGCCTATTTGATGTTTGATTTAGGAGATTCGGCATGGGCCCCTCTGGGAGGGGGCATGACACCTACTGAGTTGTAATTACACCCTACATGGGCTGCCTGATGGGTACCTGAATAGAGTTTATGCTTTCTAGAGAGGTTAAGGTAAAATACCTTGTACTAGATCATTGATATGGTATGGAGAATGGATGAGGGAAACAGACACTGTTTTAGACCTACATAGTGGATTCTTCAATGTCTTCATTTTGGGTTTCATTTTAGACACTTGACATGTACATTGGCATGATATATTTTCTTCTTAATTTTTGATATTGTATTTTCATTTTTGGTCAACTTATGATACTGGTACTTTTAGGTAATGATTACATGTTATTAATATATTGTTTATTATTTTCTGATGGTGTATTCACTTTGATAAAAGAGGGTAATGTCTCCCCATGATTAATATATCAGACCCTCACTACTAATCAACAACCTCTGACATATGGGGAGGCATGCCTGAGGTTATGTGACTGGCCGATTGGAGGCACTAGTGTCTGGAACCTGGTCAGAGATGTTACAGTTTTCAACATTAGAAGTTTTGGAGATGTCTTGTAATAATGTTGAATAATTCTCCAATGAAAACAGTACTTCAAAATATGAATGTTAAAAAAAATTATAACCTTCATTGAAAAATTTTATAAAATAAAAGATTCCTTAGATAGTGAACAAGCTGTTGAAGAATCATATATAGAGTAACAACTCAAAACATAACTTATATTATGTATTGAGAAAAACATAAACCTCAAGTCAAAAAATAGATTAAGGAAGAAATATTGTGAAGAAGTTTATAATGTAAGAAATTATGTCATCAAGTCTATGGAAGAATACATTCAAGAGTTCTTAAGTTTCAAACTAATAATCACTAAACATGGAAGGTTGGTTGAAGATCATAATAAGAAATTAGAATATATGTAAAAAGAAGTCAATATGTTTCAATATAAACTTCTTGATTCTATAAATTCCTTGATAAAGATGAATGAAAACTTAAACAAAGCATTAGTAGTAAAATAAAAGACTTATAAATTTGTTCAGAAATCTCAAATGAAGAATTAGGTGAATTCCTCACAAACCAAAAATAATGTTTCATCTGATTTTTCTAACATTTCAAGTGATTATAAAATTTATAGGAATGTTTTGGTGGAAAAATAATTTGATAAACCTATCACATATAAAAAAATTTAAAACTCACTTAGAAGGAAATATGGTATACACACAGAGTATGTTAGGGTAGGAAGGATTTATCAACCTCAATTTTTTTTTACAGAAAAAGTTCATACTTCAATAAAAAATTAAAATTTGATGGATTCTATTGGTGATATAGAATATATGTGCACATGACTTATTATTTTTGGCATAACATATCACTTCCCAAAATAATATTTGAATAGAGTGGATGAAATAGTGAAATTAGAATGAATAACTTTCCTAACACATAGGAAGTTAGAAAAGTAAAATCACAAGAAGATAGAAACTTTACAAAAACAATAAATTTAAATGTCTGGAAGAAGTTTATGGAAGATTTTATTTGGCTTTTCATCATGTCAAAATATGTATTAAACTCCTTCAAGAACAAGTTTCTTATGGGAGATAAAGAAAAGAAAGCTAGGATTAAGAATGTTGAGGAAATATTTTTTTGTTGGGACTGCCTTGAAAGAATACAAAAAATAACAAACAATGGATACTTGATAGTGGTTGTTCTTCATTCATGATAGGTGATTTAATAATATTTAAACATGTCGAAAATCATGAAGGAGGTTCTATTACCATTGGGGATAATAGTTCTTTAAAAATCATAGGAATCAGAGTGACTAAGATTAAAGAAGAAAAGTAAAAATATTATTAATTTTTATTTATTGATGTGCTAAAACATAAATTACATAGTGTAAGGAAAATTTGTGATGATATAAAAGAAGTAATTTTTAGAAAATATTCATGTGTTATCAGAAGTGTGAAACATTGAAAAGTTATCAAAAAAGGAGAAAGAACTAGTGGAAATCTATTTCAAGTTAGTGAATTTAAAAAATCTTGTTATCTAAGTGCCAAAGATGAGAATAAGTTGTGGTTACGAAGAGTAGTCCAACATGGGAAGAAAATAATGGAAAAAATTTTAATGTTTATTATGTAAAGAATTATCCAAAATTGAGAAGAAGAGAGGAATATTTTTGTGTTACTTGTTAGAAAAGGAAGATGACTAATTAAAGTCATAAGAAAGTTGAGATTCCATCTACCCAACCTCTTATACTTATTCATTCCAATTTATTTGGGTCATTGATACATCAATAAGAAAAAATTTATTTATAATTTATCAATATTAATGGTTATATCACTGAAATGACAATGATCATGTTTTTGAAACACAACTCAGAGCCCATAGAAATGTTCAGGTTTTTCAAAAAAGAAGTTGATAAAGAGATGGTGGTTTATATAAATAAATTGAGAATGGATAATGGTATTGAGTTTACAATAAATACTTTTGAAACTTATCTTAGAGATTATGTTATTAAACATTATAATAGTTTTCTATATACCCCACACCGAAATAGAGTAGTAGAAAGGAAGAAAATAGGTTTGGTTGAAATGGGAAGAATCATGTGAGAAGAATAAAAACATTCAATGTTCTAGTAGCGGGAAGATGTTAGTGTTATTTTACATGTTTAGAAAAAAAATTATTTTTGGAAACCAACATGAGTTCTTAAGAAATTTTCTATGATAAATAACCTTTATTGAAGTACATCAATGTTTTTGGAATCCCATGTTTACTTAAAATATTAAATTTGGATTGGGGAAAGTTTGATGAGAAAGATGAGGAAGGAACTTTTATTATTCACCCAATGGAAGAAGTTCAAAATGTTGGAAAATATTTTTATAAAAGTTGGTGGAATAATATTATGTGGAAGTTATTGAGAATCAAAATTATTTACCAAAATTTTCTGGGGATATTGAGGAATAAAAATTGAAAATTTCCAATGAAAATGAAAGTGATAAAATTAATGTTCATGAAGACTCAAATGAATCGTATGATGAGGAAAGTGAAGAAGGAAGAGGAACTCTAAAATTTTATACTTTAAAAAAATTAAGACTAAAAAAATTCGTGGGGAATTAGAAGGAAATAGTTCAGGCTATAAGAAAGCTGATATTAGAAAATAAAACTTCAATCATCTCAAAATTTGAACCAGAATCAGTCTCATAAGCTATTCAACACAACGAATGGGTGAATTATATGAATGAATAGTTGGATCAAATTGAGAAAAATGAATAATTGGAACTTGTTTAATGTCTAAAATATAAAAAATTTATCAAAAAAATGGGTTTATAGAAACATTTTGAAGGAATATGGAGAAGTTTCAAGAAACAAATCTAGGATTTTTTTAAAGGTTGTGCCCAGGTGGAAGGCAGATATTTTGATGAAAAATTTTCCCATATATAATGGTTAGAAACTATTATAATGTTTTGAGTAGTTCCTTGTCATCAAAATTAAAATGTGTATCAGATAGATATAAATTTGGGTAAATTGAAGAAGAAGTATACAATGAGAAACCTTTTGGGTTTCTACTTGATAAGGATGAAAACAATGTTTTTTGATTGAAGAAAGATTTATATGGGCTAAAACAAGATCCACATTCATGGTATTCTAAGATTGAATTTTTTTTGAGAATTTTGATTTTTTTCAAAACGAAAATTTGACAGAAACTTATATATGAAAGATGTTGACTTTGGAACTCTAATTGTATTTGTTCATGTGGATAATATTATCTTTTCTGGGGCTGAACAAAATTTTTGTAAATAATTTTCTGAGGTAATGCAAAAGAATTTTGAAATATCAATGTTGTTATAATTAACGTTCTTCTTTGTCTTACAAGTTCAATATAAGGAAAAATAAATTTTCTTATCATAAGAAAAATATACCAGGGAATTGTTATAAAAATTTGGAATTGTAGAATATAAAGAAGTTTATACTCCTATCTTAGTGATGATGAGGATGAGTAAAGATGAGTCTAGAAAAAGTGTGAATTATAAAAACTTTTGGAAGATGATAGGATGTATACTTTACATTATAACCTAAAGATTGATATTTTTTATGCTATAAATTTGTTCGGTAGGTAACAATGTAATCTAAAAGAGACAAATATGTTGGAAGCAAGGATAATTCTGAGATATGTCAAAGGAATAAATTCACAAGGATTATTATAAAAAATAAATTATGAGATGATGTTTCATGGTTATACTAATATTTATTGGGCTGGAGATTATATTGATAGAAAATAAACCTTCGGAGAAACATTTTTCTTGGGTGAAAATTGTGTAAATTATCATAGTAAGAAACAAAGTTTAGTAACCTTGAGAAAAGTTTAATTAGAATATGTTGTGAATATTCAAGTACGTAAGCATATATTGTGGATGAATGTTCAATTTGAATATTTGAATATAAAGGTTTTTAAACTATTGGAGACACATTATGACAATCAGATTGCAATTGATCTTTCTAAAAATCATGCCCAACATTCAAGATCAAAACACATAAATATAAAGTTTCAATTTAGAAAAGTGAAAGTTTCTGCTAGAGATGTTTTGTTGGAATATATCTCAACGATGTATCCAATTATTGATATCATCACAAAGTCAATTCCAAAATAATGGTTTTATGTGTTGTGGTTAAAAATTCATGTTAGTCCTCCTATAATGACTTCCTAAAACTCATAAGGAAGTCCCCTACCATGCTTTGGATTATATTGACAAAGGGGGAGAAAAATTAACAACATTATAATGTGTAAGAAGTTAGTAATTATCTTTTTTTATGAATATGATGTTGTGTTTATTAGATAATGGGGGAGTGGAAAATAAAATTTATAGAAAAATAAAAGTGAGAAAATATAAAAGTTAGGGAGATTTTATCTTAGCATGGCCATAAAATTTTCATCTCACCAAGGGATGGATTTTTTTCAAAAAAAATACATTATCTATTAGGGTTGTGTCTAAACACTCTTTTAAAAAAGGATGTGTTTTGGTAAAATTCCAAAAAACTTGAGTTGTTTACAAAAGTTGAATTGTGAAAATTTTCTTAGAAAAAATGTTATTAATGAGTGTTGTTAAAAAATCTGAATGGGGAGATTGAAGAACCTTTGTGATATTTTGTTTTTAACAAATTTTTGTATTTTATGATAACTAATCTTTTATAAAAGAATGATTTTGAAAAACAGGTGAAAGATTCTGAATGTTCGAACCCATACATAAAGGGGGAGAAAAGTTTTGTTTTTGAGAAAGTTATTTTATAGACACAGAGGATTGAACTAAGAAAAACTAGATGAAAAGTATCTAACATATCACCACCGGACATAGAATTAATAAAAAAGTTAGTGTTTTTTATCAGACACACCATCAGTCTCTGATCCATTGACATGAATTTTATGTTTCATTTGACTCAATGATGGTTAGAAAGTTAGAATGTTGCTGAAGAGGTTGAATGAAGAAAGTTATTTCAGGAGTTAGAAATTTCTTAAACATTCTAACCTTCAATCAAATAGTTATTTTCTAGTTTTTAATTCTCAAATATCATAAGTTTTCTATAACACTTGTGATGTGAGCCTTAAGAAGAAAATGGGGAGAATAGGTGCAACCAATCATATTGAGTTTTTTTTTGGAAATAATAAATGTGTTGAATGTATGGGAAGTCGTAATACATTCCTATATAAGTCATATAGTACATTGATAATATTTAAGTTCTCATAAATCAGGAAAAATATAATGATAAAATATTTTTAAGAAATAGAGGAATCAAAATGATTGTATTGATTCTAGTAATCAAGAAAAAAGTATTAATCAGATCTAGAAGTACTGAGCATCGAAGTTTTTTGAAATATGAATGAGTTATAGTTGATGAGGTTTTAAGTATTTCAAAGTGGTAGATTGGAGTTTCCATCATAAATAAAATTCCATCATAGTGATAATTCCATCATTATGAGAATTCCATTAAATTGATGCTGAGGAAGTTTTATGAGGTAGAATATGAAGAGGAATGTTAATTAAACTGACTCTGAGGAATAAATTCAATCAAACTAACTCTGAGAAGGAAATTCACTCAAGACCGAATCTGAGAAGGAAATTCAATCACATTGAATCTAAGAAAGAATGTTAATTAGAATAACTCTAATGAGGAAATTCAATTTAGAATGAGATGATGAAGATTCATCATAATGAGATGAGTAAGTTCCATCATAATGAGTTGAGTAATTTCTATTATACTGAATAAAAGTTAGGAAGTCTTAGAAGAATTATTATAAAGAAGACATAAAAAGATTAAATAATATTTATGAATAGTTTAAGTGGCCAAACTTGAAATTAAAATATGTAAAGATATTGGATTTTTATTAATTTGAGTAATTGGGAAAAGTTTTTTAGTTTCTTAAATTTGTCTTTTTGGGATGCCTATAAATAGAAGAAATTTATATTAATACTTTTCAACTTTTTTATGCGAGTGGAAAAAGATGACCACTACAAAATTCATTTCAAAGTTATCTTTCTATATTAAAATCTCATTAGATGTTCAGACATCAAAAAAATTTTGTTTTTTGGACTGAGTAAGATCAGACTGAGAATTTGAGAAGAGTTTTAGTAATTCATATTGAGAATGGATTCATCAAAATGATTCCATGAGACTGAATTCATTGGATTGAGTCCATCGGACCCAGCCCAATCGGATGGAGAGAATTAGGCCCAACTACATCATAATGAGGATTCTGAGCTGAGAATTTGTGGTGTAGTTTGAACAAAGTATTTTTCTTTTGTTTTATCTCAATTCTTTGTTAAAAAAATTTATAAACCAATAGGAGTCAGTATAATCATAACATTTAGGATTTAAAATGTTTCTAAGGGGAGTTGGAACAAGTTGTATTCACTTAGTCATTTTAGTGAATTTATATATATCCATAGGAGTGTCTATGAAAATGATATAGGTTCTCACACTAAGGTCAAACCTTGTAAATATCATGTTATTTACTTTTTTTACAAATCATTTATACATTAGTATTTACTAGAATGTGATAAGGATATAAACTTTAACATGTTTCAGGGTTTAATATTTTCAAATTTATTAAAACTTATAAAAGTGAACAACTAATTCAACCCCACTTCTGAGTTATTATTCGATCCTTTTAAACATCATACACTATTTATCACTTTATTTGAAACTTTTTTTAATATTTGTGATACTTCTTTGTAATTAAATTCTGTAAAAGAATAATGGAATACTCTCATGACTCATCATTTATCTCACCATGTCCAACAAGATGTGGTTCCTCCTTTCACTTACATCATTACATTGATGTGTATAAGAAGGAGTGAGTTAACAAAGTGTCCCAAACACAAATAAGTAATCAACGAATTCTTGATTGAGATATTCTCCACCAAGTTCTAAGATGATTTTCTTAATCGTATTACCAATTTGGTTCCCAAATTAAATCTTTTATTTCTTGAATTTATCAAAAGAACATGACATATACCACATTAAGTATGCATATTCATTTCTACTAAAAGCATTAGTAAAATTTATGAAGTATGAGAACCCACCCCAACCTCAATAGGAAATGGTCCACACACGTATGTATGAACTAATTCAAGAATCTCGTTAGACCTTTCACCTTTTCTATTCAATGGGGCTTTATTCATTTTACCATATAAATATGTGTGACACATACCAATTGGTTATATTCAAAAGAATCTAAATATGCATTTTGGTATAACATAGTAAATCATTTTTCATTTACATGACCAAGAAAATGATTCCATAATTGGGTGTGGCATGAGCTATGTGAAGTAGTTTCATTATCAATTTCTATTACATGGTTTTTGTAATATGATAAAAAAATTATTATTTAAATTCACCTTACCATTACAAATGTTATTTTTATAAAAGAAGCAACATTCATTTACAAATATTAAAATAAATCCATCTATATCAAGTTTAGATATATAAATAATGTTGTTTAATCGATGAAACAAAATAACAACCTTTCAAAACCAATATCATTATATGATCCCATATTTTTCTAGTTGCGTCCCACTCTGAGGTTTTCATTGAACACATTTTTTTTGGGTTTTCCGTTGTAATTATGCCTTATTGACTAAGTCTTATTTGATGACAGAGATCCTTTTTGGGAAAAATAACATTAATTTTAAGAATTTATGTCTATTTAAATTAATGGATTCTATGTATAAATATGTTAAATGGGATTACTAGGGTTTTCTATGAGTTTAGAATGATCATAGGTGGTTTGGTCACTTTTATAGAAGCTAGTATAAAAACTATTCGATGAAAAATTATATATTGTGTAAATGTTACATGACATGTAACTATTTATATATGAATTTCATGAACTAGTTTATGACGTGATGTGGTTACATGTCGTGAACCTGATTCAAATTGTGTAAATGTTGATCAAGATAAATATTTACCAGGGGAAAATGGATTTTCCCGCATAACATAAAAATGAGGAAATACGTGACATGAAAGGATTACACATTATGTATTCCTCATACCCAGTAGTTTTAAGTGTGTCGTGTACTTATGAATCTAATTATTTTTTATTATATCCTTTCCTCTCTCGCTCCTAGGGTGAACTCTAGGAAATTTTGAATTATCTTCCCCCTTCCAGGTGTCCCATTTTCACATTCGATCCTTGGTGTGTTTATTAAAATTGGTTTTCTTATTCTCACCCATCATTACATTTCATTGTAGTGTACATTTTTTGAACACGGGTTTTGTTTTGGGAGTTGATCTTTTTTGGGTTATTCTAGGTTCTTCTTGGGATATTCTGTGACTTCTTCTTTAATGGATTTTGTCATTAGAAGAATTGTATTAATCAGATATAAAAGGTATGGAGACTAAACCTAACCCTATGATACATTTTATTGTGAATTATATGAAATATTTTGATTATGACCGTGTAATGTTCAGTATAATTAATAAGTTGATTTATAGTAAATCATGGATTGGATTCCTTTAGATTCAATGGTTGATGCAATCTGGATTATGGATACCTGTTGGGTGAGAAAAAATTTGAGTAAAAATAACATGGCTATTGGTTTAAAGGATGGTGAGTATGACATGATACCTTAAGTGATTACTTGATATAGAATCCCTAGGTAAAATATTATTGATTATTGATATGAGTGATGATCATTTTAGAGATAACTGAATGTTTATTTGAAAGAAAAAAAGGTAATTTTCATAATTAACCATTTAGATTTATGATGTGATATTATGATATCCATACTATTATGACTTGTTGAGTTGGTGATGAAATGATTATATATAGGTATATCCTAGAAATGTTTAAATTATTATATAGTAGCTTTGGCCCAGTGATACATGATAAAATTCTTATATATTGGGATTTTCTTAGAGGATCAAATGCTTATATAGTAGGAAATTCCAAGTGATACTTGCTGAAATGCTAATATACCAGGCTACACCCAGGGACACATGATGAATTGCATTTATATAGGGTGATGATCAGAGGATAAAATTATTATACAAAGAGAGATTCCTGATTGTTTGATTTTTCCATGGTATATGGATATAGATGGAATGGTTGTGTTACATGCTCAGAGATATTTCATCATGGTTTTGAGATATGTTAATTTATATATTATATTAATTAGTTAATTAATACACCGATTTATCACTTTATTTCATATAATTATTATCTGACTGTTTGTGTTTAAGGATGGTGGTGTCGACCTACTGAGTTTTATTCAAACCCTATTTGGGAACCATTTGGTACTCGAGCAGATTAAATGGATGTTGGTTTGGACAAGGGAAAGGGACATTATTGTTGATTCTTTTGTTCCTTGCATGATGGGATGGATTTTGGAGATGGGTCTGACATGGGGATCGGGACCAGAGCCTTTTGGGATTATTTAATTTCAGTAGACTATCTTGTTTGTATTGGTTTCAGTTTTACTTTTAGATATATCTTAGATTATCATTACGTTATTCATTATTATAGGTTCCTTCTTTCATTTTCCTAGATGTATGATATACTATTTACAATTTTTCTCTGTTACTCTAATTTTTATTACTATATTTTAGTTCCACTATGTTTTACCCAGGGGTATAGTCTCCCCACTATAAATATCACAGCCTCATTACTAGTCAATAACCTCTAGCATATGGGGATGCATTCATGTCATCTAATAACAAAATCATTTTGACCATGTGATAGAGTACCAGATCGGGGGAAATTGCAAAGTGGTATTAGAGGATTAGCTTGTAATTATCTTTGTTTTATTTTTTTCAAAACGTAGAAAGGAGACTAGGAACTATTGGGACTTGGTAATGAGCTTATTAATTGGAGTAGCTAACCCATGTAAGGGGGAAAATTTGAGTTCCAGGGATGGGATTATTGTTTATGTTGTTCTCTTGTTACAATTGATGTTATTTCACCTTGGTTTATTAACATGTTGTGTGATGTTATTATTTTTTGATGTTATTGTTTATTGATATTTACACTCATGGACCAATATGGTGATATATGAGTATGAATGCATCATGATAATATATAGGGATATATATATATATTGACATGCATTTTTCATGATAGGGACATGTTTATTGCATGTGTTATTTACTTTCCAATATGAATTGTGAAATAATATATCTATTATATTTGATAAATGGAATGAAATAAACTATTATTTTATCATAAACACTTATAACCCATGGTTAGAGAGACCCAGAGTAATGGTTCTCTACTATCATCGCCTCTTGAGGTTGAATTTATTTTTTTCCAATGTTTATAGGAGTGTTTTTTTCTTGTAGATAAAATGACTCATCTTTATCTTCGGGATGAGTTCTATGAGAGTGGAAATTAGTTATCTCCTAACATAGATGATCAGGACATTCCTTTAGCTCTTGAGGATCAAATGGATTTTCATCATCACAACAACTTCTTAAGGGTTATACAATCCACGGAAAAGGAGAGTATTTTCATCGTGCCTTTGATGTATGAGTTGATGAGAGAGATTCAGATAAAACATCCACCTATGTTCACTAGGGAGGGAGGCTCCCAGGTAGATGATTTCTAGATTGAGTCAATCTATACAATCTCCAAGCATCTTGACACACCCACAGATTGGAGGGAGAATCTTGTTGTGTATATGCTCAGTGGACCTACCAAACATTGGTTGTATATTCTAGAATAGGTTGGGAAGGAGGATGAGATATCTTGGAAGGATTTCGAGGTGAATTTATTGATCCACATTTATCCATAGATGTTGAGGGATGAGAAGGATCATTAGTTCATGCATATGATATGGGATAGAATATTAGATATGGATTATGTTGAACATTTTACCAACCTTCAATGCTTTGTGCCTTATTTAGCTGTTGATGATATCTCTAGGGAGAAACATTTTCAAGATGGTATTCACTATGAGGTTAGGTCAGAAGTGAATTTTGTTTATTCTTAGTGTCTTTTTAGATTTGATGAATCATGAACTCATCACAGAAAAGAATCTGAGAGAGGACCCAAGAGGTAGCCAAGCTATTTCCATAGGGTAAACTAGTATCACTTATTTTGGTGGAAAGAGGTGATTCTATGAATGTTTTTTCTAAGGAAATGACATGAAAACAAGTTAGGGTAGTGGGAATCCAACTTAGGATCATATTCCATTGTATTTCATCAGTGTAGAATGCTAAACCACAAGAAACTGTAGTTTTCACACACCACTTTGGAGTGACAGGTTTGCGGTAGGATGGGCCATCTTCATAAGTTTTTTTAGAACTTCTCATAGTATAGTAGTGGTAGGGGAGTAAGATAGGTACTAAAGTCTGAGAAGTACTCAACTAATCCTCATTAGATATGTATCTAGAGTTCTATAGTACATTTAGGTTGAGGAGGGAGATGTGGTACCCCATTTTAATGACATAATGTTTATTAGTAAAAAGTTTTTACTAAATAAATGTGTGTTATATTATATTATATATTATACACATAAAAAATATAGAGAAACAAATAAAAAAATACATTAATAAATATTGTTACCTTAAATAGCAATGAAACCAATTAAATTTCAAAACATTAAAACTGGAGAATAAGTATAAAATAGGAAATCTAAAATGAGAAAATATGGATTGACCTCATCTACTAGAATTATTGGCTCCACAACCAACACTATATAAAAGAAACAAAATTCTCGTAAACCAATAAAAAAAATTAAAATGGAATTATATAACCTTGAGAAGAATTTATTTGAATATTGAATGAAATAATTGAGTGGTATATATATAAGGTAATGTGACTATTGGAATAGTAATGTGACTATTGGTATAGTAACCTGATCATTGGGAATAGTAACATGACCATTGGAAGGGTGATTTTACCAAAAAATAATAAATTATGATATAAATAACATTTACAATGATTAATTTATGTAAATAAAAATATTATAATTCAATTAAATAAATATAATGATTAAAAACCTCAAAGAAAATAAATCATATTTTTAATAAATTGTATTTTAAAGTATTTTGTAAAAATCATCATTTTTTTGTTAAAAATTATATTTTACATATTTTAGACATTTATTTTCATTAAATTAATATCATTTTTTTAAGGATCAAGTTAAAATTTTCCCTGGTTGTGTTTTTTGTAATTTTTTGATATACTTCAAGTTTTAGGTGGATAGTAAAAATATAGTTTTTCACATAATAGATGTATCTTAAGTTACATCATTCATGATGTAATAATAACATAACCATTTATAGAAATTTATTTTTGGCCATTATATATTTAATTTCATAAATGAGTCATTAAAATATAATAAAATTAATTTTCTAACCTGAAAATAACTTTCCAAAACCTAAATTCAAAATTGATTCCTTAAAATATCAATTTCTTTTTATCTTCATTTTTCTTTTTAATAAGTTAATAAATTATAATTATAAAGATGATTTAAAGTCTTAAACCCATTATATTATATTTATATATAATTTATTTTGTCAAAAATGAATTATTACATGTTTTTCCTTGGATATGTAATTTTATTAAACATTTTATTCTAAAAATACCCCTCTCTTAAAGTATAAATATTCCCTCTCCCTTCCCTTGGAAACACATTCCTATCAAACATTCCAAAGTAAAATATCTTCTTAAATACTCCCCCTAAATCCCCTTACATTACTTAGGGACATTTTGGAGCAATCCCACTCAAGTCACCAAGGGTGTTATAACATCTTACAAGAGAAGCTACATTGAGGAGAGAGTAAGTCTCTATTAACATTTCCCTTTTTTCTTATTCTCTTTCTTATTTTTACCAATTAATTTGAAAACCATATACTATAAAACTAATTATGAAATAATTTAAAATAATATTATTTATTTTAACATGATGTAATTTTCATATTTATGACAAAAATAAATGCAATACTTCTCTTTCCATCTCTTTTAAGAACGTCCCGTTAAAGGTTGATTAACCACCAATGGAGACATTTCGAAAATAATTCTTATAACGAACTTTATGGATGGATATTATTAATAATATATAATATATATATAATTAATTGAAATTATTATAAGATACTAGATTTAATCATAATTTACTATAAATTACTTTGAAAGAAAATTTAGAAATCAAAGTGAAACAAGAAATTTTATGAAAATCATGATATCAAAACACCTCAATTTCATTAATTGATATTAATAAATATAATAAAATGACTAAAATTGATAAATAATTGCATAAATGTATATAATTAAAAAAAATTTTAGTTTTTTAATAAATATAAGTTTATTATTCAAGAGGCGCAAAAGTGACGAAAGAAAGAAGGAATCAAGGTAAGGGGATTCTTGAACCCAACTTTTTTTCATTGGGTTATCCATATTTCATGTCATATTTGGAACATATAGTCCTCTAATGTTCCTTAAATATAATTTCATTATTCCTCCCTCTTATCTATTGGGATATTCATGTTTTTTATTTGATTTTTTAGAAAATACAATTATTTTCCAAAATAACTCTTCTTTCCAAAACACATCTTTGACTCCTCTTAAGTGGTTTATTCTTATGTAAAGAATGATTATTCTTATAGAAATTATATTTTTCCAATTTTCATTTTGGAACCCAAAGTTTATTTATGAAATCATAATTTTTGGAATCCTCATTAAACCCATTCCTTTCCATACGATATTTCATGAAATGATTGTTACACATTCTATATGACATGCATGATAATGTAATTATTATGATGTGATGACTAGGAAAAAATTATATAGCCCTCCAATGCATTGGGTAATTTGTAGTATCTCTGAGATAATGTTTATTATATGTGAACATGATGCTAGATATGTTTACAGTGATGATGTTATGATTATTCACATATTTTATGTGTTAACACGATGATAGGTTTATTCATAACTATATGTGGCATTTGACCACTATGACATGATGTTTATTTTTTATACATTTCCACATTCGATGAATTTATCACATTTTTACCTCATGATTTTGATAATGATCCTAGGCTTATGATATGATGATTATGCTCACTAATGTTATATTGATTCATGTTCCTTATTCATCCTCTTAAAGGGATTTTATCTTACCCGTTTCGTTGATGTATATCCTTAGGTAATTTCATGTACTAAGGATAATGTGAGACTTTTTAAGGATAAAAAAGAAAGATTTAAATAAATATTTATGTTTTATTATGTGAATGTTATTTATAAGCCAAATGTTTCTATACATAAACCTTTGGATCCAAGATTTGTAACTCTATTGTGTTGTTTATCATTAAAATGATGTAATAGTTATCTATGAAAAATTAGGGTCACTATAGTTGGTATCTAAGAATGGTTTAGTTAATTTGGGAATTATGATTAAAAAACAAGAGTAAAACCCATTAGTATAAGTCTATGTATAGGTAAAACATCCTAGAAGACTATTTTTAGAAAAGTATAGACATAAGGATCCCATAAGATATTCCTTTAGTGATAATTCCATAAAATAATAAATAACTCATCATTTATTGACTTATGTTTTTTTAACATTTTCTATTCTAGAAAATGGTAGGAACTAAGAAAAACTAGGCCTAAAACCTATTTGAGTGAAAATGAAACAATTATCCAAATGAGATCCCCAATTCCATGAGATGTTGAGTTCAAAATATTATGGAAATGATTGCCTAGTTGTCTCAAGATATGAATAATAACTTGAACTTTGTGGAATGTCCATATTCACCCAAGAAGAATCAATTATCAATTGATTCCTTAATGAAAAAATGACCATTGAGTTTAGTGGAACTTCCAATCCACTTGATGTGGAATAGTGGGTTAACTCAATGAAGATGATCTTTTATATGATCCATTTCACTAATAAGTAGATGGTGACTCTTATGATTTATCATTTATATGGAGAAGATATTAAATAGCATGAATTGATAAAGAACAAAAATCCAAAGGATTAAATGGAAGAGATTGAGCGGGAATAATTTAAGAAAATATTTCTTACAAATCATTTCCCTTGAACTCCCCAAAAAAAATATTGAAAGAGAATTCATATAGCTAAAGAAAAAGGAACGTGAATTTTTCATAGCTTATGATGAAAACTTCATAAGGTTTTAAATGTATTTCTTGAGTTTTTTTGTCAATAATGATTGAAAAATAGATATGTTCTTTATTGTTTTAAAGATGCACCTTCGAAATGATCTAGGAATATAATAATTTGGGTGTTTTGAAGATTTGGTTAAATGTGATCTTAAAGTTGATATGGAGTTCATAGAACGGTCACATGGTTATTGAGATAATAATAGAAGAATTGGGTTTCAAGATTGTGGGTCAAATGACAAATGAGGAAATAGGATCCAACTTCCCACATGTAAAAAATGTGGGAAGAATAATCATTTTAATTCCCTCAAAGGGATGGGTAAATTCTTCAAGTGTGGGAGATAAGGACACCATGCTAATGAATATTGAAGACACATGAAGAAGCTGACAAACATGATAGAGGAAAGGAAGGAACATACCAATGCACCTCCCATGGTTCAATGCTTCAACTATAGTTTCCACGGGTGTTATGCAAGAAAGTGCACTAAACCACATGTTCTTGAGGGAAACCAGTTTTAGAAATCACCAAAGTCAAAGGAGTAAGGGAAAGCATATATCATCACTACCAATGAAGTGGAGTGTGAAAATGAATTCATACAAGGTATGATTCTTATTCACTAAATAATAGAAAAAAGTATTATTTAATTTTGGTTCTACTTATTCATTTATATCCTAAATGTTTTCTAGAACTATTTAATTGAATCCTAGATACGTTTAAGTGGAGATAACGATAAAAAAAATAGTGGTGTAATCATTACAACCCAAGTGTTGAACTCTTCTATTATAATCATATTTTGGATGATTCTTCTTGAAAATATTATTATATTTCCCATGTTGAAATTTGATGCTATATTGGGCATGAATTGGATTTCATTATATATAGATGAAATCAACTATTGGAAAAAAATCTTTTTTTATATTCTGAACCATCCCATGATCCTCTAAAAATACACGGAAGGACATGAATCTTATTTGAAAAATCCATCAAAAGTGTGGGTGTTGATACCCTATAGAGAAGCATTCCTTTCCCAAATGGTTGAGTCAAAGGAAGGTATTAACATAGAAGAAATGTCCATTGTTAGGGAATATATTGATGTATTTCTCAAAGAGTTACCTAGAATCCCCTAATCGTGAGGTAGCGTTCTTAATAGATCTCATACCGAGAGCCACTCCTATCTCAAAATTCCCATATAGAGTGGCCTTGATTGAAATGGAGGAGTTAAATAATTATCTACAAGAGAATTTGGAAAAATGGTTCATATTCTCTAGTACATCACCTAGGGGTGCACCAATGCACTTTTTCAAGATGAAAGATAGATTAAAACCGGTGTATATCAATTACCACGATTTAAACAAGATCACCATAAATAAAAAATCTCCTCAACAAAGGATTGATGAATTGTTCAATCAACTAAGAGGAGTGAAATAATTCTCAAAGGTGTATCTTTCTTATGGATATCATCAACTAAAGTTGAAGAAGGAAGATATTCAAAAGACTGCATTACTTACAAGGTATGGGCTATATGAGTTCATAGTAATTCCCTTCAGACTTACTAATTTTCCTACAATATTTATGGATTTGATGAATATATTCTTTAGAGACCACCTCAACAAATTTTTTGTAGTGTTTATCGATTATATTATCATTTATTCCAAGAATATGTAGGAACATGAATAGAATCTAATGATTGTGTTGGTGATATTAAGGAAGGTGAAAAAGTATTCGAAGTTAAAAAAGTGTGACTTTTGGATGCAAGAAGTCACATTATTGGGGAACGTGATCACAAGTGATGGAATTTATGTGGACCATTAAAAGGCAATGGCAATTGAAGAATAACCTAGACCCACTAGTGTCATAGATGTCTATAGTTTTATAGATTATTTGGTTACTATTTACAATTTGTGATAAATTTATCATTATTTTTTAGCCAATTAACTGATTTACCACAAAATGGGGTAAATTATTTATGGATGAAAGATATGAGGAAATCTTTAAGGAGATCAAGAAAATTCCAATCACTATTCTTGTATTGTAATTTCCTAGTCAAGATAATTGTATCACTGAGAGGGGGAGAGAGTGAATCAATGGTATTTTTTTATATTTCCTTAATTATGTAATAAACTTAAAATCCTATAAAATATTTATTTCTGTTTTTAAAACAATTAAAACACACGTCTACAGGAACACATGAATTTATATGTATCAGTTTTCAAACAGAATGGGTACATCCTTTCTATGATTTCAAAATGATCTAATACCACACAATCTGTTTGAAAATAATCCTTTTATGTGGAATACAATGAGTAGGATATTTTGTTTCACTCATGTAGCTCTATATAAACAATTCAATAGTGAATTTGATCCTTCTATAAAAAATGATAAAATACAATGTTTTGTAACAACACATGATATGGTGATTCTTTACTAACTTTCACAAATGTATTATTTTTAAAAAAAAATTCTTCAATTTCATACCTAGAAGTTGGTAATAACATTCCTAAATTTTGTTACAAACCTCAGTATGATTTCCCAATCCAATTCTCGCAGTTCGATTATCCCAGTTTTATTTCTCAATATAAAAAATATATGACATTTTCAGAATACGGTTGAGAAAATTCTGAACCACTTCTTCTTCAATCCAAAAATCCCAATATTATTTTCCCAGTCTGATGATTCAGCACAATACGATGACTAGTTGAATACAAAAAAACAAAATATGGAAATATCTTCTTCCCTCTAGATCTATTTATTATCTATTCTTATTTGTGAATAGTACATTTTTCAAAATTACAAATTACTTTCCCTTTTATACTCACCAAAAAAATGGTTTGGGTGAGATTCCTAAAAAATTTCCCACTCAATCAAATTTTTTGAATCTATACGTTCCTTTGAATTTTGGGTTAATATTAACATTATAATCTCTTCTCAACACTTATTTAACATTGTCAAATCTTCTCACAACTTCAACTCTTCTTTAGAATTTCTGTAAACATCATTCTAATTCAGATTTCCCATTTCAATTTGTTCTTACGACCTGCTTCATTATGATGAATACTAATTTAAAACAATATATTATTATTCATATATTCTCTTGACCCACTTGAATTATAAACAATGTAATTCAAACTATTTTAATGGATAAAAAAATTATTGATATAGATATTAATTTCTTCTTCATATTGGCCACCACATAATTTTCCTATTCTTTTTAATCATCAATTCCAAAATATTATTCCTCCGATGATTATTATGGAATACCGAGTATGGACCAGTATCACGAGCTTCAACATCAAAAAATTAGTTCTATTCTGAATATGATATCAATTAATTTTTATAACAAACAATTTTTCCTCTAATTAATATGATGACATACTGAATTCAATGGATCAACATTAGTAACTTATTTATTTTTTGAATACGATTCTCAAAAACATCTTTCTTTAAGGATTTCAATCTTCTATATTTTGGCCTGACTGAAAACTAGAACCTTTATTATGACTATCCTACCCTGCCTTTAAACAAATCTATATCCAAAAATATCATTATGATGATATTTAGACCAGAATGATTAAAATGCATAAAATTTCTTCATTCATAAATTTTTAACAAGTATCATGACTTTATTTATCACTTGTATTACTTTAAAGATCAACATTAGAATCATCCCACTTACCAGGTAAAGTGTTCAAACTTCCCTACCATTCATAAACATATTTATTTCCTACTCATCATGAATATGATTGGCATGATTACAATCAGACTGAATATTATTGGAATAATATTTTTCTCCAATTTCTTTCATCAAGATTTCATAACAAGTTTTATAACGTACTTATGATTTATGAGAACTCCAAGATCAGAAAAGAAACATCACATTTTCATCAATGTTAGGAAGACTCAAATTCTTCCCCATTTGGATCAAAAAAATTCATTCCAAACATTGGATGAGTTCAATGATCCTCTTCATCCAGAAAACATATTCCCAGTGTGATATAATTTCATAACCATTCTGAGTCTGGTTTTACTGAATATGATGGTCAGTCCAATTTTTATCACTTACAAAGTGAGGCGATTTATTTTCTTCTTAAACTCCATTGACAACAGATGAAAATACCTGAATATGATATTCATCTTTATCATATTGGTCCTAACAATCTCCCACTTTGGATTTTTTTTGTCATCCAATGTTCATAAATCACTGATCTTTTTATCCTCAAGCTATGTATTACATATCAATAATTATAAGACTACTTGTTCTAAATCATTGATGGAAACAAGAATTATTGACATAAAATTAGTGATGTCCAAATGTAGTGATTATGAAAAATTTCCTCATCTTTTCTTCCTCTAATTTTAATCCTCTACAGAATAAAAAAAATTGGTTCCCAACAACCACTCCAACAAATAGTTAGAATGGTTCACAAACATACATTGATGAGTTCACAATTTACCCACAACTCTCTCTATTTACATGCTTCCATAATGATATATTTATAAAACAATCCCCCCCTTGAAAACACTTTCTAAAGATAAGATGAGATAGGGAACAAAAACACATACCTCAAACTTGATGATAATGAGGTTAGATGACCTTATTCAAGCTCAATTTAGAGAATCCTTCCTTGGGTAATGGTTTTGTGAAAATGTCAGCATCTTGTTCTAATTTAGGAACATACACAAACTTCAACTAATTATTCTACAGATGATATTTGATAAAATAATTGTTGATATCAATATGTTTTGAATGAGAATGCTTTACCAAATTCTTGGAAAGGTTGATTTCACTTTGATTATCACAACCCAAGATAAAGGGTAACTTCAATTCATAAAATTTGTATTCTAACTGATTCTTCACACACATAAGTTCGGTAGCAGATTGTGTAGTAGAAAAATATTCAGATTCAGTTGTAGTTATAGTTACTGAATTCTATTTATTTATATTCTATGAAACATAACTTTTACCTAGGAATAAAACTCCACCGGATGTGGATCTTCTATCATCAACATTTACTGCCCAATCAGCATCTAAATAACAAAAAAAAACTTTCTAAGCTATCATAACTGTTTTTGATATTTTTTGGGCCTTTGATGTATTTTAGGATTCTTTTTCTATAAAGTAAATTTGATTTTTTAGGATCACTATAAAATCTTTCACATAAGGTAACATAATAAACAATATTGGGTCCTAAGGTAGCAAAATATAAAAAAAATTCCAATCAACTTTGAAAACTCTTTCTGATTAACTTTCCTGTCTTCTCCATCTTTACTCACCTTGGTTCACACTAATATTGAGGTGTTAACTAGTTTCGACTTTTCTATACCAAATTTTTTAAGAATTTCTTTAGCATTCTTTTCTTGAGAAAGAAAAAAGTGTTTCTTCTTTTATAAAATTTTCAACCTAATAAAGTATTTTAGTTCTCCCAAAATGGAAATATCAAACAAAATATTCATTCATTCAGAAAACTTTTCACAAGATCTTTCATTATTCATAGTAAAGATAATGTCATTAATATAAACAATTATGTTGAAGGAAAACTCTTGAATTTCTTTGATGTAAATATTGTTATCAACTATTACTTTCTTAAAACTCATATTCTTTAATAATGTATCCAGTTTGGTATACTATGCCTTCATAGATTTCTTTAGTGCATTCAAGGATTTATTAAATATGCACATATGACTTTCCCCTTTCTCAAAAAAAATCCACATGGTTGTTCAATGTATGCATCCTCATTAAGATCAACATTTATAATTGCAGACTTTACATCCATTTGAAAAAATTTGTAACTCCATTGTGTAGAAATAATAAGAAAAGTTATGATTATTTCTAACCTTTCAATGAGAGAAAATGTTCCATCAAAATCAAAACCTTCAATTTTAAAGTAACATTTACATACTAATCTTTTCTTGTTTGTTATCACTTCACCTTATTTATTCATTTTTTTCGGGGAAAACCACTTTGTAACAATATAATTTTTTTTATCTGGATTAGGTACAAGTTCTTATGAACCGTTCTTTTCTATCTAGTCTAACTCTTCATTCATGGACTGAACCCATTCTAGATACTCAAAATCTTATTTCACATAATTCAGCCCAATTTTTGAATACAAAGAAGTATGTGTAATATAATTTGTTGTTCATATTGTTTGAATATTTTTATGATGATCACCAATAATATTCTGACTTTCGACTAGCTTCCTCATTTTAGGATGAGATTTTAGAGATTATTCTTCATCACTTGAAATAGCTGAGTCTGATTCTTGTTTTGGAGTAGGATTACACTTGGATGTATCTTTATCAAAAATGTTGACAAAACATTCTTAATCCAGCTCAACATCCTTATCTGTTTGATTATATTTATGCTTAAAATATTTTTCAATAACTTTAAAATTTTTAGAATAAAAAATTATTTCTATTTTTGTGTTGAAACATCTAGATCCACTAACTTCTAGAGCATACCCAAGAAAAATTCCATCTTCACCTTTCTACTCAAACTTTCCCAGATTTCCACCTTTCTTCTTTATAATTCATAGACTCCTGAAAACTCTTAAGTGTTTCAAACATGTAGTTTTTTTATAAAAATTGTATAGGGTAATAAAAAAACTTGGCCTATAGAAACATCATTTTTGAAAATAAACAACAGTACTCATGGGTTTCCTCTAATACGAATGATAAATACCTTGTTTAATTAACATAGTTCTCCCCATTTCCACCAAAGTTCTATTCTTCCATTAATCAACCCCATTTTATTGAGGTGTGTATTGGGTACTATATTCATTAAAAATTCCATTCTTCTCAGGATAACTTTCAAATTCTTCATTCTTATACCCATCACCATTACTAGTTTTCAACTTTTCAGTGAATACTTACTTTTCTTCTTAGATTTTCTCCTAAAACCTTTAAACATTCTCAGAGCATATGATTTATATTTCATATTCATAACACAAGTAATGTGATTAAATTCATCAATGAACGTGATGAAGTAATTATCATAATTTTTTGATTGTTTACTCATTGGTCCATAGATGACAGAATGAATATGTTCCAAGGGAATTTTTGAACAAATGTCAACTTTCATATACACAAACATTGTAATTTTTCCATTATGAAAAATAGGGCAACAAAAATATCTTATTCATTGAAAATCAAGAATATCTTGAACACAATATCACTTTCATAACTTTCTCTTTTTTATTTGGTGCATGTTTCCCATTCTTGTATGCCATAATTAATTTTCTTCTACCATACCCATGTAACTAGAATTTTGTACCTCACTAACTTGAAATAAGTTATCCTTTGTATGTTGGCCTCTTGTAACTATCTTTTCATCCTTATCAATTTTCACAAAAAATACATCTTTCTCGGAGGTAACTTTATTACCTTCATCACACAATTTTTAAACACTCAACAAGTTATGTTTTAACTCATCAATATTTAAATATTTCATAGATTTAATATTTTCTTTCCATATGACATTTGATCCAACACATTTTATTATTATTGTTTCATCCTTGTTGAATGTCATAGTTAAATCTTTGAAGCCTTTTAAATTATTCAAAAAATTTAAATCTTCTTTCAACTTTGAGGAACACCCGCTATCAAGATTCCAAGGTCGTTCACCTTTAAATGGTTTGAGGGTTGTTTTAACAACAAGTGATTTTTATTTCATCACCTCCGGCATATGATAAATGTTAAGAAAATTATATTGTGCTGGTCACAAAAAAAATAAAACCCATAGAAAGATTACCTGGTTGTTCACATCCTTTACAAATAGTTTCTTGGGGTTGGAACCTATTTTTAATTTTTGCACCATCATTATCAGGTTTCTTTAGAACTTATTATTCATAATTATTCTTTTGAGAAGATTGACTCACCCTAAACCTATGAATTTCATAACCTATGGAAGGAAGTAATGTTGTTGGTTGAACCAACACATATTTGTTTTATTTATGATTCCATCACAATAACAGTAGTAACCATATAAAGAATATTTCCCTCTATAGCTTCCATATTGACTAGAGTTGTGAATATGTTTCTTAGCAACCTTCTTATCTGATATTTGCTGACCACCAACCTTTATATTGAAGATCAGAATCTTATTTTTTAGCTTATTTCTCCTTTTATCCTCGTCATAACTAGAAATAATAGAAACATTTACATATTCATAATTTTTAGAAACAGCTTTAGACTTAGGTTTTTCAAAAACTTATGAATTCTCAACTTTATTAATCTTAGAAACATATATAAATTTCAATGATTTCTTATTTCCAGAAATAAATCTATCTTTCCTATCCAATTTTGATGGTTAATTTTTTTATCCTTATTAGGTTTTTCATAATGAAAACTTTCTCCAACATAATATATAGAATTTTTGGAAAATATAGTTTTATTTTCATCTTTACAAAGTTTTTACTAGAAAAGTTCTAACTATTATTTTTATTCCATTAACCTCAATTCCATATGTTCATTACAATTCATTTCTTCCTTAAGATATTTTTTCAAATCACTAATATCCAGTTGCATCTTTTTCTTATCATCTAAAAAAATTCATGATTTTTTTATGAGGAACATTCATCTTCCAACTTCTATTTTTCCTTTTCATGACTTATAATATTTCTAAAATATATTTCATATATTATTTTAAATGAAATTTACCTAGAGTTTCTTCTTAATCAAAACTGCTGATTCTGAATTTTTCATCATTAATTATTACACTAAAAGTATTCTCACCAAAATTCTCAGTAGAATTTCTGGATTTATCTTTACTATCTTCTTATTATTTATCTTTAGTTAAGAAAATAAACATTTTAGATTTTGATAATTTTTTACCCTTCCCTATGGAATAATATTTTCCTTTCTACCCTATTTCTTCCATGACCTTCTTGGCCTTATTTCTTCTTCATCACAATCTTTTTATTTCATTCATTGTGTAATTTTTTTTAAAGTGCCCAATGAATCCATATTAAAACCATATCAAGGGAAACTTCCCTTTATATTTACCTTTACCTCTTCTCGCATTTTTAGAAACAAAGGATAAAATATCATCATGATTTTTACATACCTCATTTTCAAAATCAAAATAACCACCTTCTTCTTCAATAATAATCTTCTTTGAATTATCTTTCTTCATAGTCTTGAATGAAATTTCTCTATAATTTTTTTTATTCTATTCTCTTTATACCTTATTATTTTATAAGTGATGAGAGTTCTATGAAAATAATCTATAGATTATTTTTTATGAAATCTATCTTATAATTAATAAACTTTAGCATCAAACTTGTTGAGAATAATTCTTAATATCTTTTCAATAACTATACAATCCTTGAAAATTTAACTTATACATCTGATTGTGTTGAAGATGTTAATTAACTTGGTAAATAAGTCCCCAATAGATGCATACCCACCCATTTTCAAGTCTTCATACTTCAGACTCTATATTTGATATTTTTCTTATTCACTTTTGTATTGCCTTCATATATGTTTTTCAACTTATCCCATATACCTTTATCTATGGAAACACCCTTGAACCTTAAAAATTCACTTTTATAAAGTGATGATAGTAAATAATTCTGGTCCCTTCAATTTCTCTCAAAAATATTCTTATCAATAGATTAAAATGAACTTTATCATCAATAGGAGGAAATACATCTGTTGCATCTTCAATAAAATCATATCTAATAGACATAAGATGGGGAAACATTATATCTTTCCAGATATGACAATTCTTAGCATCGAAAACTGGGATTCCTTTATTTTTGACACAATTCAAATAATCCATAAACTTCTCTTCAAAACTTCAACAAAAATAAATGAAGGGAACCTATCTCTGATACTAATTGTAATTTCCTAGTTAAGATAATTGTATCAATGAGAGGGGGGGTGTGAATTAGGGATATATTTTTCTTTTATATTTCCTTACTTATTAAAAAACATTTCCCTCCAGATAAATATTTCTATTCCTATTGAAAATAATTAAAACCCAAATCTATAAAAACACAAAAATTTACAAGGTTTATTAGTCAAAAAGAATATCGACATCCTTGGTATTGTTTGAAAATTATCTAATACCACACAATCCTCTAAAGACAATCATTTTGGGTTGAAAAAATTGAGTAGGAAATTCCCTTTAACTTGTGTGTCACTATGTAAACAATTAAATAGTGCATATTATCCTTCCAGAACAAATGATGTAATACAAATTTTTGTAACAAAACGAGTTAAGATATGTCTTTATCAACTTTCACAAATGTTTTCTTTTTTATAAAATATATTTATTTTCTTACCTAGAAGATCGTAAGATCTTTTATGGACTTTGTTATAAAACTCAGTCTGATTCTCATAGTCTAATTGATCAATAAGGAAAATATATGACTTTGTTAGAATATATTTGAGAAAATTCTGAACCATTTTTTCTTCAATTTAGATATCCAAATACAATTTTTATAGTCTAATGATTCAACCCAATACGATGAATAGTTGGATACAAGCTTGTCTCTTCTCATACACTTCTATCTGAAATACTTCTTCAACAAAATTAAATCAAGAAACCTTTGATTCTCTCTAAAGCTCTGCCATGTCTCTTATTCACCATGAATAGTAAATCTATCATAAATTACAAATAATTTCTCTTTTATACTCTCCCCAAGACTGGTTTGGGTGGGATTCTTAAAAAGTTTTCCTCTCAAATACATTTTATGAATCTATATGGTCCTTTTAATTTCAGGTGCATCTTTCCTTCATAAACTCTTCTCAACACTTCTCAAACCACCATGAATATTCAAATAGCTTTATCTATACATTATAATTCCTTTAAAAACATTAGTCTGATTGTAATTTCCCATTCTGATTTTTCATTATGATCTTCCTCATTATGATGAAGACAAATGTAAAATAATATATTCTTCTTTATCTCTTCTTTTGACCCACTTGAATGATAAACAAAGTAATTAATCCTATATTAAGTGGTTGACTACATTATTGATAAATCTATGAATTTATTCTTTATATTGGCCACTAAATACTTTTCATTTTCTTTACATTCATTAGTATCAAACAATTCTTACTCTGATGATTACGATGGAATACTGAGTCCGATTGACCAGTATTAGCTGCTTCAACTTCAACAACATCTTTCTCTTCTAAATATGATACCGGTCAATTTTTATCACAAAAAATTCAACCTTTGATGTATAAGATGACATACTAATTCCAATATATCAACATTAAGAGATTATTTCTTTTTCTAATATGATGCTCGCTAACTTCTTTCTTTGAGGATTTAAATATTTTTTGCATTTAGTTTAACTAAAAACTAGCACCTTCATTACGATCATCCTCCTTGGTCATTAAACAATTATTCATCTAGAAATATCATTACGACGATCTTGAGACTGGAATGATTCAAATTCATCAAATATATTCTTTCGTAAACTTTCATCAATTACACTTAATTCCTTCAGTAATTTGATTATGTTGAATATCAGCTTCATCATCATATAACCTACCACGTAAAGTGTTGCTACTTACCGTTATTTTATCAACGTCTTTCTTTCCTTATCAACCTGAATATGATTGGTATGATAATGATCAAACTGAATATTATTGGTAGAATGTTTTCCCCATTACAATTAATACTTTCATTCTAGACATAGGGTGAGTATAATGATCCACTTCATCCCAAAAACATATTCCCAATACAATGGACTTTCTTAACCATTGTGAGTCTTATTTTCTTGAATACGATGGTCAGTCTAATTTTCAAAAAATAAAAAGTGAGGTGATTTATTTTGTTCTAAAACTTCCTTGACAAAAAAAATAATACCTAAATATGATAGTCATCCTTATCATCATGGAATTAACATGTACTCACACTACCAATTAGTGGAGAAGGTTTTGTGATATATAGTGATGATTAAAAGAATGTCTTGGGTTGTGTACTCATGCATAATGATAATGTGATATCATATTCCTCATGATAGTTAATGATCCATGATAAGAACTACCTGGCATATGATCTAGAGTTCGAAGATTTGATCTTTTCTCTGAATATTTGGTCGCAATATCTTTATGGTGAGATTTTTGACATATATACCGATCATAAGAGTATAAAGTATATATTAACATAGAATTATATCAATATGCATCAATGAAAATGGTTTGATCTAATAATGGAATATGATTTCTATATTCGCTACAATCCGAGAGAGGAGAATAAGGTAGATGAAGCTCTTAACAGAAAAAAAACATGCTACTATATCCATGATGGAAATTGAGAGAGACCTTATCTTATTGTATATGAAAAGGATATATCTTGAAATAATAATGATATGGAATATATCCTACCTCTCCCAAATGATTTACCAACCATCTATCTACGAGAAGATCAAGGAGACATAAAGGGATGATCTGGATCTAAAAAAAATTGAAATCAATAAGGGGAGCTACATGAGTTCCAAATTCATGATGATGGTGTAATTTAGTTTTTAATGAGGCTTTTTGTTCCTTCATCACCTTAGATAAAGACCATTCTATTGTATAATTTACATAGCCTATCTTTCTACACCACCCTAGAAGTACTAATATGTACCATGATCTTTATGAACACTTTTGATGGGACAACATGAAGAAGGATTTTAAAGAGTATATATCATGGTGTTTGGTATTCCATCAAGTTAAAGTAGAGTGACAAAATTCCAAAGGGATGATGAAACCATTTCTTATAATAATGTGGAAATTGGTGAATATCACCATGGACTTTATCACCAGTCTCCCAAAAACATCCACAGAAAAAATATGATATGGTTTGTGGTGGTTCGACTCACCAAGACTGACAACTTTATCACTATTTGGGAAGATTTCTCACTTGAAAAAATTTCTATGAATTATGTGAAGGAAATTGTGAGGTTTTATGGGGTTCCACTTTCGATCATATTGGATTGTGATCCATGGTTCACCTATAAATTCTATAGAAGCATTCAATAAGATATTATTACTAAATTAATTTTTAGCATGACCTATCAACCCCATACTGATAGAAAATCCAAAAAGACTATTCGAACACTTGAGGACATACTAATATAATACTTTATGGAATTTAAAGGAGGATGTGATCAACATATCCCATTGGTTTAGTTCTCATATAAAAGAAACTGCCACTCGAGTATTTAAATGTATTTATATGAATATTTGAATGTAAAGCAATGTAAAACTTAAAAAATTTTGGGATGAAGCTATGGAATGAATTATACATGGACCTAATCTTGTGAATCTGATGACAATGAAGATTCAATCCATACAAAAACATATAAAATCTACATAGAGTCGGTAAAAGAGCTATACTGACTACTAACGAAGGGAATTTAATTGTGATGTTAGAGATAAAGTTTTCCATTGAATATAACTATGGAAGAGAGTCATAAACTTTGTAAAGAATGGTATGTTTTAGCCAGAGGAATATTGTTCCCTTTGATATCCTTTATCGCATATGATTAGTGACATATCAACTTTCATTTCCACAAAGTATGGCTCAGGTTCATGATTTTTCCAAAACCAATTTTATGGAAATAATTAGGCCATTAACATTATTACACAACTGCTTTGACACGCTTAGGGGATATGTTTAGAAAAATTTACATTTTCTTTAAAAACCACCATAAAGGATTTATACAATGAATAACCTAGGTTAAAACTAGGGTGTTTACATTGAATATAGGGTATCATGATTTATAAATCCTATAAATAATATTATAGATAAACTATAGTCTAAGGAATGATCTATGTGGAAATAAGTGGTTGAAGTATTTATGTAATTGGGTTGTATTGAAAAATTTAGATAAAAGTCTATTTTGTGATTAACCTAATTTAATGAATTTCCATCATATTTATTTATAGAATTATATTAATTTTTTTTAGAAAAGGATGACCTATAAGCTTGGTGATAACGAATCAAATCTGGCAAGGATGTGGGTCTTAAACCCGTGACCAAAGGATGATAAGGGATTCTTTCCAACCACTAAACAATGAAATTTCCTGGTTAATTTTTCATTGTTTTTAGTTAAACAATTTGTTGAATAAATGTTAATGATAAACCAGTAGTATCAATTTTGAGGATTAGATATTAATCTATTAACAATATTGGTTTTCGAAGATAGTTAAAGAAAATAGTTAGAATTTTCACTCTTTTATAGGCCTTGCGATCCTTTAAATGTTTCATTTAGTGCTTCGGGTATAAAAAATCATTATTGCTAATTAATTTCTTGGATTAAAGGAATGAATTATAATTATATCAAAGCACAACCAAAATTTATGATTTTTCATATTAAATTGAAACATATCACTTAAGAATATTTCATTATATTCTTAAGTAATAAAATAATTACCCAACATTAGGAAAATGTCTTAAAAATAAAATGTTTTCCTAATATCTTAATTTCTGTTGAATATATGGTCTTCTAAATCATCACTGATTTATGGATTTGAGGTCCTCAACTTTCCATTGACCATTCACTTGTTTGTGATTGATGACCCCATTCACCCCTGATAAATATTTACAGTTTTTTATAAGCATGTATCTCTACTTTACAATAATATTCTCTTACATAGAGACCAAGTTACATGGTAGTTCACTTGGGAAACGTAATTTCTATTCTCTCTTTTATAGAGGATGACTTATAAACCCTTCTCATGATGTGGGATTTCAAACATAGGAAGTATAAAACAATCTATCACCATGATCGAGTTTAAATTGCAAGGATGTAATTTAAATAAGGTGGGGAGATTGTGATGAACTGCAAATCTAAAGTAAGAACCTTTTATTCGATAGCGTGTATGACACGTGACCCCGAACACATAAGGTAATATAATATCTAGATACTTTATTAAATATTTACTATTTAAAATAGATTCTATGTATTTCAATACATGAAACAACGAGTAAGCTTGTGTTGTATGCAAGAGAGGCCTTTCTTTATAGATTATGTTATATGCTAGATTGGCCTTCCTTGATAGCTTGTTTTACATGCAAAAATGAACTTCCTTGATAGCTTCCATTACACACAAGACCGATTTTCACCTAATAATAATATATTATAAAAATATTATTATTTAATATAATATGATATAACCTAGCTGTTATGTTAGCAGTTATAAATAGTATTAACTAAATTATGAAAATTTATGTTTCATATAAATATAAAATTAATTCATTGGTTAAAAACTAATGATAAATGAATATAAGAACCAATTGGATATAAAAAAGAAATATTATTATTTATATACATCCAAAGGAGTTTTTTCTTAATAAAAATTTTTAATTAAAATTAATGAATGATTTCAATGAAATATTTATTTTATATATTAGATAAAATATTTTTTATATTAATCCATTATGTTATATATTCATAAGATAAGAATAAACCCTATTTTACATATAAAACATATATGTTTATAAAGGCAATTTTAACACCTTTTAATAGATACCCCATTTTAAATTAGAATTATGACACTTTAATTTATTTAATATATAAAAATAAACTTAATCATGGAAATATAAATATAATAATTATTTTAGGGTAAATTTTAGATATTTTTATGAAACATATCATATTAATGAATATTTAAAAATACTGAATTTTATTTCTAAACTTCTTTTTTATCTATTTTTTATAAATTTAAATTATATTTTAAATTGGTTTTAAAGTTTAATTAGTTAATATATTTATAAATTAATACAATGTATGTCATTGGAATAAATTTTAATTTTAAATTGATAATAAAAATAGCAATCTTTTATACCTTTTTACCTTAAAACATTCATTGTCGTCCCATCTTGGGGATTAATTTTAAATTAATTTCTACCACTTCTGTGATTTGAATTTGAAAAAATTGATTCAATATTTGGAATAAAAATAATTTATAATTTCTAATAAGACCAAATTTGTTTTTTATTAAAATATTAGTGAATGCAATTAAAATTAATTGAAATTATTTAGGTACAATTAAGCTTAATAAAGGACTAAACATTTAACATAAGGGGCCAAATGACCTAGAAACTTAACCAAACCCCCTTTTATGGAAATAATTAGGACATTAACCTTCCATTATTTATTTTGGTTTGTTTTTTATGACATTATTTTTGGTTAAAACATGGGAACACCTAACTTGATTTCAAAAGACCAAGTGAGTCCTTTTCCTCCCTTATAAAAGGCCGCCACCTCTCCCCATTTTTGACACATCTCAAACCACATAGATTTGAAAAATATCTTCCCATACAGCTTCCCAAAATCCCACCACTAGAACATTAAGCCTCCATTTTAGTATAAATCCTTCAAAAGAATCATTTTGGTAGAAACCAGAAGTAGTTACCCGATTAAGAGGTAATGTCTTCTCTCAAGCTTTCTAGTTTTATTTCCATTCTCAAACCCCTCATATATTACTATTATATTATTATATAAAAAAACTCTTATCCTTATTATACTAGTATTTTTTTATGCTAATGTTTATACCTACACTTACACACACTTCAATTTAATGGGTAACGAATATGTTGTTTCTATGTATGACAAACTACTGCCTCACGAAATGATGATTGTTCATTTTCCTTTACCAACATTCATGGTTCAAAATTATGATGGACACTATGTTTATATATGATATTTATGATATTTATTATTTCTTCATACTTCTTTTGTTTTTTTATAACACATACTTTTAATAATTTCTAGTTTTTTAATATGACAACTTTGTTTGAGGATGTGTGGATTACTGCCCCCTCAAAGCGATGTGATTTGTTCACACGATTCATGGAATGTATAAATGATGATTATAATTAAAAATATGTGACATAAAAAATCTTTATATGATATTAATGAAATAATTACCTTTTTGTATATATACTGTATATATATATATATCATTTTCTTTATTACCCTTCCATACATTTAAAAAGCGATAACGTAGTTCATGGGCATGTGGACTACCGTCTCCTCAACATGATATGATTCATTTTACATTACAATAGTTCTATATAAAAGTATATATATTTTAATAATATGTTATTTATGATATAATGATCATTTTGGAAAGATATGGTGTTACTTACCTTCTCTCCATAACAATCATTGAAAAATAAGAGCATTACTCATGCGTACTTACAACCTACAATCTCCATGATTGTAACGTTAGTTCGTTTTTCATAGCCATATTTAATAATTTATTTTAAATTCATAATTAATGATAAAATATGATAATTATTTCCTGATTATAATTTTTGATATGTTATATATTGACCCCTTTAACCATTGTTTACCTACCAATTTTTTTTGACACATAATCCGAATTTTTTCTAAACACCCAATATAAACAGAATTTTTCAAGTAGTTGTATAAAACATAGTAAAAAGTGAAATAAAATTAACTATAAAATTGAAAACATTTCTCAATATATTATAAAATTAAAATAATTTTATTATACAAGAAATTATTTAATGTTTACCCAAAAGGAAACTCAAGGTAATGGATTCTCATCTCACTTTTTACATCTGTGAGATAAATGTCATATTCCTAATTTGATTATTTTGTGTGGTGTATATACTACCAATTTTGATATATAATATCATGAATTATTTTATTGTCATTGTATTTGAAAATTCTGTTCAATATTATTTCTTCATGAGGCTTATGATTTAAAAATTTTCAAAGTTGTACGGGACACCTTGGGATGTTTAAAGATTATTTTCCTCAAGAATAGTACTAATGATCTTTCAATGGAACTTCCATTAGAGGAAATTGTATAAAAAAATTTCAACAAACCCTTTCATTATTATCTAGTTATTCATGACAATTTTCAATTATTAGTACCATTTTTACACTCTTTGGTACTGAAAATTTTTTAGAATTTTTTTAAGAAAACCATACTTTATTTATCTATTTAGTTGGATAATCTTTTTTCTTTTAAAAATCATGTTTTAATAAAATGTTTTCAAAAATATTTTTAAAATGATTTGGTGAAGAAGTTTTTAACCTTTTTGTATTTTACCATTGTTTTCAAAGGAATATTTATTTCTCTTTTCAAACATTGTATTTTTCTAACCATTAACCGTGAAAATAGAATGTTCTTTTACCTCATACGACAAGTACAGATTTACTTATCTTCATTTCTTTGAAGCTTCCCATTCTATCAAAAAGGTTAATTTATAAAGAAAATTTTTTCAAAAGTGATATTCAAAGAAAAGTTTTTCCAAAATTTTTTCATAGTCATAGTATATTTTCCCCATTTTTTTTAAAGATCGTTTTATATTATTTCTCTTCATCCACATCAACAGAAACAACTACAAAACTTGGTTTATCCAATACTAGGGCTTTAACAGTGCTAGATTAAAATGATATTAAAGTCGCCCTTTGTCAGTGCTAAAAAATATTATAAAAGGAGGAATTTAATAATGATAAAAAAAACATTGTAAAATGGGTACCTTTATCAGAACTTTTAAAAAAGCACTAATAATTGGGATCTTTTAACAGCACATGTAAAAAATCACGGTTAAAGGGGGTCTTTATTAGTGATTTTTTATAAGCACAGATAAAGACCCCTCCTGATCAATGTTTCATTAGTAGCACTGATAAAGGTTTACTTAAAAAAATTCATTAAGAATAATATATTAATATATAAATATAATTATATTGATATAAATATAATATATATTTTTTAAAATTTGTTTTAGATAAGGTAAATAGAATTTTACAATTAATATATAAGATATTTTGGGAAGATGGATTACAAAATATATAAAAAAATATTTTTAATTAATAATTTTCTTATTATATCCGATTAATAATAATTTGATATTAATTTGAAGACAAAAAATCAAAAAAATAATAAAATATCTAAAATAAGTTGAAAACGTAACTCAAACTTCAAATAGTGATAAATTTTGATCTAGGTGTCCATTTATTCGCTACCACATATCAAATCAAATTATTTTATGATATCAACACCCTTAGTGACAATGGTAAACCACTTTCACATGTTTAAAGGCCAAAAAATCTCATAAGATCTCAAAATTAGAGTGTTTAGTCAGGGTACCCAGATTTGTTGACATTTGATGGATTTTCAACCTATTTTAAGGGGGTATTATTTCTTATTTTGGTGGTGACTAATTTTATTCCTAGGTATTATATTTATATTGATGTTATGGGTTTAAAATTTTATCATTTTTCATAATTTAATGTTATTTATAATTAAATATATGCATGTTTCTTATGTTTACTTATAATAAATCACACATATAAATACATATATCTACATATTTATGTAAAAATGTATATTCTAATATATTTAAATAAATACATATTCTAAAGATGTAATTAAAATAATATCTAGACATTTTTTCATTATATATACATATACATATGTGTGTATTAATAAAGAGATATATATTTATATTCTATTATATAATATATAAATTAATATAATATATAATATAATTAAATAAATATAAGTATATATACATCACACACACACATTTATATATTGTATAAATTTATTTTAAAATAATTATATAAATATATGTATATATATATATATAAACAGAAATATCATTAAATAGACATCAAAACAACATAGTGTAGTGGTAAAGGTGTTCCATCTTTGAAGGAGAGGTGTATGGTTTGAATCCATGAACATGTGCATAAGGATAGAAATTCAAAAAGTGATGATAAATGGTGGAAGGGTGAAAAGCAGTGATAAAGGGGGGGTAGAGCGCTATTAAAGGGTTCGTGGAAGCGTTGATCAAGGGGGTCAAGCTCATAGGTGTCCAAAAACTATAATTTTACCCCCTTTAATTGTACTACCTTTATCATCACTAAAAAGGTGTTATTAAAGGCCCCCTTTAACATCACTAAAAGGTGTTGTTAAAGGGCCTTTTAAACAATGTTTTTTTATCATTGTTAAAGGGGGACTTTAACAGTGATTTTTTAGCACTGATAAAGTTTTGAACTTTTAACCATGCTCATATTGTCAGTGTTTTATTATAATTGATAAAGGACTATTCTTGCACTTTTAAAGGCCTATTTTGTAGTAGTAAACCCTTTATTTCTACTCCACTTATGATTTTTTTGTATTCATATCATCTAGATTCTTCATTTGAATTGTTTAATATTGATTTTTATAAGGATAGTATTCACATTAAATTCCTTGAATTATTTTTTATTCCCCGTGAAATATTCAATATTTTTGATCATTGAACATTGAATTTACCCCTAATTGTCCATTTCATTCATCATGGATGTTACAATTTCCTAAACCAGATACCATTTAACATATGATGTGTACTTTGACAGTTATTTTATTATTTAAGAGAATATTGATAATTTCATCTTCTTTATTCTATACAGATATTTGATAATGCATATTATTTATTTTTATTATTCAATTTGAGGAATAATTTTGAAAATAAATGATGGGAGGGGACTAAAAATTATATAGATCCTAAATGAATCGATAGGTTCTCATGAAAAAAATTATTTGTTCAAATCAAAATATTTTAAACCGTCATTTGAAAGGTCTTGACGGTATATGTTTTCATGTTCCTGAGACATAACATCCATTAAGAAAGAATTTACCTAATATAGTTTCATTTATTATTCATCCATGAGATTTTGTGTCAACATATCTATGGATACATTTAATTTTTAATCATTTAGATAGTATGTGTTTTAGTTTCTTACCATACCATATTTCTTTTTTCTTATCTAGTTATTTTAATGTGATGTGTTTTCATTTGTTACCTTGTCATGTTGTTTATGCACCTCTTTCTCAGTTTATTGTTAATATGGCATGTGAATTCAGTTATTTAACATTTCATAATTATTATTCTCATTGATTCATTATTTCTTCAACTATATTTTTACCTTACTAATCATTTTATCTCACCCTTATAATATTTATTTACCTAGGAATCCAAGAAACATACTATGAAAGATTTGTAGGAATTTACTAATTATATTAGAGTTATCCTCAAATCTATTTATTTTGAAAGAAGAAGAAAAATATGTCGTAATTAGTTTATTATTTTCTCATGTATATTTCTATTTTATCAAGACTACTAAAATCTCAATCCTTTGGGATTTAATTCCTCGTAATCATGTCAATGAAATAGTAGTAGACACCAACTTTGGGCCTTCTGGGATTTGGTCTCTATTGATCTCCTCTTAGAGATGTTAGGGATAGTCTTTTGAGAAGACCAGAACCTCTAATATGTGTATATAGAATTTATGAAGATAAATGGATAGGGTTTGGTCGATCTAGAAGGTTCAAATTGGTGTAAGGAAGTGAGGGAGAAAGTTCACTTTTATAATTTAGGTGGGGCATTTAAGGAAACTCCAAAAATATTAAATTAATATATATTATTTTTAATTAAAAATGTATTAAAAGTGAGTTATTTAAAACCAAAGATGATTATGGGTCTAAATCCTCTCAAAAAATAATTTTTTGACATGTTTAGGGCACAATGTTAACCTTATCATTTGTCTTTAACCCTTAGTTAAACCATTTAACTCTTACCATGACCACTTTTTTTTACTCTTTATGGATAATATAGTTATTATAAAATGATAAACGAACACCAAATGGATCATTGATGACATAGTTAACCTTATTGATATTATTTGGACGAATTTATATTTTTATGAATTTTATATCATTTAATAAAATATTATTTATTTTAAATTATCATTTTTCTCATTTTTGATACTATTCAATATTTGTCTTTTTAAAAAATATCATATCTTCATGATAACTTCAAACCAAAAATTATAATATATCACTAACATTTCTAAATTATCTATAAAATTCATGGATGTCATTAATTATGTCAAATTTTATTTATTTTAATGTTTTTAATCTCATTTATTTTTTATTTCCATTAATTAAACAAATAATACGTCATTATTATGAAAGCATTTGATTAAAATATTTCTTCTCTAAAAATTTTAAATAAATTATCATGATGAAGATAAATTTATTATATTTCAAATATATTTGTATAGTCTAATTTATCTTTTCTATAACCATGTATTAAAAATGTAATACTTATTAAAATCATGATTATGACATTTTTAACTTATCTTTAAATAAAATATAATAAATGTCTCATTCTCATCCAAGTGGCTTAAAAGGAGTATAATTTCGGCCTAATGATGATTTTGCTAGAAAACCACTCATTAAATGAAATTTGGACATGTGTTGGGGTAATTTTATAAAAACATTTATATCCCTAATTACCTAATTTACCCTTAACTTTGGTAATAAAAATATTACTAAATTTTACTATTCATATGACCGAATATAGAAGAAACCTATTTAACTAATTTGGACCCACTAATTCCTAATATTGAATCCATTTTTAATAATTTAAAACATATAATTGGTAGTAATTAAATTAAAATTAATCTTGTTGATGGCGTGAGAAAATGAGTTATTAAAGTATAAACCTGCAAAATATTGAATCATTTTTACAACTAAATTCATTGTAAAATTGATTACAATAACCTAAATTGTATTAAATGATAAAAATAATCTATTTATACTTAAAAACATTCAATAATATAATTTAACACTATAAATTATTTTGATGAAAAAAAAAGTTCTTTTCAAATAAAATTTAGTATTTTTCACTATTCATCGAAACATGAAACTTATCAGCAAAATACAAAAAATTTATCTAAAGTAAAATTTTAAATTTATATTTAAAAGATGAAGTTTACATTTTCAAATATAATTCACAAAATTGTCAAAAATTGGATTTAAAATAGGTTCTCCATTAAAAGACAATAAAACTATTTTTATAAAAAAAATAGGTTTTATGTGTAATATTGGGTTTATTATTATATTCTACCTCTCAAATATATTATATGAATATCAAAAATATTTTATTTAATATATAAAATATATATTTCATTAATATCATTCTATAATATTAATTAATATAGTTTATTAGAATAAAATGACTTTGTGTGCATAAAAATAGTTCATTAAAAAAATCTCATATATATTCAGTTGGTTAATATATTCATTTTTAATTAATTTAGAACCAATGAATTTAGGCATATATTTTCATATGTTAGTTAATACTATTCATACCACTAACTTAATGGCTAGGTTATATCTAATTATATTAAATAATAATATTTTAATAATATATTGTTGTTTCGTAAAACTCGGTCATGCATGTAATGAAATCCAACTCATTGTTGTGTGTAGCATAAAAATATTTTGGTATTGAATACAACATAATCTATCAAATAATATGAATTTATTTATGAAGTGACATTATTTATAATCTTGGGGTGTTATAGGTGATGTAGGGACATCAGGTGTTTTTGTTAATGCATTTCATCTACAAGGTTGAGATTTTTGAACTTTATTCACTCAATATTGTAAATTAAATGATTTTAATTCCATGCATTATGTGCAGACCTGACACCATAAAAACATGGAGTCGGTGCCTTCTGAACATGATGTGTCATTTTTAAACAAAAACATGCATTGATAAACACACATCACATCCCATTCAGAGGATCGAGTTCGGTTCGTGCTCCGGGAAACCGGTAACTTCAGAAATGATTCATCTGATAAAAGCGGTTACATGAAAATTTAAAATTCAAAACATAGGGTGAGAATAAGAATGCCAAGTAAGGGGTTTAAAATAAACCAATGAAACTTTTGAAAGAATTTTTTAAAAACTTATCCAAAGAACATTCTCTTATAGAAACTGTAACACATGTAACATAACAAAAAAGTTCTCATCTAAGATTTTCAAGGAATACATGAATCAATTAAGAAATTTTAAAAAAGGGGAAGTAAAAGATATCCTAAACAAGTATGATGTATGAATTTTTATGCACAAATTCAACCATTAAGATTAATACTTAATCAGAGTTGTGCGTGATGGAAAAAAATTCAATTTTATATGTTGGTTACTATTTTACACGAATCATGCCCTAATCATTTACTTGTGACATCAATAAGAACTTGATAAACACATAAGTGCATGAGTAGTGAAAGAATAAGCATATCGTATTGAAAAGAACATGAAACAAGACTTGAATATGTGGCTTCAACTTTTCATTTAGACAATCATGAACATATCACCATGGTTCATCCCCAATGTGTCAATAAAGAAAAATTACTGAGGTTATTCACCAGGGTATCGTGATGCTTGTCATCAATAGAGATTAATTCTTTACCCAATGCATTGGAGCGCTATCAGGGAGCACCCTTAATATGTATTTACTATCATGTCAGCTACATAAATCAATACATTACTTAAATGGGGTTTTATATTCAAGATGTCCCAAACCACCTTGAATAGTTTATTCATAGTTGGTCATATTAGTTGAATTTACATATTTTATTAGTGAGAATGGAATCTAGATGATTAAAAACCATGCTAACAATCATATGACCATTATTTAAAGGAAAGAAGAAAGGCATATTATGGCACATACATTGACATATAAGGTAATGAAATAACAGAAAACTAGAATTTATCACATGCCAGTTTGTTCTTGAAATTCTAAAATTTTATCATCTAATTGATTACAAGGTGAACCAAAAATCTCAAGTAGGGTTTTGAGCATGAACATTCTAAAACATTCAATATTGTTAAGAATTTTCATAATACTAAACAATTTCCATGATAGAAAGCATGAATCTTCACCATAAGTAACATCATTTAAAACATACTGAAAACAAATAAGTTACTCTTAAATGTGGATATATGTTTTTTTAACACCCTATTTCTTATGTTTTTAAAACTCTACCAAAACTCGAGACTTAATGTGTAAGGACCTTAAAAACTGAAATCAAGGTTCACGCAACATATGAAATATATGTATGTACCCAAACTCTAACTGAAATATTGGCACACCCATGTGCCTTAGTCCCCTATGAATATTAGTTCAACAACATTTTGAATATGGTAGGTCATGCCCTTATTCATAAAAATTTGTTTATGAAAACATACAAAAAACAATTTTAAAAAACCCCGATCATATATAAAAAAATTTCAACATTTATTAATTATTTAAATACGAAATTAAGTGCATGTGAATATGTTTAGTTCATGAATAATTATACACAAACATCATACATATAACTGAAGTAGAAAGGTCATTCCCATTCCTGCATATTACTGACTTATATACATATAACCAAAAGTATATATGTATTTTCAAAACAAAAAACGAGGCCAAGTATAATCGTTACATTCATTAAGATATTTGAATGCAAGAGAACTTGAAGGCCTTGGTTCAACATTTTAGAACTTTTGCACTGAACTGTAAGGTTACAAATATATATTTTTACGAATTTATAACTGTATATATTCTTAAAGAATTAAAATAAGGAAAAACTAAAAACCCTTACATTAATTACTAGGGAAACGGAGACATCGGGGAGGGTTGGCGGAGCTCGCTAGATACTTGAATAGGAGAGAAGAACCGAGAGGTCTCAGTTATTTATATACAAAATCTCACACACCACCTTCCATGAAAAAACGTACCCACTTGCATTGCATTCAATGGGCGGTGTCGTGCTTGAAGAAAACGAGGAGACATGGGGGTCCCCGGTGGTCAGAGGTGAAGAAAATGAGTGGTGTACCATAGGGTAGGGTTACTGGTGTAACCATGCATAGAGGAAGAAGACGACGTAGCTAGGGGAAATGCTGGGGAAAAACAATCAGTCCAGATCGATACCAACGTCGATCCAAGGGATGAGATGCGTCCGCTATTTTAAAATAATTGAGTGGCTTAGATTAGATCTAAGTTTCATCAGATAGTATAAGTTCGATGAGATAATTTAAAAACCTCGAACGACCACAATTAGATCATTCCAGATTGAACGGTTGACAAAAACCACGGAGAGAGACGCGGTCACTGAGGGTCGAGCGCGGGATTGGAAACAACAACACAAATCATGCGTGACACGATCCAAAGTTACAAATCACGTTTCGCCCAAAAAACTGCTTCCCACATCAATATAGAGAGCAGATTTCACCTCCCTTATAAACCCAGGCCTCCCAACGAGTGCTCAGAAATGACACAACACCCACCAAGGGGGCCCTATACAATGGATCCCGCCCGCAGGCCTTGGCCTACCTTTACCCCGTCGCAGCCTGACGCCCACACTGGTGCACCTATGAGCTCTTGCTCGCTCCCGATCACCCTTCAGGGAACCTTTAACTGAGCTCAGGCTGGCCTCGTCTTGGGGAAAAGGGTCAAGCTCAGCCACTTCGTGTGATATTCCTCCCTCCACCCTAGCCATAGAGGGCTAGCCCTAATGGGATAATGTTTTTGAAAAAGCTACACTATAAAAAGTTTTAAGAAGAGGAAAAAATCCATTTGTTAAAACAATATTTAATTTTGTCTTCTTAAACATTAATGAATACAAATTAAACTTTTTTTAGCTAGAATTATTTCTAAAATTAAAAATACTAATCCCTATTTTTTAACACAAATATTTATGAAAAGGAAATTTTAATAAACCTACATTATAATTTATATACTTGTATCCACAAAAACATAGTTCAATAAAAACATAATTTAATTTGAAAAACTTAAACATAGTTTATAGCATTATTTAAGAAATGAAAATTGTTACATCGTATTTGAAAAACTCACAAAGCGTTTTTAATTCCTTAATTCTTTTCAAAATAACTTAAGGGTGAAATGATGTTTAACACCATATCCTTTTAGAGTTCATAAATGATTTTTTAATTATAACATTAATCATAACTCAATTATTTGGAAACTAATTAATTTTTAAATAAGTTCACTTGTCCTAACATGGTCCAATGACTATTTTTTTATAACCGTTAACTTCCAACGGTCACTAGAGTAATGGTCGAAGAAAGTGTCCTATAAAACCAAACCTTATGGTGTCCTAAAACTCGAAAGGAAGAATATGGTGCTTCCTATTCCACTGATGCTCAGTATGGTTTTTATTATCACAGTGGTGATGTTTTTTTCTTTAGTTGACTCAAAGGATCTACTTTACATACTGGGCCTCGTGGTGATTGGGGGCCTTCCAATAGTTCTGATAGGGTTTGTAATAGGTATATCGTGTTACCATGATTACTCTTTTGATCTCGGTGTATTGTAGAAACTACGGTGTTCTTATTTAAATAAAGAGCCTTATATTTATCCTTTAAATTTTTGTTCTATTAAAAGGGATTTAATGAAAGTAAATGCATAATATCATCATTATATGATACCCAAAATTCAAGGTGTTACATTACTCCCCCGTTCAATGAATTGCATCCCTGCAATTCCTTTCATACAATCTTTCTAAGAGGAATCTCTTAGTTGTACCTACCATATCCCCCATCGTAGAGGATCCTTAGTAGTGTTCAGCGGAACACCCAAATTGATTCTCAACTCCTCTCGTTCTCTGATCTAGATACACTTTGGGAAGAAGGGGTTGAACTCATGCACCGAACACTCGGGCTTTTAGAGGGAGGCTCTAATGGTACAATGTTTTGAAATGTCCATATGGACCAACATATGAAGAACTTTCTGAATTATGTCTCAATCGAGAACACCTAAGTTATAAACATTTTCGTATAGGCTAACACTGAGGAGTTGGTACATGTAGGTTGCATAAACGTTTCCCTCAAAAGCACCTTCTTGAATTTTTTCTCTAGCCATGTAGTTCCGGCCTAGGGTGAAACACTGGAAGATCCCTTTACGGTATTTTCCTCTCCACTTATGCTCGTCTAATTGTGCTGAGCCTTTTCGATAGTAGATGGGAGCATTCCCTTGACAGGTGTGGAGAATCCCCGGACCGTTTGTCACCTCAAACAATTGCTTGCATGTTCCATGTAGGTTTGCGAGTGGAAGATACTCATCTTCAGAGGTTTTGATTGCAATAATATCTAGTATCTCAGTAGGAAGAGATAACATGTGGGATTTTCCTTCCATCTAAAATGTTAAGATGAGAGTTCATTCACTTGAAATCCATCCAAAAGTATAAACAATTTAAATACAAATGAAAGAATATATAACAAAATATGTTCTTTATATAACTACTGGTGCATAATGTAAAACAGGGCTAATGGTTTCCCCAGTTCCCCGACACATGAATTCTCAAGACAAGCTCAAAACTCTCTATCACCCAAAACTATATGCAGCCTGAGCAACCAGGTTTGATGTCGTGGGAGCACTTATGGTATCTCCGTAGTCTGACATGTGGGGTGTACAACTACGATACATCCTTATGTACTTGTTGTCTGTACACAGAAAGAGAGGCTTTGTATTCAAGGATTCCAAAGTCCATAATTTGACCAAAATGGCCATAGGACAAGACTTGACACATGTATGTTGCGTGGAGATCTCCCTTTGCAGAAGCCTCTTGGAAATCCGTGAGGGACGAGAAAGCTTCTGCTACAGTGAAGCATCTAAAAAGTCCCTCGTAGTACTTCCCCCATCATGTGTAAGATGGAAACTGGGCTTGCATCATAAATTTGTAATCTAGACCCGCTCTACGGTGGAGTTGAAGTACACGGGGAGAGTTGGACACATCATAGAGATGTTTTCATGACAAACAGATATGGGAAAAGTTTATAAAAGCTTCCTAGATGGCTATAGAAATTATGGTTTCTAAGGCCTCATTCGGAAGAGACAAAAGATTATTACCTTCTTTTTCCCTCTGAAAATTAATGAAACTCATTTTTATTAATGCTGAAGTATATTTTTCTTTGTTTCAGTTCTGGATTTGCAGTGCTATCCAATCTGAATCCTTTGACACCAACTGTGAAGAACCGACCCCAAAAAAACTAGGAGTCGGTGCCTACTGAACATGATGTGTTGTTTTAAAATAGAATCATGCACTGATAAACACACATCACATCCCATATAAGGTATCAAGTTCGGTTCTAGATCTGTGAAACCAGTAACTTCTAAAATGATTCATCTGATAAAAGCTGTTACCTGAAAATATAAAAATCAAAATTTAGGGTGAGCATGAGAATGCCCAGCAAGGGGTTTAAAAAAACCAATGAAACTTCTTAAATCATTTTTTAGAAACTTATCCAGAGAACATTCTCTTATAGAAAACTATAACACCTGTAACATAACATAAAAGTGATGAACTTATATTTTAAAGGAACATATGAATCAATTATGAAATTTTCAAAAAGAGGTAGTAAAAGATATCCTGAACAAGTATGACATATTAATGTTTAAGCACAAATTAAACTATTAAGAGTAATACTTAATCAGAGTTGTGTGTGAAGGAAAAGAACTTCAATTTCATATGTTGGTTACTATTTTACACGAATCATGCTACAAACATATAGTTGTGACATCAATATGAACTTGATAAAAACATTAGGGAAAGAGTAGTGAATGAATAGGCATATCATCTTGAAAATAACTTGTAACATGACTTGAATATGGGGACTCCACATTTCATTTAGATATTCATGAACATATCACTGAGTTCCATCCCCAAGGTTTCAATAAAGAAAAATTACTGAGGTTAATCACCAAGGTATCATGAATTTTGTAATCTCTAGAGATTAATTATTTACCCAATTCATTGGTGAGCTATTAGGGAAGACCCTTAATATGTCTTTACCTTCATGTGAGCCACATAAATCAATAATTTACTTAAATGGGGTTATATATTCAAGATTTCCCATACCACCTTGAATTGTTCATTCATATTTGGTCATAACAGTTGAATTTACATATCTTATAAGTGAGACAGGCATTAAGATGATCAAAAACCAAGAAAACAATCATATGAACATTATTAAATGGAAAGAAGAAAGGCAGATTATGGCACGTACATTGACATCTAACATACTGAAGGAATAGAAAACTACAATTTATCACAGGAAATTTTTTTCTTGAAATTCTAAAATTTTATCTTCCAATTAATTACAAGGTGAACCAAAAATATCAAGTAGGGTTTTGAGCTTGCACAAGCTAAAATTAAAACATTTTATAATACTGAATAATTTCTATGATAGAAAGCATGAATCTTCACCATAAGAAAAATCATTTAAAAGATAGGGAAAACCAATAATTTACTCTTAAATGTGAATATAAGTTTTGTTTAACACCCTATTTCTTATGTTTTTAAAACTCCACCTAAACTCAAGACTTAATTTGTGAGGACCATAACAACTGAAATCAAGGTTCATGAAACATATAAAATATTTGTATATACCTGAACTGAAACTGAAATATTGGAACACCCATTTGTGTTAATACCCTATGAATATTAGTTCAAAAACGTTTTGAATAGGGAATGTCATGCCCTTAGTCAAAAAAATTTGTTTACGAAAACCTACAAAAAAATAATTTTATAAAAACTCAATCATATTTATAACATTTTCAAAATTTATTTATTATTTAAATATGATATTAAGTGTATGTGAATATGTGCAGTGCATGAACAATTATACACAAACTTCGTATATATAATCGAAGTCTAAAGATCATGCCCATTCCGGCATATAACTGATGTATATACATATAACAAAAAGTATATTTTTATTTAAAAAAAACAAGGCCAGGAATAATCCTTACATTCTTTAATCTATTTGAATGTAAGATAACTCGAAGTCCTATGTTCAAAATTTAAGAACGTTTGGACTGAACTGTAAGGTTAAAAAAAATATTTTTTTGAATATATAAGTGTATATATTCTCAGAGAAGAAAAAAAGTAAAAAATAAAAACCCTTACTTTAAAAACCAGGGAATGAGGACTTCATGGTGGGTTGGTTAGGCTCGTTAGTGACTTGAAAGGGAGAGAAGAACCGAGAGGTCTCAGTTATTTATATACAAAATCTCACACACCACCTTCCACACAAAAATGTACCCACATGCATTGCATTTAATGGGGGGTGTCGTGCTTGAAGAAAACGAGGAGACATGGGGGTCCCTGATGATCATAGGTGAAGAAAACAAGGGGTGTGACATAGGGTAGGGTTATTAGCATAACCCATGCGTGGAGGAAGAAGAATACGTGGCTTGGAGAAATGCCTGGAAAAAACAGACGGTCCAGATCGATCACAACATCAATCCAAGGGATGAGATTCGTCCGTTGTTTTAAAAGAATTGAGCGGCATAGATTAGATCTAAGTATCATCGGATGGTCTATGTTCGACGTGAAAATTTAAAAACCTCGAACGACAATGATTAGATCATGCCGGATTGAACGGTTGACCAAAAATATGGAGAAAGATACGGTCGCTGAGGGAAGAGAATGGGATCAGAAACAACGGCCCAGATCACGTGTAGCATGATCCAATCGTCCAGATCGCATTTCGCCCGAAATACTGCTTCCCACATAGAAATGGAGAGCGGTTCTCGCCTCCCTTATAACCTCAGGCCTCCCAACGAGTGCTCAGAAATAACACAGCACCAACGAAAAGGGCTATATACATGGGCTCCCTCCCGTAGGCCTTGGCCTACCCATACCCCACAGTGGTCTCATGCCTGCACTAGTGCGCTTATGCGATCCTGCTCACTACCGAGCTCCCTTCGGGGAACCTCTGCCCGAGCTCGGCTATCCTTGGCTGGGGGTTGAGTGTCAGGCTCAGCCACTTCGTGTGAGCTGCCTCCCTCGGCCCTAGCCAAAAAGGGATGTCCCTTGTGGGCCAATTTTTTTTAAAAAAAAAGCTACACTAAAATATGTTTTAAGAAGATGAAACAGTGAATTTATTAAAACTATATATAATTTTATATTCTTAAACATTAATTATTACAAATTAAACTTATTTTAGTAAGAAGTATTTCTAATATTAAAAATACTAAACCCCTTTTTTTAACTCAAAAAGTTACGAAAATGAAATTTTAATATACCTACATTATACTCTATATACTAGTATCCTCGAAAACATAGTTCAATCAAAACATAATTTAATTTGATAAACTTAAACATAGTTTATAACATTATTTTAGAAATGAAAATTGTTACATTGTATTTGAAAAATTCTCAAAGTGTTTTGAATTACTTAATTCTTTTCAAAATCACTTAAGGGTGAAACGTAGTTTTACACCATATCCTTTTAGAGTTCATTATTGATGGGTTAATTATAACCTTAATCATAACACAATTATTTGGAAACTAATTAATATTTAAATAAGTTCACTTATCCTAACAAGGTCCAACGTCTATTTTTTTATAACCGTTAGCTTCCAATGGTCACTAGAGAAATGGTTGAAAAAGTGTCCTATAAATCCAAACCTTACGGTGTTCTAAAACTCAAAAGGAAGAAGATGGTGCTTCCCCTTCCACTAATGATCCGCATGGTTTTTATGATCGTAGTGGTGATGTTTTTTGCTTTTTTTGACTCAAAGTTTCTCCTTTACTTACTGGGCCTCGTTGTGGTGATTGGGGGACTTCCAGTAGTTCTGATAGGGTTTTTAATAGGTGTATTTGGTTAGCATGGTTACTATTTTGATATCGTGGAATTTTAGACACTACGGTGTTCTTATTTAAATAAAGATCCGTATGTTTATCCTTTAAATTTTTGATTGGTTAAAAGGGATTTAACAAAAGTAAATTCTTAATATCATCATTATATGATACCCAAAATTCGGGGTTTTAAACATTTTTTTACTTGTCATAATATTCATTTTCATTTAATTTTTGGTAATTTTATATGTTGGATTTATGTATTATTTAGCTTGAGCTTCTTTAATTAGTTCATGTGGGTTTTTGTTCGGTTTATACATTGGGAATGTGCATTAGCCTTGGTTTTCTTTACCATTTGATCTATGAAATCCTCATACCTGATGTTGATCCATTGATCCTTATGATCCTATGGTTTTCTATTCTTCTCTTTTTTCATACTTCGTGAAACATATTGGCTTGATCTATGGGTGACCCTTGATAGCTTATCATATGATGTCATATGTCCTTATTCTGTTGTTTAAGTGGTTATGTTGGGACACTTATCTAAATTTCTCATATCCTTGGTTATATGCTCTCGTATTCCTCTACCCCTACTAGAATGACTCCTCGATTTGGAATCTACCTCTCCACTTGTGGGAGATTTAGTGGGGTGAAAAATCTCTATGGTTTTGGGAGCTCTAGTTTTCCTTGAGGGAGAAGAGTAGATGAAGGAGTACTGGTGGGATTCCTTGACTTACCAAAGTAGAAATAGTGATCTAGATAAGTTTTGATCATCTCCATCTATTCAGGGTGAAGAGATTTGATGAGGTCCTAGTGTTCCTCTGTGTTCCTTTTACCTAGATGGAAATGACAATTATATTGGAGTACAATCTCGATGACCCTAACAACAAGACCTAATTACATAGAGGCTCTATGAAAACACATTGGAGAGATTTATCCCTAGTAAGGGGCCTTATTATGGTATTCTACTTCGTTTATATCGGTTATTTATTCCTTGTATTTGATTATACTTTGGTTCTATGTTGCGTGTGTTATTTGGGATTTTCCAAGGTGCACAGTATATGATGAATCCCCAACTTAGTTCTACTGTGAGTCCTGGCATTTCAAGAACCTGAACATTGGATATTTTCCTCATGTGCCTTTTTCATATATGGTTATATTTTTCTATTTATCACATATCATTTATAATCCCATTTTTTCATATTGTAATCTTGGTACCCCTTCACCATTAATATAGGCCAAATAGATAAATAATTTCAAAAACCTATGGTCCTCTATATGATTTGATTACTATATTATGACAATCATTTCTATTGATCATCGCACTTATGTTTGAGACTGTTATCTCGAATAGTTCATGGTACATATTAGTATTAATATCAAATTGGTTATATATATTCTCATTAGCATGATATCTATTGTAAATGATTACATGAATTGGAACTTTGTATTCTATCGTTCTTTGTTTATGGTTTGTTATAATCGGCATGTTACACTTCTGATGATGACAATTCATTACAAGATTTGTATTATTCCTATTTTTTTGATTCTTCCTACTATTTATATAATTATAAACATGTTAAATTTTTTTCTGTAATTTTGAGAAACAAAATTATACCCATACAACTCAATTACTCAATTGAAAGTGGGATACCTCATAGTACAACCCATCGTTTTTTTATAGAATCTGATAAAAAATATATAGTAATGCGGCATTTGGGATCAAATATTATTGTCCCTTTCATGATGTGATAATTGTTAGATAAATGTAAAGTAAAAAAGAAATAAAAAATGGCCATTTGATGTAACATAAAAAACCACACAAATAAAGAGGGGTAAAAACCTTAGAAAAATAGAATGATATCACTATGGTAAAAGAGATTAAATACACTCTCATTCTATTATAAGGAAAATAACCATGTAATTAACTCTCTTGAGTAATTTATAATGCACCTCAAAAAATACAACACTCAAAATGTTGAAATATGAAGCTCAATACTTGAGGTGATGATGCTAAAACTGTCAAAGCACTCTTCCATTTATAGGAAATGCCCATACATTATCTTACTCCTCTATTTAACTCCATGGGTTATTTTTTTCACCCATCCCACTAACCACACTAGCACCTTTAGAAAAATGAATGGGGAGAAATTATTTGTTAGAAACAAATGCCAATATATATCACACTTGGATATCTGATTGGGAAGCAATAATATTTCCACAAATCTTTTCTATCTTCCAACCATTATGCTCTTATATTTATGATTATTATTGAGGTTTTTTTACTATATTAACTTAACAAAGTTAATAAACATCATCATAAAATAAACCTATTTTTCATAAATATAAATTTTTTCCATATCCACTCTCCTTTCCTCCACCACATCTCAAAAAAAGTGATATTGTACCATAATGTGATTCATCTTGGAATGAATTGATAGATTCATTTTAATTTTTAAGGTTCTATTATTGTCACAAAACAATTATATATACTTATTCCATTGTTCGGGATCCTCTGGAAACCTTCACATATAAATCACTTCTTTGAAAGTCAATGTAGTTTTCTTGTACTCTACCTTAGTCATGGATAAATATATAACAGACTAAAACATTGAATTCCAGCTCACAACTCATCCTATAAAATTAAACACATAACCCAAAGTGTATTTTCATTGGTCATAATCACCTACAAAATCTGAATCTGCGTAGGCTCTAATAGTGAAATTTGATCCTCAATAACATAATACAGCATATGAGATCTACTTGATGTATCTAAGGGTGTTATTTAATATGTTCAAATGCTCCCTTATTTAATTCTCCACATACCAACTAAATAATCCCACTACATGTGCAATTTATGGTCTCATATAAACCATAGATAATATCATACTACCCACTGATGGTGCATAAGGTAATTGGGACATCTCTATCTTGTATAATTTATTGTTATCACTGTTAGGATTCATCATAGAGGATAACATAAAATTATTAGTAATTGTGGTAAATATAGGCTTATAATGTCGCATGTGGAAGTGTTTCAAGATATTCCTCAAGAAATTATTTTTTGATAGCTAAATCATACCCTTATTTCTATCTTATTAAATATGTATCCCAAGATATTATTCTTTGGTCCTAATTCATTCATATCATACTCCCATGACAGCTATCAACATGTCATCCACATACAATAGAAGAATGAAAAAATCATTACCATCTGAACCCATGAAATATGCACAAGTATCTTAATGAAGTATTTTCTGTCCAATACTCATGATATAGGAATAAAATATCTTGTACCAACACCTTGGTGCCTGCATAATACCATAAAAAGTTTTTCTCAACCTAAAATCCAAGTTCACTATTCCTTATTTTGAAAAAAATTCCAATTATAGAATATATATTTTTTTTTATCAAGATTAGCATGTAGAAAATTTATCTTCACATCTAGCTACTCTATAGTTAAACTATATATTGCACACATCCCCATGACTATATGAATAGTTTTTATTCTAATAATGGGAGAAAATATTTCGTTGAAATCAATAACTTCCCCTATGAATATCCTTTGACCACCAGTCTTAAAATATATCTTTACAATTATTCCTTTTTCATCTCAACTCATCATAAAGAACCTGTTTTTTCTGATAGCCTTCCTTTTATGAGGTAATGGATCAATATCTCAAGTCTTGTTCTTGTGAAGCGCATCAAGTTTCTCCTTAATTGATTCCATCCATGTGGATATTTCTGAACTCCACATCAACTCCAAAAAATAATATGGATTACTGTCCTCCATAAATAATTAGTACACAATATTTCTCTCAGTGATAAATTTTGAGTTCTATATTGGTTCTCTTTTATCTTGAGTTGATCGTCATAGTCCAAAATCAATCATAACTTGAGCATCATGCTCCTCAAAGAAAATTGGTTCTTCGAGGGATTCTTCCTCTACCCCAACTATTATAGTATAAGTTTTATCTTTCTTCAAGTCCTCATTAATCATCACTTACACCTTATCTTCTAGACATATAACATCCATGCTGATGATTAGTCTATAGGTAGTGGTGTCCCACAAACGATACTCCTTCACACCATCAATGTATCCTAAGAATATACATTCATTGGATCTCGAATCCAACATCAATCTTTCCTAATCATTAAACAATACAGATTCATGACCTCCATAAGTATGTAACCAAGAACAATCAGTAGGTTTAACACTCCAAATATTCATTAGTGTTTTCATCTAAATCATCACAAATGTATATCGATTTATCACATAACATGTTCTCTTCATTAATTTATCCCATAACATCATGAAAATTCCAAGAGTCTTCAATATCTCCCTTGTTCTATCCAACAAGGTTATGTTCACCCACTTTTCAACTCCATTTTGTTGAGGAGTGTAAGACACCATGAATTGTATATTGATTCCTTCTCATTGAAAAAAATGTATCAAAATCCTCACTTGAATATTTTGCACCACTATCAATCCTCAAACACTTGATCTTATTTCAAGATTCTATCTTCATCTAGGATTTGAATTTTTTGAAGACTTTAAAAACACTTGATTTTATCTTGATTGGGTAAACCTAACATCTCATGGAATAATCATTAATGAAATATACAAAGCACCTTTCACTTCCCAGGGATATAAATAGTTCTTTCCAAATATTGGAAGGGATCAAATCTAAGATATCCTTTCTCCTCATTGTCGGCGTCACAAAATTCAACCAATGTTGGTTGCAAAAATCATAATGCTACCAAAATGGAAGGGATACCTTTTTAATCATGGAATAAACTTATTTTCAGTAAGAATCATCAAGCTTCATTAGAACATAACACCAAGCTTTTGATACCATGACTTTCTCAATGATTTCGTTGAGATAGTTAACAGGAAAACTATTGTAATGTCTCAAAAATTCCATATAATTTTTTTAATTATATGGATTTATTTTGAGACTGCAAAATCTGGCACCGCACGATTCTCAGGCCCAGGGTGTCCAGAATGATCCTTCAAAGTTTTGTTAAGCAATAATTAGCGCATATAAGCAGTTTTCTTGAAAAATTGGAATAATTCTTAAACAGCTACTTGAATTAAAAATATATGGGCATTGCTACGCTCAGAATGGCGGGTTTAACCTAGGCAAGGCTTAAGTTTATTCGGTGCGGGCCTCCTGTGAGAAAACATGAAAATGGAATAACCGTAAATAAAATAATTAAATAAAATTATTTTATTTTTCAAATACATATAACTCACAAACAGTAACTCGAATTAAATATTGGACACCACCACTGAGCTCGTGAGGGTATGCTCTCTTTAGGAAGATACTAAATTTGGATGGCGCAGGCCACCAGTGAAAGTTATTTTTTGGCCTTAAATAAAATAATTAAGTGACAATTATTTTATTGTAAAATCCATAACATTTAAACGGTAACTTGGATTGGAAATCTGAGAGTACCCTTGGGTTATTTGGGGCATGTTTCAATTAGGAAAATCCTAACCTCAACTGGAACCGGTTGAGGGTGACTTTTAATAATTTTCTGAAATTTTTGTGGGTATGTTCAGTAAACGCATGATCAGTGATTTCAAACTTTTGAACTGATGTTCGACTGTAAAATCTAAGGGCGTTATTGAACCCGTAGTGCTAGGATTCTCTTAAAAGAGGCATAACATCGACCGCAGTAGGTCGGGTGAAAAAGTTATTTTCTTGGAATTTTGAATGATTAATAAAATAACATGTTTTGTTATTTTATATTCCTTCTTTCCTCCAACAAAAGAACGATGCTGGTAGGACCGACGATGTGTGAAGACAAGAAATTTCTTAACTCTTCTTTTCTTGTAACCACACTGTTGGAAATTCTGGAGGTTCATTAATTAAATGAACCTCATTACTTCCACGAGCGCTATACACTCATCCTCTCTTATTTATATGGAGCTAGGGGAGGGTTGTTGGCACGACTTCACAAAATGAAGAATCTCTTGCAATGCACCACAACGCCAACCATTATGAGGAGGAGACTGGTTCTAATGAGCGGTGATGAGTGCCACCGATTCACGAAATGAAGACAATGATAAAGGAGGTTATTTCGACCGTTGTCAGCAGATGTATCTTCCAGGTAGGGGGTTATTTTCATTTGTGCATTTTTGTTTCCCTCTACCACATTCTTGAAATTATACGAAAAATGTGGTTCAACCAACTAATGGGTTGACGCGCGATTCATCTGTCTTTGTGGGAGGTTATTGCGGTGAATCTTGTGGGGTTAATCTTGTGTTCAATACATCTGTTTATCAAAGTCCCTTAATATCATTCATATTGCAAGCTAACGCGGAGGGTTCATGCCTAACAAACTCGGCCCAAACCCTCCACTATCTTTCTTTCCTTGCACCACCTCATAAGACCACGAACACGTCGACGCACGCCGCAAGAGGAGGGTCACGGCTTATCAGCCACCTCAACAACCAAACGGCCTCTGGGATTTTTGGGAATCCGGGTGACCGGGGGGTTACACCCCCCCTCCCCCCGCATCGGAGTGAACTGGGTCGTAGTCCACGGAGTGGGCCGCCCCCCTCGAGTCGGGGCACGGCCCTCGCCCAGGGCTGCCAACCACGTACCAGGCCGCCGCCCTCGGACCGGGCCACCACCCTTGGGTCGGGCCGCCGCCCTCCGACCGGATGGTCTCCCTCAGAGCGGGCCGCCCCCTCGAGTCGGGGCATAGCCCTCGCACAAGGCCACCACCCTCGTACCGGGCCGCCACCCTAGGACCGGGCCACCACCCTTGGGTCGGGCCGCCGCCCTCGGACCGGACGGCCTCCCTCAGAGCGGGCCTCCGCCCGCAGACCAGGCATCCGCCCTCGCACCGGGCTCCCTCCCTCAGAGTGGGCATGCACCCTCAGAGTGGGCATGCGCCCTTACACCGGGATGACGCCCTTAGACCGAGCCACCTCCATCAAAGCGGGCTGCCTCCCCAGACTTGGTCACCGCCCCATGCGGGTCGGACCGCCCATTTGTGGGCCGCCCCCTTGCGGGCTACCCCCCTTGCGGGCCACCATATTCTTGTCGGGCCGCCCTTGCGAGCCACCCCCCTTGAGGGCCGTGGTGGGATACCCTTGCATACCACCCCTCTTGCGAGTCAGACCAAACATCGGCCCCTCGGGCCAAGTCCTCCCTGGCCGAGCCCAGAGCGAGTCAGGTCGGGTCGGTCCGACCATGTCAGATTGGACCCTGGAACACTGAATGGAGCATATCTTCAGAACCGGATGTTTGTTTGATGAACCGTCTATAGTACTGGGATCTTTGGATCAAGACGGTCATTTTGGAATTCTCCAATTGATTTTTTTTAGAATGTTGGAGTAAGGCTGGGTTGGATCGAACCCGAATCCAACTGGGCCCCCGAAGCTAAAACGCATATAACTCACAGACCGGGCATCCGATTGACATGTCTTCTATTGCATTGGAACCCCTACGACATGGAGGTCCTTTCATTTATTCCTTTGTGGAGCTTAGTGGTGGTCAAGGTTCGACTGATATCTCGAAGGGATGATTCTATAGAACTTGAGAGTGCCTGCTGCATGGAAACCTATGGCAGGCTGCAACATGAAGAAAGAACATCGATCCTATGTGGGTCAGATCGTATGTGGGTCAGTTCTCATTGAACCTATATGGTTCAATTCATATCAATCTTGTGTGGGTCACCAGTAGTTTTTCTTAATATAATAAGATGATATAGTTTATGACTAATCATCTATACTTCTATACTTAAGTTATACCTGATTGTGAGATGAGTCTTCTGCATGTTTGGTACTTATTGCTTTTGGTGTTTCCTGTGTGGTACTTCTACCTTTGTTGTATTGTCTTTGTGGTGTTACCTGTGTGGTATTTCTATCTTTGTGGTGTTACTTTCGTGGTACTTCTACCTCCGTTGAGTTACCTTCGTGGTTTTATCTTCATGGTGTTACCTGTCATGGAAGGTGGGCCATTCGAAGTCTGGGTACGCCCTCCGGGGGTTCCCAAGGCCCACAACTGTGGTTGGGGACTCACCACCATGTCCCTCACCGGACATAGAAAGAAGCTTATCAACTTCTTCACCCTCCGCTCATTCACCATTGCCTTGTGTATGCATCTCCTGTAGATCCCATTCATCAGAGCCTGCGATTTTCCCTTTCATTATGACTATGAAAATCATAAGTTTTAAATGGATCAATGGTGAATGCAGACGCTTATACCATAATGGTTTCACTGATGAGAAAAATGAACATGGCTGGAGAGGGAGTGACAGAATTCCACCACCAGTCATACGAAACTTGGTGGCTTCCCACGTCGTCTTGGTGGAGGATGGTATTGGAGGTGGGATCGCAGTGGGGTCTCGTCCCCAGTGTCACCTCCGATCGTTGGCAAGGAGGGTTGTAATTTAGACAAAAATTTGATTCATTTCCAATGATGAAATCGATAAGGTAGCTGCATCCCACCCCATGGATAATGCCTATCACCTCCATGATATCCACTGACAGACCGCTCATGGCCTTGCAATACTCCTCCCACTCCTTCCTGCGCCTGACACAAAAGTATCTTGGAATATATGGACCTTTTCTGACTTCTAATCACCACCAAGATGAAATGTAAAGAATTTTTCTCATTCAATTCTCAAAAAATTACATGAAATATCAAAAATTTGTGCCCAAGGTTTGCACGAAGTACTTATCCATGCTCCCGGAGGCAGCTTCGGTGAAGTGGAAGTAAAACATCTCTTTCCACAGAAACTGCATCGTGAACCTGTCGGTGAGGTCGTCGGCGTATCCTTGCTGATCCTCGTAGCTCCTCTTCTCCCTTTGCGTCTCCAGCGGTGGAAATCTGAGGATCCTCTCCATGCCGGCGTGGGCTTGGGCAACGAGCTTCGGGTCCACGCTATGATTCCAGACAAAAAAAAACAATCCTTATTATTTTAATAAAACATTGAAATAAATGAGTTTTATCATTGAAAAAAATTGAAAAATCCCCATTATTTGATAAAAATAGGAAAAAAAATGTTCACTGTCAAATACCCCCACACTTAAACCATCATTGTCCCCAATCATAAAATCTCCACATGCAAATCACAGAACACCAATGTTACCAAAATTCAAATTCCAATGTAATAAAAAAAATCAATTTGAAGTCAAACTTTAAAAAATATGCATAAAATATCAATTTAATTTTTCATTTTTTGAAGAAACAAATAATTCACATATTTTACATTTTCTCTTTGAAAATTAATGGAACTTCTCATTTCATTCATTTAATCTTCTTCATTTATTATTATTAAACATGCAAAGTCATGATTAACCTCACTTTTGTTTCTTTTCTCTCAGCAGTCATGATATAATTCAAGTAAATTTATACTTATATCATGTGAAACATGCTCCTTATCCATAGTCTTGTAAATGAACTACCTTATCCACTTTGTAAAGACAAAAAACACATAAAATCCCGAGGACTTTCAATTAAGGTTATATTGACATTGAGGTTTAAGTTTGGAAGGATTTGATGCATTAAAAATTAAGGCCCAAGGAGGAGGCTAATCTCTTAAGTACTATGCATGATATCAAAAGAAAAAATATAATGAAATTATCCGCATCAAAGTAGCAACACCCACATCCCAAAACTCAAAGAAAAGGTTGTGATCATGTATGCATAATGAATTATTTGTGCACCCTCTTGAATATTCTTTTTGTACTTTTTTTTCATTTTTGAAAATTTATCATTATCTAAAACCTCACATCCATGACATAACCACATAGGATCATAAGATCATCGGTCTGAAAAATGGTAATTTTTTTTCCCAAATGACAACCCATTTTTTCTCTTTTTGTTGGTTCTTTTTGTGATTTTTTTCATTTTTTTTAATTCAAGTGTGGAAAAAAATAGATTATAATAAATGATTCCACATCCTTTAACAGTTACCACAATAATACCCCCACACATATTCCTTATAATGTTTATCACCACTTCCACCATTATTCCCTTTACCCCCACACTTCATGTTTAAAATATTATGAAAATACTCAAGGGAGGGTAGGAACGGATAAAAATGGATTGAAATATGGTTCATTCTTATAAAGGTCATTCCTGGTCTCTATGGGCTAAAAGAAGGATTGATGTAAAGGTGGTATTTTAAGGAAAATTATATTTCTAAAGGATGCCTCAATCATTTTAAATGTGTTTTTTCACAGTCATAGACTTGATAAGTTTCAATACAAGTTCCGGTCAGTTACATGTCCCAAGATCACTAAAAACCTATGCTCATGAATAAATAGGAAGTACTTGGTCTTGAAATCCTCTTAGGAACGGGCAATATAAAATTGGAAAATCACTCATGGCATGACTAATAAATCAATTTACATGAACTTCAAAAATTCAAAGCATGAATGATGGTAGGGAATTTTCATTTACATGAATCAATTAATTCCTTCAAATAATGAGTCATTACTTAAATATCCATGATTCATTTTAAAAATTCAATTATTAATTTTTATAATTTAATCATTTCAATATTTAAATCTAAAACATGTAATCTCAAGATTCTTAAGAAACTCATGTCTCCTAGATAATCCGAGTAAAACATGAATTTAAGTGTGGGCATACAATTTTATCTCTAAAGCTCAAAACTTGTTGTGGGAAAAAATGTGGAAATTTTAAAATATAAAACCCAAAAATTGAACACCAATTTCCCTATAAATCATGGTCCTTACCCTTCAATGTCTGGGGATTCCTTCTACCATCGTGATCATACAAAATAATATTACTCAATTAATCACACTGATCATTTCATTTAAGCTTAAAATGAAAAGAAGGAGGTGTCAGCATGATAAATTATTTCAAAGAAAATAAATTTACATCTAAATTCCTAGAAAGCAAGTAAAGATAAATCTTGGTATTATCCCCCAAGTGGGCCCTAAATTTTGACTACCCCCAAAGGGCAGAACCAACTGTTATCCAAAGTCTGATGGAGGATGATACTTCTTTGATTGGATCCACCACATGTGGAATTTATCAACGTGTGCTTCATTCTTCTGGGTGAGAAATGTTCCATGGATAGAGTACATCAAATCCCCCCTCTTAACAATGAGGTATAGATTTCATGGTGGGGTAGGATGAAGTATGAATCATCCTCCTTCTAGGTTGCTACTTGTCTAACCTCTTCTTCTCGGTCCATTGGTTCTTCAAGGTATGTTTTATCAAAAGAATAGTCAATAGGAAAGTCAGAGTGTAATTGTATTTCAATAGTATTAAAACATGAAGTACTAACATCAAATTCTTCCCCATCAAACTAAGAATATTTTATCATGATTTCCTTATGGAAATCCACTATAATCTCTTCATGAACTTTCTTCAATAAATATTCAACGTGTCCAGGGATCTCCATATGTTCCTCAACAAGTACACAACCTGGTTATTCTTCATAATCCATGTCATTGCTGAGATTGTCAGATTCTGTATAATCAAAACCCTAAAGAGTGATTTAGAATTCAGATTCAATAATATTATAAGGGATAGAGTCAATTAATGGTTCAACTCCCTGAGTCGGTTCAGCTTCAATATCAGCCTCAGTGGTATGTGCCTCTTGGAGTATACTCTCTGAGGATGGAGGTAGGTAGTCGGGCTTCTCCCTCTTGACTTCAAATTCCACCACATGGGTGGTTTCTTCCTTCAGTGGTGAGGAATATTCTGGTTTTTATTATATGAGGAGGTCAGGTAGTTTCTCACATTTAATAAAAAATTCATCCAAACTTTTTTGATCTCTGACTTTTAGCTCACCAGGTAAGTCTTCCTCCCATGACTCCCCAGGTTCTTCAATTTCAAATATAAGTGGCGAACTTTCTTCCACCACTTTCTCAGGTTATTCCTTTGGCTTAGGTTTGGGTTACACCATTAATTCACGAACATAATCAAAAGCTCTATCAGAATTTCTGGTTAATTTTCCAATGCTTTCTCTATGATCATGCACCTAAGCTCTTCTAAAATATTAATCATCTTCTTGTTGTTGTTGCTGAAACTGTGAGTAATTTTTCCATGCATAATATTCTAAATTTTAAGACTTCATGGAAGAATTTTTTTTTTTTTTTAAACGAAATGAAATCTATAAAATATGTGAAAATAGAAAAGGTAAATAAACTAATGATTGTCTCCTTGGAAACAACATTAGTTTTGATGCATGACTGTCACGACGCGTGGACAAGAAAAATTATATTTTACCTAGTTCAACATCGTGGAGGAATAGAGTCATCTCTCTTGAAGAGCCTTCTCAATGTAGTTCACTTACATTATCTTATTCACCTATTATATCTCTTTTTGTGGTTTTTTTATTAAATTAAACCGATGGAAATCTTTTTGGGTTTTTTATTACTAAAAATAATGACATGTGAATCGAGAATTCTAAATTTATACTAAGATGCAAGTCTAAATAGAATGAATTAATAAAAAAGAACATAGTTTTGGGGTTTGGATAAATGTTCAATCATTATGATCCTTTATATGTTTTATTTTAGTTTGATAATCCAAACATGAAATCTCATGTTTGAACTACTATTATATAATTATAAATTGTGTAATATCATTGAATGTTTCAGCACTCTCTATTACACCTCCTCCTTTAATCCATGTTGGTGACCACCATTGTCTAGAATGTGTCATCTTCCAGGACCCAATTTAATTGAAGGCATTTCATACATTGATTTTCTCAAATCTAACGTGTGAAGAACTAACCAATTAAGAGAGGGAAAAATGATTACATAAAATAATAGGGCTAGGTTTAGTTACATGTCATTGGAGTCAGTCACAACATCAAAGACATTCACCTTACCTATGCATGCTACTCAAATATATCTACAAACATAAAATTAAACATTAAAGAAAATCCATGATCACCTTCACCACCCCCCGAGCCAAGTCTCAGGGTCAGCCTCTTATTTATGAGAGTAATATATTACTCAGTGGAGTGGGTGGAAGAGAAGAGAGAGAGGGAAAGAAATGAAGAAAATTGGATGCAGAAACAAAAATGCATGGATTAATAAATCTAAAATTTGAATTACAATTGAAAAATAATACAAAAATAAAATTAAAATAAAATATAAAGAATAAATTAGGGGGGGAAAGGGGTGAAGAAGTGTCCCATGACCTGGTGGGATCCCTCCTTAGTTGTGGGTGTCGAGCTGATTATTTTGGAAGAATGCAAAGGCCTCCTTTTATATGCAGAATTCATTCATCTGAAAGTTTTCACATTTTTGGCCTATTAAATATTAGATTAATGTTTGAACCCTTCATAAAAATTATTAAATAATGTGGTTTCCATTCACCCTCCAAATTTCATCTCATTTAGCCACACGATTAATGAGTTATGAGATTTTCGTTGAATATGACTTTTTAGGGCCGAAATTTTTTGGAAGTTGTCTTCAAATGTATAACGATCAATGGAAACCTTAATGAATTAAAAATCCCCCAAAATTTGTTTTAAAGTCTTTCTTATGTGTCCTAGTTCTATCGGAGGTAGAATAACCTAAATATGAGGTGAGGAGACATATTTTTTTATCCATTATAGTGGTGGGGTCTATAACACCCCAAGCTTCTATGGTACGCTTCTCTTGGAATAATGTGATAGCGTGTGTTGTACACAACAACGAGTTCTAACACACCATAACCAATCAAACTAGCCGTTATGAATAGTAATACCTACATTTTGTAATTATATATATTTTATATTTCAAAATGGACTTCATTTTTGTATTCAGAATATCGAATTTAGCCTAAGGTGAAATTTTAGTACTTTTCGAATAACTTTAATATTTTGATGAATAGTGAAGATTACTAAATTTTAATTAAAAACAACTTTTTTAATCAAAATAATTAATAGTGATAAATTATGAATTTGAGTGGTTTTAAAGTATATTTAAAATATATTTTTTCCATTTAATATAATGTTGTTCATTGGACATAATTTTACAATTAAACCGGAAATAAACAAGTGCCAATCTTTTGATCGTTATTATCTCTTAAAAACACGCTTTTTGTTTTAACAATGGGAATTAATTTTAAATTAATTTCTGCCACTTCTGTGTTTTGAATTTTGAAAAATGGATTCCATATTTGGAATCAAGAAGTTCATATTGTATAAATAGGTAACTTTTACTTTTTGACATTTTGAATAATTACTTCGGTAAATATTTTATTTATCATGGTTAAGGGTAAATCCGGTAAATAAGGGTTAAAAAATAATATTATAATAATACAAAATTACCCTAAAACATGTCCTAGCCTTATTGGTTGATACATGTTCAACCGTAGGCATCTTTGGGTCGATTTTGGGACCCCATGGAGCCACTTGCAGGTGATAGGGACACTTAATTTTAATTAAGTTAAAATGAATACAAAAATGACACAAGCATATATCTTTTAGAAAAACAATTTTTTACATAATGTTATATATGTTGTAGTTTCGACTATAAATATTCATTAGAAAGATAAAAATAATTCCTACAAAATCCTATTTTATTTACAATTTTTAGAGATTATGTAAACTAATTTTTTTATGACACAATGATGATGCAGTAATTACCATAATAGTGAAAATTTAAAATAATTGATATTATAAATACCCAAATAAATATAATTTGAGACTTTTAATGAATTAAAATATTTTTATAGGATAATATGACATATTAGTATTGATTTAATTAACTTTTTTCGAAGTAATAATTCTGTTATGAGTTTCACAAAAATCAACTATTGAATAGTGTCAAAATTGACATAAAAGAGTTTTTAAAACAAATATTATATTATTAATTGATATTAAATTCCTATAAATCCAAAGTTCGTCCAAGAAGCTTATATAATGATATTTTTATCATTAATGGACCACTTGGTGGTCTCTTAGATGTATATAGTAAGTTCATTAACCATATAATATAAAAATACAAAGAGACATTGTGAAAGTAAAACTAATTAACTTAGAGTTAATACTTAATGATAAGGTTAATATAAGTACCCAAACCTGTCTAAATTCTATTGGTTGAGTGTTTTTCGACCCATATATATCTTAACCTTTTAATAATAAACTTTGGAGCCATTATAAACCGAATATGAATTTATTATAAACTAATATTTCTAGCTTTTCCAAAGGTGCCCCTCACCCCTCTTATAAAAGGGCACTCCTCCTCATTTATTAACACCTTAAAAGCATTTTGGTTCATCCAAACTCTACCCAAATACTCTTCCAACTACCCTCACTACAACTTAGAGGCCTTAGTTCAATTAGAAAGCCATCCTATGGAGCCCTTTTGATCAAATCAAAAGGAAGAACCCGAAGAAGAGGTAATGATTTCACCACCCTTTTCCAAGTTCCTTGCTTCATCCACTTCTTCTTCCTTTGTTATTACCATTATAAAATAATAACTCCAGTATCATATATATACTGTGATGTTATTATAAATATGGTACAACCATATTAAGTATTATATCCACCCTTTGAATAACATGTCACCATATGTGCGTACGTACGGCTTACCGTCTCCACGTCGTGGTGTAATTGTTATTCAATATATTATTATTTGGATGGGTATAATAATGATGTCTAACTCATGTAAATAATAAATACAACATGATAATTATTCTGTATATATGATATAGTATCAAATTATATATTATTTTAATATCAAAAGATTGATATTGTCGCTCATGCGTACGTACGGACTACCGTCTCCACGAACGCGATGAGATTCATTCTCCATTGTATCCATTCAAGTATAATTATCATTTGATGATTTAAAAATAATTTTTAAGGACTTGATATCATTCTATATATGAATAAGATACAAACTATCCATAACAAACACGACTTATGTAACAAAACCTATAAAATAAAACGAGTAAGTTAACACCCGAAACGACGATAATTCTAAGATATTATAAACAAATCAATGTTAAAAGATCATATATGATATCATATTAATATATATGATTCATGTATAATTTAATAACAATTATTTCACTATTATAAAGGAGGTTAACCTACCCCAACCAAGGAAAAGTTCAAGGTAAGGTTTATTTCACAATCTCTTCATTATCCGAGGTTGTTTATACGTAAAAATCTACTGGGATCTCTTTATCATCCACATCTATGTTTCTTAAAAATGTATTTCAAAAAAAATTTACTATTTAAAAGAATATGTGTTATGGTCATTTATACCCTTTTTTGACTTTTTATAAGAGTTTTATACAGGAATATTTCGGTCGTTTTCCAAACAAGGTGCTTTTTAACCTTTTTGACAGAATTAAGGTATGAATGTTTTTTTTAACTTATACGGCCGGTGCGGTTATTTTCCTCCGTTATAAAATCATCGAAGCTTCACTTACAAGCTTATAAGAAAATTTTCAAAGAAAATGTTTTATTTCATAAATATAAGACTCTTAAATGATTTCAAAATAGAAATAGATATTTCTCTAAAAAGAGTTTTGATTTCATCTATGTCAACATCCTTTGATGGATTTTACGCTTATTTGAAGTTGATTTATTATGATACAAAACTTCTATATTGTATTGAAGGTTTTGTGATATGTTTGAATGTGGATGTGTTATTTTTATACCATTCATGGTTTATGGATGAAGTATTTACATTTCATATTCTAGTTTTAATACGAATGTTTATCTTATGTTTAAACCATTTCATATGGGAATGCATTGGACTTAATATATGTGACGGGTGGAGCCCACTATAGCTCCTTGATGCATCGGTAGGTCTCATAAGACAAACTAGTGTCTTGGCACAAGGCCTTGGAAAAATCTTATTTGTAGTCTTGGCACGAGGCCTTGGCTATGTGGTTATGATAGTCTGGCATTATGCATTCCATCATTATGAAAGTGGTTATTGATATTGCATGTGATTATTAGATTAGTAGAATATCCATGTGAATAAGTAAATGGAATTATATCATTTTAATTTTTCCATACTATGTTGTAGTTCAAGTTTAAAAGGCTTTTGTTTTAGTGATGCATTGCCTTAAAGGTTTATGCTTATTTTTGAATGTTTCCGCTATATTGTTATCCTTACTGGGCATTTGAGCTCACCCCTTTTCTATGTTTTATTTTTCCCAGGAAGTGAAGAAGTAAGTTATGAATGACCTGCATGGATTTTATGTGGGGATATGAGTGTGGAATATGGAGACTATGTTGTTTTAGTAGTTTTTCACTTTATGATGTAATGTAAAACATTATGAATATATCTCATGTTTCCAAGGCTACTAAACAAATCGGTCTTTCGAGATTTGATATTTCTTGTGATCATGCCAATGTTATGTATAATGCACCGACTCTGGGTAACTGGGGTTGGGGCGTTACAGTTGGTATCATAGAAAGTTTAGTACAAACCTTGGAAGCTAGATTTTGATAAACTCTGATAAGAGCACATAGACCTAAGATGGATTTTGAGGATTTGTATAGAAGAACTTCCTAGAATTTTGTTATTGTAGTGATTTTGTGAGTTTTCCGAGCAATACATCCTTGTCTGGATACGAGCAGGTAGAGGCAGCTCTGGCACAGAGGTATCTAGGGGTAAAACCCAAAAACACCGCTTTGAGCTAGACTCGAACGGGAACTGGTGCACGACAACAGGCCTTACTGCACTCTTGGTTACGGCACTCCTGGGGGATATGCTTATAATAACTCTCATTTTCATTACAAATCATTATGAAGGATTTATGAGTATATACTTCCTGAAAGAAAACATTCTTATGATTATGGATTATATCTATAAATAGTTCAATTTATGTTAAGTGTTTTATAAGTATGAGATTATGTATTTTTATTCATAAACTGATCTAGTTTATGCTATTGTTTAGAAATGGCTCCTAGTGGAAGAAATGGAAACTATATCAATGCACGCACTACATGTAGAGATTTCCCTCCTGCTCAAGATAATTATCGTGGAGCTGGTGATGCAACTAGTGCCGATCAGCTAATAACCATACTGGGACAACTTACTCAGGATATGAATAATAACCATACCCGTATGGAGCAACCTGATCCGAAGCGTGGAGGATAAATGTTAGATCGATTCATGAGGAAACAACCACCATCGTTCAATGGGAGTACAAATCCCTTAGTATCTGAGCAATGGATAAATTCCCTAGAGAAAATATTTCAGGCTTTGGGGAGTAGTGAAAGGGAAAAAGTTATCATGGCAGTTTACCGCCTCACTGGAGATGCTGATCAATGGCGGTCATTGATTCAAAACACGAAGGAAGGTGATAAAGTATCAAATATGGAATGGAGGTAGTTCAAAGATATGTTTTTAGAAAAATACTTTCCTCGTGACCATCGAGCAGATATGGAAAGGCAATTTCTGAGTCTAAGACAGAAGGAGGATGATAATGTCACAAAGTATGAGGCTAACTTTACAAGGTTAGCAAGGTATGTTGGAGATTATATACATGACCCAAGAATTAAGATTGATCTTTTTTTGATGGGTTAAAACCATTTCTCCGTCGAGAATTAGTCTCGCAATCCTTTTCATCGTAAGAAGACATTGTCTCATGTGATATCAAGACCGAAAAAGAATTCTCTAAGTCTTCTGACTTAAATGAAAAACAACAGAAGAAGAGACCTGCTAATCAATCTGGGAATGGAAATAAGGGGAAGAAGGGAAAGGTTTAATATCCATCATGTGGTAAATGTGGGAAGAAACACCCCGGTACAAGCTTGAAGGGAACGAGAGTCTGTTACAAGTGTGGTGAAAAAGGCCACCAAGCTCGTGATTGAAAAGGGGAGAAGGAAGCTACCAACGTTCAGTGCTACAATTGCAGGGAGATAGGGAATTATGAAAATGAATTTCATAAGAATCATGAGAACGTACCTCAGAAAAGGCCAAGGGATCAAGGCCAAGATTATGTTATCACTACTGCTGAGGTAGAAGCTCTGAAAGACGTGGTGGCAGGTAATTTAATGGTATCCATAAGTTTAGAAAATGCATTATTTGATTCTGGATCATCGCATTGTTTCATATCTTCCCAGTTTTCTAAGAAAATTATATATTTCCAATTTGATTTAAAAAGGGAGTTTTCAGTTAAAACTCTTAAGGGAGGTATCATTGCAACAAAGTTTTGTGAATCAGTCCCAATTAGAGCACATAAATGTTCTTTATCTGCTAATCTCATCGTCATACCTATGATTGAGTTTGATATAATCCTCGGTATGGACTGGCTCTCAGACTATGATGCGAAGATTTATTGTAAGAAGAAAGAGGTTACGATTCTTGATGATGATGATAAGGAACACCTTATCTTTACAGCAGAATCATCACCACCTAATTCTTATCTAGATCCACCCCCAATAGCTCAACTAAATTCAATTATTGGGGAGGAATAGAATGAAATAACTGTGGGTGAGGAAAGAAATGTTCAAATAGAGGATGTACCTATTGTGAAAGAATATGTAGATGTATTTTTGGAAGATTTACCTGGACATCCTCCAGAACGAGAAGTTGAGTTTTCCATTGATTTAATTCCTAGATCAAGGCCTATATCGAAGACCCCTTATAGAATGGCCACTGTAGAATTAGTTGAACTAAAGAAACAACTAGAGGAATTGAGTAATAAGGAATTTATTCGCCCTAGTTTTTCTCTATGGGGAACCCCTGTTCTTTTTGTTAAAAAGAAAGATGGATCTATGAGGTTATGTGTCGACTACAGGGAGATCAATGCTATAATAATAAAGAACAAGTATCCCCTACCTCGAATTGATGATTTATTTGACCAACTGCATGGAGCTCAATACTTTTCAAAGATTGAACTTTGAACTGGATACCATCAGTTGTGTGTGAAGAAGGAAGACTTTCCGAAGACAGCATTTCGAACCAGGAACGGGCATTACGAGTTTACTGTAATGCCTTTTGGATTGACTAATGCACCCTCTGTATTCATGGATCTGGTGAATAGAGTTTTCAAGGAGTATCTTGATGAATTTATGGTGGTATTTATTTATGATATCTTGGTATACTCCAAAAGCTACGAAGATCATGAAAATCACTTGCGCATTATCCTAAAGACTCTGAGAAGACATGAATTATATTGGAAGTTTAGCAAGTGTGAATTCTGGCTTCATGAGATTTCTTTACTTGGCCATATTGTCTCTAAAGATGGAATCCTTGTTGATCCTTCTAAGACCAAGGCGATCCAAGAATGGCCAGCACCATTGAGTATAACTGAGGTATGTAGTTTTATTGGTTTGGCAGGTTATTATCGACATTTCGTCCAGAATTTTGCACGATTGGCTAACCCATTAACGAAGCTCGCACGTAAAGGGGTTAAATTTGTTTGGAAAAAAGAGTGTTAAGAATATTTCGAAGAACTAAATATAAGATTTGTCAATGCTCCTAAATTGACTCTACCATCAGGGAATGATTGGTTCGTTATTTATAGTGATGCATCGAAGAAAGGACTTAGTTGTGTCCTTATGCAGAATGATAGAGTTATTGCCTGTGCATCACGACAGTTGAAAATTAATGAACAAAACTATCCTACTCATGATCTCGAGTTAGCAGCTGTGTTCTTTTCTTTGAAGATATGGAGGCACAACCTCTATGGTGAAAAATGTGAGATTTATACAGATCACAAGAGTTTGAAGTATATTTTCTCACAAAAAGAAATCAACATGAGGCAAAGGATATTGCTTGAATTACTCACGGATTATGATTGTACGATACACTACCACCCGGGGAAAGAAAACAAGGTGGCAGATGCTTTGAGCAGAAAAGACCATGGAGTTTTGAACGTTATGAGAATGGAAAGGGATCCAATTTTGATGGATCTAGTGAATATGGACATCGAAATAACCAGGGAAGGTGAAACATCAATTTTCTTTCAAATGGTTTCCAAACCATCTTTACTAAAAAGGATTAAGAGTTATCAGACCGATGATGAAGAATTTCAAACGAAGATTAAAGCTGTGAATGATGGGAGACTGAGAGACATTGTGTATGAAGATTGAATTTTGAAATTTGGGAAGAGACTTTGTGTTCCTGATATACCTGATCTAAAAAGGGAATTTCTGGATGATGCTCATAGTTCCAATTTCTCTATACACCCTGGGAGCACCAAAATGTATAGAGATTTGAAGGAACGTTTTTGGTGGGACAACATGAAGAGGGAGATTTCTGATTTTGTGTCAAGATGTATGGTTTGTAAACAAGTGAAAGCTAGAAGGAAATAGCCTGGAGGAGTCATGCAACCTCTTCCCATACCGGAGTGGAAATGGGACAATATTATGATGGACTTTGTCATGGGGCTACCAAAGACTCCTAGAAGGAACGATGCAATATGGGTTATTGTTGATCATATTACCAAGTCAGTACATTTTCTTGCTATAAGAGAAGATATACCCCTGGAATTTCTAGCAAGACTATATATTAATGAAGTTGTGAGACTTCATGGAGTACCCCTATCGATTGTTTCTGATCGTGATCCCCATTTTACTTCATGATTCTGGAAAAGTCTTCAAAAATCACTATATACTGAACTTCATTTGAGCACTGCATACCACCCTCAGACAGATGGACAATCAGAACGGACTATTCAAACCTTAGAACACATGTTGAGATCTTGCTCACTTGACTTTCAGGGTATGTGGGAACAATATTTACCTCTGGTAGAATTTTCCTATAACAATAGCTTCCATTCGAGTATCCAGATGGCACCATATGAAGAGTTATATGGAAAGAGATGTCGTACACCAACCTATTGGGATGACGTTGGTGAAAGAAAACTTGTAGCCCCTGAAATGGTGGAGGAACGGTGGAAAAGGTGAAGGTAATCCAAAATCACATCAAATCAGCTCAAAGTAGGCTGAAGAGCTATGCCGATAATCGAAAGAAGGATTTGGAATTTCAAGTCGGTGATCCTGTTTTCCTGAAGGTATCTCCCTATAAGGGAGTCATACATTTTGGTAAGAAAGGTAAATTGAGTCCCAGGTACATAGGACCTTTCGAAATTCTAGAACGAATTGGGGTTGTAGCTTACCGAATGGCAATGCCGCCAAGTCTCTCCAAAGTTCACGATGTGTTCCACATATCTTTGTTGAGGAAATACATGACTGACCCAACGCATGTACTCACATATGAGGAGTTAGAACTAGAACCCGATATATCTTATTGTGAAGATCCTGTCAGGATTCTTGATACGAGAGAACAAGTACTGAGAAACCGGACGACGCGTCTGGTAAAATTTTTGTGGAGAAACCATAAGACGGAAGAGGCAACATGGGAACCCGAGGAACTTATGATGAAGAACCACCCGAGTCTTTTCATGTGATAAGTTTTCTAGAAATTTCGAGGACGAAATTATTTGAAGGAGGGGAGAATGTAACACCCCAAGCTTCTACGGTACGCTTCTCTTTGAATAATGTGATAGTGTGTGTTGTACGCAACACCGAGTTCTAACACACCCTAACCAATCAAACTAGCCGTTATGAATAGTAATACCAAATTTTTGAAATTATATATATTTTATATTTCAAAATGGACTTCCTTTTTGGATTCGGAATATCGAATTTATCCTAAGGTAAAACTTTGGTACTTTTTGGATAACTTTAATATTTTGATGAATAGTGAAAATTACTAAATTTTAATTAAAAACAACTTTTTTAATCAAAATAATTAATAGTGATAAATTATGAATTTGAGTGGTTTTAAATTATATTTAGAATATATTTTTACCATTTAATATAATGTTGGTCATTGGAAATAATTTTACAATTAAACCAGACATAAACAAGTGCCAATCTTTTGATAGTTATTATCTCTTAAAAACAAACGTTTTGTTTTAAAAACGGAAATTAATTTTAAATTAATTTCTGCCACTTCTGTGTTTTGAATTTTGAAAAATGGATTCCATATTTGGAATCAAGATGTTCAAATTGTGTAAATAGTTATACTTTATTTTTAGACATTTTGAATAATTACTTCCGTAAATATTTTATTCACCATGGTTAAGGGTAAATCCGGTAAATAAGGATCAAAAAATAATATTATAATAATACAAAATTACCCTAAAACGTGTCCTAGCCTTATTGGTTGATAACTTTTCGACCATAGCCATATTTGGGTCGATTTTGGGACCTCATGGAGCCACTTGCAGGTGATAGGGACACTTAAATTTAATTAAGTTAAAATGAATCCAAAAATGACACAAGCATATATTTTTAGAAAACAAACTTTTAGATAGGGTTATATATGTTGGAGTTTGGACTATAAATATTCATTATAAAGATAAAAAGATTTCCTACATAATGAAATTTTATTTACAATTTTTGGAGATTAAATAATGTAATTTATTTATGACACAATGATGATGCAGTAATTACCATAATAGTGAATATTTAAAATAATTGATATTATAAATACCCAAATAAATAAAATTTGAGACTTTTAATGAATTAAAATAATTTTCATGGATAATATGACATATTATAATTGATTTAATTAACTTTTTTCGAAGTAATAATTCTGTTATGAGTTTCACAAAAATCAAGTATTGAATAGTGTCAAAATTGACATAAAATAGTTTTTAAAACAAATATTATATTATTAATTGATATTAAATTCCTAAAAATCTAAGGTTTGGCCAAGAGGCTTATATAATGATAGTTGTATCATTAATGGACCACTTTGGGGTCTCTTAGATATATATAGTAAAATTATTTACCATATAATATATAAATACAAAGAGACATTGTGAAAGTAAAACTAATTATCTTAGAGTTAATACTTAAAGATAAGGTTAATATAAGTACCCAAACCTGTCTAAATTCTATTTGTTGAGTGGTTTTCGACCCATACCCACCTTAACATTTGAATAATCAACTTTGGAGCCATTATAAACTGAATATGAATTTATTATAAACTAATATTTCTAGCTTTTCCAAAGGTGCCCCTCACCCCTCTTATAAAAGGGCACTCTTCCTTCTCATTTCCTCACACCTTCAAAGCCTTTTGGTTCGGACAAACTCTTCCCAAATACTCTCCAAACTACCCACAATACAACCTAGAGGAATTATTTTGATCATAAAGACAACCTAAGGAGCCCTTTTGATCAAATCCAAAGGAAGAACCCGAAGAAGAGACAATGATTTCACCACCCTTTTCCAAGTTCCTTTCTTCTTCCACTTCTTCTTCCTTTGTTATTACCATTCTAAAATAATAAATCCAGTATCATATATATACTGTGATGTTATTATAAATATGGTACAATCATATTCAGTATTCTATCCACCCTTTTAATAACATGTCACCATACGTGCGTACGTACGGCTTACCGTCTCCACGTCGTGGTGTAATTGTTATTCAATATATTATTATTTGGATGGGTATAATAATGATGTGTAACTCATGTAAATAATAAATATAACATGATAATGATTCTGTATATATGATATACTATCAAATTATATATTATTTTAATATCAAAATAATGATATTTTTGCTCGTGCGTACGTACGGACTACCATCTCCACGAACGCGATGAGATTCATTCTCTATAGTATCCATTCAAGTATAATTATCATTTGATGATTTAAAAATAATGTTTAAGGAATTGATATCATTCTGTATATGAATAAGATACAACCTATCCATATCAAACACGACTTACGTAACAAAACATATAAAAGAAAATGAGTAAGTTAACACCCGAAACGACGCTAATTCTAAGATATTATTAACAAATCAATGTTAAAAGAACATATATGATATCTTATTAATATATATGATTCTTGTATAATTTAATAGCAATTATTTAACTATTATACAGGAGGTTAACTAACCCCAACCAAGGAAAAGTGAAAGGTAAGGTTTATTTCACAATCTCTTCATTATCCGAGATTGTTTATACGTAATAATCTACTGGGATCTCTTTATCATTCACATCCATGTTTCTTAAAAATTTATTTCAAAACATTTTTACTATTTAAATGAATATGTGTTAAGGTCATTTATACCCTTGTTTGACTTTTTATAAGAGTTTTATAAAGAAATCTTTCCACCATTTTCCAAACAAGGTGATTTTTAACATTTTCGACAGAATTAAGGTAAGAATGTTTTTTAACTTATACGGCGGGTGCGGTTATTTTCTGTCGTTATAAAATCGTCGAAGCTTCCCTTACAAGCTTATAAGAATATTTTCAAAGAAAATGTTTTATTTCATAAATATAAGACTCTTAAATTATTTCAAAATAGAAAGAGATATTTCTCTAAAAAGAGTTTTGATTTCATCTATGTCAACATACTTTGATGGATTTTACGCTTATTTAAAGATGATTTATTATGATACAAAACTTCTATAATATATTGAAGGTTTTGTGATATGTTTGGATGTGGATGTGTTATTTTTGTACCATTCATGGTTTATGGATGAAGTATTTACATTTCGTATGCTAGTTTTAATACGAATGTTTATGTTATGTTTAAACCTTTTCATATGGGAATGCATTGGACATAATATGTGATGGGTGGAGCCCGCTATATCTCCTCGATGCATCATTAGGTCTCATGAGACAAACTAGTGTCTTGGTTCAAGGCCTTGGAAAAATCTTATTTGTAGTCTTGGCACGAGACCTTGGCTATGTGGTTATGATAGTCTGGCATTATGCATTCCATCATTATGAAAGTTGTTATTGGTATTGCATGTTATTATTCGATTAGTAGAATATCCATGTGAATAAGTAAACGAAATTATTTAATTTTTCTTTTTCCATACTATGTTGAAGTTCAAGTTTAAAAGGCTTTTGTTTTAGTGATGCATTGCCTTAAATGTTTATGCTTATTTTTGAAAGTTTCCGCTATATTGTTATCCTTACTGGGCATTTGAGCTCACCCATTTTCTATGTTTTATTTTTCCCAGGATGTGACAAAGTAAGTTATGAATGACCTGCAGGGATTTTAGGTCGGGATATGAGTGTGGAATATGGAGACTATGTTGTTGTTGTAGTTTTTCACTTTATGATGTAATGTAAAACTTTATGAATATATCTAGTGTTTCAAATGCTACTAAACAAATCGTTCTTTCGATATTTGATCTTTCTTATGATCATGCCAATGTTATGTATAATGCACCGACTCTGGGTTACTAGGGTCTGGGCGTTACAGGGTCCATTCTATTTGCCCAGAAAAATTTCCATCTTCAATGAATATTTTGGAATAATATATCATTGAATAAAATATATTTCCCTAAGATAAAGTTGAATGAAACAAAATCAAGATTTGTAGAAAAAGAATCATGAATTTTGGAATTATTTTTTTTTAAATGACAAAAATACCTTTGTAGTAAAAATCTGTAAAAATTCCAAAATTGTGAACTTTTCTCAATTTTGCTCATAATCATTATAAAATTTAAATTACCCTTTATTTTAATAAAACATTGAAATAAATGGGTTTTATCATTGAATAAAATTAAATAATCCTTGTGATTTGATCACAAATATGTAGATAAATTTTCTCTCCCAAATACCCCCACACTTAAACCATGCTTGTCCACATGCATAAAATCTCAACATAGAAATTAGAGGACACCAATGTTACCAACATTCAAATTCCAATTTAATTAAATCAAATTATTTTCAATTTGAAATCATACTTTCAAAATTTTAAAAAAAATCAATTTAGTTCCCCAATTTTCAAAGAAACAAATAATTCACAGATTTTACTTTTACCATTTGAAAATTGATGGAACATCTCCTTTCATTCATTCAAGATCCTTAATTCATAATTATTAAACATGCCAAGTCATGATTTACCTCACTATTGATTATTTTCTCCCATTACTCATTATATAATTCAAGTAGAGATATTCTCATATCATGAGAACATGCTCTTTATCCATAAGATTGTAAATAAACTACGTTCTCTACTTTGTAAAGAAAAATGCACATAAAATCAAGAAGATGTGAAATTAAGGTTCTTTTGAATCTGAGTTTTAAGGTTGGTAGGATTTGATGCTTTAAAAATTAAGGCTCAAGGAGGAGGATAATATATTATGTAATATTAATGATATCAAAAGTAAAAATATAATTAAATTATCCCCTTCATATTAGAAACACCCACTTCCCAAAACTCATAGAGAATTTTATGATCAAGTTGGCATAATGAATGATTTGTGAACCCTCTCGAATATTTTTTATTTATTTTTTACTTTATTTTCTTTTTTTAAAAAGTTATGATTATATCATACCTCACATCAATCACCTAACCATATACACTCATAAGATCATCAATCTAGAAAATGGAGATTTTGGGTTTTCCCAAATCATAAAAAAATTTCTATTTGTTGGTTCTTTTTACCATTATTTCATTTTATTAATTCATGAGGGTAAAAATACAGCATAATGAGTGATTCCACAACCTTTTACAATTACCACAATAAAACCCCTACACTTCTTCCTTACACTGTATATCATCCTGTACACCATGATTCTCATTACTCGCACACTTCAACATTAAAATATCATGAAAAAACTCAAAGGAAGGTAGGAATGGATAAAAATGTCTTGAAACATAAATCATTCCTATAAAGGTCATTCATGTTCTCTATGTTCTAAAAGAAGGATTGATGTAAAGGTGGTCTTTTAAGGAAAATTATCCTTTTAAAGGACGAATCAATCATTTTAAATGTGTTTTTGCACATTCAAAGTTTTAACAAGTTTCAATACAAGTTATGGATGGTTACATGTCCCAAGATTACTCAATAAATATGCTCAAGAATAAATTGGAAGTAATTGGTCTAGAAATCTTCTTGGGAATGGGAAATATAACATTAGAAAATCACTCATGGCATGACTAATAAATCATTTCACATGAACTTTATAAATTCAATGATTGAAGGATGGTAGGGAAATTTCATTTAAATGAATCAATTAATTCCTTCAAATCATGAGTCATTACTTCAATATCAATGATTCATTTTAAAAATTCAATTATTAATTTCAATAATTTAATCATATCAACATTGAAATATAAAACATGGTATCATAGAATTATTAAGGAACTAATGTCTCCAAGATAAGTCGAGTAAAACATGAATTTGTGTTTGGGCATGCAATTTTATCTTTAACGCTCAAAAAATGTTCTGGACAAAGATTTGGAGAGTTTAAAAGATAAAACACTAAAATTGAACACCCTTTTTCCATGAAACTTGGTCCTTCTTGTTCACTGTCTGGGGATTCCTTCTACCGTTATGATCCTACAAAAGAAAATTACTCAATTAATCACAATGATCATTTCATTTAAGCTCAAAAAGAAAAGAGGGATGGGGCCACATGCTAAATTATTTCAATGAAAATAAATTGACATCTGAATTTCTAGAAATAAAGTAAAGATAAATCTCGGTATTATCCCCTAATTCGGCCCAAAATTTTGACTACCTCTAGAGGGCATTACCGACTATTATCTAAAGTCTGATGGAGGATGAAGATTCATTGATATGAACAACTACATGTGGCTTTTCCCAGCTTTTGATTCATCCTTCTGGGTGAGTAATGATCCAGGGATAGAGTACACCATATCCCTTCCCCCTTAACAATGGGGTATATCTTGCATGGAGGGGGTAGGATGAAGTATGAATCAACCTCCTTCTTTCTTGCTACTTGTGAAACCTCTTTTTCTCTGTACATTGGATCCTCGCGGCATGCTTCATCAAAAGAATAGTCAACGGAAAAGTCAGAGTGTAATTCTATTTGAATAATATTAAAACACGAAGTATCATGATCAAATTCTTCCCCATGAAGGTAAGTATATTTTTTCATGGTTTCATTAAGGAAATCCACTAGTATCTCTTCATGATCTTCCATTAATAAATATTCAACATGTCTAGGGATATCCATATGTTCCTTAGCATGTGCACATCTAGGTTATTCTTCATCCTCCAAGACATAGCTGAGATTGTCTGATTCTGTATAATCAAAACCACAAGGAGTGATGTAGAATTCAGATTCAATAAAATTAGAAGGGATAGAGTCAATGAATGGTTCAACTCCCTGAGTTGGTTCAGCTTCAATCTTTACCTTAGTGGTAAGTGCCTCTTGGTGTAGACTCTCTAAGGAAGGAGGCAGGTAGTCGGGCTCCACCATCTTGACTTCAAATTCCACCACTTGGGTGGTTTCTTCCTTTTGTGGTGTTGAATCTTCTTCTTTGTATTGTATGGGGAGGTCAGGTAGTTCCTCACATTTAATCAATAATTAATCCAAATGTTTTTGATCTCCCACTTATAGCATAGTAGGTACGTCTTCCTCTCTTTCCTCATTAGGTTCTTCAGTTTAAAATATAAGTGGTGAAATTTCTTACACCACTTTCTCAAGTTCTTTCTCCAGCTTAGGGTTGGGTTGCTCCATTAATGCAAGAACATAATCAAAATCTCTATCAGCCTTTCTGGTTTGTTTTTCAACATTTTTTCTAAGTTCATGCAACTGATCTCTTTTAAATATTCATCTTCTTGTTGTTGTTGTTGCTGCTGCATCTGTTAGTAATTTTTCCATGCATAATATTCTGATTTTGAATACATCCTGCAAGTCTTTTTTTGTTTTTTAAATGAAATGAAATCTAAATATGATGTGAAAATAGAAAAATAAAATGAACTAATTATTGGCTCCCCGAAAACAGTTTCAGTTTTGAAGCATGCCTATCTTGGGGGGTGGAAAAAAATATTTATTTTTTTCCTAGTTCAGCACAGTGGCAGACCACGGTCATCACTCTTGAGGATCCTCCTCAATGTAGTTCACTTTATTTATCTAAATAACCTATTATATTTATTTTTGTGGGTTTTTTATTAAATGATAGTGATTAAAATCTTTTTAGGGTTTTTATTATTAAAAATAATGACATGTGAAGCAAGAATTCTAAATTTATATATAGATACAAGTCTAGATAGAATGAATCACTACTAGAATGTTACACTTTACTAATGGTTGTAAACCTTTGGTAAAGGCTTGGAAACCGTTGGTATATAGTATATAAATGGTTCCCTCAACAGTGGCCGAGTAAGGTGTGACAATAGTCCTATACCAACAGTTCTATGAAAACGGTTGGTATAAGTGTCAAAATAGAAGGTATACCAACAGTTTGCTACAAACTATTGGTATATGTGTGTTAAATTATAACATATACCAATGGTTTGTAAACCGTTGGTATATGTGTGTTACACTTATACTAACGGTTAAAAACTGTTGGTATAGAGGGGATATGGCAAGCCATAAGGCTATACCAAGAGTTTTGTTATAACCGATGGTATAAACCTATACCAACGGTTATAACAAACTGTTGGTATAGTTATATTATAGTACCTATAACAATGGTTTTGAAACCGTTGGTATACAATTGATCAGCTCCACAGCAGCAGACCCCTCTCCCTCTCCAAACCCGTAACAACACCAATAAAAAATCCCCATCCAAAGTATTCAAAATTTAGAATTCATTCCAGAATTTAAAAATTTATAAATTTAGAAATTCAAATGCAATAACACCCATAAAAGAAAATGCCTACATGTTATAGGAAATACAATAACACCCATAAGAGTATTTCATATTTAGAATTCATTCCTCACTCATAACACAACACCAACACACATAGTAGTATTAAAAATTTAGAATTCATTCCTCACTCAAACCACAACACCAATACACACAAGAGAAAAAACCTACATGTTATAGGAAGAACATGGGATGATTAGTCATGGTCTTGGGTCGATTATCTTAAAACCAATAGAAAAACATGGGTAGTGTAACACCCGAGAATTTTATGTTATATATATATCCTCAAAGGAATATTTTTCTACACAAAACACTTGCTTGTCTTTCTTTACACAAAATCACGACCTTCCTCGATAACTTGCGTCGTACGCAATACCGAGTTTCACTAAACAATGATATGCTAATAAAATATTATTAAAACTAGCCGTTATGAATAGTAACAACCACTTTTTTAAATTTTATAAATTTTATTTTTCAAAATGGACTTCATTTTTGGATTCGGAATATCGAAATTATCCTAGGCTGAAATTTTGGAATTTTTCTAAAAACGTTCAATTTTTGATGAATAGTGAAACCACTAAGTGGTAGTTAAAAAACTGAATTTTTCATAAAACTTAATTTTACCGCTTCTGTGAGTGGAATTTCAAAAATCCGAGAGACACGGTTAATGTCAGTAAGTAAAATGTGGTTCAATGAGATGAAAATATTTTTTGGTGAATAGTAATTTTTTACTTTTATTTACCATGGTTAAAAGTTAATAGGGTAATTAAGGGTAAAAATGATATTATTATTACCCTAACACATGTCCTAATTCTATTGGATAAGTGTAATTCGACCAAAAACAAACTTAGGAATAAAATATCACCATTTAGGCCCACTTGGATTAGATTAGGACATTTATTATTAATTTATTTAAAGAAGGGTTAAAATAGTTAAAATCAAAGTATAATAAATAAATCATTTTTAATATAGGGTTATACAGAAGATAAATTCGACTATAAATATTCATTAGAAAGATAAATAGATTTCTTACATAATGATATTTTATTTGTAATTTTTAGACTTTAAATAATTTAATTTATTTATGACACAAAGATGATGCAGTAATTATCTTATTACATAATTGATGTTATAAATACCCAAATAAATATAATTTGAGAATTTTTATGAATTACACTAATTTTATAGGTTAATATGACATGTTAGTATTGATTTAATTATCTTTTTTCGAACTAATCATTCTGTTATAAGTTTCACAAAAATCAATTACTAAATAGTGTCAAAATTGACATAAAATAGTTTTTAAAACAAATATTATATTAGTAATTGTTATTTTATTCCAAAAAATCTAAGGTTCGGCCAAATGACTTAGATAAGGTTATATATATTAATAATAAATAACTTGGGGTTCGTTTTTCTGCTTATAGTATGTTTATTAACCTTATAGTATAAGAACACAATAAGTCACGGTAAAAGTAAAATTATTTAACTTAATGTTAAATCTAAATGATAAGGTTAAAATAGGAACCTAAACTTCTCTAAATTATATTTGATGAGATGATTTTGACCCATACCCACCTTATCTTCGAAATATATCAATTTTGAGCTATTAAAAATCTAATTTGACTTTATATTAAAATAATAGTTTTGGTTATTCCAAAGGTGCCCCTCTCCTCCCTTATAAAAGGGAACCTCCTCCCTCTCCTCCTCACACAAATTCGAGCCTTCATGCTCGACCAACCCCTGAAAATTTCTCCTCTCCACTTCCCTAGAAACATCCTAGAGGTCCTTGTCTTCTTCAAAGACCAATTTTAGTGCCTAAAAGGAGGTCTCAAAGAAGCACTTCAAAGAATAGGTAATGTCTGTTACCTATTATTTAATCTTTATTTCTTCTTCCACTTCTTCTTCTTTAGTTGTTTCATTCTGAAGTAATAACATCAGTATCAATCATATAATGATATGTTATTATAAGTATTAAACAACCCTATTTCACCATCTATCCATCCTACGAAAAATGAAATCACTTTGCGTGCGTACGTACGGAATACCGTCTCCACGCCATGGTGTAATCTATTTTCCACCACCACCTTACTTGGATGGGTATAATGGTGTAAATAATGACTATATATGATTATTTTAAAGTGATATTGATTCTGAAATTGTATACATACACTCCAATACAATTCCAAGATCAGGGGAATGATATCATCGCTCGTGCGTACGTACGGAATACCGTCTCCGCGATGTGATGCGACTCGTTCTACATGATCTTCATTGCATAATGATTATATAAATGAATTGAATGAATGAATACGATATAAATTACACTAATAACATTCTGGAAATGAGGTATCTATAACCTAAAGAGAAGATTAATAATTTATTCGACAAAACACGCATAAGAACAAAAAGTAATAAACACCCGAATAACAAGTTGTAATGAAATATTAATAATAAGAAGCTAAGAATATGACCATATGTGATATCATAACAATGAGAATGATTCTGGAATAAGTCATTAACATGATTTAAATCATTATACAGGAGGTTCGGACACGTACAAAGCATATCAGACCTAAGGTAAGGGAAATATCACAATCTCATTTTTATCCGAGATTGTTTATACTTTAGTAATTACTGGGGTTTATTTTATCAACCACACCCATGTTTCCTCAATATGTAATATTATTTACACACACCTACAATTTTTTAAATCCAATTTTACCCTTCGTTGAGTTTTTAGAAAAGGATACGAAAGGAATCTTTTGTCATTTTTCGTACGAGGTATTTTTTGACTTTTCCGACAAAAGTACAAAGAATGTTTTTTTAACTTATACGGCATGAATGGTTTTTTTAAAAATTATTTACAAGAATATTACTTTACATGTTTTCAAGTTTATTTTTAATAAACTTCTTTTAGATTAGAATTGTACGACATGTTAAGAAAGGAAAAGTGTTTTTGAAGTAGAAATGATATTTTCCTCAAGAATGGAGTTCAAGTGTTTTATCAAAGTTAATTTCCATATAATGTAATATAGGGTTCTTTTTCTATCCCTATTATTACATTGATTTGATTATGTTGTGATGGAATTATTTTTATGAATTCCATTATCTTATATGAATTGTTTTATGATGTCATGTTGTTTAAGAATCCCATTTTTATTACATGGGTAATGCAATGATGTATGATTTATTATTTTGTGGCACACATAAGAATGGTATCATTATGAGATGGGTGGGACCTATATCTCCCTCCAATGCTTTGGGAAAATATTTTATATCTCAAGAGATATACCTGGCTGGAACGGCAAGTTAAACCAGTTCAGTGAAACAGGACTGAAACGAGGAGTGAACTCGGTTCCAAAATGGACTTTGTCCACTAAGATAGTCTTGGAAATGAGCCTTGACTAATAAGAAATGATTCTCTATGATTATGTGTTTCTTCCATAAAGTTTCATGTTTTAAGTTATGATTATTGGTATTACATTTCACTACTATGATTTATCCCATGTTATGAAATTTTGATTTCTTTTGCAGGTTAAGATTTCCAAAAGTTATGTTCTTATGTATATGCTGTGTTTGATATTTCTTTTGTTTACCCTTAATGAGAATTTGAGCTCACCCTTTTGTATGTTTTATTTCCCCAGGTCAGGAAGAAGGTTATTAAGTAGGATATGCCAAAAGGACTCTAGATATGATGAAATAAATGGGAGGCAAAATAGAGCTTTATGAACCTGTTGTTTATGTTTCCCAGCTTCTAAAGACACTATACCTATAAATTCCTCTCCAAGTTTTTGTTATATGTTGTAACAAGTGTTCTTCAATTATGAAGTAATAATAATGCATGTAACGTATGGGTCATTATAGTTGGTATCAGAGGAAAGGTATAGTTAACCTTTGGAAACTAGGATGTGAAAGCCTTATTAAGAACCTTAAGGATAATTTTGAGCATAGAACATAATATTAGTGTTTTAGAAATGACCATGAATAACCTAGGATAAGACCTTAAGTGTGAAATTTTATTCTTGATTATGTGGTTTTCCTGTTATAATTAGTTTTTCTCACACTATTCTTCTTGGTTTTAGTCAATGGTTGGAACCTGAAGGAACCGTGTTAATGCGGAATGCGATGGGAAATGCAATGATTGTCCCCCTAAGCAACCAAAAGTTATGGGAGCTGGAATGAAAAATCTTATAGCCTTGCTCACACAACTTTCTCAAGCTATGAATCATGCAGGACTTCCAAACAAGCAAAGGAAGGAGCAAAATTCTGTTGAATCCTTCATGAGGCAGCGTCCACCTTCATTCAGCTGGTCTACTGATCCATTAGTTTCTGAACAATGGATTAGTACTACTGAAAAGATATTTTCAGTACTTCAATGTTTTGAACATGATAAAGTCATCTTAGCAATGTATCATTTTGAAGGTGATGCCGATCAATGGTGGAATCTTCTTAAGAATACGAGGAAAATGGATGAAATTGAGTCCATGTAATTGGACGAGTTCAAGAACTTCTTTTTCAATAAGTACTTCCCTCGTATTCTCCGAACAAAGATGGAGAAAGAGTTTCTTGAACTAAAGAAAAAGGATGATGAATCTGTTGGTACCTATGAAGAAAATTTTACAAAACTTGCAAGGTAAGCTTCGGGTATTATTATCCAACCTGAGAGTAAGATCGATCGATTCTTTAGTGGCTTAAAAACAAGTCTTCGAAGGGCGTTAGCCATAAGGGACATCAATAGCTACGAGGAAATCATTCGATGTGATCTCAAAGTTGAGATGGAGATTGGAGTAACCCATCAGTCATATGGGTTTTATAAGAAGAGGAAAATGGAATTCAAAGGAAAATATAAAGAGCACATTGAAAAGAAGATGAGCTTTCCCTTATGCTCATAGTGTGGAAAGAAACATGGAGGGAGTTGTCTTAATGGGACAAGTAAATGTTTCAAATGTGGAAAGGATGGTCATAGGGCATTTGAATGCCGCAATGATGGGAAGAAGATGTCTAATGATGAAAACAAAGGAAGGGATACACAGAATGACCCTACTACACATCAATGTTTCAAGTGCAAGGAGAAGGGGCATTATTCCAATCAATGCCCAAATCCAAGGGTTGATTATGGTGGTCGACGTCAATAAACTCTTAAGGATAAAGATAAAGGAAAGTCACATCAAATTTCTATCAGCGATGTGGAGTATGATAACGATGTGGTGAAAGGTACACTTACCATCCACTCTAAAGTAGAAAATGTTTTATTTGATTCTGGATCCACCCACTATTTTATTTGTGAATAATTTTCTAAGGATATCATTGTATTACCTCAACAGTTAGATGTTGAGTTAGCTGTGACAACCCCTAATGGCACTACAGTCACATCAAAAGTTTATAATTCTTATCCGATTGAAGTTTGTGGGAACGTGCTTCCTACAAATCTTGTGATCCGTACTATAGTGGAATTTGATGTGATTCTTGGCATGGATTGGATTTCTTTATGTGGAGCTCATATCAATTGCCAAAGAAGAGAAGTCACATTTCATATTCCAGATCAATCTATGATCGTCTATCAATGCAAGGATGAACATAACCTCCCAGTGGAAATTTCTTCCATCTTATGGGTCTTGATTTCTCTAAGTGAAGTTTATTTATCTCAAATGGTTGGTGAGAAACTCACGATTAAGAATATTCCCATTGTATGGGAGTTTGACGATATCTTTCCAGAGGAATTACCTGGTCTTCCACCAAATCGTGAAGTTGAGTTTTCAATAGAACTCGTACCGGGTTCTTTTCCTATTTCAAAGTCACCTTATAGAATGGCCCCAATTGAGTTTTAGGAATTGAAGAAGCAACTCCAAGAGAATCTTGATAAGGGGTTCATACGCCCTAGTGTGTCACCTTGGGGAGCACCTGTTCTGTTTGTTATGAAGAAAGATGGATCAACGAGACTTTGCATTGATTATCGAGAACTTAACAAGATCACTATCAAGAACAAATATCATCTCCCGCGCCTTGATGACATATTTGACCAACTACGTGGAGCTCAATACTTTTCCAAGATTGATCTTCGTTCAGGGTATCATCAATTAAGGGTCAAAAGGGAGGATATATCAATGACGGATTTCTGTACAAGGTGTGGACACTATGAATTTATAGTGATGCCATTTGGTCTTACTAATGCCCCTGCTATCTTCATGGATCTAATGAATAGAGTCTTTAGAGACTACCTTGATCAGTTTGTGGTAGTCTTTATAAACGATATTCTTGTCTATTCAAAGAGAAAGGAAGAACATGAAGATCACTTGAGAATTATATTGAAGACCCTAAGAAAGGAGAAGCTTTATGCCAAATTTACCAAGTGTGAATTTTGGCTTCAAAAAGTTTAATTTTTGGGTCACATAATCTGAAAAGAGGGGATATCTGTGGATCCAGCAAAAACACAGGTTTTCGAAAGATGGTCGAGACCAACAACAGTAACCGAGATCCAAAGTTTTCTTGGTTTGGCTGGATATTATTGACGTTTTGTGAAATATATTTCACGATTATCTAATACACTCACAAAGTTGACTCGAAAAGGAGTTAAGTTTGTTTGGACAGAGGAATGTGAAGAGAATTTCAAGCAGTTGAAAAGAAGTTTATCCAGTGCACCTGTACTCACACTTCCTTGTAGTGGAGAAAGGTTTGTGATCTACAGTGATGCATCCAAGAAGGGACTGGGATGTGTTCTCATGTAAAATGATATGGTGATAGCTTATGCCTCACAACAGTTAAAAATAAATGAGAAAAATTAACCAACTCATGATTTGGATTTAGCTGCAGTAATCTTTGCATTAAAAATTTGGAGGCATTATCTTTATGGAGAAAGGTGTGACATTTATATTGATCATAAAAGTTTAAAGTATATTTTCACACAAAAGGAGATGAATATGCACCAAAGAATATGGTTGGAGCTGATTAAGGATCACGACTGCTCAATCCATTACCACCCTGGGAAAGAAAACAAGGTGGAAGATGCATTAAGTCGACAAGACCATGCCAGTTTATCCATGATGAGGATCACAAAAGATCCAATATTTATGGATTTACAAAGGATGGATCTTGGAATTGTAATGGAAGGGGGAAAATTGTATCTTTCTCATATGAATGTTCAACCATCTATACGTTTGAATATTAAAGAGGCATAGAAAAAAGATGTAGAGTTACAAAAGTAGGTGAGAAATGTTCCTGAATTCAACCTTGATTGTGATGGGATAATATAGTTCCGGAATCGGGTTTTTGTTCCTCCCATCCCCGAATTAAAGAAGGAGCTGATGGATGAGGCTCATAGTTCTTAATTCTCTATTCATCCTGGAAGCATGAAGATGAATAGGGACCTGAAAGAGTACTTCTGGTGGGATGGCATGAAAAGAGATGTTGCTGAATATGTCTCTCGATGCTTGGTTTGTCAACAAGTTAAAGCAGAGAGACAAAAGTCTAAGGGGATGTTACAACCATTACCCATACACGAATGGAAATGGGAAAACATCACTATGGACTTTGTCACAGGACTTCCTAAAACATACAAAGGCAATAATGTTATCTGGGACATAATTGATCGTCTTACAAAGTCTGCACACTTCATTGCAATTAGAGAGGATTTCTCTCTGGATCAGCTTGCCAGGATATATGTAAAGGAAGTGGTAAGATTGCATATAGTACCACTTTCTATTATATCTGATCGGGATCCGAGATTTACCTCGATGTTCTGGCGAAGTCTTCAGCATACTCAGGATACAGAGTTGAGTTTCAGCACTTCTTATCATCCTCAGACAGACGGTCAGTCTGAGAGAACAATTCAAACTCTAGAAGATATGTTGAGAGCTTGCTCTATGGATTTCAAAGGTGGTTGGGATCAACACCTACCTTTGGTGGAATTTTCTTATAATAATAGCTTTCACTACAGTATTCAGATGGCTCCTTATGAAGCTCTCTATGGAAAGAAATGTAGGACTCCAACTTGCTGGGATGAAGTTGGGGAAATAAAGCTATTAGACCCAATCTCATTGATGAAATGGCAGAAAAGGTCAGATCTATTCAACAACACATAAGAGCAGCTCAAAGTCGACAGAAAAGTTATGCCGACAACCGAAGAAAAGACCTAGAGTTTGAAGTGGGTGATAAGGTGTTTTATGAATATCTCCCTGGAAGAGGGTCATGAGATTTGGAAAGAAGGGGAAGTTGAGCCCTAGATATATCGGTCCTTTCAAAATACTAGATCTTGTTGGGAAGTTAGCTTACCGATTGGCGCTTCCACCGAATCTCTCTCAAGTTCACTATTTGTTCCATGTATCTCTCCTGAGAAAGTACATACCTGATCTTTCACATGTACTCAGCTCAGAAGTTGTACCGCTGGATTAGGATCATTCTTATGAAGAAAAGCCGATAGAGATTCTGAATCGTAGCGAAAAAGTCCTACGAAACAAGACCACTCAATTGGGGAAAGTTTTATGGAGGAACCACCAATTAGAAGAAGCTAAATGGGAGCTTGAGGATATGATGAGGGAGAGGTATCCTCATATGTTTGTTACAAAGGGACGAATTTCGAGGGCGAAATTCTTTTAAGGGGGGTAGAATGTAACACCCGAGAATTTTATGTTATATAAATCATCAAAGAAATATTTTTCTACACACAACACATGCTTGGCTTGCTTTACACGAAATCACGACCTTCCTCGATAGCTTGCATCGTACGCAACACTGAGTTTCACTAAACAATGATATGCAAATAAAATATTATTAAAACTAGCCGTTATGAATAGTAATAACCACTTTTTGAAATTTTTTAAATTTTATTTTTCAAAATGGACTTCATTTTTGGATTCGGAATATCGAAATTATCCTAGGGTGAAATTTTGGTATTTTTCTGAAAACATTCAATTTTTGATGAATAGTGAAACCACTAAGTGGTAGTTAAAAAACTGAATTTTTCATAAAACATAATTTTACCGCTTCTGTGAGTGGAATTTCAAAACTCCGAGAGACACGGTTGATGTCAGTAAGTAAAATGTGGTTCAATGAGATGAAAATAATTTTTGGTGAATAGTAACTTTTTACTTTTATTTACCACGGTTAAAAGTAAATAGGTTAATTAAAGGTAAAAATGATATTATTATTACCCTAACACATATCCTAATTCTATTGGATAAGTGTAATTCGACCAAAAACAAACTTAGGAATAAAATATGACCATTTAGACCCACTTGGATTAGATTAGGACATTTATTATTAATTTATTTAAAGAAGGGTTAAAATAGTTAAAATCAAAGCTTAATAACTAAATAATTTATAATATAGGGTTATACATTAGATAAATTCGACTATAAATATTCATTATAAATATAAAACGATTTAATACATAATGATATTTTATTTGTAATTTTTAGACTTTAAAAAAGTTAATTTATTTATGACATAAAGATGATGCAGTAATTATCTTATTAATGAAATATTGACATAATTGATGTTATAAATACCCAAATAAATATAATTTGAGACTTTTTATGAATTAAACTAATTTTCTAGGTTACTATGGCATGTTATAATTGATTTAATTAACTTTTTTCGAACTAATCATTCTGTTATGATTTTCAAAAAAATCAATTACTAAATAGTGTCAAAAATGACATAAAATAGTTTTTAAAACAAATATTATATTAGTAATTGTTATTTTATTCCTAAAAATCTAAGGTTCGGCCAAATGACTTAGATAAGGTTATATATACTAATAATAAACAACTTGGGGTTCGTTTGGCTGCTTATAGTAAGTTTATTAACCTTATAGTATAAGAACACAAGAAGACACGGTAAAAGTAATATTATTTAACTTAATGTTAAATCTAAATGATAAGGTTAAAATAGGATCCTAAACTTGTCCAAATTCTATTGAATTAGAGGTGTTCGACCCATCCCCACCTTAGCTTCGAAATATATCAATTTGGAGCTATTAAAACCCGAATTTGACTTTATAATAAAATAATAGTTTTAGTTATTCCAAAGGTTCCCCTATCCTCCCTTATAAAAGGGCGCCTCCTCCCTCTCCTCCTCACACCAATTTGAGCCTTCAAGCTCGGCCAACCCCTGTCACTTTCTCCTCTAAAATTTCCTAGAAACATCCTAGAGGTCCTAGTCTTCTTCAAAGACCAATTTTAGGGCCCTAAAAGGAGGTCTCAACGAAGCACTTCAAAGAAGTGGTAATGTTCGTTACCGATTCTTTCATCTTTATTTCTTCTTCCACTTTTTCTTATTTAGTTGTTTCATTATGAAGTAATAACATCTGTATCACTCATACACTGATATGTTATTATAAGTATGAAACAACCCTATTTCACCATCTATCCATCCTACGGAAAATGAAATCACCGCACGTGCGTACGTACGGAATACCGTCTCCACGCCGTGGTGTAATCTATTTTCCACCACCACCTTACTTGGATTGGTATAATGGTGTAAATAATGACTATATATGATTATTGTAAAGTGATATTGTTTCTGAAATAGTATACATACACTCTAATACAATTCCATGATCATGGGAATGATATCATCGCTCGTGCGTACGTACGGAATACCGTCTCCACGATGTGATGCGACTCGTTCTACATGACCTTCATTGCCTAATGATTATATAAAGGAATTGAATGGATTAATATGATATATATTCCACTAATAACATTATGGAAATGAGGTATCTGTAACCTAAAGAGAATAATAATAATTTATTCGACAAAACACGCATAAGAACAAAAAGTAATAAACACCCGAATAACAAGTTGTAATGAAATATTACTAATAAGAAGCTAAGAATATGACCATATGTGATATCATAACAATGAGTATGATTCTGGAATAAGTCAGTAACATGATTTAAATCATTATACAGGAGGTTTGGACACGTACAAATCATATCGGACCTAAGGTAAGGGAAATATCACTTTCTCATTTTTATCCGAGATTGTTTATACTTTAGTATTTACTGGGGTATAATTTATCATCCACACCCATGATTCCTCAATATGTAATATTATTTCCATCCACCTACAATTGTTTAAATCCAATTTTACCCTTCGGTGAGTTTGTAGTAAAGGATACGATAAGAATCTTTTGTCGTTTTTCGTACGAGGTACTTTTTGACTTTTCCGACAGATGTACGAAGAATGTTTTTTTAACATATACAGCATGAATGGATTTTTAAAAAATTATTTCCAACAAGCTTCCTTTACATGTTTTCAAGTTCATTTTTAATCAACTTCTTTTAGTTTAGAATTGTATGACATGTTAAGAAAGGAAAAGTGTTTTCGAAGTAGAAAGGATATTTTCCTCAAGAATGGAGTTCAAGTGTTTTATCAAAATTATTTTCCATCTAAGATAATATAGGGTTCTATTTATATCCCTATTATTACATTGATTTGATTATGTTGTGATGGAATTATTTTTATGAATTCCTTTATCTTATATGAATTTTTTTATGATGTCATGTTGTTTAAGAATCCCATTTTTATTACATGGGTTATGCAATTATGTATGATTTATGATTTTGTGGCACACATAAGAATGGTATAATTATGATATGGGTGAGACCTATATCTCCCTCCAATGAATTGGGTAAATATTTTATATCTCATAAGATAGACATGGCTAGAACGGCAAGTTAAACCAGTTCAGTGAAACAGGACTGAAACGAAGAGTGAACTCGGTTCAGAAATGGACTTTGTCCACTAAGATAGTCTTGGCAATGAACCTTGACTAATAATAAATGATTATCTATGATTATGTGTGCATGCCACAAAGTTTCATGTTTTATGTTATGATTATTGGGATTACATTTCACTACTATGATTTATCCCGTGTTATGAAATTACGATTTCTTTTGCAGGTTAAGATTTCCAAAAGTTATCTTCTTATGTATATGATGTGATTGATATTTCTTTTGTTTACCCTTACTGAGCATTTGAGCTCACCCTTTTGTATGTTTTATTTCCCCATGTCAGGAAGAAGGTTATTAAGTAGGATATGCCAAAAAGGGACTCTAGATATGATGAAATAAATGGGAGGCAATGTAGATGCTTTATGAACCAGTTGTTTATGTTTCCCAGTTTCTAAAGACACTATACCTTTACGGTCCTTTCCTTTTTTTGTTATATGTTGTAATAAGTGTGGTTCAATTCTGAAGTAATAACAATGTATGTAATGTATGGGTCGTTATAGGTACAGTGGAAAGGACCATGACACCCATAAGATAGACAATGGTAGTGGTCATGTGCTTAGACCTAGGATGAGTTTTAGGAAGCACATGGGATGTTTATATTACACTAATGATTATGTATCCATGTATAAATGGTTCTTTATGTGTTAGAATGAAACATTGGCCAATCTCAACATTTGAGATGGGTTATCGGAATAGCCTACATGTTTTTCAAAGACTTTTTAATTAGAATAATGAGGTATGTGGCTATTTTTAATTTTCTCTCCTAGGTGTGATTTGAGATGAATCCGCGTCTTGGGTAGTGGGTATGAATATTCAATTAAGTCTTTTGTATTGTGTTCTCAAAGGGTCTTTGGTTTGGTCCTAGAACCCCCTGTTTGAGGATGGGATCGTGGTGATCCATGGGGATATGGTGTCACCATATGTATTCCTCACCATTGGGGTATTTTTATGAGACATCGAAACTTATTTTTCAATAATCTATGTGTAGCCTTGTTGACCAATTTGTTATATGGTATGCTTTAGTGTTCATAGGTTTCATATGAAATCACTATATGATATTTATTTGTTGTATGTTATTGTATAGAATGAACGACCCATAATTATGAATTAGAACATGAGTGTTGGTACATGTTCATGATGAGATGTCGAGACTCATTCCTAATATAATTCATGTTTTTCTATGTATACTATGACCAATTGTGTTTCAATAAATGCAGTGTGAATATTTTCTTCTAAAAACGTATGACCAATAGAACATATTTTGTTTTTTATCACTTAATTTCAAGAATCTATGTGTAGCCTTGTGAATATTTTTCATATGTCAGTTGTTGTTTTCACATAAATTGTTATCCATTTCAAACAAAAGTGACACACTTTGAGTGATACCAGTCACACCGTGCCTCGGATTGAGATGGGGTTGACTCGTACCCATCACAAATTATCCATGGATCGTTGGGTGGGGGTTGTCCGTGCTGGGGGTCTGTCTGAGGGGTGTGGGTGGCTATCCGAGGTTGAGGGGGGCTGTCCAGAGTGCGTTTTCAGGCACCGCGGTCACACAACACTTCCTATTGACATTTCTTCTTGCTAACCATATCAAAATTAACCCACTCTTTGTTGTCGTCCGATTTCATTGTATTTCGAGGTCATTCGGCCGGTTTCGACCACCCTACGCATGTTTTTCAAGGGCGCCAAACACCTAATAAACACATATTATACCGTGTCACGCAAACCACACTTCCGAATGATGTGTCGTATTTTCGTGCACCTCATGAATAATTATTAGGGTTTTCGTGTGAATTCAAGTCATTCTGATGTCGTTCGGTATGTATTTGACCGTAAAACACATGTTTTGGCCATTTACAACACGCCGAGTGTGTTTTCAGCCACCGTGGCCACAAAACACCTTCAATTGGCATGTCGTCTAGCCAAACATTTTACAATTCATCCACCCTTTGTTGTTGTCCGATTTGATGGCATTCCAAGGTCGTTCAGACCATTTTGAATACCCCGCGCATGCTTTTTATGCGTTCCAAACACCTAAAAAACACATATTCAGCCGTGTCACGGGAACCACGCATCTGAATGACATTTTGTCTCCTTGTACGCCTCACGAATAATTATTAGTGTGTTTTTGTGTGATTTCAAGTCATTTCGATGTCGTTCGGTTTGAATTTGACCGTTAAACACAAGTTTTGGAAATTTATGACATGCGGAGTACGTTTTCGGCCACCACAGTCACACGACACCTCCGATTGATGTGTCGTCTGACCGACCATTTCACGATTCACCCACCCTTTGTTTTGTCTTATTTCATGGCATTCTGAGGTCGTTCGGCTAGTTTTGACCACCCTACGCATTCTTTTCAAACGCGCCAAACAGCTAAAAACACATATTCTGTCGTGTCACGCAAACCGTTGGTCCAAATGATGTGCCATATTATCGTACACCTCAAGAATAAGAAATAGGGTGTTTTCATTTGATTTCAAGACATTCTGATATCATTAGGTATGTATTTGACCGTAAAACACATGTTTTGGCCATTTACGACATGCAAAGTTCGTTTTCGGCCACCACGGTAACACGACACCTCCGATTGACGTGTCGTCTGGTCGACCATTTCAAAATTAACCCCCTTTGTTTTCGTCCGATTTCATGGGATTCTGAGGTCGTTCTGCCAGTTTTGACCACCCCATGCATGCTTTTCAAGCGCGCCAAACACCTAAAAAACACATATTCAGTCATGTCGCGCAAAACATGCATCCAAAAGATGTGAAGTATCCTCATACACCTCAAGAATAATAAATATGGAGTTTTCCAGTGATTTCAAGTCATTTAGATGTCATTCGGAATGAATTTGACCGTTAAACGCATGTTTTGGCCATTTACGACATGTGGAGTGCGTTTTCGGTCACCGCGGTCAGACGGCACCTCCGATTGACGTGCCGTCTGGTCGAAAATTTTGAAATTCACCTTCCTTTGTTTTTGTCTGATTTCATGGCATTTGAAGGTCATTCGGTCAGTTTTGACCACCCCACGCATGCTTTTCAAGCATTCCATACACCTAAAAAACACATATTCGGCAGTTCCATGCAAAACGCGCGTCTCAATGACGTTTCGTCTCCTCATAAACCTCGAAAATAATTATTAGGGTGTTTTTGAACGATTTCAAGTCATTATGATGTCATTTTTCATGCATTTGACAGTTAAGCACTTGTTTTGGCGATTTACGACACTCCGACTGAGTTTTTGGCTAGCGTAGTCACACGACACCTCCGATTATTGTACCGTCTGGCTGACCATTTGAAAATTCACCAAACCTTTGTTTTCGTATGATTTCATGGAATTCTGAGGTCATTTGAACAATTTTTACTACCCCGCACACTTTTTTCTAGCACACCAAACACCTAAAAAACACATATTCAGTTGTGCCTTGCAAACCGCACGTCTAAATGATGTGTCGTCTTCTCGTACACCTCACGAATAATAATTAGGTTGTTTTCGTGTGATTTTAAGTCATTACGATGTCGTTCTGCATGCATTTTACCATTAAACACATGTTTTGGACATTTACTTCATGCAGAGTGCGTTTTCTGCCAGCGCGGTCACACAACACATCCAATTGACGTGCTTTCTGGCTGATCATTTAAAAATTTACTCACCCTTTGTTTTCATCCGATTTATTAGCATTCTGAGGTTGTTATTCTGGTTTTACCACCCCATGCACACTTTTCATGTGCGCCAAACACCTGAAAAACACATATTCAGCCATATCGCACAAAATAAAAGTCCGAATGACATGACATATCCTCGTAAACCTCACGAATAACAATTAGGGTGTTGTGTGTGATATCAAGTCATTCTAATGTCGTTCAACATTCATTTGACCGTCAAACACATGTTTTGGCCATTTATGACACAAATAGTGCGTTTTCCGCCACTGTGGTCACACGACATCTCTGATTGATGTTACTTTTAGGTGAACATATCATAATTCACCCACCTTTTGTTGTCGTCTGATTTCATGGCAATCTGAGGTTGTTCAGATGGTTTTGGGCACCCCACGCACACTTTTCAAGCGCGCCAAACACCTAAAAAAACATATTCAGCCGTTTCGTGAAAACAGTGCATCCTAATGGAATGTCGTCTCCTCGTGCACCTCACTAATAATTATTAGGATGTTTTAGTGTGATTTCAAGTCATTCTGATGTCGTTAGTCATGCATTTGCCCATTGAACGCATGTTTTGGCCATTTACGACACACTGAGTGCGTTTTCGACCATCGTGGTCACACACCACCTCTGGTTGAGGAAGATTTGACTTATACCTATCACAAATCACCAATGTATTTTTTTCCTTACGTATCAACACAATCTGATTGTGTTTGATCGGTTTTTGGTATGTTAGTTGTTTTTTTCACTTAAAATCTGGTCCATTTAAATTAAAAGTGAGAAACTTTGTGTGGTACCGGCCACACCATGCATCAGATTGATGCGGGGTTGACACTTACACATCAAAAATGTCCCATGGATCATTTTTAAAAAGTATCAACAGAATCCGAATACATTTGGTCCATTTTCCGTATGTCAGTTTCTGTTTTCACTTAAAATGTTGTCCATTTCAAATAAAAGTAAGACACTTTGAGTCGTACCGGCCACACCGTGCCTTAGATTGAGGTGGGATTGAGTCTTAAACGTCACATATGACCCATTAATCATTTTCCTAATGTATCAACACAATCCAAATATGTTTGGTCAGTTTTCCGTATTCCTGTTGTTTTTACTTTAAATGTTGTCCATTTTAAACAAAAGAGAGACACTTTGAGTGATACAAGCCACAATGTGCCTCAGATTGAGGTGAGGTTAACTCGTACATGTCACATATGACCCATGAACCATTTTCCTAAATTATAAACATAATCTTAATTCATTTGGTCGGTTTTCCGTATGCCAATTAGGCAAATCGTGCAACAACAGTGATAATATCTTATACTAAAACTATAGACATTGTGCATGATGTGCTTCCCTTGGTGCTTGTTTAGGGAAAATCATACACATTTCTTCTAATATATATCCCTATATGTTTGGTATATACCATATGGGATGGACTTAAATTTTTTACTAACCGTGAGGCATAGTGTTTTTTTTACGCCGACCGGGGATCTGAGCTCCGAACAAGCCCCAGACGCCCCATAAACCATTATAACATCATTAGGCTTCCATATTTGGTCAAAAGTGATGAGTCATACTGAATTCAATAATATCAATACCAGAGTGAAAAAGCAGGTTATAAAATAGAGTTATACATGATTCAAAAATGAAATGGATCAATCTGCCCCTGATCACCATCACCATAACCACTGTCATCATCAGCCTCATCCTCGCGGCCATCTTTGTCCTCATCGTCATCCTCGTCATCATCCCCATGCTCATCCTCGGCCACATTGTAACATCCCAATGTTTTCTAAAAATAAATTGAAAATGCTTGAAATTTTGTGGTATATATTTATAAGTATCCTTTAAACATAATTTTATTTCTTCTATGATTTGAATTTCAAGAAACTGTCATCTACAATTGTGTTCAGTATGTTATTTAGAGTCTGATGAAACAAACTTGTTTTTTGGTGAATAGTAACATGCCCTTATGAATAGTAATATGACCTCATGAATAGTAAATAATATTATTATTTTATTTTCCCAGGGCAATAGGATAATGGGATCTTAATTAATTTTCCAATGTCACATAAAACTAATTGCACTTCAATATTGTTATTTTTCGAATTAACTGTGACCTTATTTAAAAATTAAATTAATAATATTTAGAAAATTATTTTTGAAAAATGGAGTTCACTTTTGAATTCTACACGTCGAAAAATGGTAGGGGTAAATTTCTGGTATTTTTCTGAAACTCTTGAATTTTCAGTGAATAGTGAAATACGATAAAATACCGTATAATCAATTTATTAGTAAATATGCACTATTTATGACATCATAAGTTATGAAAGGCCACTTTCTTCGAAATCAAATGATATTATCACTATTTAGGGCCACTTGTTTTGAGATTATTCATAGTCTTGATAAAAATATTATAATAATGATTAAAATAATCTAAAAAACCTCCCCTCCTCCACTATAAATACCACCCTCACTCCCCTCTTCCTCCCACACCTCTCAAGCCTTGAAAATTGTCTAATTTCTGCCAAATTACCTCCCCAATCTTCTTCCCCACGTCCTAGAGCTTCTGGTCTCACCAAAAGACCAAGACCAAAGCCCTTAAGGAGGATCTCAAGGAGAAGAGATCAAGAGGTAAACATCCTCTTTCATTTTCCTTCTTTTCTTCCATTTTATATTATTCTCTTCCTTTCCCTTTGTCTTTTGTTGGGATATTTCATTAAATATTTCCCCTTACTGCAAAATTTTGTATGAATGATGAGATATTCCATTCCTCTCATCAATCTTGTTTTTATGAAATTTTAAGAGACGCCGTTAGGCTGCCGAATTTTCGTAAGAAATTTCTCATGTTTTCTTTATTTCATGATTCCTTTCTCTTCTTTATTCACCCTATCTTATCCAAGAGGCATGAAATCTCTAGAATCATGTATATTCTGGATGTTTTCATGTTTATGGAAAATTAAAAATCATTATTCTTCTCTTCTCTCACTTATTTAAGGAATAAAAACATTGTCCGTGATGTGTCGAATTACCGATATCGTGGACGATGTATTTTCAATTTCCATTAATTCTTTCAAGTCTGGTTGTGAAACCATTTATATGGTTGAACCAGGTTATAAGATATGTTTTATGACTCATATAAGGTTCTGGAATTCTATTGTACTCATGATTCATATTTATAAGACTAAATGATGTTGTAATTATCAAAGAACCACTTAAATGACCTAAACGAACATAATTAATGTTTTAACTTATAAATCATCCTCATATAAAGAACCAAAGTGATAAATGGTATAATTTATGGTACTGGAAATATGTAAATACTACTCCATTCCAATTCTAGAGTTTCACTTCCAATCAACAAGAACGATTCATCATGAACCGATCGTGAAAACCACAAAAGAACTCACCCAAAATAATGCAAGGAACAAAATACTAACAATTAAGGGGTGAAATGAGGTTATGAAATGACCATATAAGATGTTATAAACATGAAAATGTTTCTGTAAAATACTAATAACACTCTTTTAACCATTATACATGAGGTTTAAACAATTTTTAAGTAAGACAAGCCTAAGGTAAGGGTTTCTTCATCTCACTTCCATTTTTGTGAGATATTCCGTAATCGCTATTTTTACTTTGTATGGTGTATGTATACGGCCCATTATTATCTCATATCATGAATATATTTATTTTTATGATATTCAATTTATCATTTGAAAATCATTAATTCTGGATCATACAAATCAATTGATTACAAAGTTGTAAGGGGTTCCTCGTCTCACTTTCATTTTTGTGAGATTTTAGTCGTTCGCCGCTTATTTCTTGTATGTGGAATTTGTGTACTGTAATTCGATATATATAATAACATGATTCTCTTTATATTCATGTTATTCAATGATCCAATTGATATTTATTATGTTCTGGTCATATGATTCGACCGATCACATTGTTGTAAGGGAATTCTTAACCCGATTTCCATTCTTTGGGTTAACATTCTACTTTATAATTTATGTGCTATTTAAATTGTTTGTGTGATGGGATTTGTTTATACTATGTTTCATTATGCGTATTTACAGAGTATATACATATTACATCCACTCTATTAAGCCTCACTTCAAGTATATGATCTTTATAAGGGACTTTTCTTCTAAAATCCACTTTTAAAATTCTGTTTTATAAGATTCAAAGGAAAAGTTTTTATGCTATTGTTTATGTTGTATGATTATGTTTTGGTTATTGGGAATTGTTTATGATGAAGGTTGGGACCTATATTTCCCTCTAATGCATTGGGTATGAGTATGTTGGAGGTCAGCCGTAGGGTTACTCCAAGTGTAACTGTGATGGTTACACAAAGTAAGGTAGCAGTGAGGGTTGCAAATTTTAAGGTAGCCAAGATGGTTACAAGATTATGCAAGTAATGCCCCAATATACCTCTATGATTATAATTATGTTTGTGTGGATCTTGTGTAAATCTTATGTTACTCTAAGTAAGATTTTATGGGTTGAAAGCATGTCTTTTGAAAATGTTTTCATACGTCATGCGTATTCATGGACTAATGTGATTTTTCCTTCTTTTTCATACCTTACTGAGCTTTTGTGATCATCCCGAGTTTTTAAATGACTTTCACAGGTTAATGGATGAGTAATACAAGGAAGGAAGACATGTTAAATGTTGAAGAATTGTCAAGGAGTCTTGTTTTATGTTTTAATGTTTTATATTCTGAGGAAAATGGAAACTGATTTTATGGTATCCACTTTGTAACAATGTGTAATGTTATGAATGTTTTGTCTTAATTCTCTAAAGATCTAAACTTGAAAAGATCCTCAATGTAAAATGAAGTGTTTTCTTGATTAAATTCAAGATTATGTATGAAATAAGTGCGGGACCTTATAGTTGGTATCAAAGGATGGTTTAGATAACTGTAGGGGTTAAGGTGATGCTAATAGAATACCATAAATAATTTTCACTCTATGTTTAATTTGTTATAGCATTTAAAGATTACCATGTTGCTTCATCTAAGAAATGTTTGTTTAGAATGGTTTTCCACAGAAGGAACATGGATGCTAAAGAGGATAGGCACCGACAGAATTACATCCTTCCTGATCAACAGCCCGGAATGGTAGGGATTGGAACCGAGCAGTTTGTGACAATAATGGCTCAGCTAATGCAGGAAATAAATGGTGGTGGTATCCATGCAAGAGGAAAAATAGAGGTACCCCAACGGAACATGACAGTGGTGGAACATTTTATGAGACAATATCCTCCTGCATTCAATGGATCTTCTGACCCAGTGGCAGCAGAAGGATGGATTAAAGCCCTTGAAAATATATTTGATGTTATGGGATGTTCGGACAATCAAAAGGTAAGACTTGCCATTTATCGTTTTGAAGGGGAAGCTGATCAGTGGTGGTCAATGGTAAGGAATATCAGGGGTAGAGAAGATTTTGATGCTTTAGTGTAGGATGAATTTAAAAGTCTTTTTCTTGAAAAATATTTTCCTAAGGTGGTGAGACTTAGAATGGAGAAACAATTCCTTGAATTGAAACAAAAGGAGAAAGATTCGGTGGGTATGTATGAGGCGAACTTCACCCGACTGGCGAGGTATGCTCCAAATCTTATTCTGGATCTCGATAGCAAAATCAACCACTTTTACTCAGTATTGAAGCCAAGGTATCGAAGGGCGTTGGCCTCCCGTGAATTCAACAGTTACGAGAAACTTGTCCGATGTGCTGAGAGGGTAGAGATGGAGTTTGCTGACGATCACATGCAATTTGGAAATAAAGAGAAGAAGAGGTCCAATTAGAAAGAAATGGGTAAGAATCAACCAATGAAATCTGATGGTAATAAAATACGGTTTCCAGTTTGTGAAAAGTGTGGCAAGAAGCACCCTGGGGAATGTCTTATCAAAACTGGGAAGTGTTTTAAATGTTTTAAGTTTGGACATATGGCCCGAGATTGCAATGAAAATGATCCAAAGAATAATCCTGATAAGAAAACAAAGTAGCGGATGCCTTAAGTCGGGAAAATCATGTATCATTAACCATGCTACATTTGGAACGTGATCCCTTGATTAATGATTTGATAAATTTTGGCTTAGAAGTTGTTTGTGCAGGGAATATATCTGTTTTGTTTCAGGTTTCAGTGCAGTCTTCGTTGTCAGACAGAATTATAAAAGCGCAGAGGGAAGACCGCGAGCAACAGAAAAAGGAAGAATTGGTTAAAATGGGTAAGTTTACAGAATTTAATCTTGATAAATATTGTGTTTTAAGGTTTTGAAAAAGGTTGTGTGTGCCTTATGATTCCCAGCTGAAGAAATAATTGTTGTGTGAAGCTCATAGTTCTCCATTTTCTGTTCATCCTCGAAGTACTATGATGTACAGAGACCTTCGGGAGTATTACTGGTGGAATGGGATGAAAAGAGATATTGCTGATTTTACAATGAAATGTTTGACATGTCAGCAGGTTAAAGCAGAGCGGCAGTTACTGAAGGGGATCCTTCATCCTTTTCCTGTGCTAGAATGGAAATGGGAGAATATATCCATGGATTTTTTTGTGGGACTACCAAAGACTTCTCAAGGTAACAATGTGATATGGGTTATTGTTGATCGGCTAACAAAGTCTGCTCATTTTCTTTTTATTCGAGATATAATGACATTAGATCAGCTTTCTCGATTGTACCTCAAAGAGATTGTAGGGTTACATGGAGTTCCTCTTTCCATTGTGTCTGACTGAGATCCCAGGATCACTTCAAAATTTTGGAAGGGACTTCAGAAGCCTTTGGGCACAGAGTTGATTTTCAGTACAGCTTTTCATCCACAATCAGATGGGCAGTCAGAACGAACGATTCAAACTTTGGAGGATATGCTTCAAGATTGTTCAATGGACTATCAGGGAAGTTGGGATCAGCATCTTTAATTAGTTGAGTTTTCTTATAATAATAGTTTCCATTCCATTATTCAGATGGCACCTTTTGAAGCCTTGTATGGAAAGCGGGGTCGGACTCCTGCATTTTGGGATGAAGTCGGTGAAAGAAAGTTGATGGGGCCAGAATTAGTAGAAGAAGTGGCTGAGAGAGTGAGGATGATCCAGCAACACATGAGGACAGCTCAGAGCAGGCAGAAAAGTTATGCAGATAACAGAAGGAAAGACTTCTCTTTCAAGGTAGGTGACCATGTTTTCCTTAAAATATCTCCTTGGAAAAGTGTGACGCGTTTCGGTAAGAAAGGGAATCTAAGTCCACGGTTCATCGGTCCTTTTGAAATCCTGGATAAAGTTGGAATAGTTGCATACCGCGTAGCTTTTCCTCCGAGTTTATTTCAGGTACACAATGTTTTTCATGTTTCGATGTTGAGAAAGTATGTTCCAGATTCATCACATGTCTTGAGGTCGGAAGCAGTTCAGCTGGCAGAGAACCTTTCTTATGAAGAAAAACCGGTTCAGATTCTTGATCGAAAAGAACAGGTATTGCGGAATAAGGTAATCCACCAGGTAAAGGTTTTGTGGAGAAACCACATGGTTGAAGAAGCAACATGGGAGTCTGAAAATTCTATGAGGGAAAAATACCCTCATTTGTTTAATAAGTAAATAAAATAGCGAGGACACAATTTCAAGAAGGTGGGGATAATGTAACATCCCAAGGTTTTCTAAAAATAAATTGAAAATGCTTGAAATTTTGTGGTATATATTTATATGTATCCTTTAAACATAATTTTATTTCTTCTATGATTTGAATTTCAAGAAACTGTCATCTACAATTGTGTTCAGTATGTTATTTAGAGTCTGAGGAAACAATTTTTTTTTGGTGAATAGTAACATACCCTTATGAATAGTAATATGAATAGTAATATGACCTCATGAATAGTAAATAATATTATTATTTTATTTTCCCATGGCAATAGGATAATGGGATCTTAATTAATTTTCCAATGTCACATAAAACTAATTGCACTTTAATAATGTTATTTTTAGAATTAACTGTGACATTATTTAAAAATTAAATTAATAATATTTAGAAAATTATTTTTGAAAAATGGATTTCACTTTTTAATTCTACACGTCGAAAAATGGTAGGGGTAAATTTCTGGTATTTTTCTGAAACTCTTGAATTTTCAGTGAATAGTGAAATACGATAAAATACCGTATAATCAATTTATTAGTAAATATGCGCTATTTATGACATAATAAGTGATGCAAGGCCACTTTCTTCGAAATCAAATGATATTATCACTATTTAGGGACACTTGTTTTGAGATTATTCATAGTCTTGATAAAAATAATCTAAGAAACCTCCCCTCCTCCACTATAAATACCACCCTCACTCCCATCTTCCTCCCACACCTCTCAAGCCTTGAGAATTGTCTAATTTCTGCCAAATTACCTCCCCAATCTTCTTCCCCACGTCCTAGAGCTGCTGGTCTCACCAAAAGACCATAACCAAAGCCCTTAAGGAGGATCTGAAGGAGAAGAGATCAAGAGGTAAACATCCTCTTTCATTTTCCTTCTTTTCTTCCATTTTATGTTATTCTCTTCCTTTCCCTTTGTCTTTTGTTGGGATATATCATTAAATATTTCCCCTTACTGTCAAAATTTTGTTTGAATGATGAGATATTCCATTCCTCTCATCAATCTTGTTTTTATGAAATTTTAAGAGACGTCGTTAGGCTGCCGAATTTTCGTAAGAAATTTCTCATGTTTTCTTTATTTCATGATTCCTTTCTCTTCTTTCTTCACCCTATCTTATGCAAGAGGCATGAAATCTCCAGAATCATGTATATTCTAGATGTTTTCATGTTTATGTAAAATTAAAAATCATTATTCTTCTCTTCTCTCACTTATTTAAGGAATAAAAACATTGACCGTGATGTGTCGAATTACCGATATCGTGGAAGATATATTTTCAATTTCCATTAAATCTTTCCAGTCTGGTTGTGAAACCATTTATATGGTTGAACCAGGTTATAAGATATGTTTTATGACTCATATAAGGTTCTGGAATTCTTTTGTACTCATGATTCAAATTTATAAGACTAAATGATGTTGTAATTATCAAAGAACCACTTAAATGGCCTAAATGAACATAATTAATGTTTTAACTTATAAATCATCATAATATAAAGCACCAAAGTGATAAATCATATAATTTATGGTACTGGAAATATGTAAATACTACTCCATTCCAATTCTGGAGTTTCACTTCCAATCAACTAGAACGATTCATCATGAACCGATCGTGAAATCACAAAAGAACTCGCCCAAAATAATGCAAGGAACAAAATACTAACAATTAAGGGGTGAAATGAGGTTATGAAATGACCATATAAGATGTTATAAACATGAAAATGTTTCTATAAAATACTAATAACACTCTTTTAACCATTATACAGGATGTTTAAACAATTTTGAAGTATAACAAGTCTAAGTTAAGGGTTTCTTCATCTCACTTCCATTTTTGTGAGATATTCCGTAATCACTATTTTTACTTTGTATGGTGTATGTATACTGCCCATTATTATCTCATATCATGAATATCTTTATTTTTATGATATTTAATTTATAATTTGACAATCATTAATTTTGGATCATACAAATCAATTGATTACAAAGTTGTAAGGGGTTCCTCATCTCACTTTCATTTTTGTGAGATTTTAGTCGTTCGCCGCTTATTTCTTGTATGTGGAATTTGTGTACTGTAATTAGATATATATAATAACATGATTCTCTTTATATTCAGGTTATTAAATGATCCAATTGATATTTATTATGTTCTGGTCATATGATTCGACCGATCAAATTGTTGTAAGGGATTTCTTAACCCGATTTCCATTCTTTGGGTTAACATTCTACTTTATAATTTATGTGCTATTTAAATTGTTTGTGTGATGGTTTTTGTTTATATTATGTTTCATTAGGTGTATTTACAGAGTATAAACATATTACATCCACTCTATTAAGCCTCACTTCAAGTATATGATGTTTATAAGGGACTTTTCTTCTAAAATCCTCTTTTAAAATTCTGTTTTATAAGATTCAAAGGAAATGTTTTTATGCTATTGTTTATGTTGTATGATTATGTTTTGGTTATTGGGAATTGTTTATGATGAAGTGTGGGACCTATATTTCCCTCCAATTCATTGGGTATGAGTATGTTGTAGGTCGGCCGTAGGGTTACTCCAAGTGTAACTGTGATGGTTACACAAAGTAAGGTAGCCATGAGGGTTACAAATTTTAAGGTAGCCAAGATGGTTACAAGATTATTCAAGTAATTCCCCAGTATACCTCTATGATTATAATTATGTTTGTGTGGATATTGTGTAAATCTCATGTTATGCTAAGTAAGATTTTATGGGTGGTAAGCATGTCTTTTAAAAATGTTTTCATATGTCATGTGTATTCATGAACTAATGTGATTTTTCCTTCTTTTTCATACCTTACTGAGATTTTGTGCTCATCCCAAGTTTTTAAATTATATTCACAGGTTAATGGATGAGCAATACAAGGAAGGAAGACATGTTAAATGTTGAAGAATTGTCAAGGAGTCTTGTTTTATGTTTTAATGTTTTATATTCTGAGGAAAATGGAAACTGATTTTATGGTATCCACTTTGTAACAATGTGTAATGTTATGAATGTTTTGTCTTAATTCTCTAAAGCTCTAAACTTGAAAAGATCCTCAATGTAAAATGAAGTGTTTTCTTGATTAAATTCAAGATTATTTATGAAATAAGTGCAGGTCCTTATACACATCCTCGCCCTAGGCCCCATCCTCACCCTCATCCTCATCCTCATCCTCGCCCTCGTCCTCTTCAGCATCATCGTCATCACCAGGAATGTCATCATCTTGACCGCCACTAGAACTGGCACCTGGTGCATAGGATAATACACCCATCGGCGACATGTATATTTGTAAAGCCGTGCTGGCCTTTGGTGGAAGTGATGAATATAAAGATTTGATCATTTTCATAAATTCTTTCTCCCTCATTTAAAAATGTTCTTCCAACTCTATGACCCTTTTAACAGACTGTCTTGCATGGTCCTTGACTTGTTCCAACTCAGTGGTACTATAATGGATACCTAGAGGGGTCCAATACCTCATTGAGACTATATTCTTACCAGGTTGGCAGCGAAATAAACCAGAGTTCCCATCTCCCAAAACCTGATATAAATGATCGTGTGGCTCTAAATTGTCAGGATTTTGGGCATCAAGGGCCTCTAAATCAGCCTGTTAAAAATATTAATAGATTATTATTTTTCAAAATATATATTAAAATTTTAAATAATAAAATTAAAACATACAATATTTTCTTGTGTCATTTCATTAACCACAGTTCCATCTTTTTTCCTTCTACTCGAGCAAAACAATTTTTCTCGAGGGGGCCATCCCTCAATATTCAATTTTTTCTACTCAAATGAAAATGATAAAATATAAATTGAAAGTATAATCATATATTCAATATTCAATAAATCACATAATTTAAGTAGGAAACAATAAAAAGGTAAAGTCCTAAAGAAAAATTATAAACAACTATGTTGTTCCAGCTACCTCTCATGATCTGACATAGTAGTGCACCCCAAAGTGTGGAGGTATTTCTTTGAATCAATGTTTTTTTGTTTTTTTCATAAGATTCATAAATAATTTTTAATAATAAATAAGATAATATTAATGAAAAATATGAAAACTTTCATTTAAATACCTCAAATGGGATTAATACCTTAAATTTTGTAGTCAACCAATGGGAAATCAATTGGTAATATTGATCTATCAGGTAGTCATCTGTGATAGGTACTTTCTCCAACTATGTACCCACTCTATCACACCATCCAACATACAACTCATGCTTATAACCACTCCAAAGCTCTCATAGCTCCTTTAAATGTGTTGTTTATGCACCTTCACCATCAGGGAAGTTAAACCGAAGCTGACACCCAATATATTATTTCATATAAATACAAAAAAATACTACATTAAATCCAATAGTTTTTTACCCATATTTGGGCCCACTCATTATCCTTGACTTCATGTGCCATATGTCTACAAAATAGGGGGCTGATCGGAATGATGTCGGAGTATTTGGATAGCGTCGCCAAAAAACCCTAACATTCCTACCCAGATTTATCAATAATTTGTCATTCATCATTGTATTCAACCATCAATTGTGTCTGGTGGTTCCATAGTACACACAAGTGAGTACACCCCCTCCCCCTCCTCCTCTCAGTAGATGAATCTATTTTTAACGAAAAAATATCAGTACAAGTTATAATAAAAATAAATTTTGGTATAAAAATTTGTTAGAGTTTTATAAATATACCTGTGGTAGTCGGATCAATGGGCATCACTGGATGTGAAGAAGCTGAAGGAATATCCTGTACAGGTGGAGTTTCCCTCAGTGTGTGATCCTCAACCACATACTGTGTCGGAGTAGGAGTTGATGAAGGTGGAATATAATTTCTTAGAGATAATGAAACAGAAGAAAAATATGATGGAAAGGACATCTGGCCAACTGGTATTATAATCATCGGAGGCCTAAATATCTAGTGTGTCCCTAAAGACACACCAGGATCAAAATGGTGTGTAGAAGATACGTCTGTGGTAGGGGCATAGTCCAATCGGGTACGACCTGGGGATCGTCTAACTCTCGCACCACAAGCCCTCGTACCACCGGCTTCAGTACCGGGATCACCAGATGATCGTCTAACTCTTACACCACCCCCATCCTACCACTAGCCTTTGTACTGGGAGCAATATCAGGCTCCTTGTCAGATATCTCTCGTCTAGGGGGTCGATCCTAAAAAAAGGTTTGACACAAAATAAAACACATGATATTATAAGTTATTGAAAAATATATATTTGAAATAAAAAACTAACAACATGGATGAGTGGAGGAACACCCATTTCTGTCATGCGACGATTATTTTCTGTCATCTTTTTCCACTGAATCTCTTCAATGGGTGTCATTTCCTTCAATGAAAAGAAATATGGAAGTAATTAGAAACAAATAACTAATGTGTTACCCAAAAAACATAATATAGAAAATCCATTCTGATAAAAAAACATAATGAGACAGAATATTTATGGTGGTTTGAAGGTAAGTACTAAGATACACACTCTAAATTATGTAGGTGTATTCATTGAATCATTTCCCAATTGATTTCGGAGAGGGACCTTCAATAGTTATAGGTATGGATTTGATTTGAAACACCTATCAAAAGGATATCCAGGAATTGTGAAGTCCCAAAATAGGATTCCACTCATTAGTGACCCAAACCCAGATGGACACATGGCCTCAAGAAAATCTACCAAAATTCCAAATGTTATTGACTAATAGTGAGAGGCTTTGCTGTGTCTGGGGGAGACTATTACCTCCTTACCTAAGTTGCACAATTTTAATATTATCAGTTAAAAAGTATAAGAAATATAACAATGGGAAAATATTGGAAATGGATGAAAATAACTAAATCAGTAATACCAACTAATAACGGAATCATAAACAAAATTATGGTATTGTATTTTATGTATTAAGAAGAAAAACATAGTTACAACTATTAGGAAGTAGTACTGTACAAGAGGCTCAATAAATTCTAAAATTCGACTTATCTTCTTGAGCTACAACCCAATCATCTGGTTCATCGGTGGAAAGAGTGCGAGTCATGTCAATAACTTGAAATCCATAATCATCAATAAAGGCGAATTTATTCTTCATTGAATCAACCCATTGGTAAATGGAAGAGTTTTACCAATGGTTGTACACAACTTTTGGTAAAAGAGGACTTCATGGCCCCTTTATAGGCATCCAAAATAGAGGCAGTGCCTCAGGCCCCATTATGTGATACAGGCATCCCAAATCACTCACTCATGTTCAATAAATCATTACTGGCACCTCTAGGGTCATACCATTCATTAACCAATTAGTTCCTCAAGTCAAGCACACCCTATGGGTGGATAATGTTTAGGCTTCTACACTAACAGGTTGTTCATGGCTTGCAAAAAGGTTTAATTTCATAATATATAGAAAAAACATTTATTTTTAAATTTGATATTAATAATAATATATGTCAATGATAAGAATATTACTGAATTAACCTTGTGACTTATCTAAAATTTTTATAGATGTATACACATGCCAGCATGGCTAGTGAAAAGCACCCCACCACCATAAAAGTGAGTGTGGTCCATGAATGAGACATAATATACAATGTAAAGTGAGAACCATATTTAATTGACCAAAAAGTCATATTAGTACAGTCATCTTAGGAAGCCAATTATCACTCATGACTAACCACACCACTATAAACCACCCGGAGTGTATGAGTTTTCTCTCTGATCTTAACAACATCATCACACATTCTTACCATGATGTGAATCATGTGGAATATGGATGATATTAACACAAAATTACCAGCAATACCAAGCCTTCTATGAACTGAAAATTTATTGATGATATTAACACATAATTCATTTTGAAAATAATTTGATTCATTGTCAAATCACAACACACACACCCAAATCAAACAGAAAAAAAGTCATACACACCCAAATAAAAATAGAAAACCAAAACAATAGATGTATAACATTAAAATGAAATTATCACTTACAAATTAGATGTGTAGAACTAATAAATTTTGAAAATGGATCGGAACGAAGAATTTCCGAAGTAGGGTAAACAGAATCCCACTTCTCCACTACCCCAAATGAAATGATTAAACCAAAATAGTTGATGCAATATCACTTAAATAATACAAGTGAAGAACTGATAAATCTTAAAGATGGAAGGATTTCAGCCATAGGGGAAGGAACATCCAAATTCTCCCTTCTGTTTAGGGATGCAGTCGCATGGAATGGGGGAGTTTGAGCATTTGTGAATTTGGGGAAAAACATTCCCAATGGTTTGTAAAATCCATTGGTAAAGGATGATTTAAACCTCTCCATACCAACGGTATAAGAAAACCATTGGTATAGAGTATACCTTTACCAATGGTTTTAAAAAACTATTGGGAAAATATGATTTAGCCAGCTTTTACCAATAGTTTCCTTAAACCGTCGGTAAATGTACTCTACAGGCGTTGGGAAAACCTCAATTTCTAGAAGTTAATTAATATGAAAGAATTTGTTTTGGGGGGGTTTTTTAAATGTTCAATAATTATAATACATTATATGTTTTATTTCAGTTTCATAATACAAAAATTAAATCTCATGTTTTAACTACTATTAATTATTTATAAATTGTGGAATATCATTGAATGTTTGAGAAGTCTCAACTCCACCTCCTCCTTTAATCCAATTTTGGTACACACCTTTGTCTAGAATGTGTCATCTTCCAAGACCTGATTCAATCCATGAAATTTTATCCATTGATTAGAACAACTCCAATGTGTAAAGAACTGTGAAATAGAGACAAAGAAGAATGATTAAATAAAAGAATAGGGATAGGTTGAGTTGCATGTCATCAAAGGCAGTCACAACATCAGATAAATTTTCCTTACACGTACATGCTACTCAAATCTATATACAAACATGAAATTAAACATTAAAGAAAATTAATGATCAACTTCACCTCCCCCCAAGCCATGTCTTAGGGTCAACCTCTCATTTCTGAGAGTAATATATTACTTGGTGGAGTGGGTGGAAGAGAAGAGAAAGAGAGGTAAAGAAAAGAAGAAAAGTGGATAGAGAAACACAAAGGCATGGATTAAAAGAACTAAAATTTAAATTACAATTGAAAACTAATAAAAAAATAAAATTAAAATAAAATTAAAAAAAATAAGGGGGTAACAGAGGAGAAGCATCAGCCCATGCCATGATGAGATCCCTCCTTAGTTTTGTGTGTTGAGTTGATGATTTTCGAAGGAGTCGAGGGCCTCACTTTATACGCGGAATTTTGTCCTCTAAAATTTTGTGTGTTGTTGGCCCATTAAATGGTCGATTCACATGTGGACCCCTTCATAAATTTTTTTCATAAATATGTTTTCCATTCACCCTCCAACCTTCATCTCATTTATCCTTGTGATTATGGAGTTATGTAATTTTCATTAAATAAGGATTTTTATTGCTGAAATTTCCAAGAAGATTCATTCAAATGTATAACGATCAATGAAAACCTTAATGAATTTAAAACTCTCACAAATTTGTTTTAGATTTGTTATGATGTGTACTAGTGTTATCCCTAGTGTAATAAAATAAATGGGAGGTGAGGAGAGTTATTTGTGCATCTGTTATGGTGGTGGGGTCCATGTTGTCTCCCACGAAAAGATTCCAAAATCAAAGATTTTTTTGGACTAATAGATCATTGAATCAACTATAAAACCTGAAGAGAAATTTTAATGAAATAAAATCATGATTCTAAAAAAATCATGAATTTTGGAATTATATTTTTTAAGAAATGAAAAAAATACCCTTGCGGTAAAAATCTTTCAAAAATCCAAAATTATGCAATTTTATCAATATTTCTCAAAATCATTCTAAAATTCAAATTACCCATTATTTTAATAAAACATTGAAATACATGGGTTTTATCATTGAAAAACATTAAAAATACTCATTATTTGATTAAAAAATATGCACATAAATTTGCTATGTCAAATACCCCCACACTTAAACCATGCTTGTCCCCAAGTATAAAATCTCAAAATAGAAATCAGAGGACACCTATATTACCAATATTTAAATTCCAAGGTAATAAAATAAAAAAAAATTCAATGTGAAATCAAAAATTCAAAAATCTGCATAAAATATCAATTTAAATACCCATTTTTCAAAGAAACAAATAATTCACATATTTTAATTTTACCCTTTGTAAATTGATGGAACTTATCATTTCATTCATTCATGACCCTTGATTAATTATTATTAAACATGACAAGTCATGATTTACCTCACTTTTGATTCTTTTATCTCATCACTCATCATACAATTCAAGTAGAATTATTCTCATACCACGAGAACATGATCCTTAGCCATAGGCTTGTAAATGAAATACATTCTCCACTTTGTAATGACAAAACGCACATAAAATCATGAGAATTTCAATTAAGGTTCTATTTACTCCGAGGTTTAGGGTTGGCAGGATTTTATGCTTTAAACTTTAAGGCTCAAGAATGAGGATAATCTCTTAAGTACTCTGTATGATATCAAAAGTAATAATATATGAATTTATCGCCTTCAAAGTAGCAACAAAAAATTCCCAAAACTCAATGAAAATGTTATGATCATGTAAGCATAATAAATTATTTGTTCAACCTCTATATATTTTTTTTATTTATTACTTTTTATTCTTTTTTTGAATGTTATGATTATATCAAATCTCACATCCATCATCTAACCACATACGATCACAAGATCATCGGTCTAGAAAATGGTGATTTTTTGTTTTCCCAAATCACAAGCCATATTTTTTCTCTTTTTGTAGGTTCTATTTGTCATTTCTGTTATTTTTTTAATTCAATAGGGGAAAAATAGAGAATAATGAATGATTCCACAACATTTTACAATTACCACAATAATACCCCCACACTTCTTCCATACAATGTATATTATCTTGTCCACCAAGATTACCTTTAACCCCACACTTCATCTTTAAAATATCATGAAAATACTCAAAGGAGGGTAGGAATGGATAAAAATGGCTTGAAACATGGCTCATTCCTATAAAGCCCATTCATGGTCTCTATGGGGTAAAATATGGTTTGATGTAAAGGTGGTCTTTTAAGGAAAATTGGATTTCCAAAAGATGCCTCAATAATTTTAAATGTGTTTTTGCATAGTCATAGCTTTGATAAGTTTCAATACAAGTTCTTATCAGTTACATGTCCCAAGATCATCCAAGAAATAAGCTCAAGAATAAATAGGAAGTACTTTGTCTATAAATCCTCTTGGGAATGGAAAATATAACATTGAACAATCACTCATGGCATGACTAATAAATCAATTCAAATGAACTTCAAAAATTCAATGCCTAAAGGTTGGTAGATAAATATCATTTACATGAATCAATTAATTCCTTCAAAACATAAGTCATTACCTCTTTATCCATGCTTCATTTTAGAAATTCAATTATTCATTTCAATAATTTAATAATATCAACATTGAAATCTAAAACAGGGAATCACATGATTCCCAAGAAACTCATGTATCTTTGATAAGTCATGTAAAACATGAATTCAGGTGAGGGCATGCAATTTTATCTTTAAAGATAAAAACATGTTGTGGACGAAAATGTGGAGCGTTTAAATGATAAAACACTAAAATTGAACTCCCTTTTTCTAGGAAACATGGTCCTTCCCCTTTACTATCTGGGGATTCCTTCTACCATCATGATCCTTCAAAAGAAAATTACTCAATTAATCACAATTATCATTTCATTTAATCTCAAAATAAAAAAGAGAGGGGGCCACATGCTAAATTTTTTCATTGAAAGTAAATTGAAATATTAATTCAAAGAAATAATGTAAAGATAAATCTTGGTATTATCCCCCATGTGGACCCTGAATTTAGAACGCCTCTAGAGGTCTGTACCTACTGTTATCCAAATTCTGATGGTGGATAAAGCTTATTTGATTTGAACGGCCACATGTGGCTTTTCCCATCTTTTTCTTCATCCTTCTAGGATAGAGTACACCATATCCCCCATTTACAATGAGTTATAACTTTCATGGTGGGGGTAGGATGAATTATGAATCATCCCATTTCTTTTCTGATACTTGTGAAACCTCTTCTTCTATGTCCATTAGTTACTTGAGGTATGCTTCATCAAAATAATAGTCAATGGGAATGGCAGATTGTAATTAAATTTGAATAATATTAAAACATGAAGTATCAAGATCAAATAATTCACCATCAAAGAATCTTTTGTCATGGTTTGTTGAGGGAAATACACTAGAATCTCTTCATGAACATCCATTAATAAATATTAAATGTGTCTAGGGAGGTCCATATATTCCTCATCATGTGCACATCTAGGTTCTTCTTTATACTCCAAGGAATAGTTGAGGTTGTCTAATTCTATATAATAAAAACCACATGGAGTGATGTAGAATTCATATTCAATAAAATTAGAAGGGATAGAGTCAATGAATGGTTCAACACCCTATGTCGGGTCAACTTCATTCTCTTCCCTAGTGGTATGTGCCTCTTGGAGTATACACTCTGATGATGGAGGTATGTAGTCAGGATCCTCCATCATGACTTTAAATTCCACCACTTGGGTGGTTTTTTTCTTCAGTGGTGTTGAATATTATTCTTTTTATTGTATGGGTAAGTTAGGTAGTTCTGAATATTTAATCAAGAATTCATACAAACTTTGTTGATCTCCCACTTATAGCTCAACAAATACGTCTTCCTCCCTTGCTTCCTCAGGTTCTTCATTTTCAAATATAAGTGGTGAATTTTATTCAACCACTTTCTCATGTTCTTCCTCTGGATTAGGGTTGGTTTCTCTATTAATGCATGAACATAATCAAAATATCTATTAGCCTTTCTAGTTAGTTGTTCAATGATTTCTCCAATTTCATGTATTTGATCTCTTCTAAAATATCCATCTTCTTTTTGTTTTTGTTGCTGCACCTGTGAGTAATTTTTCCATGCATAATATTCTGAATTTGAATATATAATGGAAGTCATTTTTTATTTTTTAAATAAAATTATATATAACTAATATGTTAAAATAGAAAAATTAAATGAACTAATGATTGGATCCCCGGAAATAGCATCAGTTTTGACGCACGTCTGTTGTGGGGTGTGGACAAAAATAATTATATTTTTCCTAGTGCATAGAAGTGGATGACCAGGGTCATCTCTCTTGAAGATCCTTCTTAATGTAGTACACATAATTTATTTAATTCACATATTCTATCTATTTTGGTGGTTTTTTTTTATTATATGAAAGTGATTAAAGTATTTATGGGTTTTTTTATTATTTAAAATAATGACATGTGAAGCAAGAATTCTAAATTTATACTAAGATTTAAGTCTAAATAGAATGAATTAATAATAAAGAACTTGGTTTTGGGGTTGGTTAAATATTCAATAAATATTCACATTTATATGTTTTATTTCAGTTTGATAATCCGAACACAAAATCTCATGTTTGAACTACTATTATTTATTTATAAATTTTTTAATATCATTGAATGTTTGTGCACTCTCAATTCTACCTCCTCCTTTAATCCAAGTTAGTGACACACCTTTGTCAAGAATGTGTCATCTTCCAGAACCCGGTTCAATTGAATCTATTTCATCCATTGATTATCTCAACTCCAATGTGCGATGAAATAACCAATTGAGAGAGGGAAAATTATTAAATAAAATTATATGGATAGGATTAGTTTCATGTAGTCGGTGGTAGTCACAACATCAGTGACATTTGACTTACCCATGCATGCTAGTCAAATATATCTAAAAATATAAAATTAAACATTAATGAAAATTCATTATCATCTTCACCTCACCTTTGGACAAGTCTAGGGGTTATCCTCTCATTTCCGAGAGTAATATATTATGTGGTGGAGTGGGTGGTAGAGAAGTGAGAGATAGGTAAATAAATGAAGAAACGCGGATGGATAAACACAAAGGCATGGAATGAAAAAACTAAAATTTGAATTACAATTGAAAAATAAAACCAAAATAAAATTTAAATAAATAAATAAATAAATGTGTTGGGAAGAGAGGTGTAGCATTGTCCCATGCCATGTTACGAACCCTCCTTGGCTGTTGGTGTCCAGCTGATGATTTGGGAAGGAGGCAAGAGCCTCCTTTAATAGGAAGAATTCTATCCCCTAAAAGTTTGTGCATTGTTGGAACAATAAATTGTCTATTAACACATCAACTCATTGATAAAATTTGTTCCAAAATGTTTTTTCCATTTAACCTCCACATTTCCTCTCATTTAGATTTTGTATTAAGGAGGTGTAGAATTTTCATTGAATAAGTCTTTTTATGGCCGATATTTCTAGGAAGATTCCTTCAAATGAATAATGATCAATAGAAACCTTAATGACTTAAAAACTCCGCCAAAAATTTTTTATAGGCCTTCCTATTTATCCTAGTAATATCCCAGGTAGAATAAGCTAAATTTTAGGCAAGGAGACTGATTTTTGCATCCGTTATGGTGGTGCAGTCCACGTTGTCTGCCCTGAAAAGTTTCCAAATTCAATGAATTTTTTGGACTAATAGATCTTCGAATCAGCTCTGGGTCATAAATATAAAGTTGAAGGAAGTAAAATCAGTATTATACCAAAAATTTAATCTGTAATTTTTCACTTCTATTTTTTAATAAATGTCAAAAATACCCTTGTGGTAAAAATCTGTCAAAAATCCAAAATTATGCATTTTTCTCAATTTTTCTCATAATCATTATAAAATTCAAATTACCCAATATTTTAATAAAACATTGAATTAAAGGGATTTTATCATTAACAAAAATAAAAAAATCCTCATTATTTGATAAAAAATATGCACATAAAGTTTCTTTTTCAGAGATGTCCTGCCTCCTTGTCTTGTTTTATCATAATATGTCATGCCTAAATTGATTAAATGCATAAATGGAACTTATTAAACGAGTGGGTATACTTGTTAGTTGTTTTTAGATTGCTTAAATGGTTTTTTTTGGTAATTATGATTAATGGGTGGGTATATCCATGTGATGTGTTAAATGGAAATTGGTGATAAGTGGGTGGGTATAACCATGTGACATGATTAAATGGAAGTGGAGCACATGAGTGGATATACTCATGAGATATAATGGTTTAAATGAGTAGGTATACTCATTTAATGGTTTTGAATGTAATTGTTTATATGAGTGGGTAGACTCATATGGTTGGAAATTGTTAAATGTATGGAATGGTTTATGATTTACATAGATTCGAAGGACGAATATCCATGGATTTGGAACGCAGTAGTGGACACCTTGGTTGAGTATTCACTTTGGGTCTTGATTCTGTGGGATGTCTCGGGCATTGTTTTCCATTAGATCCGGCATGATTGGACTCACATAGGACATTCTGGTACACATGCTCCCAGGACTCCAACCAGTGCCTATACTGAGTTTCTATCGAGACGATACTATGACTTGATTATGATTCCAGGGTCTTCAATACATTGGATTCAGACCTTCATGGATTACACTTCCTTATATGGCACGATCGTGGGATATATGACTGTGTGTGTCGGACAAGGTCGTGGGTTTTTGATATGGGTTTCTTTATAGAATAAGGCTGTGTGGATAGGATATGGATTGTTTTACGAAGAGGTTGTGTTGTTTTTTTATACTACATATAGGTTCATTGTTATGATCTTCCACTTGATGCAGGGAGCCACAAGAGGCGGTTTGGTATAACTTATTTTCATTGGTTATGTGCCTTGGGCTTTCACACTTACATTACTTCTAACTTGTACTTGTTTCACATATTTCATATTGCAGCTTATAATTTTGTAGATCTTTGGGTGAAAACCTACTGGGAAGTTTATCTCACACCCTACATGGGCCTCCTTGGGGACCCAAACAAATTATATGGATTCAGGTGATAGTAGGGGAAAGCACCCTAACACTAGTTGCTGATCTTTTCTTCAGAGCATGGGAGCATGAGTCCCAGCTAATTCTTGTGATGATATTGTGACACTTTTTGATCTTTTTAGATTTTGGATACTTGTATTGTACTTTATTTCCATGTATATTTTTTGGTTATTTTCTAGATACATGTATCATTTGCATCATTTTATATGAGTCACTTATGGATTGTTATATATTTCTATCTTGCATATCTATTTTACATATTGTATTCTTATTGTATTTACTTATGATATTGAATTTTCTTGACTTCCACTATGATATACTCTTGTAATTAGGTAATAGTCTCCCTAACAACTCAAATAGACCCTCACCACTAGTCGGAAGCTTCTGGCATTTGAGGGGTGCACTTGAGGCCATGTTGCCAACCAGGATTGGGGAACTATTGAGTGGCATCCGAGTTCAGGATGTTACAAATTGGTATTAGAGACAATTTTTTTTCTAGTTTGATTTACTGTTTGGAGACAATAGATAGGGATATGAAGGAAAATGGAATTTGTTAATGAGATATGCTCGAGCGTAGATAACTCTTTTACAAGAAAAATCCAAATTACTATAAATGAAATTTCTATTTTCTGGTTTGACTATTATAGTTGATTTGATTTCACCATTAGGAGACACACATGATTTATGCTGATACTATTGATGCAATTGTGGGTTCTATTTTTTGCAACCTGATGAGATGAAGGTATTCAATCTCATGCATCATATAGTCACTTGTCAGAAATCACATATCATGCATTATGTCATACCATTATAGATGAATTATTTGACGTATGGTATTGTGATAGGTGCTATAATTGTTGTTCCTGATTTTGTGATAGACATTGTGCAGAGGATAGAGAAGTGAAATCATCTTTCATTTCATAAGGTCTATAGGCCCTTATGAACTAGAAAATGACGAACATTTTAATATAAAATATTAAAGTAAATTTGTTGTGTATGGATTATATGGGCATCAAATGTTAGTTCATGGGGTGTTATGGGTCCTCAAGGATCAAAACTTGGTGGACCATTGGTTAAATCATGTCAAATAATGACTGTTAAATGAAAATAAATGAAAATAGAGACTTGACCTACACCTGAATTTTGAGTGAGTTAGAGGTTGTGTTTCTATTTGTGTTGTGGTTGTTCTTTACACAGTCATGTATTTAGGATTAGGTTGTTTGTTATGAATTTCTTTTAGGAGGGTTTTGACCTGTCCTATGCTTTTGAGATGCGACTTTGATATCATTACTTTCTGAGGTGAGTGTTTGGCATTGTAGAGGCATGTCACCATGAAGACCTACAATGGTATTCCAAGATGGTGGCGATGACCATGAATCGATGGTGGTGGGCCATGAGAAACTAGTGGATCCTCTTTTATTTTTTTGTGGTACAATAGAAAATTTCAGACATAGGTGATGAGGCATAGTACCACGAGGGGTTATTTTGTTATATGCAGACTTTTCAAGGAGTATGGTAGCCTACCATGACTATGGTTGAGCTGAAATGGGTGTTCTAGCAGTAAAATTTTTTCATGTTTTTGGGGGATGATGGTCCACAAGATTCTGAGTTGTGGCTTGATACCACACTAGCTATCTTCGAGCATCTGGAGACACCTCTTGAGAGGAGGGTCAAGCTCACCCCTTATATGATACATGGAGTAGTAAAGTACTGGTGGGATGTTCTGAACCAGGCTGAAAGGCTATGAGATATGGGTTGGACTTAGACCTACTTCCTTGATTACTTTTACCCCAAGACATGATGGGCAGAGTGAGTTAGTGAGTTCATGTGTCTAGAGCAGGGCACTATGACAGTTATAGAGTAGTCAACATACTTTACAGAGTTTCATAGTTTTTTACTGATGTACCTTACTGATGTGTTGTCGAGAGAAAGATGCTTTGAGGAAGGCCTCTGATATACTATAAAATCCCAGGTCAACGTGTTCAGGTTGACCTATATCATTGAGATTGTGAATCTGGCACTGCTTATAGAGTGGAACCTGAGGGAATTTGAGGATATAGAGTAGGGAAATGTTTCTTCTCAATCTAGTGGTTCTAAATCGTCAGGAAGGAAACACCATTTTGATGCTTCCCATGATATAAGAATTATTTGGGCTATGAGTGCTCATAGCTCGGTGTTTTTTCACTAGTGTAGCAGGAGAGGACACATGAAGAATCAGTGTGACTGTGACCCAGTGGAGTGCCGAGATTAAGGAGGGATGGGCCATATGCAATGGTTTTGCAGGACCTTCCCTCCAGTTGTGAGTGGTAGGGGGGTCGACTCCAATGTCAGGTTTAGGAGTAGGTTTTAGGATCTGTTTCAAGCAGGGAGCTAGAGAAATGAAGGACAATCAGGCTCCATAAATAGTGGTCTTTGATGAGGTATCCATACAACAATTACTTCTATACATCGACGGGGAACTACTCTAAGCAGTGAGGTTGTTTCACAGGGTCATGGTATAGGTCAATTATATTATGTAGAACCTACCCCTTAGGAGAAAGGTTTCAAACTGTCTACAGTGAGAGGAATGATCTTATTCGCCTATACTATTGAATCTACTCTCTTGGATACCAGTGTATCTCATAGTTTTATTTCCCCACCTAAGGTGAAAATCCTTGGGCTTGTTTTGTGGTATTTTGAAATCATTTTAATTATAGAATTACTATTGGGAATCATAATGGATGATGTGATATAGTGCAGGGAGTACCCCCTTGAGGTTGGAGGGTGTCACTTCATTTGAGATATTTATTTTTTTGAGATGATAAGGTTGGGCGTCATTCTTGGGATGGACTATTTAGTATATTATCGATCTTACATTTTCAACTATCACTTAATGGTAACTTTCACATCACCAGAAGATGCAGTGTTTACTCACAAGAGTGAATGGGGTGTCCAGGCGAACTGAGATGGACTAGATCATCAAGAGTTGGTCATAATGACAGCCTAGATTGATATTTTTTATTTTGGATGATCAGGGAGTGAGTCAAGTACACCTTCCTCTAATGGTTGATCGTTTCAGGGACATGTTACCAGATGAATTTTCTAGTTTACCTCTCGAGAGATAGGTTTAGTTCTCCATTAAACTAGTGTTATGAGCTTCAACAGTATCCATTTCTACATACTAGGTGGCTAAGATGGAGTTGTAAGAAATTAAGTGGAAGCTAGAGTATTTGGAGGAAAAGGGGATTATCTGACCTAATACTTCACTCTGGGGTTTGCCAGTTCTTTTTTCAAAAAATGTGGATATAACACTTATTCTATTTTGGGATTAATGAAATTTGTATCAGATAATAGTTAAAAAGCAATATCCATTTCCACATATAGATGAAATGTTTGATAAGATTCTTGGATCCCGAGTAATCTTGAAAATTGAACTAAATTTAGGATATCACCAGGTACATATTTGACCCAAAGACATACCTCGTACAACATTTCATAGTTGGTATGGTCTATATGAGTATCTTGTTATTCCATTCAATCTCACAAACACGATAGTAGTTGACATGGTGCTGATGAACCGAGTGTTCCATCCTTAATTGTGAAACATCATGTATTGGGATGGGAGTAGTGTTGATGTAGGGTGATAGAGTTTTGGCGTATGAGTCACAGTTTCTAAGGCCACGTGAGAGGAATTACCCTATTCATGATCTTGAGATAGATGCAGTTGTTCATGCTTTTCACTATTGGAGACATTATTTATTGGGGGATCATTTTTTGGTGTATACAGACTACAAAATCCTCAAGTATATATTTACTTAGTATTATTTGAATATGAGCGAAAAGGGTGGGTGGAGTACCTACAGTATTTTGACATCAAGCTTGAATACATGACCGGTAAAGGTAATGTCATGTTTGATGCACTAAGCATGTGGACTCAGATACAGACAGTACAACATGCAAGTAGCGAGTGGAAACCTATGGCGTTATTCTCTATGATCTATATATAGGTGCACAACAGTTAGGGATAGACATATCTAACATTTATAGTTGTGACCTCTACCCTATTGGATAATGTAAGCATGAGGAAGTTATCAAATTCAGAGGGTCTAGTCCTATGGGAGAGTGTGGAAGGTGAGGACCCTCCTCCTGGTTGGACCGTAGGTGTTGATGAGATCTGACATATACATGGATGTGTTTGGGTTCCAGTGGCTATACTTAGGGATATGATGTGGGAGTTTCATGCTTCATCTTGGGAACTACATCCCAGAGTCACAAGTTGTACCATCACTTTAATCATCAATACTAATGGCCAAGTATGAAAAGTGAGGTAGCTAGTTTTGTTATGAGGTGTTACACCTATCAGCATATGAATGAGACACATCAACGACAAGCCTGGATTTTATTGCAGTTACTTATTCCCAAGTGGAAATGAGATGATGTCATAATGGATTACATGACTGGTTTACTAAGGCCGCCATGAGGTAATGATGTTGCGTGGGTTGTTGTTGACAGGATCAAAAATGTTGATCATTTATTTCCGATCAAGGATACCTTCGATGTTAATGTTCTTGGAAGGTTGTATATCCATGAGATAATACAAACTCATGTGTTCTCACACACTATCATTTCAAATAGGGATTCCCCCTTTACATCTCGTTTTTTATAGTGTTTTCAGAGGGAACATGGTACAGAGGTGTTTCTGAGCACAATCAACCACCCTCAGACTGATGGCCATTCAGAGTGTATGATACAAGTGCTAGAGAACATGATGAGAGAATGTGTCCAAGATTTTCAGGGATCTTGGGAGAGACACATTCATCTAAATGAGTTTTCCTATAATAACAATTATCAGGAAACGATACAAATGTCTCCTTACGAGGCTTTCTACGGTAGGATATGCCAATCACCCTTGTGATGGCTAGAGGCATGTGAGGTAGCTTTACTGGGACCTTGTCTCATGCAAGAGAATTCTGAGTAGATCTAGATGATTCAAAAGTCGATGGCTACTTCACAATTTTGATATAAATCTTATGTCGATCACCGTATATGACCACTAGAGTTTAAAGTCTGGGATCATGTATTTTTATGTGTTTCACTGATGTTGGGACATAGAAGGATCATGATACAGGGTAAGCATTCACCTCTATATGTTGGGCCATTCGAGATTCTTGAGATATTAATATCAGTAGACTATTAGTTTTAGTTACCTCAGAGGTACTGAGACATGCATGGAATCTTACATGTATCACAACATCGACATTATAATTCAGACCCATTTCAATCTTTTCAACCCGAGGAGGTTGAGCTACAATTTGATGCATCCTTCAAGGAGAATATAATATGTATTGTTCATAGGAGCATGAAGGTTATACAAGGATAGTCATATCCTCTAGTATAGGTTCTATGGAAGCAATACCGTTCACAAGATGATACTTAGGAGAGGGAGGCCGAAATATGTGCTCAGTGACAGGAGTTTTTAAATGGATCTTGACTACCCTTTAGAGGGAAATTCATGGAAGAAGTGCTTTAAGCGGGTAAGATTATATGATCCTAGTTTTTTCTTGAGGTATGAATCATAAACATTCTTTTTTGGCTTAGAACCTAAGCTGGGCCATGGGCCGGTTGGGTTGTTTTTTGGAAATAATCGGCAAGAAGGTGGTGTACCGGTTGCAGGACAATTACACGATGTGTAATTGGATTACAAACTGTGTAATCTGATTTCATAACATGTAATGGTTTTTCTAGGACCTTTCAATATGTGTAAGGGTTTTACCCCATTAAAGGAAAACCGAGAATTACACACCATGTAAGGAAATTAATTATAAGGTAATTTCGCGACCATTTTTTTTATAATAGAGGCAGGGTCCTCTATTTTTTTGGACAGAAGCATTTTTTCTCTCTTTTGAAGACTAAAAACTTTCTTATCTAGCTTTTCAGATCAATCACCCATTTGGATTCCATTTCTTTCCCTTTCATTTTTTTGGAACCACGACGGTATGATATTGATTCCTTTTTAGCCATTCTTGATTCTTCCGAACAACAATTTCATTGTTTGGATTTAGGCTTTTATGACCTATTTTCTGGTTCATCATATGTTCTTTAGATTTATTACCAACCAGGATGAATTAGGACTTGATACTAGATGAGAACTCGACTAATGAGATAAGGTAGGTGGTCTATACTTTTCTTTTGGCTTTTGATGCTTTATATAGCTATTGACCTTTTTTCTGCCCACTGGACTTTTTAGCGTGGGCCCAATTTTAAGGTGTTAATCTGAAATAGATGACGTAGGACCTATTTGGTACTCCCTAATGTTCTTTGAGATATGTTTGTGGTTTCTGACCCAGCCCAAGGACACCCACGGGGTGAACCATGCCTTTACTTTGGTTTTTACCATTGATGAACTACCCATGGGGTGTGACCTCTATTTTTCCGAGTTTAAGGAAGCACAGTTGTTCTTAAATGAGGACGAATTATATAAATAGGATATATCTTGCCTCCTTACATTGTGTTATCATATATTCTATGACTAACTAGATTAAATACATAAATAGAACTTTTCAAATGTGTTGGTATACTCATTGGCTATTTTTAGATTGCTTAAAAAATTTTATTAGTAATTGTGATTAATGGGTGGGTACACCCATGTGATGTGTTAATTGGAAATTGGTGAAAAGTGGGTGGGTATATCCATGGGACATGATTATATGAAATTGGAGTACATGAGTGGGTATAATCATGATATGTAATGGTTTAAATTAGTGGGTATACACATTGAATTGTTTTCAATGTAATTTTTTATATTAGTGGGTAGACTCATATGGTTTAAAATTATTAAAGGCATGGAATGATTGATGACTTACATAGATTCCATGAATGGATCTCCATGGATCTGGAATGCTGTAGTGGAAAACATGGATCATTATGCACCTTTGGACATTATTTCATGAGATGCTTTAGGCATTGCTACCCCTTGGATCCAGATATCTTGGAATCATGTAGGACATGTTGGTACACATGCTCCTAGGATTCCAACCAGTGACTATTCCAAGTTTCCATCAACATTCTCCTAAGATTCGAAGAGGATGACTTGGTCTTTAGCACCATAGATCCGGCCCTTCGTGATCTACACTTCATTATATGGCATGACTGTGGGATATATGATTGTTGTTGTATGACAAGGTTGTGGGATTTTGATATAGTTTTCATTATATGGTAAGGACGTGTGGACATGATATGGATGGTTATATGGAAAGGTTGTGTTGTTTGTTTATATTTATTGTAGATTCCTTGTTAGGAGATGAAACATGTTGCAGGGATCCACAAGAGGCTATTTAGTATTACTTGTTTGTAGTAGTTATATTCCTTGGGCTTTCACACTTACATTACTACTTACTTTCACTTGTTTAGCATATTTCCTAGTACTTCCTAGAACTGTATAGATATTTAGGTGGAAACCTACTGGGATGTTTATCTCACATCCTATTTGGGCCTCCATGGGGACCCAAACTGATTATATAGTTACAGGTGATAGTAGGGAAAATATCCCTAAAACTATTTGTTGATCATTGGTTTAGAGCATGGGAGCATAGGACTAAGAAGAGTCTTGTGATGCTACGAGGGCACTTTTTGGTCGTTTTGGATTTTAAATAGTTGTATTTTATTATATTTCTATGTACCTATTTTGGATATTTTCTAGATACATGTATCATCTGCATCATAGTATATGAGACACTTCTGGCTTGTTACATATTCTTATCTTGCTCGTCTATTTTATCTATTGTCTGCTTATTGTATCTTCTTCCACTATTTAATGTGATTGACTTACATTGTGATAAATTATGGTAATGGGGGTATAGTATCCCAAATAACTCACCTAGTCCCTAACTGGTAGTCATAAGCCTCTGGCATTTGGGAAGATGTACTTGAGGCCATGTAGCCAACTGGGCTTGGGGCACAGTTCTGTGATATTCGGGTTCAGGATGTTACATTTGTACAATGATTCCATGATTTCATTTAAAATTTATTTATGTCATGTGATGATATAATATGATGTTGTGCATGTACAGACTATATCACATCTATGTGTGAATACAATTCCTTAATGTAAAAAATAAATTCCTTTGGGTGATAATTCATGTAGTGAGATAAATTCCTTAATGTAATAAAAAATACTATGGGTGAGAAAATTCATAAAGTGGGAAAAAAATTCTAGTGAGAGAAATATAGTTGTTTGAGAGGTTAGAGAGATGGTATTTATTGGTGAATATTTTAGCTTTAGAATTGATAATAAAATTATATATGTCACTTTTAGGGTAAGATTCAGTCAAAATCTATTATCTAGCACAACAAAAAAGAGTGGTCTTAGTGAAAGTTCATTAGTGGATGTTCTAATAATCACTTCTAAAAAAAAGTTATAAAATATATTTTAAATATAGGGGTGGTTTCAATGAAACAACTGCTAGTATTTTTAAACAATAACTGACCCAACCCCCTCCACCCAATTACCTAACCCCCTCGCTCCCTTGGTTGTGCCTCTCCCTGATGCTGGTGACTGCCCCTCCCCCTTGGTGGCACCTATCCTCGACGTCGGCAATCACCCCTCCCTCTTGGCCACGCCTCTCCCCAACACTGGTGAACACCACCACCTCGATCTTGACTCTCCCTGGTGCTAGTGACTCCCTCCCACCTACCCCCACTGATCCCTCATCCCCACCTCTCCCTGACGTTGATGACCACCCCTCCCCCTCGACCCTGCCCCTCGCCCAATATCGGTGACCGACCCTTTCGTCGATCACGCCTCTCCCCAGTTCCAGCGACTACCCCTCCTGATCGATCATGCATCTCCTCAGCGCCAGTGATTACCCCCCCCCCTCTATCCAACCTATCCCCGACACTCGCAACCGCCCCTCCCCCTTGGTCATACCTCTCCCCAATGTCGGTGACCGCCCCTCACCCTCGACCCTGCATCTCCCCGACACTGACCCCCCTTCTATCCGACAACATACCTCTCCCCCCTTCGACCACTTCCCCTCGACGGCTCACCCCTCATCCTTGTTGGTGAACACCCCTTTTCCCAATCTCACATATGATCCTCGTGACCCCAACCCTACTTGCTACCTGATGATGAACCCACAATGACCCCCTCATCCTTGATGGTGATCCCCAACGGCGACACCTCTACCCCATTTCTCGGAGAGTGCAATCCCCAATCGTAAGGTGTAATTTTTTAATATTGTATGATTGGTTTACTATATCATTATGTAGTAAATCATATTGTACAATCAAATGATTAATTTTATCACTTAAGAATCATATACACATAACTATCATTAATACCTGTTATAAATGGGGATCATTAATCATTTATATGATGACTGCTTGTTTGTCCGTGGGGTTATAAATAGTCTATAACTGCATGATTCATTTATCCCACATGAATTCTTGGTTAGTAAGACATAGTGAGTTTTGGATAATGATTGATTATAGGATAGTAAACCATTTGGTTTTATTGACTATTCACTACAGTTTTAGTATGCTTCTTCGACACTGGCATGAGACTTTCTATATGAGAACATACTGAGTGTACATGTATGTTCACCATTATTTTATATACTATATTCATATAATTATTGGATAAATTTGGTGACCAAGCTTAAAGAAGTTAATTGATGTTTACTTTTAATTGTACTTGTTTGATTAACCATTTATATCTTTATATCTAAATATACAGGGAGAAGAGTGAAAATCCAATACCTATGGATAAAAGTAGGATTACTTTACCTCGAAACACACATCTTTATGACAAGAGTTTGAAAAAATAAATTATGTAATTAATAAAAGACCAGTGGATGGTAGAATAAAATGTGTATGTCCTGATTGAAAATTCAAGTGATAGTTAAATAGAAATGAAGTATATGATCATTTTATAAAGAAACATTTTTCTTCGCAATATGTATGTAGGATTTGGCATGGTGAATATATTGTTATGGAAATTAAAAACTAATATAATCCTATCAAAAAAAACAATGTGACCCCCCAAATGGGAATTCAGTTTGAAATTTTGTAAATGAAACATTTGTCTTTGAAGGATATAATGTCCAAGATTTCAATAGATAAAAAAAACATCAATTGACCCTGAGAATTTTAATCCTTCTAATAAGTTCAACGACCAAAAAAATGAGCATTATGATTTAGTTGAAGACGTGCAACAAGAACTGTATGAAGGGTGTGATAAGTATTCAATGTTTTCTTTTCTACTTAAGTTGTATCATATAAATAGTCTCTATGAAATTATTGACAAAGAAATGTACATGATTTTAGAGTTTCTTCATGATGCATTTAGTGAAGCTTTGATCCTTGCATCATTCTATGAGATTAATAAAGTCATAAATAAACTTGGACTATATTTTACAAAGATACATGAATTCTTTAATGATTGCATGCTTTACTAGGGATAAGAGTCCGACAAAGGAGAATTCATAAGATGTTATAAAAGTAGATGAAAGACAATGAACAACAATGAGATTATAAATCAATGCAACCCCGAGAAAAAAAAAAGAAAACTCCTTCAACATTATTTCATTACCTTCCTCTGATATGATGCTTGAAAAGATTATTCATGGAATCTAATACTACATACGAAATGAAGTGACATGATCAAAATAGTAATGATGGCTTGATGAGACATCCAAAAGATTCATCATCATAGATAATGGTGGATTTATTATATCTATATTTTTCTTCAAATCTTAGGAATTCATGTTTGGGATTGGATTCTAATGGTTTTGACCCCTTTTGTACTTTAGGAACTTATTATAGTATTTGGACTGTGGTTTTGATCCCTTTTAATCTATCTCTATAGATGTGTATGAAAAAATATTTTTCTTTCTTTCGATGATTATTTCTAGAAATAAAATTCCTAGAATTGGAATTGATGTATAGCTTCAACATCTAATCAAATAACTATGAGAATTATGATACGATGGAATGGAAACATATGACGCTCCAATGAGAAAAATATTAAAAATACTTGTTAATTTAATATAGACAATTACTAACATTCCTGGATTAGGAAATTTATCTGATTGGAACACTCATACTAGTTTTCTAGTCTAGTTTGTAATTTTTTTCATCAACGATTACCTCATAGAAGAAAATGATGTTTTTTGTGTCATCATTGATTTCTTTATTTATTCTCATAAGTCTAGGATTAACAAGACAGAATTCAATGAATATATTAAACTGATAAATCCACTAAAAGTGTTATTAGGTTCAGAAATCATGGGACAATTAATGAGAGTCGTTGAATAATTTGGAAAATATATTCATTTTAAAGAAGGTGAAAAGGGTAAAACGTACAATATTTGATGCATCTGGAACACAAAAATAAAGGTTATATTTTTCAAAATTCCTTATTAGGAGTTTAATTTGATATGTTATAATCTTGACATAATGAATATTGAGAAAACATTCTGTTGCAATGTAATTTTCAAATTACTTAATGAGAAGGGTAAATCAAAGCATCTCTTTAATGCTCATAAGAATTTGGAGTTAATGAATATAAAGAATGATTTTTTGGAAATTTAGAATGGAAAGTATCCTTAGACTATTTTTACAATGAAAAATCAAGAGAAAGATGTATTCCTTCAAACATTAAATAATTTAAAAGTGGCATATGGATATTCATGTAATATATCACAGTGCATTTACTAAAAAATTGAATCTTAAATGGATTGAAAAGTCACAAATCATGTATTTTGATGGAACAATTGTTTTCATTAGAATTTTATAATATGTTAACTAAAAAATAAACTATTGTACCTTTTTCAAAGAGCTTTGAAGAAAAAATCCAAATCCAATTGAGCTTGATAAACTTCAAGAAATATTTTTTTGAAACTTTTTTATTTGTAGATGTTATTTTCCCCTTCATTATTCACTATGATGATTCATTTGATTGCTCGTTTGGTTGAAGAAGCTAAACTTGGCTGACCAGAACATTATCAATTGATGTACCCAATTGAGAGGTACAATGATATTATATTTATTTTCATTAGTGATATTAATTTTATTAAATTATTTCATAATTGTTTTTATATGTTTCTTATTTTTTTCATTGGGTACATAGGTCATTTGAAATCATATATGATGAATAAATATCAACCAAAAGGCTCTATTGATAAAGGTTACATATCCAAAGAGTTATTGACCTTGTATTCAAGGTATTTGGATGGGATTGAGACTAGATTCAATCGTGTTTAATGTTTTGATGATATCTCCACTAACTATCATTTTGAGAACTAGTTATCAATATTTCCAGTTATTAGATAACCAATTGGAAAGGGGTCAAATTTTACACTAAATGAATTGGAGTTTATATAAGCACATAGATATATACTGCTCAGTAGTCTTATTACAGATCTATTTATTGATGAATTACGATGTCAAACAAATAAGTGATTAAGGGGTAGATCTTGAAATTAGAGGGAATTAAAAAAATTTGTTAATTAGGAGATTATAAAATGGATCACCCATCAGGTAAGTATATACTCATATTAATATTATTGACATGTAGTTATTTTGTCTTTGTTAAAACTAAAACATTATATATATTTTTCTAGATAATGAAGGTTGAAAATAAAGCTGAATTATCAAATGTTTTTATGTTTTTTTTGCTCGAGGTCCTCTAAGAATGTCGATGATATTCGATGCCTACAATATTCCTAGATTTAGGATTCATACAATTTATCAGGAAGAATACTTAAAAACTCAAAATAGTGGTGTATTTACAGTTACAAAAGTGGGATATTATGGAAATTGGGAAGATATAATTGAATTAAACTATCATGGTTGGTTTCTGGTTGTCTTATTCAAATGAAAGTGGGTTAATATTGATATGAGTATAATTAATTATTCATTACATTTTAATCCTATCAACTTCTCTTTATTTATCCATACCAATGACCATGTAGAGAATGATCCATTTATCTTGGATTCCTAATTGAAGATAGTTTATATGTGGATGATGAAATACATGAAGGTTAGTGTTTTTTTACACTTAAAGTAGAGAGACTTATATGATATGAGTGATGAAGATCAATTTGTACTTTGTGACGGTGAACATAATCAACCACAAAACATTGACTAATTTTTTACTAACAATATGGAAATAATATAACATTAAATAGAGGTTTAAAATGAACCACTCATCACAATGGAGGTTTATAATAATGAAGATAATGAAGATGATGATAATTGAATATATAAATTGGTAATGAAAATATATTACAATTTCTCATTGATAAGTGGTCCGTACATATATACATTGTTCTAGTTTTTCTTTTTTCTTTTTGTAAAAATTTATTAGTTTTTAATTTTCTATACATTTAATATATCTGAACCAATTGAATTGCAAGATTGCTGAGAATAAATAAATTTCATAATCCTAGATGGTTATCATCTCGGAGCACACCACAACTACTGTCAGCTTCAGTGAATCTGAGTGATTCGGTTGTAATTGAGACTACCAGCGAGCCAGCCATTCCCCAGACGTTTTTAGTGTCCCACCATCTAATTCACCTCCATTTATGGAGTAGTTGGTCATCCCTTCATCTAGTGGATATCGGTGAGTTACTATTACTGGTATGTATTTCATTGTAAATAAACTATATATTTTATTAATTGTTTAATTTATATTTCAAATGGATAAAAATAAAAATAGAAGATTTATAAATATGAATATGAAAGATGTATGAGACCAGAAGGAATTCAATATTATCATTCCATTTGATGAGTTTGTGGTGCATACTGATGATGTTTCCAGAATCTTTGGGCAGATTATTTGGAAGCTTATTTGTGATACAATGAGCATTCCCATTAATTATAAATATTGGAGGCATATTCCTACAACTTCGAAAAATGAGGGGTTTGATAATTAATTAAAGGTAATTTAATTTAATATTCATTGATAACTAATTTACATGACATTATAAATTTTTTTGATATACTTATACTGTATTATGTTTTTTTAATTCTTGATGTTTTTTCATTTGGATGTCCCAAGCTCTATTTCATGCCCATTCACTATGAAAAAATTAGGAATGAAATGGCGTGAACTTAAATGAATATTATGACACGAGTTTAATGAAATATCTTTGAGCTCATGATAGATGTATGATAACGTGTGTGAATGAATTTCTCATGTGAAATGGAATTCGTTTGTCGATATTAACATATATGCATATCCTGCGGTAATTGCATATTTTAGAGTATCGTAATAACATAAACAAAATAAAATTATAGTTTTTAATAATGTTGCTTTTTTTGTAGGAATTATTGAAAAATATACTATGAATCATGAGAAATAATTCATTCTTAATATCAGTGTGTCTTAGAGTTTTTTTAGAAAAAGAATAATTTTGGTTTGTATTTTATTCATTATTATTAATATCATCTTATTATAAGTCAAATTTTTCTAACTTGTTTATATTTTTATAAAGGATAATGAATTAGGTTACTCTGTTGGCCATATATAGATGTGGTTTAAAGTGCATAGGGAATATGATGTTAGTTTTGTAAATGAACCTACCAAAGATGTTTGAGTAAGTATTTTTCATTATCATTTCATTTTATTTCATTAATTTAAAAAAAATAATAAAAAATATATTATAACAAAAAAATCCTTAAACCCAAATAAATGGGGCTGGATACATGGATAAAATGATTCCAATTTAGCACCATTTGATAAATCTACCCAACTCCAATTAATTGGGTTTAATACTTATTTGTTGTTATAATTTATTTTTCAATATTATTTTTTTATATTAATTAAATAAAAATACATAGTAATAAAAAATTTATTAATTAGATAATATTATGATGTTCAAATATTTTAAAAAATATTTTGTATTATTTTTTTCTTAACATGTTCAAATTCAGGAAATATGGGATGTGAACCCTTTAAAATCATCATCAATTTCCCAGAACGATGAAGTTCCAATTGTTTTAGGGAAGGAGAATACCAAACATGTATCGTGGAAGGGTTCTGGACCTACTCCATCAGTTATCTTTGGTAGGGAGTCATCATCAGTTACTACTACACCTAGTGGGGGTTCATGTAGCGCTATTGATAGGGAATCACAAAGATAAATTGTAAGGCTGAAAGAAAAAGAGCGAGAACTGGACTCTTATATGAAAACATAGGATCAATGGTGAGAAAAAATGGAAAATGATTTAGTTTTTATATTTCAATGGATTATTAGAACGATAACCAAGGAAATTTCTAGCCTTATAGCTTATCCTATCAAGGTAAAGTCAAAATTTCATAGATCATTACCACATTTTCAATGAACGAATACAACTTCGTTATATAAAACTAAAATGATACTTTTATATTAAAAACATGAACATTGAGTCATACCGACAAAATCTTGGGCCAGATTGATGTGTGTTCGATTCCTACAAATAAAAAATAAATTATACATTATTATCCTTAAGTTTGAAAATAATTCAATCTTATTTTCACAGTTTTGACACAGTAAATAGTTTGTAACGGTACCAAAGCCTTTAAAAGCATGTGTGTGGGGGGGGGGAGGGGGGTCAAAATAGGAATTAGATTGCATATCAACATAAAATCAGAGTAAAATGACTGTGGATTGATTTTTGAAATATTGGAATAGATGAAACATCATTTCGAGTTATAGTTTACCTGAGATGCATGTGAATGTATTTTTGTTGTTTTAAAACACCAAAACATGTGTGTAATGGTTCAAACAATATAAAACTATACCATATTGACATGAAATCATGATAAAACCACCATTGAATTATTTTTGACATGTACTCATATAAAAAATATCAATTAGGCTTGTGGTGTTGTCAAAATACCTCAATAAATAGTTTTTAAAGGTACTAAATACTTAAAAAATGCATGATAGGGTATCAAAATTAGAAAAATGATGTTCAATTTCAATGAATTTAGAAGAAAACAACCATGGATATTTTTGGAAATGTAGGAACCAACAACATGTTATTCCATGTTATAATTTTCTAGGGATTCCTATAAATGCATTTTAAGTGTTTTAAACTACTAATACCTGTGTAAAATATTCCAAACCAAAGAAAAAAACTTCATATTGACTTGAAATCATAAGAAAACCACCATTTAATTATTTTTGACATGTAATCATAGACGAAAAGTCATTCCGATGTGCGGTGTGGTTTTAATGACTTAGTAAATAAATTTTAAAGGCATCAAAGACTTTAAAAATATGTGACGGGGTGTCACAAATAGGGAAATGTCATCATATTTCCATAAAACAGGATAGGAAAAAAATTGTTTATTGATTTTTGAAATGTAGGACCCGACGATATGTCATTATGTGTTACAAATTTTTTGGAATGTTCATAAGTGGGTTTTTAGTGTTTTAAACCACATAAACATGCATGTAACAATCAAAACAATAGAAAGAGACCTCATATTGACATGAAGTCATGAAAAAAACATTGTTTAGTTATTTCTGATGTGTATTCATAGATAACACATCAATCTAATATGCACATTGGTCAGAATAGATGGTAAACTATTTTTAAAGGTCCTGAAGCCTTTACAAATGTGTGTTAGATGGTCAAAACTAAGAAAACATTGTCAGATTCCCATGAAATTATATAAAAATGACTATAAATTAATTTTTTAAATGTACAAACTGATAACATGTCATTATGATTTATTGTTTTCCTAGGATACATGTAAACACATTTTTAGTGTTTTAAAAGAGTAAACCAAGAATATAATGGTGAAAACCATAGAAAAATAACTCATATTGATGTCAAATTATGATAAATTAACTATTGGGTTATTTTTTACATTTACTCATAGACAACACATCAATCTAACATGTGGTGTGTTTAGAATGGGTCAGTAAACGACTTTTAAAGATATTGAAGCCTTTAAAAACATGTATATGGGGGTCAAAACTTGGAAAAATCAGCATATATCTATGAAATAGAAGTAAAACAACCATAGATTTATTTTTGAAATGATGGAACAAACAGAACATCATTCTCAGTTATTATTGTAGGATCGAAATAATGATGTAGATGCTCAAAATAAAAGAGGGGGTGAATTGTATACTTTAAAAATTCCTTTGGAACCTTAAAAGTTGGTTAGAGATAACTAAATTTACCTTAAGCAAAGGAAAGGGCTGGGTTTAATAAAGTTAAACTATGCTAATTCACAACACCTCTAACACCAAATGAAAACATTAAATAAGGAATGAAGTTATAAACTTCAAGTCCTATGTACTTGCTTAAAACTGGAAAGAGATTCCGAAAGTAGGTTTCGGAAATATGGATCTGGAAATTAAAACTTAACAAATGATTACAGTATGAGATTCTACCTTAAAGCGTATAGAATCTAAATGGAACAGAGTACAAGTAAAGAAGTATAAGAAAATTATATTTTCCTTAAAATACAATATGCAGCGGAAACAAACAAGTAGTAAAACTACAAGTAACAAGATATAAATCTTTTAACCCAAAGAGAAGGGTATCCAACAACCTTGGATCAAGGTCCCTTGATTTATACTTTCAAGAAAGTCTGTCTTACCCACACTAGGGTAAGCCCTCGATACGAATATCGGGATCTCTATCTTGCTATCCCTGCAAGCCCTCAACTTCAAGGTAGTTGGTAACCTCTGTCTTCCTCTACAAGGAAGCCCTCTAATTTCAAGGTAGTCAGCACATCTTTCTTCTTATCCCCGGAAGTCCTCGAATGTAATCACCAACATTCGGAGTCGCACAAAGAAAAAACTGAACGAGCAATTCAGTACGCACAAAGCATGAAAATCTTTCTCTCTCTAGAAATCACCTTAGCCCCATGTGGTCTCTAGATTGATCTACTTCATTGAATCTTGAGCTCTTTCAAATGAGTCCCTATTTATAGTCAAATTTCCAACGGTCTGCTCCCTCCTCCAACGGGCATATTTTCCATGAAACTCGTAGGGACCTGTACACGTGTAACTCAACCAACAGTTAATTAGAAATAGAGTAGACGACATCGTTTTATAACAAACTATGTAAAACTGAATGTATGACAACGTTTTGAAATGAAGCATATGTAAGTAAAAGCTAATCAATATTTCGGAGTTTAAGCAAGCCAAAAGTTTTTAGCCTAACCAAAATGATGTTCGGAGTCTATGTTAAGAAATGTTCGGATTCTGTTTTATAGGAATTCGAAGTTTGGTTTCACCAGAGATCAGATTCTGAACCTGTAGAGTTCGGAGTCGAACTTTTTCAGAGTTCGGAGTCAAACTGCTTAAAAGTTCGGAGTCGAACTTCTTCAGAGATCGGAGTCAAACTTCTTCAGAGTTCGGAGTCGAAATGCTTCAGAGTTTGGAGTCGAACTTCTTCAGAGTTCGTAGTCTAACTTTTTCAGAGTTCGGAGTCGAACTGCTTCAGAGTTTGGAGTCCAGAATTCGGATTAGAACTACATTACAGATCACATCCAGAATTCGGATCCTAAAAACAGAATGCTCCAAATCTAATCATTATGTGGCTCTGGAAATTTGGTTATGAATCCAGTTTTTGAATTTAAGACCAATATTTCTATGTATACGAAAATCTAGGGTAAGGTAAATTTCCTTAAAGAAGTAGATTCTCCTTATGAGGGTAAAAATAATATTTTCTTAAGTATAAGGTGTTTGTGATTTTCAAAACAAGAAGGAATGGAAAATTCATAAGGAAAACCTTATTGACTCAACAATCTCCCCCTTTTTGGAAAGCACAAACATCCTTTTGAAAAAGCATATATGAATTTTGAAAAATTTCATTAGACTTTTAAAAATGAAACTTATCTCCCTTTTTTCATAGATAGAAGTGAATTCAACTAACTCCCCTTAGGAATTGAAACTCTAAGGATTGTATTCTGAGTTTCTGCAGGGAAGTTTTCAATAATATAAGAATAAAAAACTTTGTAGTGGGAAACTCCACCTTTCTTTAAGGATATTTCTCTTAGAAATTTTTCCTTTCTCCTCCTTAGGAATAGTTCTTCTTCCTTCTCCCCCTTTTTGATTTTCAAAAAGAATTGAAGGGAATGAAAAAAAATTATGCTACCTAAAACATTAGTATATAACAAGATACACACCAACCAGATAACCATTTCATTAGTGTTGGGGAAAAAATACAAGGAAAGACAACTACAAAAAAAGATCAGAGTGGGTTCGTTTGTCTTCTGTTTCCTTCGGAATGAGCTGATTCAACAAGGCTTTGTGATTCTTCATGTCTCTTTGATCTTCCTCTGGTTGCCTCTCCAAGGATTTTACCTTCTATTCTTGATCATTTAAAGCCTCTGCCTGAGCCTCCAAGGCTTCTTTCTGCAACTTCAACAACTCATCTTTCTTTTCCATCTTCTGCTGAAACTCAATCTGGAAATCTCTTTCAGTTTTTCAATTTTGAGATACTGAGTTAAGCTTCCCATTCAGATCCCTAACTTTTTGATTCCGGAAACCTTGTTCCTTGGACAATTTCTCAGAAATCTCATTATCATTTTTATCCAAATTTCAAAATCATTTTGAACTTCAGTCTGAAAATTCCCAAATAGAACTAAATCTTCATCAACTCTCTTAGACCACTTGGTAACTTTACTGCAGGACTTCCTATGCATGTCATAATCGATCAAAAAACTTTTTTGTTCAGCTTCAAACTTCAAAAACTTATCCATTACCATGGATAAAGAATCGGATTTTTGATTAATAGATTGTTGCAGTAACTGGCATCTCGAATCTATTGTTGGAATAATCGGAATTGTGTCCACCAACTTTCTCAGAGATTGAACCACAAAATCATGCTCGTGGGATGATGATTCTGAATCGGAAAATTCTTTTTGAGATTCCTATTCTTCAACTGGAATCAGCTTCCTTCTAGAGGTACAACTAACCTCTTTCCTTCTGATTATATCTTTAATGGGTGTCTCCATTAGAGTTTACTTCCCTTTATCAGATTTTGGAAAGGATTGCACATTAGGAGAAACTTCTTCAGATTCAGAAACATGAACAATCTCATCTTCATCTGGTTTCTATCTTTCTTGTCCTTCCTCAAGAAAGTTCCTCTGATAGGATTCTTCTTCATCAAACATCTCATTCTCTTCCTCTTCTTCTTGAAGATTCATGGTGGCTTCCTCATTTCCCTTCCCTGGAGATATTATTTTTGCAGATTCAGCCTTATATTTAAAACTATGAACTTTCTTGATCAATGTATCCAGATCTTCACTTTCCTCTTCTTCTTCTTCTTCAACTTATTCCTCAACTGTTTCAGCAACCTCCTTCTCAGCTTCTATTACAATCTCTTTACCCTTTTCCTTTTCCGGAGTGACATAGTTTTTCGCTGGATTTTCTGGTAAAGAAGGTTCAATACCAAAAGTTTCCGGAACTGGAAGCCTTTCGGAGGCCAACTCTGTATCTTTTAGCAAAGATCACAGTAGATCAGTTTCAGACATCTTCTTTCTCAACTTCTTTTCCTTCGCTTTTCTTTCTTGCTCCTCAGCAGCTTTTTCTTTTAATTCCTTATCCTCAGCAGGGTCGAGTCCGAATTGAGGATCCCCTTCCTTTCTCATTTCTTTATCTTTCCTCCACTTTGCTGCTACTTCATCTGTATAAGATTTTTGCTTCTTCGGCTTGTGTGGTGCAGATTCAGTTTCCTTAGTCTGAGGAACTTCTTCATGAGTAACTACTTCCTTAGTCGTTCTCTTCTTCCTTTCCTTTTTGGAAGGTTCTGGAGATTGTGTTTCTTTTTCAGCTACTTCAAATTCCTCCACAGATAGGGGGTAAAATTCTCTGGATTCACTAGAAAATCCGATCTTCATTCTCTTAAGTGTATCATCACTGACAAGCATGAGCTTGCAATTTCTGATCTTTCATTTGCAGGAAACCTTGAAAGATTCTAAGCATCAAACTATCAACTTAGACAATAGGGCAGGAAAAATCATAATCTGATCTCTCAAATTTCCTTCTTTGATATTCTTGATCATAACCAAGACATGCCTTATCAGATTTATCTTTCTTAGATTTACTTAAAAATCTAAGACATATATATCACTATTCTTCATATTGCCTTTATCTCCTATTCTCGAAACCAGAATACCTTGCACCCATAGTTGAAGTATTCAATTATTCGGAGTGAGCCGAGCAATCTTAGTTGTTGAATCATCCCTAAGCCCAAGACACTTCAGTTCCTTCTCCTTATTGAAACTCCCTTGCACATCGGGAAGTTTGTGAGAATAGAATTCATCCTCTCCTTAATATGCTAAACCAACCAGGCTTACTGCCTTAGTATAAGAAAGTTTATAAGTTTTCCCATAGGAAATGAAAGAAATAATTTCTCTGCCATCTTCCACCAGGAAGGAAACAGACTAATAAAACTCTATCAACAAGTCAGTATAAACCAGATCTTGTTTATCTGACTTAGTTATGCAGACATCTTCCCATCCATTTAGTCTAATATTCTTTCAAATAATAGAATGAAGCTTATAAAAATACGGATGAACAAACCTTTCTCTATAAACTAACCACATTGAAATTGGTTTTCTAGTTGATATATCTTGAGAGGTTGCTTCAACAGACATTCGAAATGATTTAAACTGTATGATTCAGATCGGTTTCACAAGGTTCAGAACCGGACTTAAGAGGATCAGCAGAACTTCGAGATGAAAATGCTTGAAAGACCGATGTGGGACGAGTCTCGGGGTCCCCTTTATATAGGCAAGGGATTTTACCATCAGACTTCCAAAAGCCATCTAGCGGTTGAAAACACTTTGATCAGATCTGACGGTTGAGAATTATTCCACAAGGAAAAATTTGACTCTGATCTTTTAAGTTTTTTTTAAAGAAATCATTTGGATTTGAGGAAAAAAACTAGAATCCGAACATTTAAAAACAAGGAACAAACCAGTAAGAAAAATTTTATTAAAAAACTATAAGAAAAAAACCATAACTTACGGATTGACAAGAAATATTGTTCGGAATTGGTAATATTCTTCTTGAAGGGAAAAACTTCAATACAAAAGTTCCAGTATGAAAACCTCGTTACGAAAACCCCTGTCTGAAAATCTTCATTCTGAAAATTATCAGTACGAAAATTCCAATTCAGGAAGTTTTCAGAATGAAAAATTTATAGTCTGGAAAATATCAGTTCCAGAAATACCCATTCCGGAAAACTTAGTTCTGAAAAGTTTGAATTTTTTTTGAAAAAAAATATGTACTCCCCGTATGAAATGGAGTTTATTACTGTTAGGAGAATTTTTCAAAAAGAAGTCAAAGAAGAATGATTACCTTACAGTTATCATTTCTAACTTTTGTTTAATATATTCAGATCAGTCGGAGGGTAATGATTTTGTGAAAATATCAGCATGTTGTTCTTTTGTTCTGATAAACTGAAGAATAATATCTCCTTTTTGTGTATGATCCCTAAGAAAGTGATGACTAATATCTATGTAATTTGCACAAGATTGATGTGAAGGGTTCTTACTTAGGGAAATGTCACTTGTGTTATCACACAAAATTTGAGTTTTCGTAAAACTTAAGAGATTATATGTGAGTGTGTGTTGCATCCACAATACTTGAGCACAACAACTTCCAGCTGCTACATATTTGGCTTCAGTAGTGGAAAGTGCTACAGAATGTTGCTTCTTGCAGGACCAAGAAACTAATGAATCTCCTAATAAATGACAAGTTCCGGATGTACTCTTTCTATCCATTCTACATCCACCAATGTCAGCATCAAAAAATATTTTAAGAACAAAATCATTTCCAGAGGTATAAAATAATCCTAGATCCATGGTTCCCTTAAGGTAGAGAAAAATTCTTTTTACTGCCTTTAAGTGAGATTCCTTAGGATTGGATTGATATCTTGCACATAAGCATACTGAGATCATTAAGTATGGTCGACTAGCTGTCAAGTTAAGTAAACTTCCTATCATACCTCTAAAAGATGTTTGATATACTGGTTTCCCAACATCATCAAGATTTAAAGAATTTGAGTTACCAATATGAGTACTTAAACTCTTAGTATTGTCATAACCATACTTTTTGAGAAGATCTTTAATATACTAATGTTGATATATGTAGGTTCCATCTGGTTTTTGGGAAATTTGAAAACTAAGGAAAAAAGTTAACTCACCCATCATACTCATTTCAAACTCAGATTTCATTAGACTTGCAATGGAGTCGGTTAAAGATTGCTGAGTTGAACCAAATATTATGTCATCAACATAAATTTGAACTATCAAAACATTTTTCTTATCTTTCTTTATAAAAAGGGTTGGATCTACATTTCCCTTAACATAATTATTTTGATGCAAAAATCCAGTGAGTCTATCATACCAGGCTGGTGGTTCTTGTTTAAGACCATACAATGCTTTGGTAAGTCTAAAAACATGATCAAGATATTTTGTATCTTCAAATCCAGGAGGTTGTTCAACAAAAACTTCCTCTTGAACATAATCGTTAAGAAAATAACATTTCACATCTATTTGAAAAAGTTGAAAATTAAAGAATACTGCAAAGGCAAGTAGAATACAGATAGATTCAAGTCTAGCTGCTGGAGCATAGGTTTCTTCATAGTCTATTCCCTCTTGATGATTATAGCCTTTAGCAACAAGTCTAGCTTTATTTCTTACTATGACTCCATTTTCATCAAATTTGTTTCTGAAACCCCACTTTACTCCAATAACAGAAGTTTCCTTAGGTATTTCAACCAAGATCTAGACTTTTCTCCTTTAAAATTCATTTAGTTCATCTTGCATTTCTTTGATCCAATCGTCATCACCTAAAGCTTCATCAGTGCTTTTTGGTTCTAATTGAGAAAGAAATGCTAGATTTTCTATTTCATTTTTTAAGGAACTTATAGTTCTTACAGGTTGATTTACATCACCAATGATACTATCACTGGGATGATTCTTAAGAAACAACTGATTTGGGTTTTGTAAAACCTGTTCATCAACATAGGGTAGAAAGTCTTCTGGAGTAAATTTTTCAGAAGTATCTTCTTGAACAATTTCTTTATCAGAAGGTTCTTCTATCAAATGATGACAATCAGTTTTTGAAAACACATCCGAGGATGTAGGTTGGGATGGTTTAAAAACAAAAGGAGCTGACTCATCAAATTTTACATGCACTGTTTCTTCAACAATACAAGTATTTTTATTGAAAACTCTATATGCCTTAAATGTTGTGGAGTAGCCCAAGAAAATTACACTATCAGATTTTGGTGCGAATTTATGTAAGTTATCTTTAGTATTTATAATAAATACTTTGCAAACAAAAACCATGAAGTAGGAAAGTTTTGGTTTTCTACCGTTCTGTAACTCATAAGGAGTTTTATGAAGAAAAGGTCTAATCAAAACTCGATTTATAGTATAGCAAGCAGTACTTATAGCTTCAGCCCAGAAATGTCTAGCTATAGAATATTCAATCAACATGGTTCTAGTTATCTCATGAAGAATTATATTTCTTCTTTCAACTACACCATTCTGTTGAGGAGTTCTAGGTGCTGAAAAATTGTGACTAATACCTTTTCTACTACAAAAAGTTTCAAAAATCTGATTTTTGAAATTCTCCTCCATGATCAATATGAATAGTTTTCAAAGGAAGGTTTTTCTCGTTTTTAACTTGAGCTCTAAAACTTTTGAAATAAGAAAAAGCTTCAGACTTCTTTGCTAGAAAAAAGACCCAATTAAATCTAGTGTAATAATCAACTAGAACAAACACAAAGTATTTGCCTCCAATACTTCCAGTTTCTATTAGACCAAAAAGATCCATGTGCACTAACTGTAATGCATCAGTTGTTGAGACTTCACCGATTGATTTAAAACTAGATTTGTGTTGCTTGCCATATTGACAAGGATCACAAACTTTAGAAGAATCAAATCTATGCTCCGATAGATCCTTAACTAGTTTCTTCTTAGAGATTTTTCATATGTTCCTAAGGTTACAGTGACCTAGACTTCTATGCCATAACCAGAAATGATCTTCCATTGTACAAAGGCAAGGTAAATATTGACTCCTAAGGTCTTCTAGGTTCAAAGTGTAAACATTCTCTTGCCTATTGGCTGAGAGAATAAATTTTTCCTTGGAATTGTGAACTAAACACTTATCATTCCTAAAATTCACAAGGTATCCTTCATCACATAACAGACTTATGCTAATGAGGCTGTTCTTAAGACCCTTAAAAAACAGAACATTCGAAATTAATGTTTTACCAAGAAGAACAATATTACCAATACCAACAATCTCTCCCTTAGCATTATCTCCGAAAGTTACCTTTCCTCCTTTCGTTTTGATAATCTTTTCAAAATAGCTTTTGTTACCAGTCATGTGCCGGGAACATCCACTATCCATGTACCATGTGTTGCTTCTGGTACTCTCTTTATTTTCCTAAAAACAATAATAGAATTAGACTTTTGGAATCCAAACTTCTTTGGATCTGATATTTCCAGATAACAAAATTTTAGGAACCCACATCTTCTTTGTGAAATAAGCTTTATGAAAACCTAAGGATTGCGATTTATTAAGAGAAAAATTCTTTGCCCAATGACCACCACATTGACACTTAGTACAAAATTGGGCACTTTTAAGAACAAAATAATTTTTACTGAAAATAGGTTTTGTATGGGTATAACAGAATCCGGATTTATTACTTAAAGGTCGTATTTGGGAATACATTTTATCAAAATTTTCTTTACCATGGGTAAAGTTTGATAAACACTACTTTAAGGAAATAATTTCGGACTTGAGTTTTATAACCAAGTTTTTATCATCAAAATCATTAGATTTTGAACTAAAACTAGGCTCGAAAAAAAAATTCATAGAAATTACTTTTTCTAACTCTTTAGCAAGTTTGTTCTTCTCAGAACTTACTTCCTCTGGATTTTTTGAAATACTTTCAAAATCATCATTTTTTCTATCAAGATCTTTACAAAGATCTGATATTTCTTTTGTAAGAATATAATTTCTAGAGTTTTCCTTATCAAGGTTTTTATTGAGTTTTGAATTCTCAAATCCAAGAAGTTCAGTAAACCTAGAAACTTCTTCATAAGAAGGTAATGTATTTTCTTCATCAGAAGAGGATTCTTCATCAGGAGAGTTATAATACTTACTATCATTAGAATTCAAGGATACATTGGTCAATGATTCAGCATTTCGTTCCTTATCCATAAAACAATGATTTTCAATAGGCAATGTGTCTATAAGGCCAATATTCTTCTATCCTGAAGATTCATAATCAGAAGATTCATCTGAAGAGTCACCACCACTGGCACTCCAGGTGTCATTAGCTTTCAAAATGTTCTTATCTTTGGTTTTATAATACTTGTTTTTGTTCATGTCAGAATGCCTTTCATTCCTTTCTTTCTTTTTGAGCAAAGGGCAATCTGGTCTAATATGTCCAGCTCTCTTGCATTCATAACAAGTGACTTCTCTATGATTCCTATCTTTCCATTCCTTTTTCTTATACCTGGATTGGAAACATCTTTGTCCAGCTATCTTGTTCATCCTTTGAGCAAGATTTGCTAACTCATTTTCAGAGATTTCACTCTCACTAGATTCAGATTGGAAAATAACATTCTTAGACTTGGATCTGGTTACTCTCTCAGGAGTCTTAGCTTTCATCTGATTTGATGTTGTTGTAAAATCAATAGTACCATTCCCATTCTTATTTTTGATGTTGTCACCATCTCTCTTCATTATTGTCTCATGTTGTAGAAGATTTCCAAATAGCCCATCAAGAGAAATTTGAGTGACCTTCCTATTATCATCTATAGCAGTTCTTTTGGATTACCACTCATTGGGCATAATATCAATTATTTTATCCACAAGTGCTTTATCATCTAAACCTTTCTCTCCCATAGACTGTAAGTTGTTGACTATAGTCATAAATCTCTGTTGAACTTTACAAATTGGTTTACCGTAAGGAATGTTGAAGCCATGATATTCAGCTCTAAGCATAGCTCTCCTAGTCTCAATCACTTTAGAAGTTCCAAAGTGTGTAACCTCTAACTTCTTCCAGATAAAATTAGCTGCTTCACAAGAAGAAATTTGGCTATAAATGTTTCTAGTCATTGAACACAGTAGAGTATTTTGTACCTTATAATTGAGTTGATATTCTTGCTTTTCCTGGTTTGTGAAAGTTCGAACTTCCTTATCAGAAATTTTATAATCACCAGTAAGCATAACAAAGTTGTCCACTCCAGTATTGATATCAAAAGTCGTCATTCGATCTCTCTAGTACTCATAGTCATTACCATCAATGATTTGTGGTCTTTTAGGATTTAGATTATCAGTTGAACCAACATTGACCCCTTCCATACCTAAAATAACCTTTGGCACACAAAATTGTTAGTAGAAAAAGTTCGTAATCACAAAGTTCAGAATGACACGGTTCGGAATGACAAAGTTCAGAATGAAAAAGTTCGGAATGACAAAGTTCTGAATTAGCAAGAAAAACATATTCGTGAGTATAAGTATTTCAGAGACCTCCTCTGATACCAATTGTAGGGTCGAAATAATGATGTAGATTCTCAAAATACAAGAGGGGGGTGAATTGTATAATTTAAAAATTCCTTTGGAACCTTTAAAGATGGATACGGATAACTAAATTTTCCTTAAGCAAAGGAAAGGGCTCGGTTTAACAAAGTTAAACTAAGATAATTCATAACACCTCTAACACAAAATGAAAACTTGAAATGAGGAATGAAGTTATAAACATCAAGTCCTATGTACTTGCTTAAAACTGGAAAGAGATTCTGAAAGTAGGTTCCAGAAATATGGATTCGGAAATTAAAACTTAACAAAATATTACAGTATCAGATTCTACCTTAAAGCATATAGAATCTAAATGGAATAGAGTACAAGTAAGGAATTATAAGAAAATTATATTTTCCTTACAATACAATATGAAACGGAAACAAACGAGTAGTAAAACTACAAGTAACAAGATATAAATATTTTAACCCAAAGAGAAGGGTATCCAACAACCTTGGATAATGTTCCCTTGATTTATACTTTCAAGCATGTCTGTCTTACCCACACCAGGGTAAGCCCTCGATACGAATATCGGGATCTCTGTCTTGCAATCCCCGCAAGCCCTCAACTTCAAGGTAGTTGGCAACCTCTGTCTTCCTCTGCAAGGAAGTCCTCTAACTTCAAGGTAGTCGGCACCTCTATCATCTTATCCCCTGAAGTCCTCGAATGTAATCACCAACATTCGGAGTCGCACGAAGCAAAAACTGAATGAGTAGTTCAGTACGCACTAAGCCTGAAATGCTTTCTCTCACTAGAAATCACCTTAGCAGCATGTGGTCTCTAGATTGATCTACTTCATTGAATCTTGAGCTCTTTCAAATGATCCCCTATTTATAGTCAAATTTCCAATGGTCTGCTCCCTCCTCCAACGGTCATATTTTCCATGAAACTCAGAGGGAATTGTACATGTGTAACTCAATCAACGATTAATTAGAAACAGAATAGACAACATCGTTTTATAACGAACTATGTATAACTGAATGTACGACAAAGTTTTGAAATGAAGCATATGTAAGTAAAAGCTAATCAAAATTTCGGAGTTTACGCAAGCCAAAAGTTCGGATTCTAACCAAAATGAATTTCGGAGTCTATGTTAAGAAATGTTCGGATTCTTTTTTATAGGAGTTTGGAGTCTGGTTTCACCAGAGATCAGATTTTGAACCTATAGAGTTCAGAGTCGAACTTCTTAAGAGTTCAGAGTCGAACTACTTAAAACTTCGGAGTCGAACTTCTTCAGAGTTCGGAGTCAAACTTCTTTAGAGTTCGGAGTCAAACTGCTTCAGAGTTTGGAGTCGAACATCTTCAGAGTTCGGAGTCGAACTTCTTCAGAGTTCAGAGTCAAACTGCTTCAGAGCTCGGAGTCCAGGATTCGGATTAGAACTACATTACATATCACATCCAGAATTCGGATCCTAAAAACAGAATGCTCCAAATCGTTTCATTATATGGCTCCAGAAATTTGGTTATGAATCCAGTTTTTGAATTTAAGAAAAATATTGCTATGTATAAGAAATTCTAGGGTAAGGTAAATTTCCTTAAAGAAGTAGATATTCCTTATTAGTGTAAAAATAATATTTTCTTAAGTATAAGGTGTTTGTGATTTTCAAAACAAGAAGGAATGGAAAAGTCATAAGGAAAACCTTATTGACTCAACAATTATTATCCTGGGATTCTTGTAAATGTGTTTTTGTGATTTAAAACACTAAAATGTGTGTGTAACACTCAGAAAAAGATAAAATGACCTCATATTAATGTGAAATCAGGGTAAATATACCAATTAGTTAATTTTTACATGTGATGATTAACAACACATCAATATGATGTGTTATGCAGTTATAATGGCTTAGTAAACTTTTTTTAAAGGTAACAAGGCCTTTAAAAACATGCGGTGGGGTTCAAAACTAGGAAAAAATCATTCGATTGCCATGAAATCATAATTAAATAACCATATGTGTATTTTTTAAAATCTATTTATAGATGAGATGTCATTTTGAGTTATAGTTTTATTCGGATTCCCATAAATTCATTTTATTATTTTAAAACACTAAAACATGTTACAGTCAAATCCATAGAAAAAAACATCAGATTTATGTCAAATCATGGGACAACCACCATTGTTTTATTTTTTATGTGTATGCGTAATGTCAATCTGATGTGAAGTGTGGTCAGAATGTCTTAGTAAATAGTTTTTAAAGGTACTGAAGCCATTAAAAACGTGTTTTGGGGGGTCAATACCAGGAAAATATTGTCATATTTCCATGAAATCATAGAAAAATTACCATAGATTTATTTTTGAAATGTAGGAACCGACATTACATCATTTTAAGTTATAGTTTTCCTGGGATGTCTTTAAATGGATTTTTAGTGTTTTAAAACTCATAAATGTGTGTGTAATGGTAAAAACCATAGAAAATTAATCCATATTGACATGAAATCATGGGAAACCCATTTTGAGTTATTTTTTATGTATACACATTGACAACATGTCAATCTGACATGTGGTGTGGTCACAATGGCTTAATAAATAGTTTTTTAAAGGTATCGAAGCCTTTAAAAACATATGATGAAGGGTCAAAACTAGGAAAAAATCATTGAATTACCATGAAATAAAAGTAAAACAACTATATATTGATTTTTGAAATGTAATAGCTAACGACACATCATTTCAAGTTATAGTTTTCCTAGGATACCTGTAAACACGTTTTTAGTGTTTTAAAACACTAAAAAATGCATGTAATTGTCAAAACCATAGAAAAAAAACCTAAAATTGAAATGAAATCATGGTATATCTATATTTTAGTTATTTTTTATGTTTACACATAGGAAAAACATCTATATAATGTGCAGTGTGATCAAAATGGATTGGTAAGTAGTTTATTAAGGTACTGAAGCCTTTAAAAACATGCATCAGGGGGTCAAAACCAAGAAAACATCTTCTAATTTCATTGAAATCATAGAAAAATGACCAAATAATTATTTTTTAAATTTAATAATTGATGGCACATCATTTTTACTTATGGTTTGCCTATGATTCCTATAACATGTTTTTAGTGTTTTAAAAAACTAAAATACACGTGTAGTAGTCAAAACCATAGAAAAAGACTATGGATTGATGTGAAATCATAGTAAAACAACCGTTAAGTTATTTTGGACATGAAATTGTAGAAAACCTATCAATCTGCTGGGTTTTGTGGTCAAAATAGATCGATAAATATTTTTTAAATGTATCGAAGACTTTAAAAACGTGTATTGGGGGTCAAAACTCGGTAAACATCATCAGATTACCATAAAATTAGAGGAAAATGGCCATATATTTATTTTTGAAATTTAGGGATCGAAGTAATGACATTTCAAGTTAGGTTTTTCCTCGGATGCCCAAAAATAGGTTTTTAGTTTTTTAAAACACATAAACATGTGGGTAACAATAAAAACCATAGAAAAAACCTCAAATTGATGTGAAATCAAGGGAAAAACACCATTGTGTTATTTTTGATTTTTAAGTGTAGAAAACACATCAATTTGACATGCAGTGTGGTCACAATGGCTTAGAAAATAGTTTTTAAATGTATTGAAGCCTTTAAAAGCGTTCATCGGGGGGTTACGACTTGGAAAACATCATCAAACTACAATGAAATTAGAGGATAATGACTGTAGAATTGTTTTGGAAAGGTAGGAATTAATAACACATCATTCAGATTTATGGTTTTCCTAGGATTCCCATAAACACATTTTTAGTGTTTTAAAAAACTAAAACAAGAGTGTAATTGTAAAAACAAAAGAAAAAACCCTCATGTTGACAGGAAACCATTGAACAACCACCATTGATTTAGTTTTTACATATAGTATATGATTTTTTATCAAATTCATTAAAAAAATATTAAGTAAAATTTATGCACATTGCACATCGATTTCAAAATCAATTAGAATTTTATATAATTATCCCTTATTAGTTCCAAGTGTTGAATCATATTTTAAATAGGAAAATTTATGTTTTCAAAGTGTTTTTATGGTATATTATTTGTTTTATGTTAAAATGTCTTCTGTTTGATTAACAAAATAACAAATTTTATGTGCAACATTATAAATATATTCCATTTCTTTTCACTTTTTCATTTCTTTTCTTAAATGTTATGGTTTTTATTTTAGGTGATAGATGTTAACTGAAGAAATGAGGTTGACCATTCGATTCAAGAAATTATTTAAAAGGCAGTGGTGATGGTTCTTAGTTTCTTTGGTATGTTTAAATTTTATCAATGATTCTATTGTAATTATGATTTATTATGTTAAGTTTTAACTTCAGTCTTTTTTATTACAATTGATGAGATTATGTGATATGTTTCAATTTATGAGATGATGTGGAGGTAGAAGGATGAAACATAGGTCATGGGGTCAGAATATGTTGGGCATGGGTTTTTGTTGGACATATTTTATATGTATATATTGATAATTGAGGTACGGGTTGACTGAGGTAATCAGTTAACTGAGGTTATGATGACTATGAATGTATATGTATATAACTATGGATGTAAATTGTATGATGTATGTATGATGGGTATATTGTGCCTTTATGTTTTATTTTATTACCTTTCAATGTTTTTTTATTTATATTTTTTTATTAAATATTTTTAAAAAGTATATTTTTATAAAAATATTGAGAGGTTTTTTTTGAAAACCACTGTTAAAAAAATGAATTTGAATCATAATTAACAGTGTTTAATATTAACTACCAATAAACCTAACATCCACTAACATATTTATCAGTTGTTATGATCATATTATCCATTTTATTTTCATGTTTTTTTAAAAAACCACTTTTAAATAAAATGAAAATCATTGCAAATTTCTCAAAAAAATAACATAAAAACTAGCGTTAAATGAGTCAATATACTGTGAAAGTAATAGCGAACATGAAATACATGGAGATTATAATAACCACAGCTAAATAATTAGTCAATGGTTTAAAATACTTCCACTGGAAGAAAAAACCACTACTAAGAATGGTATTTTTTGTAGTATGAAGTCTTCTTTTAAGGGTTTTTGTAATGCCTTCTCCTGAAATGTCGGGTTCGAACCGGAGTGCTACAAGACCTCAGGTATGCCTCCCCGCACACAAGAGGTTTCTGACTAGCAGTGAGGGTCAAATTCCATCAGTGGGGAGACTATACGCCTAGTATCAAGTCATAATTCAAATAATACATAATAAACAATATAATAGAAACTACAGTTATTATGTGGAAACATAAAGATGAGACACATTCCATACAATAATAAATGGGATTCTAAAGTGTAAATCCAAACTTGACTAATAATGGGTAGATAAATAAATAAATAAAACATCAGGGTCCTCCAGAGTCCATCTCGATATACTACCATCTCCATTCTCATTTGCTCATCTATCATCCAGAGGTCCCTTTTCCTTATCCAAATCCCTAAACATAAAGTCTGGATGTGCATCGATATTCTTATGCAAGGTGTGAGCAATCAAATTCAGTAGGACACCACTAATTCATCCTTAAAAAGTGTGATCATGTTTAACTAGTGTATTCAGTGATAATAATAAATGAAAAATAAATCATAAAATCTAAAATCACATAATGAGTGGTTGTGTGTTAACCAAGCTACTAGAACCCCCGACTGTACTTGCTTCAACTCCATGTTGAATGGAATGTCAATATATCTAAAGTAATTAAGATATGGCCATGAGACTATTGATCATACTTCTTGAAATTTGGTGTACGTACTACTCGATATCCACTAAGGTTGAACACTAGATATCCGCTCCCACATCTCCTCTTGGATCTATCCATACTGCCAAAGGATCTAGAAAAGTGGCACCTTATGATGGTTCTGGGAGTAGTGGAAGCATGTGGTGGTGGGAAATATATTAAATTTTCATTTAATGTTTATATGATCAAAACCAAGAGTGGGGAGCTTGAACATCAAATTTTTAATTAATTTATTTAATGTCATAAAAAATGATTACCTTATCTTAGGAATATTTCTTCATTAATGATGTTAATCATATGAATATAACCATTCAAATTTCCTTCATTTCACTATGAGGATCCAAGAATGGAATACTTATAGAGAAAATCCACACATGCTCCATTGATATACGATAAATGTTAAACGATCTCTATGTGATAGTGTGGGGAATAAAATGTTTTGCGTTGTTCATTATTGATCACTCATTATTTAATCTTGAATAAATCTCTCAAACATTTATTTTTCTTGAGAGGGAGAGTGATAGAGGAGTTAAAAGAAAATTCATTATTTGTAACGATTATCTATTTTAAATTAAGATCACAATAGCCATAAAAAGATATTTATTGAGGTAGATTTTATGTTAGGATATTTTTTTATTTCATTATAGCCCTTAAAAAATACAAAAACCTTTAATAAACCTCATTTCATATAATAATAATATTTTTATTATTATTCTATGGTGCGCTCCAACTTGAGCATCAAGAAATATTATCTAACCATCTTTTTAATTAATATTAATTATTAGACATGGTCTTGGTCTATTAAAACTCTTCTTTTATTTATTAAACACCTAAATAAATATTTAATTTAAATATATCATTAATCAATATATATTTGTGATCAATAAAACATGAATAAAATTATACCTTAGTCTTGAGAATAATATTTAATCAATTAATTAAATTCAAATTGTATTTAATAAATATCATCAGAAACACTTAGTGTTTTGCCCTCTTGGATTCTTTAAAATTGGCATCAAGAGGGATTTCCTAAAGTCAAAAATTACTATCTAGAAATGAGTCAAGGCACCCAAGAGAAATTACTTTATTTTGAAATGATGAAAACCATAAATGAACACTCACTATATAATATAATCCCTTTATCATAATATCTCATCAAGAAGGTTACACATCTATGTCACCAACCTATTTTCTTGTTACATCTTTCTGTAAATATCTAAAATAAACACATCGTTACACCATGTACATGGAATTTAATGTAATGGTTCTATTTTAATAAAATGGATGAGATATCATCTTCCATAAATATAGAAGGGATAAATCCTTCTTTATCATATTCATTAATGACATGTGAGTCATGACAATAACAATGTAACCAAAAATACCCAGAATATATGTCATCATGGTTTTCATCATAAAATCGAAGTGCATGAGTTATAAAATTCATTAATGATAATTTTAAAGTCCAAGTACCATTACACATGCTCGTATATATGAATATCTGATGACACCAAAACATGTGGAATTCCAACAAGTGATTCTTCCTCATAATCTCCCTTATTGGTGATTACCAAGTGAGAACTTCATGATACTAAGACTCATCCTATTATGAGTGCTCTCACTTAGCAGTCTATGAACTATGTGTCCCATCATAGTACATTATCCAAGAGAGGAATATTCTTTAAGAATATCGTCATAACACTTCAAGGTTCTCAATATAACAGATAACTGATATGACCTTATCAATGTGACATATACTCTAGGACATTATTACATTAGAGTCTTACAAAAAAATAGACAATATGTAATTATATGTTTTATTAATATTCAATATATTGAACATAATTGTAATTAAAGTATAAATAGCTAATCCTAGGACACCAATTCCAAGAAACTCCAATGAGGACTAGATCCAACTACCTACAACTTTCAGTCCAATTGAACCCACTTAATAATCATATTAATGGTGAGCCATGATTTTTTTCAAGGGGTATGATATATTTTCTTCGTTGGAAATATTGCTCCCTAAAACCTCACCTCTCATAAAAATATCCCTCAAGAGATGATACTTCCAAAGTACATGCTTCATCTGTTGATTTGTGCATTGCTCTTTTAAGAGAGATAGAACTACAATATTATCACAATAGAGTGTAATGGGATATTTACTATTATATAAAAATTCAAGATCATGGATGATTTTTTGTATCCACATCGCTTATTTAGCTACCTCAGAAGTCACAATATACTTGGACTCTACTATAAAATCTATGACCATAGCCTTTTTGAGCTCTTCCAGATAACAATACCTCCATTCAAAGTGAATATGTATCTCGTTTTTGACTTCATGTAATCTTGATAATTTTGAAAACTATAATCTTCATATCTATTAATGATGGGTTTTCCATATCCTCCATAAACTAGGAACATATCCATAGTACACCTCAAATAATTAATGATAATCTTGATTGCCATATAATAGAGGTCAACTGGATCATCATGATATCTTCTTCTTGTACTTGATGAATAGGAAACATCTATCCTAGTACATATCATAATATACATGAATGACCCTATCACTGATGCATATGAAATCATTTTCATTCTATTTATTTCCCCATGTATCTGAGAAAACATTTTCCTGGAAGGATGAATGCATGTGACATTGGAAACAATCCCCTCTTGGATTTTTCCATAATAAATCTCTTAAGTATCTTATCAATGTATTTACTTTGACGTAGACTGAGCAACTTCTTGGATATATGATGATAGATCTTGATTCAAAATATATATGATGGCTCTCCCAAGTCCTTTATAGAGAAGCATTTATGCAACCAGATCTTAATAAACTATAAGACTGGTATTTGATTTCCTATAAGTAATATGTCAAAAACATATATTATTAAGAAAAATAATTCAATCCAACTAAATTGTTTGTAGAAACAAGGATCACAATCATTCTTTATGAAACAACATTCTATTATAGATTCATCAAAATGAATGTTCCATATCCTAGATACTTGATTTAATCCATAAATGGATTCTTTTTCAATTTGTGTATAATTTCATCCTTTGTAGTCACAAACCCTTCAGGTTGTTTTATATCAACATCTTCTCGATGGTTCCCATTAAGTAAGGCAGTTTTGACATCCATTTCTAAAATCTCATAGTCACGGTAAGCCTCAATGTCAAGTATAATTCTGATGGATCTCAACAATACAACTGGTGAAAACGTTTTATCTCAATTAATTTCTTGATTCTATTTAAATACATTTAATATATTCATACCTTATAGGTACTTAATTTTCCTTTAATGTCTAGTTTCTTATTGAATACCCACTTGAATCCAATGGGTTTTACTTCCATTGTTGGATATACCAAAATATAGACTTGATTTTGGTAGAAGGAATGCATTTTAGAAATGACGGATTATTTTAACTTGGCAACATTTGTGCCACTTACTGATTCTTTTTAGTTTATAGGATCATTATTATAAACTAATAATTGTCCACCATCCTTGGTGATAAGAAAACCATACCATTCTGGTTTTTTAACATCTCTTGTACTCCCACACATTACTTGTGTCTCTAGAATAGTTTCTTCTTGCATGTGGATTTATATAACCTATTCCTATGAAAAGTCTTATGTACCTTGTGTCTCAACTTCATCTAATTCTATCTCTATCCCACATTCAATTTAGGAGATGTTTTCTCTCTCAAGGAATATGGAATGTCTTTCCACTATTACTTTTTTCATAAGTGTTTATATTGGTAATATACCATTTTTTTCTTTGATTTAACCAATAAAGTCACATTCTACACATTAACGTTAAAGTTTCTTCCTAAAATAAGCCTTAAAAACACTTTGCAAACCAAAATATTCAAGTAGAAAAACATAGGATTCTTTCCATTTCATAAATGGTTTGGTATACTGAATAACCATCATGATGTTTTTTAAAAGTTTTGTATTTGTAGAAAACTAATCTTTTGAAAAATAATAGTTATTGAAAAACTAGTGAAAGTTTCTAAATTTTCAAAGCTAAAAATAAATTGCGTGAAATGTTTTGTTTTAGAGAAAGTTATTTTCTGGATATAGATGATCAGACTGGGAAGCACCAAACACAAAGTATCAAACTGTGTAGCACCAATCATATAAGTTGTTAGAATAATAATTTTGTCGATCGGACACATCATTGGTCCTGGATCCAATATCTGGAAGTTCAAGTTTCATTCAGATCAGTGTTGGTTATAAATTCAAAATATTGTTGAAGAGTTTGAATGAAGATAGTGATGTTAGGAGTTATAAAGTTTTAAACTTTCTAACCCTCAGCTTGATGATGATTTTCTAGTTTTTAATTCTCATTTATCATAAATTGGCTATAACAATTTTGATACAATACTTATGAATAAAAGGGGGAGAATAAGTGAAACCATTCATATTGTGTTTTGGTTGAAAGGAAACAAGGTTTTGAAAGTAAAAGAAGTTATAATAATTTCCTATATAAGTCAGAAGGTGCTTTTCCCATCTATAAGTTTTCATAAATCATAAAACCTCTCATGATAAAATTTTTTGAATAAATTGAGGAATCATATATATTTTCTTAGTTATAGGAATCAGGAAATAGTTTGCATCGTATCCAGAAGTACCGAGCAAAAATGTTTTTAGAAGTATGAAAGAGTTATAGGTAGTGAGGTTTGAAGAATTTCAAAGATGTAGAAAGCAGTTTCCATCATAATGAGAATACCATCGTTATGAGGATTCTATCAGACTAAATCTAAGGATGTTCCATCAGACTAACTATGAGGAGTAAATTCAATAAGACTGACTCTGAGGTGGAAAGTCAATCATAATGACTTTGAGAAGGAAATTCAATCAAGATTGACTTTGAGAACATATGTCAATTAGACTAACTCTAAGAAAAATTTCAACGAAACTAACTCTGATGAGGAAAGTCAATTCAGAATGAGATGAGGAAGTTCCATTATAATTAGTTTAGGAAGTTCCATCATAATTAGCAATGTAAGTTACATCATAATGAGATAATGGTGTTCCATCATACCGAAGAAAATTTAAGAAGACTGATAATAATAATTACACATAAGATTCAATAAGATTTAAAAAGATTTTTGAAGAGGTTAAGTGGTCAAAATTCAAATTCAAATATTTTTATATCTTGATGTTTTTGAATTTAATTAACCAAGAAAAGTTTTATAGTTTCATGCAATTGTATTTCTTGGATTCTTATTAATAGAATCACAATACATAAGTACTTTAAATCTTTTTAATGTGATTGGAAAAGGTGGAGCACTGTAGAATTCATGTCAATGATATCTTTTTGGACTCAGACCTCATTATAAGGTCGTACATCTCAAAGTTTTGTTTACCGGACTAAGGAATATCTAACATGAAATTTGAGAAGAGTTTGAGTAATATATATTGAGAATGAGTGCATCATAATGTTTCCAGAAGACTCAATTCATTGGACTATGTCCATTGAACCCATCCCCATCAGAATGAGAGAATCATGAATTTCCACATCGGACTAAGGATTCTAGATAGGGAATTTGTGGAGAAGTTTCAAGAAAGACATTACTATTTTATTTTGGCTCAATTGTTTTTAATGAAATTTGTAAGGTTATGGGAGTTAGTATAATAAAATCAACAGAGACATAGAAGCTATCTAGCGAGAGTGGGCATGAGTTGTATTCACTTATTCATTATAGAGATTTTATATAGACCCACAGGAGTGTCTATGTAAAGGATGTAGGTTCTCACACCGAGGACAATCCTTCTAAATCTTACGTGACTTACTTTATTTCCTACATTTTCATTCATGGGTATTTACTAAAAGAAAATAAGGATATAAACGTTAACAGGTTTAAAGGGATATGTTTTTTTGGCCTAGAAGTTGTTGATGCTACTATAATTGGTTTTACACATATTAAGAAAGAATCTCCAATGTTGTTTACTAATAAAGTAAATATATAATTTTATGGAAAGGCTAGAAATTCTATTCTTATGTCCTTATCAGTAAATGGTTATATTAAGTTGATGGGTTTCAAAACTTCAAATAGTATGTGGGATAAGCTGGAAAGTATATTCAATGGGAATACTAAAGTGAAGGAAGAAAAGACAGAAATTTGGAATAGTATGTATGAAGACATAAGAATGAGAGATGAAGAATCCATTGATGAATACTTCATGAGAGTAAATTAAATTGTTTGTGTAAGATCCTAACCTTTCATGAATATGACTCGAGATTAATTTCAGGTATTTATTTTTTTCTTGTTTGAGAATACATGGGTTGGGTTTTACATTGGGGTGTGTTTGGGAGAAAAATTGAGAAAATTGGAATGGAGAAGAGAAATTCATTGTTAGCGCATGGTTTTCCCTAACCATGTTCCCCAACCCATCAAACTGTGCAACACTGGATAGCGAAATTTCATGGTTAGCGCACGGTTTTTAATGCCATACACCCTCTTAGGAGAAACTGTGCACCCCCATAATAGAGGCAGATGGTTAGGCTCATAGTTAGGGGAAACCATGCACCCCTTCCCAACTATTCATGCACAACAATTTAAATAACACAAAAATTATATTTTAGTCACTCAAACCCCCATTTTATGTTTTATTTGACCCCTATTCGACCCTAGATGATATTTAATGATTTTGTAGCCTCCTAGATGGATTAAAAGTCTTCATGACCTCCATTATTTTAATTCAAAGAATATATCAAATATATGAACCCTTCTTATAAAGAGGATCTCATCTCACTTGGATTCTCATTCCTTCTCCTTTCTTAACTTATTTTAGATAGGGTTTGTTATTCTTATTTTGATTAGATATATACCTTATTTTTTTTCTAGATATATTATTGTAGATATATATATATATATATATATTTAAGAGGTCTTTATTTGTTCAATCTTGATTTAGGGTTTTAGATTCAGAACTTGTTCTATATCCTTGTGCTGCTCAAATTTTGGGGATTTCTGTTGGACGACTGCTTGTCAACGAATTGAGTTAGTTGGTCTATAATACAAATCCAAAAGTCTTCAAATAAATTATGTATATTTTATTTTATAATTTCTATTATATTTTTGGAAATTATACTCTTAACTGAATTAATTAATTTGGAGAATTAATTAATTAAGGAAATGTGAAATTGGGGATTTTGTAATTTATAAGTTGAGATAATTAATTGAAGAATTAATTGTGAGATATTGAGATTTGAGGATTGAAATATATAATTTTAGGATTAATTATGATATATTGAGCTTGTGATTGAAATAATTATTTGTGGAATTAATTATGGAATTTTGTGTTTGTGGATATTGACTAATTAATTGAAGAATTAATTAATGTGATTGATTTACTAAATTAATTGGGGAATTAATTAAGGTTATTTATGTTATAAACTAATATTTGAATTAATAATGAATTTTAATGGGTTAGTTAACTATTTAATTGACTAATATAATTTATGTTATTAATTAATTGTATAATTAATTAATTTACATGATGTGGTTAATTAATTTTTGAATTAATTAATGTTATTTATGAGATTAGTTAATTATTGAATTAAATAATGGAATCATTGTATTTAAATAATTTTTGAATTAGTAATAGAATTTATTTCGATGTCTAACAGTTGAATTAATTATGTGTTATGAATGCTAACATGGCAATTTAGTTTAGAATTAAATAATGGGAACATTTTCATTCAAATGTGTAATTTATGAATGGTAACATGTTTATTTAGTTGTAAACTAAAGAATGAGAAAATGATCATTATAATGTGTAAGGTTTGAATGGTAACATGGGTATTTAGCTATGAATTAAATAATGGGAACATGGTCATTCTATTGTGTGATGTATGAATGGTAACATGGGAATTCAAGTATGAATTAAATAATGGTATCAATGACATTATGCGATATGATATTCAACTGACATACTTCAGGTCCCGGTATGAGACAAAGTAGGTATTTAATGATAAAAATTGAATTATGAGATATGAAATCCATTAGACATACTTCATGCTTCGGAATGATCCAAATCAAGCATTAAGGTACGGGTGTCTATGAGATTTCGGCGGTTTATGTTGTTAAATAAAGATTAATTGATAATGTCATAACAATTTACTTATGAATTATAATTATGTATTTATACAACTGCATACACATTCTATTAACTATATTTTTTTTATACACCGTTGGTGGTGGCCTACTGAGCTGTACTCACACCCTACTCGGGCTGCCTTATTGGTACCCAAATAAAATTTGTGTTTTCTAGATACGTTAAGGGAAAAATCTCATTGTTATATCGATGATATGGGATATGGTATGGATGAGGGAACTAGAAATGATTCGGGACCCAATTAGGGGTTTCATCAGTGTATTTGTTTTGTGTTTAATTTTAGACACTTGACACATACAATGGCATGGCATATTTTCTTCATTAGTTTTGATATTGTATATCAACTTTTAGCCATCTCATGATACCGGTTATTTTAGGTTATGATTACATGTTATTTAGTTATTGTTTCTTATTTTATTACAGTGTATTTAATCTGATAAAAGGGGGTATAGTCTCCCCATTATTGATATTTCAGACCCTCGCTATTATTTGGTATCCCTTAGAATATGGGGAGGCACACCTGGGGTCATGTGACTAACCGACTCGAGGCACCGATGTGTGGAACCTGGGTCCGGACATTACAAATGGGTATCAGAGTCCATTTTCCTTTTCTTTTTTATTTTGTATTACTATTTGGTAAAGGTACACATGAATCTATGATGATTCGGGGCCTTGGATATGATCTCATGCATGGGAGTATCTAACCCATGTAAGGGGGAGAACCCAAGTACCCAGGGTGGGATTGTTTTTATTCTTATTTTATGTTATAGTTGAATATTATTTCAACTTGGGTGACACACTTATTGTGTGTTGTTATTATTGATGTTAGTTTTTTCTATGTTTTGACTCATGGACCAGTATTGCACAAGATTTTAGTTACATGCATCATTCTAGGAACTTATGGTTATTGTGACATGCATCATTTTAGGCACACATAGAAAAATGGTTTATGGGTAATTTATTGATCTTGAACTGTTTTTCCTTGCTTGTGAAATTGAAATGAAATTGGAACCTAACATGAAATTGAGAAAGATTGTAGAATGATGTATGAGGAGAATAAATGGGTGTATAAATGAGAAACTTGAATAATTAGAATGTGTTTACCCCTGTTATCTAGGACCAAGGAGTATTATTATTAAGGGTAGTGATAACACCTCAGTTTTGACTATGTGGTAGGGTTTGCAAAAATGACTTATTGTGGAATATTGTATTTTACCTTAACTGTGTTAATTTTATAAGAGGTGTCCTAAGTTACCTATTTGTAATGGTATAGATATTTCTCTATGAAGGATCTTTTTCAGAGGATAACATGATGATATAGCTAGTTATGATCTACAAGTAGTAGGAACTAAGGAACCAATTGTGTTGGGTGAGGAATTCAAGGAGCAGTTCGAAGAGAACTTTTTCCACTTCACGAAATTCATGGGAAGAGTCTCACGGTGGGTTGTGAAGAGTATGTTAGATCTAAAAATGGAGTTACAAATTCAACACCCTCCTTCTTTTGTTGGAGAGGGTGGACCAGAGAGAGATGATTTCTAGGTTGAGACCATCGAGACAATATCTGATAACTTTGAGACTTCTGTAGAGAGGATGGTCATGTATGCTGCTTATATGATACGAGGATTAGTGAATCACTAGTGGTATGTTCAGGTGTGAACTGTATAGGCTAATGGTATGTTATGGGAGGAACTATTGGATAAGTTTCTAGAGAACTTCTATCTAGAGATACTGACGTAGGAGAGAGTAGTCGAGTTCTTGAGGTTGAATTGGGGGAGTATTTATGTGATAGACTATGTTGGACACTTTACACATTTGCAACACTTTTCTCCATCACTGTAAGTGTATGAGATAACTACAATAAGAAATTTTTATGATGGGCATAAATGTGAGATTAAGTCCCAAGTTAACCATTTTCAGTTATAGGAGTTTGATGAGGTGGTGGATAAGGATCTCATAGATATGGGTAACCTGAAGAGGCTTCCAGTGTAGAAAAGGCAGTTCCATTTGGATGATTTGAAGGTATGAATTCTGAGAGTATGAATCATTTCTATGAAAACTTCAACCAGGGCAGTAGGAAACAGAGTACCTAAAAAGATGTATCAGTTGCAAAGGACCTTAATCGAGTGATCTATCCCCAGTGTGATTGATTAGGAAACTTTTGACGAATGTTCCCTAAACCACCAATACAGTTAAAGTCTTTCAGAAAGATGGTACATCTACAAAATTTCTATAGGACCCAGCGCTAGATGAGTAGTAAGGGTATAGCTAGTCCGAATCAGAGTGTAGGAAGAGGATATTCTGCACCATATTAGTCTTGCATCTGGAGTTCTACTAGACAAGGTGGTAAAGGTAGTGTATGTGGAGCTTCAAGGTATGAGCACTCATATTAGTAGAGTAGTGCAGCACAGGGGACATAGACTACATAATGGGGATGTTGGGTAAGACTGTTGCATTCTATTCACCCTACACTTGTGGATATCAAGGCTGGACCATTGACACTGAGAGGTACTATTTTTATAGCTTCTATGATATCTAGTGCCTTATTTTATTTCAGTTCCTATCATTCCTTTATTTCTACAAAACTTGTTAATGGTTTGAGCCTGGTGATGGAGTTCGAGAGTGGGGTGTTGATGACAAACACACCTCATGGAGTTCGGTCAAGAGACATTTTTTTGTGCAAGGGGTGTTCTTTTGAGGTCGAGTAGTATTGATTTCTATGGGATCTTTATATCATAGACATGACATGCATTGAACTAATTATGGGTATGGACTGTTTAGTATCATATTTTCCACACATTTATTTTTACCATAAGAGAGTGACCATTACATCTCTTAAGGGTTACAAATATATTAAATTTGGAGAGTGGTATATTGAGGCGTTCCAAGTAGGGCCAATTAATCATCAAATAGGAGAGATCACATCCCATGTTTCTATATATTTCTGAATGATGGAGGTGTAAAATGAGTTATCTTTCCACAACTAGTGGATAGGTTTTAGGATGTGTTTACTTAATATTTCTCAGGGATTCCACCTGAGAGAGATGTGGAATTTAGCATTGATCTCATACCGAGGGAAGATATGATTTATATTCCACCACCTAAGAAGGCACCAAAAGATATTCATGAGCTCAAGACTCAGATGGAGGAGTTAGAAGATAAGGTATTTTCTTTCTGAGTATGTCACCTTGAGGTTCACTAGTGTTATTTGCAAAGAAGGCTGATAAGTGTTTATGCTTATGTGTTGATTATGGACTGTTGAACTAGATGAATGTGAATAAATAGTATCCTCTCCCCCGTATCGATGACTTATTTGACCAGTTGAGAAGATCTTGGGTGTTCCCAAAGATTGAATTGAGATTAGGGTATCATAAAATGAGAGTTTAGAATTCTGATATACCAAGGGATGAAATTAGAAGCAGGTATGGACTATATGATTTCATCATAATATTTCTTGGGTTGACGAACAGACCAGTAATGTTTATGGACTTAATGAATAAAATCCTTAATTTGTACCTAGATCAGTTTGTGGTAGTGTTTGTGAAATACATCTTGGTGCACTCCAAGACACATGATTATTATGACCAACATCTGGATGTCATCCTAAGTAAACTAATAGAGCATTGGATATACATCAAGATATCTAAGTACAATTTTTTTGGATCGATCAGGTACACTTCTTGGGTAGCATCATCTCGGAGGAATGTGTGTGGGTAAATCTAGAGAAGGTTCAGATATTGGTTTCTTGAGAGAATCCCAAGAGCATGTTTGATATTCATAGATTTCTAGGATTTTCTGAATATTATTATAGGTTCATTCAGGACATTTACCGATTGGAAACATTGCTGATGGGCTTGACCAAAAAAGCGATAAAGATTTATTGGTCATAAAATTGTGATAATTATTTCTAGGAGATGAAGAAGATTTTGGCATCAGTACCAATATTGATCCTACCTGAGGAAGTTGGAAAGTACACGATGTTTTTTGACACTTCTGGGATTGTAATTGGAGTTTTGTTGATGCAAGGAGATCAATTTTTGGTTTATGGGTCTTTGATGTTGAGGCCCCATGAACCGAACTACCCTACATATGACCTCAAGTTGGCTATAATGGTTTATGTTTTAAAGTGTTGGGGACATTATCTATTGGGACCTTTTTTTACTGTGTATATTGATCATAAGAGATTAATGTACATTTTTTCATAGTGAGACTTGAATTTTCGATAACAGAGATGGGTTGAGTATATGAAACCATTAAATTTTGAGCCTGAATATATGACTGGAAAGGGGAATATTTATGATGATGCTTTGAGTAGGAAGACTCAAACTAAGATGTTTCAGGAGTCTACTACTGAATGGATGATGATATATTTACTGGACGAGATAAACATTGTGGTTTATGAGAGTTAGCATTAGATGACTCTCATAATAGTTTCATTGGAGTATAGATTTTTTAGATAGATCAAATATAGAAAGTATGTGGATTTATAATGTTTTACCATGAGGGAAAAACTTGAAGGTGGAGAGTCACCTTCTGATTGGAGCATAGATGAGGACGAGGTCATCTATGTTAGGAATCAGGTTGTTGTACCTAAAAGAATGTGAGACAAGTTGATGTGTGAGTTTCATGCCTCAAAGTGGGTGGTATATCCAGGTGTGACCAAAATGCACCGACAACTACAAAGATAGTTTTTATGGTTGGAAATGAAAATGAAAATAGTAAGGTTTGTGACACGATGCTACACCTATCTGTAGGTGAATGTTGTGCATTATTGACCTATAGGTTTACTACATTTGTTGTCCATTATAGAGTGGAAGTGGAACAAAGTTACCATGGACATTGTGATCGTTCTCCCGAGGATTCCATAGAAGAATAATTCTATTTGGGTTATTATAGATAGACTGAAAAAGGTAGTGAATTTCTTGAATATATTGGAGACTTTCTCAGTGGAGGAGTTGGGATATTTGTATGTTTGGGTGCTAGTCTGTCTGCATGAGGTGCCACAGAATATTGTTTCAGACTGAAACTTGTGTTTTACATCATGATTATTATATGGATTTCATAAGTTGTTTGGTATATAGGTTTTATTCAGTATGAATTTCAACCCACTTGTAGATGGGTGGTCAGAGCATACTATACAAGTGATTGAGGATATGTTGTGAGCTTGTGTTCTAAACATTGGTGGGTCTTTGAAGAATCACCTATCATTAGTGGAGTTCACCAATACCAATAGTTATTGGGAAACTATATATATGTAACCATATCAGTCTCTTTATAGAAGTCCATGAAGACCACCTCTAGTATGGATGGATGTAAGTGAGTCTAAGTTGTTGAGACTGAGTCTTTTGTAGGACACATTAGAGCATGTACCATTGATTCAGAAATATATGGATACGACCCAAAGTAGATAGAAGTCATATGCTGAAAGAAATAAATGACACCTAGAATTTACAGAGGCTGATAATGTATTCCTTTAGGCGTTTCCTAGATTCAATCTCTATAGAATATAGAGACAGGGCAAGTGGCCATCCATGTTTGTTGGACTGTTTGAGGTGGTGGAGAGAATCAGGCTAGTGGCGTACCGATTGGCTCTTCCACAGAGATACATCGCAATGACGGATGTTTTATAATTTCCAAAACTAGGTTGGAATCACCCCAACCATTCTAATTTTATCGATATGGATGATGCTGAAATTGAGATAGAATTTTCTTTTGAAGAGAATCTAATACGTGTGTTGAATCGTAGTGAGAAAGTGTTGCGTGGAAAGACCATGCCTATAGTTTGTGTATTGTGGAAACATGGGAATGTGTGGGAGGAGACATGGGAAAGGAAAAGAAAAAATGTGGGATCATTGTACCAAAAATTTTTACTCATAATCATAGAGATTCTTGGGAGTGAAGCTCAAGGATAAGATGTTATAAGGTGGTGAGATTGTAAGATTGTGACCTTTCCTAAATATGACTTGGTCTTAATTTCAGGTATTTATTTTTTCCTTGTTTTAGTGTACTTGGGTTGGGTTTTACCTTGGGGTATGTTTAGGGGAAAATTGAGGAAATTTGAAGGGAGAAGGGTAGATCCTAGTTGGCACACGGTTTTCCCTAACCATGCACCCTTGCCTAGAAAACAATGAAACCTTGGACAGAGAGGAATTACATGGTTGACACATGGTTTGTCAATCTGTATAGCCTATTATGAGAAACTATGAACCCCCATAATAGAGGTTCACATTTAGGTACACATTTATGAGAAACTGTGCTCCCCTGCCCAGCTAACCTTGCATAAATTTTTAAATCTCCAAAAAATTTATATTTAATCACCAAACCCCCATTTAACTTATATTTGATCCCGATTTAACCCCAAATAATATTTCATGATTTTGGAGAATCCTATATGGATTAAAAGACATAAAAAACTTTTTAATTTGTTATTTTAATCCTGAATTGATGATCTTCACCCCTCCCTGTAAGAGGATCTTACCTCGCTTGGTTTCCTATTCCTTATCATTTATTATCCTATTCTAGAAAGGGGGTTTTCTCCTATTTTGATTGGATATAGACATGTTTTTGTGGATATGGAAATAGTATTGTAGATATATATCAATATTTAATATATCTTGATTGATTTGATCTTTTTTAGGGTTTTAAATTTGAATCTCATTCTATATAATTGTGCTGCTCAAATTAGGAGGATTTTTGTTGGGTGATCTCTCATCAACGAATTCAGGTAGGTTGTATATAATTTAAATCTCAAAGTATTTATTTAAATAACATGAATGTAATTGTATAATATTAATTAGATGTTTAGAAATTACATTCTTAATTGAATTAATTAATTTTTTGAATTAATTTATTGAGGAGATCAGAAATTGGGGTTTTGGGAATTATAGATTGAGATAATTAATTGTAGAATTAATTATGAGATAATAAAATTTTAGGATTGAGATATTTAATTGTGGAAATAATTATGATCTATTAAGATTGTGATTGAGATAATTAATTATGGAATTAATTATGTGATTTCTAGTTTTTGGATATTGATTAATTAATTGAATAATTAATTAATGGGATTTATATACTCAATTAGTTAGAAAATTAATTAAGGATATTTATGTGATAAACTAATTATTGAATTAGTAATAAAATTTGTGTGGTTGATTAATTATTTAATTTACTAATAAAATTTAAGTGATTAATTAATTTTAGAATTAATTAATGTATTTTATGTGATTAATTATTTTTTGAATTAATTAATGTTATTTATGTGATTAGTAAAATTTTGAATTAACTAATTGAATTGTTATGTTCAACTAATTGTGATATTAGTAATGGAATTGATGTGGATAATTAATTTTTCAATTAATTATGTGTTTAGAATGGTAACATGGTCATTTAGTTGTGAATTAAATAACGGGAATGTGGTCATTATAATGTGTAAGGTAAGAATGGTAACATGGACATTTAGTTTCGAAAAAGAGAATGTGAACAAGATTATTCTAATGTGTAAGGTATGAATGGTAACATGTTCATTTAGTTGTGAATTAAAGAATAGAAACATGGACATTCTATTGTGTGATGTATTAATGGTAACATGTGAATTAAAATATGAATTAAATAATGATATCAATGAAATTATGAGATATGATATTCCTCAGACATAATTTAGGATCCAACATATTTCAGAGTAGGTATTGAATGATAACAATGGAATTATAACATATGATATCCCTCAGACATACTTCAGCCTCTGACATGAGTTGAAGCGGGGATTGAGGTATGAGTGTCTACGAGAACCCAAAGGTTTATATAGTTAAATAAAGATTAATTGATAATGTGATAATTGTTTACTTATGCATTGTAATTATTTCTTTATACAACTGCGTACACTTTCTATTGATTAGATATTGTTTTAGTTGTCATTAGTGGTGGAATACTATAATGCCTTAGATTTTCTATGCACTATTTTTTTGGATACAATATAGATTATTTGTGAGACCAGGCACTAAGATGCTATGCGATTCTGATGTTGTTGTTCCTAAAATAAATTTTTGAAATATATTATATAGCATGCATGCAAAGTTTTCATGAAAAAGTGTAATAACGTCTAAATGGGTACCCTAATCAGAAATATGATGGTACTATTGAGTTCAGAATGCGAGGTTTACCCTAGAAGTGACTTAACATTAGTCGGTGTGGGTCATTTGTAGAAAAGTCATCACAGGCATGGAAATGAATAAAATAATTTAATAAATTATTTTATTTCATTTTTTTTGATGTAGTGATTGATGGTCTTTAAATAGACTATTATGGAGAAATACTAGGGTTAGCTATACAACCCTAGAACCGTTGGAGAGCCATTAGAGATAGATTCAGTGAATCCTCTCAGACGAATGGCGATAGGATCTTTGATCAATGATCGATGCAAAACATATTCAAAGGATCTCACCAAAAAAACATGACACAACCCCATTCTTCAATAGTGATCGATTTGAATCAAGGTAGGGCATGTGTTATTATTTTATTCTTCCTCGTTCTTGATTTATGCAATGAACATGAATCAATCAATGAAAATATTGATCTTTGGTTTGATCATTATTCGAGATGAGTTTATTTTATGAGGTTTTGATGCGATAATATATTTTTAATTTTATTATTTTTATTTTCATTATAATAGTAATGGATCAAGATAATCAAGAACATCGATCAAGGTTTGTTACTCCAATATGTTCTTTTTCTTTTCTCCCCCCATTCAACGTTCATCATGAGCCTTCTCGATCAATTGATCATTACGCACCCATTTCATGGTGTAACGATCCAATATCACAAATCTAAGATTGGAATAGCCTGACAGAGGTGTGATGATGGAGATAAAGAAATTTAGATGACAGAGGAAACCCAATTTACCATTCTTCAACACACAACAAATAATGACATTTTGATTCATTTTTTTAGTATATTTGATGGCGTAATGCATTCTTCATCAACAAAATGGATTGGATGAGTTGGTATCTTCAATATCAAGGTGAAATGATCCCCATATTGAAATCTGGAGGCATTGGGTCAAATGTGGGAGTAGATATGGGATTCTGAAAAATCCTGAACAACACAATGTCTAATATGGATCTAAATGGTGTGTGGGGCCACATGAGATACGATTAGAGTTTCTATATGAAGTTAAATATCACATGGAATGTGACCCCTTTCACATAGCATGTGGTATCACCTGGGTCACTCGGCATGTACTCAGGAATCACACGGGCTGTTTACATGGGAAGATGTTCACAGGCTAAGCTGTGTTCTGGTAATTGAGAAGACATGCATAGGATGGTGATGTGTACTAGCACATGGTTAGAGTAAATTGGATGCGTACATGGTGTGTACTACTACATGGACACAGTTTGATGAGATGATCCATTTACACAGGCAAGACCCTGGTTCAAGGGGCATGGAGTGTGACCCCTACTACACACTGTGTACTGTTTTATACATGTCTTGGAGCCCTTTTACACTATATCTTAGAATCTTTTTGTGAGGTTTTGTTACCTTTATCTTTTCCATGATGGTTAGTTTGGAATCATATTTTACTCTTGGGAATATGATTCCTTCAACAGTAATTCCTAGATAGAGTTTTTGGAATCCCTATAGGAGGCCCAGAGTGAGATCCTCTAGTCATATTCCTGTCCTAGGTGGAGTTCTTGGTATCGACGTGACTAACACTACATGGGATTCAATCCTCTACTTAGTGGTTTAATCCAGATTGATTTGTTGGTATCACCCCATGGACTTTCCAGTGATCCTCATCTGTGTATTGTATTCTATTCAAACTATTAGCCTACTCTATCTCATTAAGTGACCCGATAAGAAGAAACTATTTGATGGACATCATTAATGCTATCAGATTCACGTGTGTGTTCTCTCGGGTGAGTTCTTCATGGAATATTATATATGGAATCAAAGACTAGTATAATTTGGTTGTGACTTACCTATAGAATGTGTGTCTTTGTTGTGTATATCTGGATATTCTTGTTATATGTGTTGTAGAAATATACCTGTGCAGAGATGAATGTATTTCCTTTGTTTTATGTTATGCACACTTGTCATAGGGCATGCAAAAAGAAATTTAATTTTCGTAGTGTCGTATAACGGATGACCAAGTTCGTCTCACTTGAGGAACTTTCTAAAATGTTCACTCACTTAATTTAATTCACCTAAACTATTTTTTTTAATTGTTTTTTTAATTTAGGAATGTTATGAAATTTAAATTAATGAAAATATTAAACTAACATGAAATGAAAAAAATTATTTAGTGAATAAAGAACTTGGAATTTAGGGGTTGGTTTGTGGGTTGTATCATTCTCTTTAAAGGTCACTACTACAAAATATGGGAAAGGGAAGTGCCACCTTATGTCAACGCTAAGAAAAAACCACTAATAAAGAAACCATGTTTGAGCACTAAAATTTTAGTGCTGATAAAGGGATTCTTTATCAGGGCTGATAGAGGGAGTCTTTATCATCGCTAGAAAAGCGCTGGAAAAGAAACCATGTATTAGTGCTACAAAAGAGATGATAAAAAACCATTTATCAGCGCTTGAAAAGTGCTGATAAAGAATCCCTCTATCAGGGCTAAAATGTTAGCGCTCATACAGGAAGGATTTATCAGCGCTTTTTTAGTGCTGATATAGAGGACTATTATCAGTGCTAAAAAAAGTTCTCATAAAGGATACCTTTATCTATGCTAAAATTTTAGTGTCGATAAAGGTAGCCTTTATTCTAGAATTGTTAGTGCTGATAAAAACTTAGTCCATTTTTTTATAATGTCGGTCACACAATGCCCTCATTTTATCGCGACCTAAAGCTCTTGCAGTACAGGAACCCTACGACTCCCCTCCACTACACGATGAATTCGCGTTGCTGGACCTCTTCCACCCTTGAGCTTCTCATTTCCGGAACTCTGTCGCCCACTGAGCTTCTAGTTTCCAGACCTCCTCCACCCTCGAGCTTTGCTTTTCCAGACCATCACCGCCCGTAACGTCCTCAAGCTTCACATTGTCAGACCTCTGGCCCCTTCTGAGCTTCCCCTTGATGAACCTCCCTTTAAGGCATGTTTTCCAAATCATTTTTTAATATTTTTCTCCTCTCCCATCACACATAACTATTTGTTGATTTGGAATGATATATTTAATGGATATTTGAGATTGTGATGGTTGTAGGCTACATGATTCATCCTTTTCTTCTTCAGGTTTGTCTCTCTGGTAACGCCCCCTATTGAAGCTCGAGTTTGGTCCAACATCATAAAATGGATCTAGAACTATTATTCTATAAATCATATCAAACTATTAAAACATTGTTAATTGGAGTTTTGAGATGTGAGGTTTTCCCATCAATTGTGTTCTAGTGGATTTTGTGTTGAATTAATCCCCAGGTTTCATTTCCTCATGTGGTGATGATTCTACTTCATCGTAGATTCATGAGTGTTCTTCCTACATATTGTGATGGGTTTCGTGGGGGTGATCATCCAATATATTTATATTACTCCAACGGTATCACCTTTTTTCTAATGACTACGGTGGTTTTTTAGGTGATTTGGTATTTTTTTATTTTAGATCCTAGAAACCATTTAATTTGATGGTGGTATGGCTAGATATGTTATTTAAATTCTTCAATAATCACCTTTATGAGAAGGTGTGGTTTGAATTATAGAATATATATTATTTTATTTAATTATTTTATTAGGTTATGTTGGGTTGGAAATGAGTGACGAGGTTCCTTAGGTGATGAATTCTATTTTTTTTTATATTGTTAGTGAATATGTTGATGATGATGATGTTGATCAGGCGCATCACGATGCAGGTATCATGGCACGAATATCATCATGATTTGAGGCATGATTCAATAGCATATTTTTGTTTGAAATTTGAATTTAGTGGTGTTTAATGGGGTATTTTTTATAATTTCACATAATATTTGAACATATATGGCTATGACATTTTTATTTTATTTTATCATTACTCGATTAATCTAGGATTTTTTATTAGTATAGTTTTTTTACTGTAAATAAAAATGTGGAATCTTTGGGAAATGTTTGACATGGGTTGATTTTTCTTAAATGAGATGGTTTATTCATGTAAAATATCTCTTGAGAAACCTAGTATTGGTGGAATGATTGATTTTCTCATCATCAATGGTGATCAATGAGTTTACACTATCAGAGTGAAGTTTATAAAAAATTTAAGGTCCTTCCCACTTGGATTCCAGTTTCACTAAATTCCTCATAGGTACCGTCGATTCCCTTAGATCCAAAACAATGTCACCGTAATGTAAGGAATGATGGATAACCTTTTTCTTTAAGGAAAACACCACCCGGTTTGAATGCATTTCTAGGTCATCCCATGCTTGAACCCTATTTTCTCCGAGGGGTTCCCCTTATTTCTTTAATGCTATCTAAGTGACATTGTCTGGTAGTGCACTTGTATGGCATGATGCCCAGACCGCCAATTTTTCTAGACTTGCCACCCCTACCTCCATCTCCGTCCTCCCTTGCTGAGGTTACTAACTGCTTCTCTGTAGTGGTCAGGCCCCTTCCAAGTAGTGTTTGTTCTGTCTCCCTTGGCTCTGAGCCTATCATCCAGCTCCAAATACTTATTGATCTAGAGAGAACATCCTCACCAGCCCCTAAGTTTCATTACCCATCCTTCCCCTTCCCCTTTAGATCCCCATATCCAACTCATATGAAGCTTACCAACCAGAAGGGATTATGAACATGTTCAAAATCAAGTGACCTTAGTGAGAAATCATCCCCCCACTTCAATAAGGATACTATCTATAGATCCAATGACAGAGCCCTATCCTATCCATCATTATTATCTTCATATGTAATTATCATGGTCTTAGTGCCCATGATAAATCGTACATCCTCACTATAGAAATCAAAAAACATAATGTCACTTTTTTTGTTGTCAAATAACACAAAAACCCTATAATAATCATATAATTCTCATATAAGAATAACTTGCATGGATTTCTACACTATGACCCCTCCAACAGACACAAATGGGTATTTTTTCACAATAAATATTTTTTTGAGACTGTTCAATATTGCAATCAATTCATCACTACCAAGGTGTCCAACGGTTACACCTCCTTCCTTATGACTTTTGTTTTTGGAAGCTATGACTCTCTTCAAAGGGGATCTATATGGAGTGAACAAAATACCTTCGATCCCAACCACCATCCATCATTTTTTGGGGGTGACATTAATGTCATTTCCAACCCAATGGAAAGGAAAGGAAGAAGCCCATTCTAGAGGAAGGCCATCATAGAGTTTGTTTAGTTCATGGTTGGGAAGGGCCTCATTGATCTCAGCTTCTCAGGTGATAGTTTGACCTAGTGCATCAACTGCAGGGGCCATCACCGCTTGTGGAGTCTATTGGATAGGTGTCTATCCAACATGAAATCCACTAACCTATTATCAAATACCATGTTTTTCCATCATTCTTGAGGTATTTTGAACCACTCCCCCCTCTTGGTTTCTATTTCTTCTTGGCATGATCATCAGGAATGGTTTCACTTCAACCAGTAGTGGGTTGACATCCTAGGGTACCGGTACATGGTTTGTGAAATATGGAATGAACCCTTGTAGGAGTATCGGGCCACCTTCAACCTCAGTGACCTGACCTCGAACCCCAATAGGTGCGTGTTCGCCTTCCTCCTGAAGAACCTTCACCACCTTGGACTACTGTCACATATGAGATCCTTCAGAGTATTTTGATAGATTGAATGATACCATGGGTTTATTGGATTATTAACACCAGTCTGAGAATTATGTGTGACTATATACTTATTATATTTTCTTATTATTTATAACAAAACACCACTTGAGTCGAGTAACCTAATTGAAATCCATATTGGTACTTTGGTTCTAATGTGGATATGGTTTTTTATGTCTTTGTGACATTTTTATGTGTGGATATATGGGTATTTAGGCATAATGATATTGAATGTAGGGAAGAGACCTAGGAGTGGTAGATGTATCGTTCTTGATTATTCTTTGGTTTTGGTTTGGGGTGATTTAATGAAACTATAAGGAATCTAAAGTAATTATATTTAATGAAGATGAATAAATACTAATGGTTGTGCTCTATTAATCTCTATTTTTATAAGGAATTGGTTCTCTTATACTATATTTGTAAGTTCCATTTTGTGTACATGAACCATAAATACTAATATTTGAGATTCAAAAAGGATGAAGATGAATAAAGATTGGATGTATGCTAATCATTTGAAAATAGAGTACAAGAACGGAGTGAAAGAGTTCATCAAATATGAAAAGGATCGCGCAAAGGATCCTTCTGAAATCTTTTTTCTGTGTTTTCATTGTTGTTATTATAGAATACTTACTCTAGAGGAGTTGGAAAAACATTTGATATGTCACGGAATAGATCAGAGTTATAAATGTTTGAATAAACACGGATAAAAAGAAAATGTAGCTACTGGCTGGGATAAAACTGCATTTTATGGATCATCAGATATGAATACAAATATGTATAATGAATAAGACCATATGAATGATGTTATTACAGATGTCAATGATGATGAATATCATATTGAGGAAATGACAAAGACAATTGATGATGAACTCTGTGGTTTCCCAAAATTGTTTGAGAAGTTAAAGAGTTGGGAAAAGATGCCATTGTATGCTGGTTGCACCAAGTATACAACATTGTCAGCTGTACTAGTGTTGTATAAATTGAAATAAGGCAACAGATAGAGTGATTTCAGTTTTACGGAACTACATTCTCTTTTGAATGACATGCTCCATGAAGATAATGAGCTCCCAAGCCAGACATATGAAGCTAAACAGATGCTACACTCGATGGGTATGATATCTGAAAGAATACATGCAAGCTCGAAAGACTGTATGTTGTTTCGCAAGGAGAACAAATCACTTACCTAATGCCCAAAGTGTGGTGCTTCTCGATACAAGAAAGATGAATCAAATCCTATGAATGTTTTATGGTACTTTCCAATCATTCCAAGGTTTAGGCGTCTATATGGAAGTGAAGAAACTGCAAGACAATTGTCGTGGAATGCAGATAAAAGAAATAAAGATGGGAAATTACGTCATCCAGCCGACTCTCCTCAATTGAAGAAAATTGATCATGAGTATCCTGAATTAGGAAATGAGCTGAGAAACCTTCATCTTGCATTATCTACCAATGGAGTAAATCCTTTTACTTTTCAAACCAACACTCATAGTACATGGCCTGTTATGTTGGTAAATTATAACATTCCACCCTGGTTATGCATGAAGTGGAAATTCATCATGATATCTATGCTTATATCAAGACCAAAATAACCAGGTAACGATATTGATGTTTAGTTGGCTCCTCTGATTGAGGATTTGACTTCATTGTGGGATTTAGGTGTTATGTTGTATGATGCTTATAAAATTGAATACTTAATGTTGAGAGCGATATTGTATGGGACAATAAATGATTTCCCTTCTTATAAAAATTTGTTAGGATATAGCATTAAAGGAACTCAAGGGTGTCCTGTGTGTGAAGAAAATACAAAATCAATTAGGTTAAAACATTCATCGAAATCTGTGTTTTTAGGACATCTTAGATTTCTACCTCGTTGGCATAAGTACCGATCTTGGATGACATCATTCAATGGAAGTTCAGAACAACGTGGAGCACTGTCTCCACTAATAGGTTATCACCCGTTTGAGAATGTAAAATATGTGAACACTATTTTTGGTAAACCATTTTCGAAAAACCTTACGAAAATCGGTTGGAAAAAGATAGCTTTTTTTGAATTACCATACTGGAATTGTTTGTACGTCAGACATTTTCTTAATGTGATGCATGTAGAGAACAATGTATGTGATAGTGTTATCAGAACATTTCTAAATTCCCCTGAAAAAACTAAGGATGGAATTAAAGCAAGGTTGGAAATCGTTGACATGGGAATACGAGAAGAGTTGGCTCCTGTGAAGGGTGAAAATCGGATGTTTCTTCCCCCAGCTGCTTATACTCTTTCTAGAGAGGAGAGATACTAGTTTTCAACTTCTTCAATGATGTAATGGTTCTAGAGGGGTATTCATCAAATATCAAGGACATTGTGTCAGTGAATGATTTGAAGATAAAGTTCTGAAATCACATGACTGCCATGTTTTGATGTAAGATCTAATTCCTATAGCTTTACTTTTCATTTTTCTCTAGAATGTTCATCATACGTTAAGAAAACTTTGTTTCTTTTTCAAAGCTATATGTTGCAATTTTTTAGACCCATAGAAAATGCCATCTATGGAAAATGAAATTCTCGTCATATTATGGGAATTAGAAATGTTCTTCCCACAAACATTCTTTGATATGGTGGTTCATTTTATGATTTACTTGGTGAGAGAGATTCAAATTTGTGGTCCTGTGAACTATAGATGGATGTATCCTGTTGAACGGTAAATGAATATTTTGATAGGGTACGTCAAAAATCAAAGACAACCAGAGTGTTGTATAGTGGAGCGATATATTTTTGAAGAAGCCATTGAATTTTGTACTGAATGCGTATCTATTGTAGAAAGCATTGGTCTCCCAAAATCTCATCACACAGGATGCATTGAGGGAGAGGGAATTTCTATAAGAGTTTTTGTGACAATCAGCATTACCGATCTAGAGCAGGCCCACCTTTTTGTTTTGCATAACAATTGGGAGGTTGCTATATATATTGAAACTCACAAAGAAATTCTTAGGCAGTTGAATCCATCAATGGATGAAAAATGGTTTTCAAATAAACAAAATCACCAGTTTATAGGATGGTTTTGGGACAATATTTTTACACAGTTGGATGAAAATTCGAATTCAACTTCAAAACGACTTCGATGGCTAGCCGCTAGACCAAGTGTGTATGAATTATCATACATTGGTTATGTAATTAATTGTTATACATTCTATACAAATGAACATGATAAAGACAGTAGCATGAAAAATAGTAGAGTTACACTAGTGGATAAAGCATTGCATGTTTCTTATAGTAAGGATAGAAATCCAATTTATGCAAATATGTCATACATTGGCATTATCAAACTAATATGGATGTTGGATTATACGACATTCCAATTGCAGATTTTTCAATGAAAATGGGTTGACAACAAAAATGGTGTTAAAATAGATGAATGGGGATTTGTGAAAGTTGATTTTAGTAAAGAAGGGTACAAAGACGAATAGTTTATAATTGCATCACAAGCGGTACATGTTTTTTATGTTCCAGATCCCGCAATCCAAAAGTGGTTGATTATTCTATTAGCATCCAAAACTACTGAAGGTTCTAATGAAAATTCAGTTGAGGATGATCCTTTCAGTGGTACGTCGTAATCATTTTAGAGTGGTCCCAATTTAGATGAAGTTGTGTATGTTAGTGGAGACCAAAATTAAGGTATTTAGATAATCGATAGAGGTGTAAAATCCCTTCAGCCTTTGAAAAAAAGAAAGAGAGTTCAATAAACATGTTATATTTTTTTGTAATATAAATCTTGTTATCTCATGTTATTATATTATCGTTTCCGAATTTATGTAATCTAAATTAACTATTCATCCACTTTTGCAGATAATGACTTCTGCACATTCTGGTTCTTCTAACCTTGAGGCTGAACAAGTCTCTCAAGATACTATTGTGGTTGTTGTTGCTGCTGCTGCTGCTCCTACTGCTACTCCTACTGCTGCTCCTACTGCTCCTGCTACTTTTGCTGCTGCGGCCCCTGCTGCTACTAGTGTTGAGGTCCAACAACCTTCAGCACATGTCGTTTATACCATTTCAGATGAACATATAGATGATGTTGATATCGATGAAATGGTCAGGAATTAAGGATCGACATCGCAGAAAACACAGGTGTGCTGTAGTTTGATGATGTTAGGAAAATTTCTTAAGGAGAAAAGGAAAGGCCTCAAATTTGACATTGGATGGAATGCATGAGGCCAACATGTGAATTCCAACAAGGCTATGTATATTATTGACATTGGATGTGTCACTCGGTAATGCGTTCTGATTGACATAGATTCATGGCACCATGTTGTGTCCGGGATGAAGGCTGTGATCTGGGAAGAAATTATGGTAACAATATGAATTTATGTCATTAATTTACTAGAAAATAAAATAATTAAACAATTGATTACTCTTCTCAATCTCTTACAGAATACATTTATAGTATACAATTCACACAAGGATTATGTACTAAGGCTTTCAGGAAGGAGTCATCGAGGTTTTAGGACTATTTTAACAAGATTTCACATGAAATTTTCCAAATGTAAAATAATCCCGCACCCACCCGTTTTCTATGCTCACCTGATATCCCTAGAATCATGGGATGCATTTACTGGCCACTATGGGGATGAGAAGATTCAGGTAAATTTCGGGTGATAATACGTTTTTTGAGGATACATGTATTCATCACTTTGATTTTCAATATTTTATTTATGAAACAGAAAATCTGTAAAGAAAATAAGGAACGCGCATCAAAACCAACATACCCATATCATAAAGCAAGGATGGGGTATGCTTCGCTAGAAAAGAAAATGGTACGTATTTTAAATTTATAGAAATATTGTTAGGTGCCAACAAAAAACATCATAATTATCTTTTTATGTTTATATGTACATTGATGAGTCTAAAACCAAATATACATCCATCCCACATAATGTGCTTTGGAAGGAGGTATGTGTGAATAAGGAAGGGAAGATAGTAGACGAGAGCACACAAAAAGTGTGCGAAATTTGTGTAAGTATGACACGATGATAAAAATATTTGTTTTAAATTCATATTACATAAAAATAATAAGTTATTTTCCTATATCCGATAGTCATAGGGATCAGCTACTCCTGTAGTGGATACAGACCTATTATCAACGGCTTTGAAGCCGCCAGAAAAATACGGTCATGTGAGGGGTGTGTGGTTTGGGGTGACATCACGAGTATATTTTGAGAAGAAGAAAAAAACAGATGATAGAGATGAAACATTGAAACAAATGAGAGAAAATCTAGAAACCCTTGAAGAACGATTTAAATGGAAGGGGAAGTTGATAGCAACTATTATGGGTGGGAACCAAGGAGAAGACACAACTAAGAAATAACCAGCACATGAATATCCCTCTCCACCCCTACCAGCTTTGAGGCGAACCATTCCCCTCAAAGAGTTGTATTAGCAGTGGAAATCAATATTCTAATAATTGTTCCCATGAAATGTGAATCAGAAAAACACTGATACTTCTCCTGTACTAATCTTATATAGGGTGAAAATGATTGTAATTTATATCTGTCAACACCCACCAATCACCTTGTAGCGAGGGCTACAGTGTTGAACATCCCAGATGACATGGTCCATAATAGACCACTTCCAAAAGATCATCTAAAAGTGATGATTACTGCAGCTCATGAGCCAAATGCAGAGCTACCTATTCCACTTGATGACGATGATATTCATACGGTCGAAAAGGCTATTGGTACATTAATTGCATGGTGATCACAACTTGTAAGAGATCATGCGGCCAAATAGGTCTTTATTTTCTTTTTTTCAACCTAAACCATTAACAATTATTGAAAAAAGGGTCTAAACTAATGAATTTTATTATAGACAGAGAAAGGGAAGGGGGTTACAAATGTCGGCTCAAAACCATCTAAAGGATCGACCAATTGATCCCAAGGATCTGCTGAATGCAAAATAACACCACCTGTTCTCTATCCACATTTACTAGCATTGAAGACTCATGTGGATACGATGCTAAGAGGTGGTAGTAGTCATGTAGTGGTTTTCAAAAATAATATATACGGTGTGGAATGTCAAGATTTTATTGCTGCTGAAAATGTAAATGAGATCCATGAAAATGGTTGGCTAGTTGTCACAGTTGTAAATATATATACGAGCTATGTTTCTATGAATTGATTTTATAAAATCTGATCTAATGTGATAATTATGACTAAATGCATTTTATATTGTTGATAGACATATATATGAAAAACGGTGGATGGAATTTTCACACAAGCCAATATTTGGACTCGTTAGTCCTTATACCACATCATCACATCTGACGAAAATAGAGCCATCAAAAAAGAATGAAATAGTGAACGGATTACTGAAAACATTTGGAAGAAATATTATAGATGACAAACTCTTCTTAATACCAACCATGCAGGGGTAAAACTCTACGGTTGAATCATGTAAATTATATTTTACTTCTTTTATTACTTATTCTTTTGTATTTTTAGACAATATTGGATGCTAATTACGGTGTACTTGGATACTATAAAGATTTATTTTTTGGATTCAAAGCAAGGATATCCATCAAACCGAGCACACATCAAGGAGTTTTTTAATCTTTAAGACACTACATCCTACGTTTTAGGTCTAAACATCATGTAATATAATTTATATTATCTTCTCCTGAGGATTTTGTTATGATAGGGTGGTGTATAATTATCATCTAAAAAAGGAATGAGGACAGGGGCTAGGCATAAGGCGGCGAGAAAGTACTACCTCTTGACAAATATCAGGGTATATATAATAAAAATTCAATATCCAAACACATCTCAACACAAGTTACTTATTCTCCTAATGATCAATTTTTTTGCAGTGTCCAAAACAAAAAAACGATAATGATTGCAGTTATTATGTTTGTAAATTTATGAAGGAGATCGTTTTTCATCAAGAAAAAATCTTCCCTAAAGATGTATTTTCAAAATCAATTACTAGTTCGCTTAATTTATTTATTAATTATTTATTTTTATATTTTGAAGTACTACTCTGACTGCCGAAAAGACTCATACTCACAAGTCGATATAGATATGGTCAGAAGTGTGTGGGTCGCATACCTGATGACATATTTTACACAAATAACATGAATACATAACTTGGGGACATGTCCAATTGGCTGTCATTTTTCAGAGGGGGTTAGTGGATCAAAAGATGACATATTGTTGTATGTAAATGTTCATTGGAATATTGTAATTGTTATCAAATAAAAAATCCTTTCTATAATGAGTAAATTACCCATTTTAAAAGATGATATACTCTAACAACATGCAAGAATGATGAACCACTCAAAGGGTCTTTCTTTTGTTTAAAATGGACAGATTTTTAAGTGAAAACAACAACTAACCTACGGAAATCCAACAAAACGCATGAGGATTGTCTTGATACTCTATGAAAATGATCCATGGGTCCTTTTTGATGTGTAAGAGTCAACTCTGCCTCAATCCAAGGCACGGTGTGGCCGGCACCACTCAAAGGGTCTCTCTTTTGTTTAAAATAGGCAGATTTTTAAGTGAAAACAGCAACTGACCTACGGAAATATGACAAAATTCATTTGGATTGAATTGATCCTTTATGAGAACAATCCACGGGTTCTTTTTTGGCGTTCATGAGTAATCGTTGCCTCAATATGAGGCACAGTGTAGCAGGTAACACTAAAAGGGTCTCTCTTTTCTTTAAAATGGACACAATTTTAAGTAAAAACAACAACTAACCTACGGAAATCTGACCAGACACATTAATATTGTCTTGATCCTTTAAGAGAACGATCCAAGGGTTCGTTGGGGATGCGTATGAGTAATCCCCACCTCAATCTGAGTCACGGTGTGGCCGGTACCACTCAAAGGGTCTATCTTCTGTTTAAATTTGACAGATTTTTATGTGAAAACAAAAACATACCTACGGAAATCTGACCAAACGAAATTGGATTGTGTTGGTACTTTAAGAGAACGATCCAAGAGTGAATTGGGGACGTGCACAAGTCATCCTCAGCTTAATCCGAGGCACGGTGTGGCTGGTAAAACTCAAAGGGTCACACTTTTGTTTAAAATGGACATATTTTTAAGTGAAAACAACAACAAACCTACGGAAATTCGACCAAACTCATTAGGATTGTCTTTATCCTTTACGAGAACGATCCATGGGTGCGTTGGGGATGTGTACGAGTAATCCACGCCTCAATCCAAGGCATGGTGTGGCCGGTACCAATCAAAGGGTATCTCTTCGGTTTAAATTGGACGGATTTTTAAGTGAAAACAACAACTGACCTATGAAAATACGACCAAACGCATTCATATTGTGTTGATCATTTAATATAACAATCTACGGGTGTGTTGGGGACATGCATGAGTCATCCCTACCTCAATTTGAGGCACGGTGTGGCCGGTACCACACAAAGGTTCTGTCTTCTGTTTAAATTGGACAAATATTAAAGTGAAAACCATAACTGACCTACAGAAATCCAATGAAATGAATTTTTATTGTATTTATACATTAAAAAAATGATCCAAGGGTGCGTTGGGGATGTTCACGAGTCATCCCCAGCTCAATCGGAGGCACGGTGTGGCTGGTACCACTCAAAGGGTCTCACTTTTTTTAAATGGAAAAATTTTTAAGTGAAAACAACAACTGACCTACCGAAATTTGACGAAACACATTTGGATTTTCTTGATTTTTTTTTAGAATGATTAAAGGGTCCTTTTTGACATGTAAGAGTCATCCTCGGCTCAATCTGAGGCATTGTGGCAGGTACCACATAAAGGGTCTCTCTTCTGTTTAAATTGGACACAATTTTATGTGAAAACAACAACTGACCTACGAAAAACTGACCAAACGCATTCAGATCATCTTGATCCTTTATAGGAATGATACATGGGTCCATTGTGACATGTAAGTGTCTTCCAATCCTCAATTTGAGGCACGGTGTGGCCGGTACCACTCAAAGGGTCGCTCTTTTGTTTAAAATGGACATATTTTTAAGTTAAAACAACAACTGACCTACGGAAATTTGACCAAATGCATTAAAATTGTATTGATCCTTTATGAAAACGATCCAAGGATCCTTTTTGATGTGCAAGAGTCATCCTTGCCTCAATCCAAGGAATTGTGTGTCTGGTACCACTCAAAGGATCTTTCTTTTCTTTAAAATGGACACAATTTTAAGTGAAAACAATAACTGAACTACAGAAATCCAACCAAACGCATTCAGATTGTCTTTATCATTCAAGATAACGATCCATGAGTGCGTAGGGGATGTGTACGAGTAATCCCAGCCTCAATCCGAGGTATAGTGTCGCAGATACCACTCAAAGGGTCTATATTCTATTTAAATTGGACATATTTTTAAATGAAAACAACAACTGACCTAAAGAAATCCGACCAAACACATTCGGATTCTATTGATCCTTTAAGAGAATTATCCTCGGGTGCATTGGTGACGTGCATGAGTCATCCCCACCCCAATCCTATGCACGGTGTGGCCGGTACCACTCAAAGGGTCTCTCTTCTATTTAAAATGGACAAATTTTTAAGAAAAAACAACAACGGACCTACGGAAATTTGACCAAATGCATTAGGATTGTCTTGATCATTTATGAGAATGAACCATGGGTCCATTGGGATGTGTAAGAGTTATCCCTGCCTCATTCCAAGGAACTGTGTCGTCGGTAGCACTCAAAGGGTCTCCATTCTGTTTAAATTGGACACAATTTTACGTGAAAACAACAACTGACCTATGAAAATCCATCCAAACGCATTCATATTGTGTTGATCCATTATGATAATGATACATGGGTCCTTTTTGACATTTAAGATTCAACCCTGCCTCAATTCGAGGCATGTTGTGCCTGGTACCACTCAAAGGGTCTCTCTTTTGTTTTAAATGGGCATATTTTTAAGTGAAAACAACAACTGACCTACAGAAATATGACCAAACACGTTCAGATTGTCTTTATCCTTTATTATAATGATACACGTGTCCTTTGTGAAGTTCATGACTCATCCCCTCCTCAATATAAGTCACGGTGTGGCTGGTACCACTCAAAGGGTCTCTCTTTTCTTTAAAATGGGCAAAATTTTAAGTGAAAACAACAACTGACCTACGAAAATCCAAGCAAACACATTCTGATTGTCTTAATCCTTTAAGAGAACAATCTGAGGGTTTATTAGAGACGTGTATGAGTATTCCCTGCCTCAATCTGAGGCATGGTGGGGCCAGTATCACTCAAAGGGTCTCTCTTCTGCTTAAATTGGACAGATTTTAAGTGAAATCAACAACTAACCTATGGAAATTCGACCAAAAGCATTTGGATTGTGTTTATACGTTAATATAATGATCCACAGGTGCATTGGGGACGTGCACAAGTCATCTTAACCTCAATCTGAGACACGTTGTGTCCAGTACCACTCAAAGGGTCTCACTTTTCTTTAAAATGGACATATTCTTAAGTGAAAAAAACAACTGACCTACGGAATTTCAAAAAATGCATTTAGATTGTCTTGATCCTTTAGGAGAACGATCCCTAGGTCCTTTGTGATGTGCAAGAGTCATACCCGCCTAAATCCAAGGCACAGTGTGTCCTGTACCACTCAAAGAGTGTAAGTTTTGTTTAAAATAGACAAATTTTTAATTGAAAACAACAACAAGGCTACGGAAATTTTACCAAACACATTCGGATTGTCTTGATCTTTTAGGAGAACGATCCACGAGTCCTTTGTGATGTGTACGAGTAATCCCCGCCTCAATTTAAGGCATGGTGTGGCTGGTACCACTCAAAGGGTGTCTCTTATGTTTAAATTGGACACAATTTTAAGTGAAACCAACAACTGACCAACGAAAATGTGACCAAACGCATTCAGACTGTCTTCATACTTTATGAGAATGATCCATGGGTTCTTTGTGATGTGTAAGAGTCAACCCCACCAACTCTCTAGACCACCCCCACCCCATGGATACCAACCCACCCATTGGACACCCCCACCCCTCTAGACACCCCGCACCCCCTGGAAAGCCCCCTCAACCCCCTGGACACTCTTACCCCCATGGACATGCCCATGGACAGCCCCCCCACCTCAGACAGCCTGCCCAACCCCCCCCCCCCCCCCCCCCGAACACCCCCACACTCTGGACAACCACCACCCCCTGGACAACACCCCCACCCCTCATTGACACCAGCTTACCACTTGCATACCCCCAACCCCCTAGACACCCACACCCATGGACGACAACCCCCCCCCCCCCAGACAGCATCCCACCCCCTTGGACAGCCCCACCAACCCCCTGGACCCCCCCCCCCTCGGACAACCCCCACCCCCTAGAAAGCCCCCCCCCCATAGAAAGCCTCCCCCCAACACCCTGGACACCATCCCACCCCCTGAACACCCCATATACAGCCCCCCCACCCACCCCCCCCCCCATCTGGACACGCCCCTCCTTGTACACCACCCCACCCCACATGGATAGCCCTAACAACACCCTGGACCGCCCCCACCCCCTGGACACCCCCACCCCATGGACACCCTGATCCCCTTAGACTCCCCCATCCCACCATCCTGGACACCACCCCACCCCCCTTAGACAGCCCCACCAACCCCCAGGACTGCCCCCACCCCCCAGACACCCCACCCACCTTCTAGAAATCCCCCCAGACACCCTGGACACCAGCCCACCCCCCTGGACGCCCCCCCCCCACCTGGACACCCCCCAATTAGACACCACCCCACCACCTAGACACCCCCTCCCCCTAGACACCACCACCCTCCTTGGACATCCCCCATCCTCCGGGACCACCCCCCACTCTTCTTGGACACCCCAGCCCCCCAGAAACCCCCTACCCCCCCCCCCTTGGACAGCCACCTGAAACCCCTGAACAACCTCCCCAACCCCTTGAATTCTGAATAGATTTCTTTATGTATTTAATTAACTTATTAATTATGTGTTAAGGTTGTATGGGTATACTTGTTGTAATTAGATTATGATTTATGTGTTAATTTTGTATCGTTTTACATGTTGAATTATTTGCAGGTGCTGTTTGGGAGTGCTGCTGCAGAATTGTTTTTTGCAGCAGGCAAGGCTTTTATCAGTGCTATTTTAGCGGTGACAAAAGAAGCCATAATCACCACTAAAAAGAACTGATAAAATAAACATTTATCATCACTCTATTAGTGCTGATAAAATGTACATTTATCAATGGTAAAAGAGCCCTGATAAAGCCTTCCTTTATCAGCTCTCTTTTAGCGCTGATAAAGCATTCCTTTATCAGCTCTCTTTTAGCGCTGATAAATGTTCCTTTTATCAGCACTTTTTCAGTGATGATAAAATATACCTTTATCAGCACTCATACAGTGCTGATAAAGGGGACCCCCTTTATAATCCCTAAGCTTTACATAGATTTTTTAGCGCTGATAAAACACGTTTTGAGCACTGATAAAGCCTGTTTTTTGTAGTAGAGGGTTTTTATATAATGTTTGATAATTCAATTTTGAGATCACATTCTTGAATTACTATTCTTTTATTAATTTGTGTGAAATCTTGAATTCATTTATCAATCTTAACCTCCCATCTTACTTAAATCAAGGTTGATGGAACAACTCAATCGTGAGTGTGACAACATTCAAGTCCTTGCTCTATCGTATGCCATTTCAACCACTGAATGTATCAAATCCATCGTATTAAGAGCCTGTATTCAGTATAAGGGAGGGAATAGATTTAATAAAATAGCATAATTGATTTTTATTTTAGTTTCCTGGTGGGCTATCACCACACCCGTGCACGTTACTCTTTCTCATCAAAAACTTAATAAAACATAAGAATTTTACCGAGAATAAATGAAATTTACACATACCTCCCCCGAGCCAAGGATTGAGTAAGTATATTATTTTTTAGGGTAAGAGGTAATGGTGGGTATTATGAGAATAAGAAAAAAAGAAAATAAGGATAAAAGATGGAGAAGAATGGAGGGTGGTTGGGTGGAAGAAAACACAAAAATAAAAACCATGCATGAATTTATTAAAAATACATATTATAATTGAAATCGAAAAAATAAAGAAAATAAACAAATTAATAATATTATAAGTGAAATATTTTTTAACATACTCCATCAGGGGATATCTCCCCTTGGTTCCTTGGAATAAATGTGATGGAAAATGGGATGAGATGAGAGGTGGGAGCTCCCCTCCTTGAATAGGAAGAAATTGACCTCCTCAAGTTTTTACATTTTTGGAAATATAAATGGATGATTAAAACATTACATCCATCATAAAAGTTGTTAATAAATTAATTTTTCATTCGACCTCAAAATTACATATTTATTAGACTCTTCTAGATGGATTTATGTATTTTTTATTGACAGTGTATTTTTTTTCTAGATGATTTTTCCAGGAAGCTTCCTTCAATGTATAACATCTTTTTGCCACCATAATGGGAGACAAACTCCATGAAATTTATTTAGGTAGTGAATATAAGTATCCTAATTCATATCCATTTATAATCAAATCCATTGTAGGTGTATAGCCTTATTTATACATCCGTTACCGAGGTGAAGTCCACGCTGTCATCCCAGAAAATTTCGAAACCTCAATGATTTTTTCTAGCCTTTAGATATTCGAATAAGCCTCTAGTCTAGAAGAAAAAGTTAAAGTAATTAACATAAGTATTATAAAAAATAATCATTCAATTTTGAATTATATTTTTATTTAAATGACCAAAATACCCTTGATGTAAAAATCTGTCAAAAATCCAGAATTTAAGCACATTTCACATTTCAGCCCAAAACACACCAGAAATCCAAAATTGATCCATATAAGCTCAAATTGATAAATTAGGAGGTTTAAAACAATTGAAATCCATATAAAAATGTGTAAAATATTAGTTTTACCCGTATATTATTTGGTTTTAGGGTGACATGCTATGTATTGTTATACTCACCCATACACGTGGTTTTCCTTCATATGTCATGTCTTGTGTAGAAGATTGAAATTTTGATAGAGTATTAGGAGGACTAGAACCAGATGGTGCTTAGTGAGACCAGAAAAACGGAGGTGTGTTCCTACCGCATTTTGAAAGCAGTCCCAACACTTACTTTTAGGTTGTACTTTTGTTTTCAAACTCTTTGTGGTGGGCCAGTATTTGGCCCTAAATACTTTATACCACTTCCTTTTATACTCTAGTTATTCAATTTAGATTTATGAATGAATGGGTTTTCAATTGTTTTTACATTTCATCATTTTATAGGCTTGGAGATGTGTGTTTTGGTACAGGTACTTATGATAAGTCCTTTCATGTTAGTGATACACCTTCCCAGTGCTAGTCACTAGCCCCTTTCCTTTTTGAAGTGGGATTTGGGAGTCAAGGCATGGGAACCATTGGTAGGGGGCATGACACCTACTAATTTTTACTCACACCCTACTTGGGCTACATGATCAGTACCTAAATAGAGTTTGTTCTTTCTAGAGAAGTTAAGGGAAAATACCTTGTGATGGATCATTGATATGGGATAAATAATGGATGAGGGAACCAGACACTATAAGGGACCTTCTTGGGGGATTAATCAATATCTTTATTTTGGGTTTCATTTTATACACTTGACATGTACATTGGCATGACATATTTTCTTCTTGTGTTTTTTATATTGTATTTTCATTTTTTGGCCATCCTGTGATATTGGTTCTTTTAGGTTATGATTACATGTTATTAATATATTAATTATTATTTTTTTATGGTTTATTTACTCTGATAAAAGAGGGTAATGTCTCCCCATGATCAATATATCATACCCTTACTACTAATCAATAGCCTCTGACATATGGGGAGGCATGCCTGAGGTCATGTGACTGACCAATTGGAGGCATTGGTGTGTGGAACCTGGTCTGATATGTTACAGTTTTCAATATTAGAGGTTTTCGATATGTCTTGTAAGATTCTACAATTGTGAATAAAATCATGTGAAACTTTCCACATAGGTTTGATTCTAAAATTTTCTCTTTATAAGATAAAGATGATTTATCTCTTGATGAATTGCATAAATTTCTTATTACTTATGGAATGAGAAAATATAAAAGGTTAAAAAAATAAGAAATATGAAATATATTTTGAATCAATGAGAAAGATGATAATTCAAAATGTTTGACATGATGATCCTTTCTACATTGAAGATAAAGAGGATGTTAAGTTGAATGAAAAAATCACGTCTCTAATATCTACGAACTATAGTAGAGGAAGATGAAATTAGAGTGGTAAACTTACTCATTAATGTTTTGATTGAGGTGGAATTGGACACTTTACTATGAATTTACCTATGAAGAAATTTGGTGAGTATCGAGAATATTCCGATGAAACACCTTGATGAAAGAAGTGAATCAAAATTTATGAAGAAGAAAATTCATCCAAAAAACACAAGAATAAGTCTACTAGAAAAAAAATAAATATGATAAGTAATAAATTTGAATCATACTCAACTGAAAACAATTCTTCAAAATATGAAAGTGAAAAAAAAATTATAACCTTCATTGCAAAATTTTAGAAAATAAAATATTCCTTAGATAGGGAAGAAGGTGGTGAAGAATCATATAGTGATTAACAACTCAAAAAATAACTTATATTATATATTGAGATAAATAGAAATATCAAGTAAGAAATTAGAGTAATGAATAAATATTGTGAAGAAGTTTCTAAAGTAAGAAATTATGTCATCAAGTCTAGGGAAGAATACATTCAAGAGTTCTTAAGTTACAAACTAATAATCACTAAACCTAGAAGGAAGATTGATGATCTCAATATGAAATTGGAATATAAGGAAACATAAGTTAATAAGTTTCAATATAAACTTATTTATTCTATAAATACCTTGAGAAAGATGAATGAAAATTTTAACAAAGCATTAGTAGTAAAATATAAGACTTATAAATTTGTTGAGAAATCTCAAATAAAGAATTAGGTGAATTCTTCACACACCAAAAATAATGTTTCACATGATTTTTCTTACATTTCAAGTGATAAGAAAATTAATAGGAAAGTTTGGGAGGAGAAAGAATGTGATAAACCTGTCACATATAAAAAAATTTCAAACTCATTTAAAAGGAAATATGGTATACACCCAGAGTGTGTTAGGGTAAGAAGGATTTATCAACCTCAATTTGTTATTACAGAGAAAGATCATACTTCAATAAAAAAATTAAGATTTTAATGATTCTATTGGTACTATAGAATATATGGGCACATGAATTATAATTTTTGTCATAACATATCACTTTCCAAAATAATATTTGAATAGAGTGGAATAAATAGTTAAATTAGAATGAATAACATTCCTAACACATAAAAAGTTAGAAAAGAAAAATCACAAGAAGTTAGAAACATTCCAAAAAAATCAATTTAAATGTCTGGAAGAAGTATATAGAAGTTGTGATTTGTATTTTCATCATGTATAAAGATGTATGAAACTCCTTCTATAACAAACTTCTTATGGGAGGTAAAGAAAATGAAGCTAGGATGAAGAAATTTTAGGAAATATTTGTTTTTGTTGAGACCGCCTTGAAAGAAAGTAAAAAAGAACAAACCATGGATACATGATAGTGTTTTTTCTTCATGTATGATACTTGATTTAAAAATCGTGAAACATGTTGAAAATCATGAATGAGGTTCTATTACCTTTGGAAATAATAGTTCATTAAAAATCATAGGAATCGGAATGATAGATATTAAAGAAGAAAAGTTGAAATCATAGGAATTTTTATTTATTGATGTGCTAAAACATAATTTACATAGTGTAAGTAAACTTTTTTATGATGGAAAATAAGTGACTTTCAGAAAATATTCATGTGTTATCAGAAGTGTCATACATTGAAAAGTTATCACAAAGGAGAAAGAACTAGTGGAAATATTTTTCAAGTTATAGAATTTAAAAACTCATGTTATCTAAGTGACAAAATGAGAATAAGTTCTGGTGCCAAAGACATGTCAAACATGGGATGAAAATACTGAAAAAACATTCTAATGTTTATTATGTACAAAATTTTACAAAATTGAAAAAAATAGAGGATGATTTTTGTTTTACTTTTTAGAAAGGGAAGATGACTAATAAAAGTCATAAGAAAGTTGAGATTCCATCTACCGGGCCCCTTAAACTTATTAATTCCAATTTATGTGGCTCAATGAGACATCAATAAAAAATGTATATTTATAATTTATCAATTTTAATGGTGATTTCACTCAAATGAAAAACATCATGTTTTTGTAACATAACTCAGAGCCTATAGAAATGTTCAGGTTTATCAAAAAAGTTGTTGAGAAAGAGATGGGGGTTTATATACAAAAATTGAGAATGTATAATGGTATTGATTTTACAAGAAATACATTCTAAACTTAACTTAGAGATCATGGTATTAAACATTAGTATAGTTCTCTATATACCCCACAAAAATGGAGTAGTATAAAGGAAGAATAAAGGTTTTGTAGAAATGCGATGAATCATGTGAGAAGAATAAAAACATTCAAATTTCTACTAGAGTGAAGTTGTTAGTATTATTTTACATGTTTAGAAGAAAAATTAATTTTGGAAACCAACATGAGTTCTTATGAAATTTTATATGATAAAAAACCTTTATTGAAGTACATCAATGTTTTTTGAATCCCGTGTTTACTTAAAATAATAAATTTCGATCTGGAAAGTTTGATGAGAAAGCTGAGGAAGGAACATTTATTATTCACCCAATGGAAGAAGTTACAAATGTTGGAAAAAGTGATTATAAAAGTTGGTGGAATTATATTATGTGGAAGTTATTGAGAATCCAAATTATTTAACAAAATTTTATGGGGATTTTGAGGAATTAAAACTCAAATTTTCTAATGAAAATGAAAGTGATAAAAGTAATGTTCATAAAGATTCAGATGAATCGTATGATGAGGAAAGTGAAGAAGGAAGAGGAACTCTGAAATTTCCTACTTTAAAAATAAATTGAGACTAAAAAAATTATGGTGAATTATAAGGCTCTAGTTCAGGCTAGAAGAAAGCTGAGATTAGAAAATAAAACTTCACTCATCTCAAAATTTGAAACAGAATCAGTCACATAAGTTATTCAGCACAAATAATGGGTGAATTCTATGAATGTAGAGTATGATCAAATTGAGAAAAATGAAACATAGGAACCTTTTTATGTATGAAATATTAAAAAATTATCAAAATAAATGGGTTTATAGAAACATTTTGAAGGAATATGGAGAAGTTTCAAGAAAAAAATCTAGGATTTTTTGTGAAGGATATGCACAGGTGGAAGGTGGGGATTTTGATGAAACAATTTCCCCTATTTAATGGTTAGAAACTATTATAATGTTTTGAGTAGTACCTTCTCATAAAAATTAAAAAGTGTATTAGATAGATAAAAATTTGGATAAATTGAAGAAGATGTTTACAATGAGAAACCTTTTGGGTTTCTACTTTATAAGGATGAAAACAATGTTTTTCGATGGAAGAAAGATTTATATGGGCTAAAACAAGATCCACATGCATGGTATTCTATGATTGGAAATTGTTTGTGAGTAATGATTTTTTCAAAAGGAAAAGTTGGTAGAAACTTATATATGAAAGATGTTGACTTTGGAACTCTAATTGTATTTGTTCATGTGGATAATATAATTTTTTCCAGGGATGAAGAAAATTTTTGTAAATAATCATCTGAGGAAATACAAAAGAATTCTGGAATATCAATTTTGTGAGAATTAACTTTCTTCCTCGTCTTACAAGTTCAATATAAGCAAAAATAAATTTTCTTATCTTATTAAAAATATGCAAGGGAATTGTTACAAAAATTTGGAATTGTAGAATATAAAAAAGTTTTTACTCCTATCTTAGTGAGGATGAAGATGAGTAAAGATGAGTCTGGAAAAAGTGTGAATTAGAATGACTTTTGGAAGATAATAGGTATAATACTTTACCTTAAAACCTCAAGCCTGGAATTTTTATGCTATAAATTTTTGTGCTAGGTATCAATGTAATCTGAAAGAGTCAAATATGTTGTCAGCAAGGACAATTCTGAGATATGTCAAATGACCAAATTCACAAGGATTATTATTTAAAATTAATTATGAGATGAAGTTTCATGGTTATACTAATATTGATTGGGTTGGAGATTGTAATGATATAAAATCAACCTTAGGAGAATAATTTTTCTTGGTTGAATGTTGGGTAAATCATCAAAGTAAGAAACAATGTTCAGTAACCTTGAGAAAAGTGGAATTAGAATATGTTGTGACTATTCAAGTATGTAATTAGATATTATGGATGAAAGTTCAATTGGAATATTTGAATATAAAGGTTTCTAAACTATTGAATACACTTTATGACAATCATATTGTAATTGATATTTCAAAAAATGATGTCCAATATTCAAGATCAAAACACATATATATAAAGTTTCACTTTATAAAAGAGTAAGTTGCTGCTAGATAAGTTTTGTTGGAATATATCTCAACGAAGTATCAAATTATTGATATCTTCACAAAGTCAATTCCTAAATAAAGGTTTGATGAGTTGAGGTTGAAAATTCATGTTCATCCTCCTATAATGACTTTCTAAAACACATAAGGAAGTCCCTTACCATGCTTTGGATTATATTGAAAAAGGGGGATAAAAAGTAACAAATTTGTACTATGTAAGAAATTTTTAATTATCTTTATTATGTGAATATGAAGTTGTGTTTCTTAGATAATGGGGGATAGGAAAATAAAATTTAATGAAAATAACAGTGAGAAAATAAAAAAGTTAGGGGGATTTTATCTTAGCATAGAAATACAATTTTCTTCTCACGAGGGGATGGATTTTTTTCAAAAAAAATACCCTATCTTTAAAGACTCATAAAATTCAAGGTAAATGTTTTCTTAATTTTATTAGTGATTTTAAATGAATGCAGTTTCTGAAGGCACCTGATTCTGAGGCTCGGTGTGCCCGAAATCAATTTTTGAAGTTTGGCTCAAGTACGTTAAGTGAAAGAGCGAGTGGGTTTTCCTAACATTTGAACCGGTGCTTGGAATCGAAATCTGAGGGCACTGATGAAACCGCAGCACTGGTAATTTCTTAGGAACACCTTTTCTGGAGTTGCATTTGCTCAAGTGTGGTTATTTAAAAAAAAGGGTTAACTAATGAATAAAATAAAAGTTGTGCAACAATTTTTATTTTATGTTCTATGTAGTTTAAATCCACTCATGGAAGTTGAGGTGGGACCCACTATATCCTAACCCCTCTTGATAGGATATTAGTGAGGTGGTCCCCACACGATCCCCACCTATTCAACATCCTCAATCCCCCATTATTTTGTAACACACCCGCATCCCTTTATTAAATGCCAAGTCAACTCTTAAATTTATTGGACTGTTAAGACTCTTCAATTAATTGAATGATTTATTTTGAATTTCTAATGGAATGATGGATTTTGTGTGTTAATTAAATAAGACAAAGTCTTATTTCATTAAGGTTTGCTTCATTGTGTTGAGAGGGAGAGTTCCATAAAGAAATTCATCTTCCTCCTTGAAAATCGTGAAGAACGCACTGACACCAACGAAGAATGATAATTCCTCGGAGATCGATGATGCGAAGTCATGTATTACGATGCCGACGATCCTCTTTACTGTGACGCCATGTACCGTGACGTCGACGATGCTTACGGAGCATCCTTCCACGACGCCATCTTCCACATCATCTTATTTCCGTGACGAACCTCGTTCGACGACTTCATCGAGGTAGGGGTTAATTTTTATTCATGTTTTCTTTTCCATTCATCGACTTTAATATTGGTCCACCTATTATCGTAATAACGGGAGGAGGTCGGACCGCATGAATACGGTCGACCCTCCTCCCCCTTTGATGTTGTAGTTGTTGCGGCACGAGAAAAGGCAACTTGGTGCAATGGCACCATGCGGAAGCAAGAGGAATGGGCAAAGATGATCGGCGCTGTTGTGCCGTGCCGTTGAGGCTGAATGAAGACGCGGTGCCGTCGCGCCGCGCCGGAGAACCACGAAAAGACCGCGGCCGGAGCGGGGCCGCAGCGTAGGGGCACAGCGTCAGTCGGACAAGGTCGTGGCCTAAGGCCTTGGTGGTGCGGGGAGCGGTGGCCGGTACTGCCGGCCACCAGCACAAGGTGGGTGGGACCTGCGGGGGTCCAGCGACGACACACTGGCCGGCCATACTAGCCGGCTGGTTCCGAGAAATCCCAGGGGTCATAATCCCCAACCGGCAAGGAGCGGCCCCCACGTGGGGGGATGTGGTTTCTCAATCAGGGGTGCAGCGCGACCCCCTTCGGTGACAGCTCGGCCGAGCCAGGGGGTCTTGGGCCGTGTCGGTCCGGGACCAAAACCCCCGTTTTCCGGACAATTCTGTTCAAACGCCCATATCATGGGATGCAGACCTTTGATCAACGCCCCGTCCATTGCGATGCAATCCTTGGATTGAGACAGTCATTTCTGTTTATTACACCCAAGGTTTAGGAGAAGTTTTGGTACGGCCGGGTTGGTACGAACACAAAACCAACCGAGCCCTCGGAGCAGAAACGCTTATAAATTGAGCTCCAGACTTCCGATTGATGTGTCGTAGACTTTGTTGGATTCCTCTTAGTGAGACGGACCTTTTGGCTTACTCCGCTCGATATTTGTACGCAGTTAGAGTGCGGCCTGGTTGGTTTTGGCTTAAAAACCAATCGGGCCCCTGGAACGAAAAAGCCAATAACTCTCAGACCGGGCGTCTAATTGACGCGCCGTCTATCGTGTTGAGATCTCTATGTTGAGACAGAACTTTTGGATACATCAACTCAGGACTACGTGTTAGTTGATGTATCGACCCCCCCTTGGCTCATGTAGTGGACCCTCCCGGAAATGAGCATGTTGTGTGAGGTAACTCTAGAGTTGGTTGCGACTGCGACGACGATGACGACTGCACTGAAATCTTCCGTGGGTTCGGCAGCGATGAAGACTGCACTGAAAACCTCCGTGGGTTCGACAGTGATGAAGACCTTACTGAAATCCTTCATTGGTTCGACGACGATGACTACTATTCTTGTATCCTACATGGGTCTGACAATACTACTGTTCTTGTATTTAATGTGGTTCTAGTAGTGTATGATTCTGTTCTTGTATCCTACGTGGGTCTGGCAGAGTAGCTGGTCTGTATCCTATGTGGGTCCGACAGCTTAGATGGTTTAGTATCCTACGTGGGTCCCAGCTTAGATAAATCAGTGGCTACATCTGATCATCTCAATTATCTTACGGAGATGTATACCTATGTGATCTGAGTCATGACTTTCAATCATTATCTTCAATATGAATGACTTTCTTTCCTATGTGGATTGTGTTGTGCGCTCATGTGTGGAATTGTGTTGTACTATCCTGCATGTACGTGATCAAACATGGGCTCTGATGTTGGAGCCAAACTAGAATTGATGACTTAGGAATATGTATGGGAATATACATAAGTAGTGTTGGATGTTACTTTGTGATTGTATCTTTCCTTTTTGGATTATCCTTTGTGGATTCTGGGAGACCTTTATGGGTCTCGGGGTCCCTACTGCATAGCGTATACACACCCCTACATAGGCTATGCCTGCACTATGTTGTGTTGGATGCAGACGACGGACAACGCTGATCGTGGTTGAGGCTTGTGGAGCAGGTTGGTACCAGGAGGTGGACCACCGGGCGGGACGTACACGGAGCGGACGGCTGGACCCGAGGAGTTGAGGAGGCTATATGAACCCACCCATCATGTGGGACTTCTAGTGGACGGCTCGAAGTTGCTACTTTACTTTCAGTTTCTGTACATTCTTTCCAGTTGTACTATACTTTCAGTTTTGGTTTGTATTGTGACCAATTTACTTTCCGCACTTACTATTGTACCCAGTTTTACTCAGTGTTTACTTCTGCTGGCTTACTCTATGGTGTTTGTTAACTTTATAAGGAAATTCCATCACCATTTTATGTGTATGTATGCCTTTGGTGCTAGTCTCCAGCCCCTAGCCTATGGAAGGCGGGCTTGGGGTAGTCACAACATGGGTCCCGAGGACGGGTCGTGAAAAATTTGTATCATATAGTTCGGTTCTACTGCAGAACTCATGACTCTGATCTTTCATCTATGTGAAGCATTGGTGTTGAGGATTTTGAGTGTGGTTATCAGTCTAGGGAGTCCAGTGTTGGTGTGGCGGCAGACGTATCCGTACACCAGGACCCTTACTTTTGATTTCCGACTCAATGCACGAAAACATTGATTGCATGTGTGTTTCAAAAGTTTTCATTGTGATTACTTTGTGTCAGCTCACCAGGTATGATGTTTTGACAGTGGAGCACCTGTTTCTTTTTAGGTTGGCCCCACGATGGCATCCAGCTAGGGTTCCGGGCTTTGTGCGAGACGACAGCCCACCGAGCAATGAAGCCTCGGTGTAGGGCCCTCTTACAGCGGAGGCACCGACGGTACCTCTACTCACCTATCCACTAATGCCACTAGCCCCAGCCACTGAGAGTGCACGTCGCCTTAGTGCCATTCACGAGTTTCAGCGTTAGAGACCACCCAGGTTCCGCAGGGAAACTGACCCTCAGGCAGTGGAGGATTGGATGGAGGTTGTAGTTCGAGTTTTCATGTTAGTGGGGACACCAGCTGACCTCATGGTGATCCTTGCAGTGAGCCTCCTACACGCGACAGCCGGCAGATGGTGGAGCTTGATGCTCTAGGTGCACGACAAGGAATCTCTCCTCTAGACACAAATTGAGAGCCTCTTCCTCTTGGAGTTCTTCCCAGCCACCCTCCATGCGGTGCACATCCAGGAGCTAATACAGCTGTGGCAGGGCAGCATGACGGTCGTCCAGTACACGGGGAGATTACCGATCTCACGCGCTATTCGACGGACATGGTTCGGGACCCATTCTTCTGGTCCTGGACCATCGTGTAGGGACTGAGGCGTGAGATCAGGGAATCAATTATCTCCCTCAGCATTCCGACACAGGCAGGAGTACTAGAGAGAGCCCTTCTCATAGAGAGATTTCTTGTTGAGCCTACACCAGTAGCAAGACCTACCACAGGGTGGCATGTAGCAGAGTCGTCTACAGTTGGTAGTTGATGGATGTCATAGGGGTCTAGGCGGACCATACCATCAAGCATACGACCTCAAGACACTAGCTCAGAGGTGCGGGGCACGCGGCGTAGATCTAGCCTTCTGAGGGACAGACACTGCTAAGCATGCGGCGGGCAGGGCCATATGGCTCGTGACTGCACGACCCGTCGTGCAGAGGATCAGTAAACGGTTGAGGGGCCCCCCGGGCAGAGGCAGAGGGTCGACCGTGGCGATCCGCAGAGAGTAGGTGGACGAGGAAGAGGAGCTGGCCGAGTAGCGGGTGGTGGGCGACGCTTTGAGGCTTTACCACCACCAACACCAGGAGGTCCACCCCGACCATAGGGATCTGGCTGGTAGAGACAGACTCAGCTTCAGGCAGTGGATTCCTACAACCACGGCACACCAGAGATGATTCGAGGTACTATCTCTGTCTACTCATCCATTGCTGCATTTCTTATAGACACAAGAGGGAGTCATCTTGGGAATGGATTGTTTATCTACAGTCCATGCTCAGATCTACTATATTAGGCACAAGGTGTGATGTGTTCGCACCAATGGGATCAGGTTCACCTTCAATGGTGTGAAGGGATCCTTAGCAGTGCAGGATGGACTCACGCAGAGGAGAGGACAACCGATCACTCATCAGTTGGCTAGGATCATCCTAGGAGTAGTTGACATGCGGAGTCCTAGTTTTCCTACAGTGGTGGATCAATATGCGAACAGTTTCCCTGATGACATTCCATGACTACCTCCTCGTAGAGAGGTAGACTTTTATATTTACATGTACCCCAAGACAGCCCCGATTTCCACTCCAGTATATCAGATGGACCCCACTTAGCTTCGAGAGTTATGGGTACAGTTGGAGGAATTGCAAGGAAAGGGATTCATCTGACCCAGTGTTTCACCCTAGGTTTCCCCATTTTTGTTCACCAAGAAGGTGGACGGGAGCTTGCGACTGTGTGTCAACTATCATTGCCTAAACCAGGTGACCGTGAGGAACAAGTATTCACTACCGAGGATTGACGACCCCTTCGATCAGCACAAGGGAGAATAGTGGTTCTCGATGATAGACCTCAGATCAGGTTATCATCAGCTCAGAGTTCGGGATGAGGACATATAGAAGACGGCCTTCAGATGTCGGTATGGCCAATATGAGTTCTTGGTTATTCCATTTAGTGTAAACAATGATCCAGTGGTGTTCATGGGTCTCATGAACATGATCTTTCAGCCATACCTCAATCGATTTTTCATTTTCTTCATCGAAGACATTTTGATATACTCGACCACTAAGAAGGAGAACGGCTAACACTTGCGGGTTGTACTGGACACACTCCGAGAGCACCAGCTTTATGGTAATCTCTCAAAGTGTAATTCCTGGTTACGTGAGGTCCAATTATTGGGACACGTCATCCTTGAGGTGGGAGTTGCAGTGGATCCTGCGAAGATCGAGGCAGTGCAAGCTTGGGAGCCACCCAGGAGCGGGACGGAGGTGCAGAGTTTCATGGGTCTAGCTGGATACTACCGGAGGTTTGTGCCAGACTTCTCCAGAGTTGCAGCACCACTTTCAGCTTTGACGAAGAAGGGGAAACCCTTTGTGTGGTCAGATAGATGTCAGTAGAGATTAGAGGAGATGAGACAAAGGTTGACCATATCACCTTTCTTGAGGCTATCGGAGGACGAAGTAGGGTACATAGTCTACTACAATGCATCAAGGACCGGGCTCGGATGTGTCATGAATTGGGAGCAAGAAGTGATCTCCTATGGACGATGACAGTTGAGGCAGCATGAGCAGAACTATTCTACCCATGACCTCGAGTTAGCAGCAGTGGTCTTCGCTCTAAAGATGTGGTGACACTATATGATGGGCGAGCGCTTTACAGTCTATTCTGACCACCATAGTCTCGGGTACAACTTCTCGCAGAAGGACCTGAACCTGAGACAGTGGCGATGTCTCGAGTTCCTCTAGGACAACGACTTTGAGATAGTCTATACTCCTGGAAAGGGGAATGTAATAGCCTATGCTCTCAGCAGGAGGACGGGCATTCAGCTACTTGGAGAGACGACGAAGCAGCTAGCCGCTTTGCAGATATCCTTCGTGGATTGAGATGGAGCAGCCTTTCTTCAGTCACTCACAGTCACTCCTCCACTACTACAGCGAGTTAGAGAGGAACAACATGGGAACATTGACTGTGAGATGCGGCGTGTATAGATATCCTCAAGACAGGCACCTGATGGATTCTTTATAAGAGGAGAGCACGATTTCCGTTTCAGAGGATGTACCATGGTACCAGTTACATTTAGGGAGGAGGTGCTGAGGGAGTTTCACACTTCCCATTTACTAGTACATTCAGGAGTGGGGAAGATGTACCAGGATCTTAGACGACAGCACTGGTGGCTGGGTATGAAGAAGGCTATAGCAGAGTTCGTTTCTCGATGCCTCACCTGCCAGCAGGTGACGGCGGAGCACCGGGTACCAGCAGGCGTGGTACATCCCTTGGAGATCCGAGAGTGGATGTGTTAAGGGAAATGTATGGATTTTGTGATTGGAATTCCACGTACTTCCAGAGGTCACGACTCCATTTGGGTGATTTTCAACCAACTCACCAAGTCGGCCAACTTATTACCCATCAGAGAGAAGGGCTCAGTAGAGAGCATGGGACGTCTCTATATTCAGGAGATTGTATAGCTTCATGGCCTGCCCTCGTCTATCGTCTCCGATCGAAATGCTCGCTTTACTTCCCGGCATTGGAAGGGGTTGTAGGAGGCATTCAGGATGCAGCTACATATGAGTAGCGCCTTTCACCCTCATGCGGATGGTCAGACGGAGAGGACCATTCAGACTCTCGAGGACATGCTCCGTGCATGTGTCCTCGACCTTGGTCACAGCTGGGAGGTCAAGCTTCCCTGGGTGGAGTTCGCATACAACAATAGCTACCACTCCACCATCGGGATGGCACCATACGGGGCATTGTATGGCCGACCTTGCTGATCACCACTGTGAGGGACAGACCCTATGGAGTCCGCACTTGTGGGACTAGAGATGGTCCAGGCCATGACAGAGAAGGTCCAGGTCATCCAGGAGCAGATGATGATAGCTCAGAGCTAGCAGAAGTCTTATGATGACATGAGGCGAAGACCACTAGAGTTAGAGAATGGTGACCACGTCTTCTTATGGGTCTCACCTCGACGTGGTTTACGGAGATTTTTCTGAGGTGACAAAATGTCTCCACACTTCATCTGACCTTTTCAGGTACTCACTAGGATAGGTGAGGTGGCTTATCGCCTAGCTCTACCACCTCAGTTGCAACGGGTGCACAATGTCTTCCACTTATCTTAGTAGAGGAGATACGTGCACGACCCGACACATATCATCGACCATGGGGAGTTGGACATTGACGATGGGGTGACTTTTGCGGAGGTCCCAGTGGAGATCAAGGATCGATAGGAGTGCATCCTACGTGGGTAGTCGATTCCTCTAGTGTACATCAGGTGGCAGCACGGGAACCTCTAGGAGAGCACATGGGAGCGGGAGGTTCAGATGCGTGCACAGTACCCACATTTGATTCCCTAGTTTATGATGTATATTTACGGGGACGTAAAGCCCTAAGAGGGGAGTAATGTAAAGACCCGTAAAATTAATGGGAAATTTTTTCTTAATTTTCTTTGGGATTTACAAGAACGCAGTTTCTGATGGAACCTGATTCCGAGGCCCGGTTTGCCTAGAATCAATTTCTGAAGTTTAGCTCGGGTACGTTCAGTGAACGAGTGAGTGGGTTTTCCTAACATTTGAACTGATTCTCGGAATCAAAATCTGAGGGCACTGATGAAAACGCAGCGCCAGTAATTGCTTAGGAACACCTTTTCTAGAGTTGGGTTTTCTCAGCTCTGGTTATTTAAAAAAAGGGTTAACTAATAAGTAAAATAAAAGTTGTGCAACAATTTTTATTTTATGTTCTATGTAGTTTAAATCTACTTATGGAAGTTTAGGTGGGACTCAATATATCAGAACCCCTCTTGATAAGATATTAGTGAGGTGGGCCCCACACGATCCCCACCTATTCAACTTCCTCAAACCCCCATTATTTTGTAACACACCCGCACCCCCTTATTAAATGCCAAGTCAACTCTCACATTTTTTGTACTGTTAAGACTCTCCAATTAATTTAATTAATTTAATGAATTATTTTGAATTAAAAATGGAAATTTGGCTTGTTTGTGTTAATTAAATAAGACAAAGTCTTATTTCTTTAAGGGTTGCTTCGTTGTGTTTAGAGGGAGAGTTCCACGAAGAACTTCATCTTCCTCCTTGAAGAACGCGAAGAACACACCAACACCGACGAAGAATGCTAATTCATCGGAGATCGCTGACGCGACGCCATGTACCGCAACGCCGATGATCCTCTTCATTGCAACGCCATGTACCGCAATGTCAACGATGCTTATGGAGCCTCCTTCCATGACACCGTCTTCCGCGACGTCATATTTCTGTGATGAACCTCGTTCGACGACTTCATCAAAGTAGGGGTTAATTTTTATTTGTGTTTTCTATTCCGTTCATCGACTTTAATATTGGGCCGCATGTTATCATAATAATAGGAGGAGGTCGGACCACATGAATACGGCCGACCCTCCTCCCCCTTTGATGTTGCACTTGTTGCGCCACGAGCAAAGGCAGGGCCGTGAAACGGCAACGCGCGGAAGCAAGAGGAACATGTGACGATGTGCGGTGCTGTCGCATGGCGCTGTTGAGGCAGAAAAAAGCCGCAGCGCCATCGCGCCGCACCAGAGAACCAAAAAATTCCATGGCCAGAGCGGGTTCGTGGTGGAGGGGCGCGACACCGTCATGTCGCGCCAGTCGGACAAGGCTGCGGCCTAAGGCCGCAGTGGTGCGGGGAGCGGCGGCCGGAACTGCCATCCACCAGCGCAATGAGGGAGGGACCCACAGGGGTCCCGCAGTGACACACCGGCCGGCCAGTTTCGAGAAAACCTGGGGGTCGTAACCCTCGGCTGGCATGGAGTGGCCCCCACGTGGGGGGCCGCGGTTTCTCAATCAGGGGCAGCGCGCCCCCCTTCCGTGAAAGTTCGGCCAGGCTGAGCTATTTGGCCATGTGGGTCATGCCCGCGCCAGGCCAACTGGCTGCCTGGGCCATGCCTTCCGGGATGGGCCGCGCCCGCGCGGTCGGGCCGTGCCCGCCGGGTCGGTCCTGGCCCAAAAGTCCATTTTTCTGGACAGTTCTGTTCAAACACCCGTATCATGGTCTACGGGCCTCTAATCAACACACCATCAGTTGATATGTGGTCCTTGGATTGAAATGGTCGTTTCGGTATATTACACTCATGGTTTTGGCGAACATTGGGTACGGCCGGGTTGGTTCGAACACGAAACCAACCGGGCCCACGGAGCAGAAATGCTTATAACATGAACTATGAACGTCCGATTGACATGCCATTGTCATTTTTGGATTACTCTTAGTGAGACTGACCTTTTGGATTACTGTGCTCGTGATTTGGATGCAGTTGGAGTGTGGTCGGGTTGGTTTTGGTTTAAAAACCAACCGGGCCCCTCGAACAAAAAAGCCAATAACTCTCAGACCGGGTGTCTGATTGACGCGTCGTCTGTCGTGTTGAGTTCCCTATGTCGGGATGGAACTTTGGGATACATCAACTCCAGACTACGTGTCAGTTGATGTATCAACCCCCCTTGGCTCGTTGAGCAGACCCTCCCGGAAATGAGCATGTTGTGTGTGGGAACCCTAGAGCTGGCTGCGACTACGACGACGATGATGACTGCACTAAAATCCTTCGTGGGTTCGACAGTGACGACAACTGCACTGAAATCCTCTGTGGTTTCGACATCAATGAAGACCGTACTAAAATCCTACATGGGTTCGACGACGATGACTACTGTTCTTGTATCCTACGTGGGTCCGGTAGAACTACTGTTATTGTATCCTACGTGGGTCTGGTTGTGTTTGACTCTGTTCATGTATCCTACATGGGTCTGACAGAGTAGCTGGTCTGTATCCTATATGGGTCCGACATCTTAGATGGTTTAGTATCCTACGTGGGTCCCGGCTTAGATGAATCAGTGGCTACGTCTGATCATCTCTATTATCTTATGAAGGAGTATACATGTGTGAGCTGAGTCTTGGATTTCAATCATTATCTTTGATATGAATGACTTGATTTGCTATGTGGATTGTGTTGTGCGTTTCTGTGTGGAATTGGATTTTACTATCCTACGTGGACATGATCGAACTTGGGCTCAGATGTTGGAGTCGAACTAGAATTGATGACTTAGGTATATGTATGGGCATATACCTATGTAGTGTTAGATTTTACTACATGATTGTATCTTTACTTTGTGGATTATCCTTTGTGGATTATGGGAGACCTTCGGGGGACTCGCAGTCCCTACTGAGTAGTGTATACTCACCCATGCATGGGCTATGCCCAAACAATATTGTGTTGGATGCAGAAGACGAACAGTGTTGATCGTAGTTGAGGCTTGTGGAGCAGTTCGGTACCTGGAGGTGGACCACTGGGCGGGACCTACAGGGAGCGGACGGCTGGACCTGAGGAGCTGAGGAGGCTATCTGTACCAACCATTCAGGTGGGACTTCCAGTGGATGGATCGACGTTGCTGCTTTACTTTCAGTTGCTGTAATTTCTTTCTAGTTGTACTTTAAGTTCAGTTTGGGTTTGTATTCTGGCCCATTTACTTTATGTACTTACTATTGTACCCAGTTTTAGTTATTGTTTACTTCTGCTGGCTTACTCTGTGGTGTTTGTTTACTTTATAAGGTAATTTCATCCCCTTTTTATCATTATTTACTCCTTTGGTGCTAGTCGCCTACCCCTGGCCTATGGAAGGCGGGCTTGGGGTAGTCACGACATGGGTCCCGAGGATGGGTCGTGACATTATCTATTAGTGTGGTGTCTAAACACACTTTTAATAAAATATGTGTTTTGGTAAAATTCAAAAAACATGAGTTGTTTACAAAAGTTGAATTGTGAAAATTTTCTTAGAGTTGAAAAATTTATTAATGACTATTGTTAAAAAAATAGAATGGGGAGATTGAAGAACCATTGTGTTGTTTTTTTTAATAAATTTTTGTATTTGTTGATAACAACTCATTTATAAAATAATGTTTATGAAAAACAAGTGAAAGTTTCTGAATGTTCGAACCCAAACATAAAGGGGGAGAAAAGTATTGTTTTGGAGAAAGTTGTTTTATAGACAGAGAGGATTGAACTGAGAAACACAAGATGAAAAGTATCGAACTGATCACCACTGGTCATAGAATTCATCAAAAAGTCATAGATTTTTTATCGGACACACTATCAGTCTTACATCCATTGACATGAAGTTGAAGTTTCATTGGACTCCATGTTGGTTAGAAAGTTAGAATGTTGATGAAGAAGTTGAATAAAGAAAGTGATTTCAGGAGTTAAAAATTTCTTAAACATTCTATCCTTCAGTCAAATATTTCTTTTCTAGTTATTAATTCTCAAATACCATAAGTTGTCTGTAACACTTGTGATAAGATCCTTATAAAGAAAAGGGGGAGAATAGGTGAAACCAATAATATTTTGTTTTGGTTGGAAATAAATAAGTTGTTGAAAGTAAGGGAAGTCGTAATACTTTCCTATATAAGTCATTTAGTACTTTGATAATATTGAAGATCTCATAAATCAAGAAAACTATAATGATAAAATATTTTTAAGAAATAGAGGAATCATAAAGATTGTATTGATTCTGGGAATCAAGAAAAAACATTCCATCAGATCCAGAAGTACTGAGCATAGAAGTTTTTAGAGGTCTGAATGAGTTATAGTTGATGAGTTTTGAAGTATTTCAAAGTGGTAGATTGGAGATTCCACCATATATAAAATTCCATCATAGTTATAATTATATCATTATGAGGATTCAATTGGATTGAAGCTGATGAAGTTCTATGCGGTAGAATGTGAGGCGGAATGTTAATTAAACTTACTATGAGGAAGAAATTCAATCAAACTAACTCTGAGAAGCAAATTAAATCAAGACCGACTCTGAGAAGGAAAGTCAATCACACTGAATCTGAGAAAGAATGATAATTAGACTTACTCTAATAAAGAAATTCAATTTCGAATGAGATGAAGAAGTTTCATCATAATGAGATGAATAAGTTCCATCATAATGAGTTGAGTAATTTATATTATACTGAATAAATGTTAGCAAGTATGAGAAGAATTATTATAAAGAAGGCATAAGAAGATTTTATAATATTTGTGAAGAGCTTAAGTGGTCAAACATGAAATTAAAATATGTATAGATATTGGATTTTTTTATAATTTGAGTGAGTGGGAAAAAAAATTTAGTTTCTTAAATTTTTCATTTTGGGATGCCTATAAATAGAAGAAATTTATATTCATACTTTTCAACTTTATTATGTGAGTATAAAAAGAAGAGCACTACAGAATTAACGTCGATGTTATCTTTCAATATTGAAATATCATTAGAAGTTTGGACATCTAAATTTTTTGTTTATCGGACTGAGTAAGATCAGACTGGGCATTTGAGACGAGTTTGAGTAATGCATAATGAGAATGGATTCACCAGACTGAGTCCATCAAACTAAATTCATCGGATTGATTCCATCAGACCCAACCCTATCTTATGGAGAGAATTAGACCCAACCAAATCATAATGAGGATTCTGAGCTGATAATTTGTGGTGTAGTTTGAATAATGTATTTTTTATTTTGTTTTATCTAAATTTTATGTAAGAAAAAATTTATAAACCAATAGGAGTTAGTATAATCATTACAATTAGGATATATAATTTTTCTAATTGTAGTTGTCCCACGTTGTATTCACTTAATCATTTTAGTGAATTTCTGCAGACCCATAGGAGAGTCTATGAAAATGATATAGGTTCTCACACTTAGGTCAAAGCTTGTAAATATCATGTTATTTCGTTTTTTTACAAATTTTTCATACATTAGTATTTACTAGAAGATGATAAGGACACAATCTTTAACATTTTTCAGGGTTTAATATTTTCAAAATTATTTAAACTTATAAAAGTGAAAAACTAATTCAACCCCAATTTTGAGTTATTATTCGATCCTTTGGAACTTCATATACTGTTTATCACTTTATTTGAAACATTTTTTAATATTTGTGCTACTTTTTTGTAATTAAAATACTGAAAATAATAATGGAATAATCTCATGAATCATCATTGATCTCACCATGTCCAACAGGATGTGGTTCCTCCTTTCACATACATCATTCCACTAATGTGTATAAGGAGGAGTGAGTTAAAATAGGATCCCAAACTCCTATAAGTAATAAATTAATTCTTGATTTAGATATTATCCACCAAGTTCTAAGAGGATTTTCTTAATCATATTACAAATTTAGTTCCCATATTAATTCTTATGTTTCTTGAATTTATCAAAAGAACCTGACTTATATCTCACTAAGTAGACATATTCATTTCTACTAAAATCATCGGTAAAATTTATGAAGTATGAAAACCCACCCCTGGCTCAATAGGAAATGGTCCACACACATATGTATGAAATAATTCAATAATCTCTTTAGGCCTATCACCTTTTCTACTAAATGGTTCTTTATTCATTTTACCATATAAATAAGTGTGACACATAACAATTGGTTTTAGTTCAAACGAATCTAAAAATCCATTTTGGTATAACATCGTCAAGCATTTTTCATTAACATGATCAAGCCAATGATGCCTTAATTGGGTGTGGCATGAGTTATGTGAAGTAGTTTCATTATCAATTTCGATTACTTGGTTTGTATAATATGACAAAAAAAAATTGTTATTTAAATTCACCTTACCATAACATATGTTATTTTTATAAAAGAAGAAACATTAAATTAAAAATATTAAAATAAATCCATCTATATAACGTTTAGACGTATAAATAATGTTTTTTGTAGTAGATGAAACATAATAAAAACCCTTAAAAACAAAGATCATTATAAGATCCCATATTTTTCTAGGTACGTCCCACTCTGAGGTTTTCATTAAACATATTTTTTTGGGTTTTCCTTTATAATTAAGCCTTAGTGACTAAGTCTTATTTGAATACATAGAGCATTTTTTGGAGAAAATAACCTAAATTTATGGTCGGTATGTTTATTTAAATTAATGGATTCCATGTATAAATATGTTAAATGGGGTTACAAGGGATTTCTATGAGTTTAAAAGGATCATATGTGGTTTAGTCACTTTTATAGAATCTAGTATAAAAACTATTAAATGAAAAATTAGATGTTGTGTACATGTTACATGACATGTAACTATTTCTAGAAGAATTTCATGAACTAGTTTATGATGTGATGTGGTTACATGTCATGAACCCGATTCACATCATGTAAATGTTGATCCAAATAAATATTAACCTGGGGAAAAACATTTTTCCAGCATAACTTAAAAATGAGGAAATACATGACATGAAATGATTACACATCTTGTATTCCTCATGCCCAGTACTTTTAAGTGTGTCGTGTACTTATGACTCTCAGTATTCTTTATTATATCCTCCCTTCTCTCGCTCCTAGGGTGAACTCTAAGAAATTTTGAATTATCTTCTCCCCTTCCAGATGTCCCATTTTCACATTCAAACCTTGGTGAGTTTATTCACTTTGGTTTCCCTCTTCTCACCTGTCATTGCTTTTCATTATAGTGTACAACTTTCAAACATGGGTTTGGTTTTGGGAGTTGATCTTGTTTTGGGTTAATCTAGGTACTTCTTGTGATCTTTTGTGACTTCTTCTTTAATGGATTTTTTCATTAAAAGTGTTTCGTTAATCACATGTTAAAGGTAGGGAGACTAAACGTAACCCTATGGTATATTTAATTGTGAATTATATGAAATATTTTGATTATGACCATGTAATGTGCACTATAATTAATTAGTTGGTTTATAGTAAATAAAGGATTGGATTCCTTTAGATTCAGTGGTTGATGCAACCTGGATTATGGATACCTTAACGGTGAGAAAACATTTGAGTAAAAAGAACTTGGCTAATGGTTTAAATCATCGTGAGTATGAAATGATACCTTAGTTTATTTCTTGATATAGAATCCCTAGGTAATATATTATTGATTATTGATATGACTGGTGACCATTTGAGAGATAAATGAAAGTTTATTTGAAAAAAAATGGTAATTTTCATAATTAACTATTGAGATTTATGATGTGATATTATGATATCCATACTATTATGACTTGTTGAGTTGGTGATGAAATTAATTCATATAGGGATATCCTAGTAGTGTATAAATTATTATATAGTAGGTATGTCCCAGTGATACATGCTAAAATTCTTATATATAGGGATTTTCATGGAGGATGAAATGCTTATATAGTAGGCAATTCCCAGTGATACATGCTGAAATGCTTATATACCAGGCTACAACCAGGGTCACATGCTGAAATGCATTTATATAGGGTGATGATCAGAGGATGAAATTATTATGCAAAAAGAGCTACCTGATTGTTTGATTTTTCCATATTATATGGATATATATGTAATAGTTGTGTTATATTCTCAGAGATAATTCATCATGGTTTAGAAATAGGTTAATTGATATATTATATTAATTAGTTAATTAATACAACTATTTATCACTTTATTTCATATAATTATTATCAGACTGGTTGTGTTTAGGGATGGTGGTGTCAACCTATTATGTTTTATTCACACCCTATTTGGGAATCGTTTTGTACTCGAGCAGATTACGTGGATGCAGGTTTGGACAAGGGAAAGGGACATTATTATTGATTCTTTTGGTTCTTGCTGGATGGGATGGATTTTAGAGATGGGTCTAACATTGGAACCGGGACCAGAGCCTTTTGGGTTTATTTAATTTGTGTAAATTATTTTGTTCGTATTGGTTTCAGTTTAACTTTAAGATACATCATAGCTTGTCATTACATAATTCATCATTATAGGTTCATACTTTTATTTTCCAAGCTTTATGATATACTATTTCCATTATTTCTCTGTTCCTCTAATTTTTTTTTACTATGGTTTAGTTCCACTATGTTTTACCAGGGGGTATAGTCTCCCCACTATAAATATCACAGCCTCACAACTATTCAATAGCCTCTGACATATGGGGATGCATGCTTGATGTCTAATAACAAAATCATTTTGACCATGTGAGACAGTACCAGATCGGGGGACATTACAAAGTGGTATTAGAGGATCAGTTTGTTATTTTCTATTTCTTTATTTTTTTAGGAAAAAGGATAAAGGAGACTAGGATCTATTGGGACTTGGTAATGAGCTTATTCATTAGAGTAGCTAACCCCTGTAAGGGGAAAATTTTGAGTTCCAGGGATGAGATTATTGTTTATGTTTTTCTCTTTTTATAATTGATATAATTTTACCTTGGTTTATTTATATGTTGTGTTATGTTATTTTTTTGTGATGTTATTTTTTATTGATATTTACACTCATGGACCAGTATGGTGAGATATGAGTATGCATGCATCATGATAGACACATATGGATATATATATATATATATATTGACATGCATTGTTCATGATAGGGAAATGTTTATTGCATGTGTTATATACTTTCCAATATGAATTGTGAAATAATATATCAATTATATTTGATAAATGGAATTAAATAAACTACTATTTCGTCATAAAAAACTTATAATCTATGGTTAGAGAGAACTAGAGTAATGGTTCTCTACTGTCATCGCCTCTTGAGGTTGAATTTATTTTTTAGCCAATGTTTATAGGAGTGTGTTTTTATTGTAGATAAAATGAATCCTCATCATCTTCGAGTTGAGTTCTAAGAGAGTGTAAATCAGTTATCTCCTAACGTAGATGAACTGGAGCTTCCTACTGATCTTGAGGATCATATGGATGTTCATCATCACCATAACTTCTTAAGGGTCATGCAATCCATGGAAAAGGAGACTATTCTCGTCGTTCCTCTGATGTATGAGTTGATGAGAGAGATTTAACTACAAAATCCACCTATGTTCACGGGGGAGGGAGGATCCCAGGTAGCTGAGTTAGTGATTGAGTCAATATATACAATATTTAAGAATCTTGAGACACCCACAGATAGGAGGGAGAATCTTGTTGTGTATATTATCAGTGGACCTACCAAAAACTGGTGGGATATTCTAGAGCCAGATGGAAAGGAGGAGGAGTTATCTTGGAAGGAATTTGATGTGAATTTATTGACCCACTTCTATCCATATATGATGAGGGATGATAAGGATCATTAGTTCATGGATATGATATAGAATAGAATATTAGTGATGGAGTATGTTGAACATTTCACCAACCTTCAATGCTTTGTGCGATATTTAGCTATTGATGAGATCCCTAGGGGGAAACCTTTTCAGGATGGTATTCACTATGAGGTTAGGTCATAGGTGAATGTTTTTATTCTGAGTAGCTTTTTATATTTGATGAATCAAGAACTCATCACAACAAAGAATCTGAGAGTGGACTGAAGAGGTAGCCAGACTATTTCCACTGGGTAAACTATGATCACTTATTTTGGTGGAATGAAGTGATTCTATGACAGTTTTTTTCAAGGAATTGACATGAAGACCAGTTAGGGTAGTGCAAATACATATTAGGATCATATTCCAATATAGTTCATCAGTGTAGAAATATAAACCACATGAAACCTTAGTTTTCATACACCACTTTGGAGTGCCATGTTTGCGGCAGGATGGGCCATCTTCATAAGTTTTTATAGAACTTCTCATAGTATAGTAGTATTAGGGGAGTAAGATAGGTACTACAGTCTTGGAAGGACTCAAATACTCCTCATCAAATATGTAGCTAGAGTTCAGTAGTATGTTTAGGTTGAGGTGGAAGTTGTGGTACCCTGTTGTAATGACATAATGTTTGTTAGTAATATTTTTTTCCTTAATAAATGTGTGTTGTATTATATTATATATTATGCATATAAAAATATAGAGAAACCAATAAAAAAATATATTAATAAATATTGTTACATTAATCAGCAATGAAACCAATTAAATTTCCAAACATTACAACTGGACAAAAAGTATATAATAGAAAATCTAAAATGAGAAAATATGTATCAACCTAGTCTACTAGAATTATTGGCCCCACTAACAACACTATATAAAAGAAAAAAAAATAGTAAACCAAGAAAAATTATTAAAAATGGAAATATTGAACTTTAAGAGGAATTGGTTTGAATATTGAATTAAATAATTTATTTGTATATATATAAGGTAATGTGACTATTGGAATAGTAATGTAACTATTGGAATAGTAACCTGATCATTGTGAATAGTAACATGACCATTGGAATAGTGATTTTACCAAAAAATAATAAATTATGATATAAAAAACATTTATCATGATTAATTAATGTAAATAAAAATATTATAATTCTTAAAATATATATCATGATTAAAAACCTCAAATAAAATAAAGCATATTTTTAATAAACTATATTTTGTTGTATTTTTTAAAAATCATTATTTTCGTATTAAAAATTATATTTTACCTATTTTAAATATTTATTTTGATTAAATTAATATCATTTTTGAAATTATCATTTTGAAATTTTCCTAGGGTAATTTTTTGGTAATTTTCTGAAATACTTCAATTTTTAGGTGAATAGTAAAAATATAGTTTTTCACATAATTGAGGTATCTTAAATTACATAATTCAGGATGTAATAATGAAATAATCCTTTATAGAAATTTATTTTCCACCATTATATATTTAATTTCATAATTGAGTCATTAAAAAACAATAAAATTAATTTTAAAACCTAAAAATCACTTTATAAAACCTATTTTCAAAAGTGATTCATTAAAATATCATTTTCTTTTTTTTTCTTCAAATTTATTTTTAATAAGTTAAGGAAATAGAATTATAAATGGGATTTAAAGTCTTAAACCAATTATATTATATTTATATATGATTTATTTTGTCAAAAATTCACTACTACCTGTTTTTCTTTGATATATTATTTTATTAAATATTTTATTCTAAAAATACCCCTCTCTTAAAGTATAAATAATCCCTCTCCCTTCCCTTGTAAACACACTCCTCTCAAACATTCCAAAGTACAATATCTTCCCAAATACTCCCTCTAAATCCCATTACATTACTTATGGAAATTTTGGATCAATCCAACTCTAATCACCAAGTGTGTTATAGCCTCTTACAAGAGAAGCTACATTGAAGAGTGAGTAAGTCTCTATTAACATTTCCCTTTTTTCTTATTCTCTTTATTATTTTTACCAACTAATTTAAAAACCATATACTATAAAATGAATTATTCAGTAATATAAAATTATATTATTTATGTTAACATGATCTTATTGTCATATTTATGAAAAAAATAAATGCAATACTTCTCTTTCCCTCTCTTTTAACAACATCCCGTTAAAGGTCGATTAACCACCTACGGAGACATTTCTAAGACAATTATTATAACCACCTTAACGGATGGTTATTATTAATAATATATAATATATAAATGATTAATTACATTTATTATAATCTACCGGATTTAATCATACTTTTCTATAAATGACTATGAATGAAAATTGAAAAATCAATATGAAACAAAAAAAAATTAGGAAAATAATGATATCAAAAAACATCAATTTCCTCAATAGAAATTATTAAATATAATAAAATTTTATAATTGATATATAATTGTACAAATGGATATAATTAACATATTTGTAATTTTTTTAATAAATATAAATTTATTATTCATGAGGAGAAAAAGTGACAAAATAAAGAATTAAGGTAAGGGGATTCTTGAACCCAACCCATTTTCATTGGGTTATCCATATTTCAAGACATATATGGAATAAATAGTCCTCTAATGTTCCTTAAATATAATTTAATTACTCCTCCATCTTCTTATTTAGAATATACATGTTTTTTATTTGATTTTAGGGAAAATACAATGATTTTCAAAAATAAATATTCTTTCCAAAACACATCTTTGACTCCTCTGGAGTTGTTTATTCTTAACTAAATAATTATGATTCTTATAGAAAATATTTTTTTTCCATTTTTCATTTTGGAACCCAATTTTTATTTATGAAATCATAATTTTTTAAATCCTCATGAAACCCGTTCTATTTATGCATTATTTCATGGAATGATTGTTACACATTCTATGTGACATGAATGATTATGTAAATATTATGATGTGATGACTAGACCAAAATTATATAGCCCTCCAATGCATTTGGTAATGTGTTGTATATCATGAGATTATTTTTATTATATGTAAACATGATGCTAGATTTCTTACAGTGATGATGTTGTGATTATTCACTTATGTTATGTGTTATCATGATGCAAGATTTATTCACAACTATATGTGGAATTTGACCACTATGACATGATGTTTCGTTTTTTTTTTCATTTCACCCTTCGATGAATTTATCACATTTTTACCTCATGATATTGATATTGATCATATGATTATGATGTGATGATTATGCTCATCCATGTTATATTGATTCAAGTTCCTTATTCATCCTCTTACAGGGCTTTTGTCTTACCCCTTTCATTGATGTATATCCATAGGTAATTGCATGTACTAAGGATAATGTGAGATTTTAGAAAGATAATGAAGAAGGATTTAAATAAATTTTTATGTTTTATTATGTACAAGTTATTTATGAGCCTAATTTTTCTAATACATAAACCATTGAATCCTAGATTTGTTAATCTATTAAGTTGTTTATCTTTAAAATGATGTAATAGTTATGTAGGAAAAATTAGGGTAACTATAGTTGGTATTTAATAATGGTTTAGTTAATTTGGCAATTATGATTAGAATACAAGAGTAAAATCCATTAGTATATGTCTATGTAAAAGTAAAACATCCTGGAAGACTATTTTTAAAAAATTATAGACATAGGGATCCCATATGATATTCATTTACTATTAATTTAATTAACGAATAAATTACTCATGATTTATTGACTTATCTTTGGTTATAACATTTTCTATTATAGAAAATGGTAGGAACCTGGAGAAACTAGGCCTAAAACCAGTGTGAGTGACAATGAAACAATTATCAAAATGACATCTCCAATTCCATGGGAGGTTGAGTTCAAAACATTGTTGAAATGATTACCTAGTTGTCCAAAGATATGAATAATAACATGAACTATGTGGAATGTCCATATTCACCCAAGAATGATCAATTATCCATTGAGTCATTAACGCAAAAATGACTATCTACTTTTAGTGGAACTTCCAGTCCACTTGATGTGGAATAGTGGGTTAACTCAATAAAGAAGATCTTTCATATGATCCATTTCTCTAATAAGGAGATGGTGACTCTTAAAATTTATCATTTATATGGAGAAGCTATTCAATATCAGTAATTGATAAAGAACAAAAATCAAAATGATTAAATGCAAGAGATAGAGTGGGAATAATTTAAGAAAATATTTTTTACAAAGAATTTCCCTTTAACTCTTCAAAAAATGATTCAAAGAGTATTCATATAGATAAAGAAAAAGGAAGGTGAAGTTGTCACAGCATATGATGAAAAATTCATAAGGTTATAAATGTATTCCTTGGGTTTTTTTCAATAATGATAGAAAAATATATATGTCTTTTATTTGTTTAAAAATACACCTTCTAAATGATCTAGGAATATAAGAATTTGGGAGTTTTGATGATTTTCTTAAATGTTCTATTAAAGTAGATATGGAGTTCAAATAATGGTCCCATGGTTATGGAGATAATAAGAGAAGAATGGGGTTTCAAGACTGTGGTTAAAATGACAAATGAGGAAATATGATCCAATATCCCACATGTAAAAAATGTGGGAAGAATAATCATGTTAATTTCCTCAAAGGTATGGGGAAATTCTTCAAGTGTGGGAGAGAAGGACACCAAGCTAATGAATATTGAAGATACATGAAGAAGCTGACCAACATGATAGAGGAAATGAATGAACCTCCTAATGCACCTCCCATAGTTCAATTCTTCAACTATGGGGACCAAGGGTGTTATGCAAGTAAGTTCACTAAACCACATGTCCTTGAGGGAAACTAGTGTCAGCAATCACCAAAGTCAAAGGAGTAAGGGAAATCTTATATCATCACTACTGATAAAGTGGAGTGTAAAAATGAATTCATAAAATGTATGATTCCTATTCACTAAATAATATAAAATTATCTTTTAATTCTGGTTCTACTTATTCATTTATATCCTAAATGTTATCTATAACTATTAAATTTAAGCCCCAATACATTTAAGTAGAGATATCCATAAAAAACATAGTGGTGTAATCATTACATACCAAGTGTTGGACTCTTCTCCTATAATCATATTTGGGATGATTCTTCTTTCAAATCTTATTGTATTTCCCTTTTTGAATTTTGATGCTATATTGGACATGTAATGGCTTTCATTATATATAGAAGAAATCAACTATTTGAAAAAATCTATTTTTATATTCTGAACCATCCCATCATCCTCTAAAAATTCAAGTAATATCATGAATCTTCTTTGGAAAATCCATCAACAATGTGGGTTTTGATACCCTTGTATTGAATCATACCTTTCACAAATGGTTTAGTCAAAGGAAGGTATTAACCTAGAGGAAATGTCCATTTTTATCGAATACATTGATGTATTTCTCAAATAGTTACTTGGAATCCCCTGATTGTGAGGTAGATTTCTCAATAGATCTCATACCCAGAGCCACTCCTATCTCATTAATCCCATATAGGATGGCCTTGATTGAAATGGAGGAGTTAAATAAGTATCTACAAGAGCATTTGGAAAAATGGTTCATACGCCCTAGTACATCACCTAAGGGTGGACCAATTCTCTTTGACAAGAAGAAAGATAGATGAAAACTGTTGTATATCAATTACCAAGATATCAACAAGATCATTATAAATAACAATTATCCTTAACCACGTATTGATGACTTGTTCAATCAACTATGAGAAGTGAAATAATTCTCAAAGGTGTATCTTTTTTATGGATATCATCAACTAAAGTTGAAGAAAGAAGATATTCAAAAGACGAATTTCCTTACATACTATGGGCACTATAAATTTATAGTAATTCCCTTCATAATTATTAATTTTCCAACAATCATTATGTATTTGATGAATATATTCTTTAGAGACCACCTCAACAAATTTTTGGTAGTGTTTATCGATTATATTCTCATTTATTCCAAGATTAAGTAGGAACATGAAGGGAATCTAATGATTGTGTTGGTGATATTAAAGAAGGATAAAACGTATTCTATGTTCAAAAAGTGTGAATTTTGGATGAAAGAAGTCACATTATTGGGGAACATGATCACTAGTGATGGAATTTATGTATACCCTTCAAAGACAAAGGAAATTGAAGAATAACCTATACCCATTAGTGTCATAGAAATCTATAGTTTTATAGATTAGCTGGTTACTATTTACATTTTCTGATAAATTTATCATTATTTTATAGCCAACTAACTAATTTACCACAAAATGGGGTAAATTATCTATGGATGAAAGATATGAGTAAATATTTAAGGAGATCAAGAAGAGGCTAATCACTGTTCTTGTATATTAATTTCTCAGACATGATAATTGTATCACTGAGAGGGGGAGAGAGTGAATCTGTGGTATGTTTTTCTTTTATAAATCCTTAATTATGTAATAACCTTATAATTCTATTAAATATTTCCTTCCCTATTGAAAACAATTAAATCACAAATCTATAGTAATACATGAATTTATAAGAATCACTATTCAACAAGAATAGCTACATCCTTTCTATGATTTTGAAATGATCTAATACCACACAATCTGTTAAAAAATAATCCTTTTGTGTGGAATAAAATGAGTAAGATATTATATTTCACTCATGTAGCTCTATATAAACAATTCAATAGTGAATGTGATCCTTCTATAACAAATTATGCAATAAAATATTTTGTGACAACACATGATATGGAGATTCTTTATCAACTTTCCCAAATGTATTATTTTTTTAAAAAAATCTTCAATTTCTTATCTAGAAGTTGGTAAGAACTTCTATAAATTTTGGTACAAAACTCAGTCTGATTTCCCTATCCAATTATCCCAGTTTTATTATACCAGTTTTATTTCTCAATATGAAAAATATATGACTTTTTCAAAATACGGTTGAGAAATTTCTTAACCACTTCTTCTTCAATCCAAAAATCCCAGTATGATTTTCCCAGTCTGATGATTCAGCCCAATACGATGACCAGTTGAATACAAAAAACTAAATATGGAAAACTCCTCATCTCTCTAGAGCTATGTATTCTCTATTCTTCTATGTGAATAGTACATTTGTCAAAAGTACAAAGTACTTTCCCTTTTACACTAACCCAAAAAATGGTTTGGGTGGGATTCCTAAAAAATTTCCCACTCAATCAAATTTTCTAAATCAACATGTTCCTTTGAATTTTGGGTTCATATTAACTTCATAATCACTTCTCAAAAATTATTTAACATTCTGAAATATTCTCACAACATCAACTCTACTTTATAATTTCTATAAACCTCATTCTAATTCTGATTTCCTATTTCAATTTGTTCTTACGACCTGCTTCATTATGATGAATACAAATTTAAAACAATATATTATTCTTCATATCTTCTCTTGACCCACTTGAATTGTAAACAAAGTAATTAAAACTATTTTAAATGGTTATCTAAATTATTGATATAGCTATAAATTTCATCTTCATATTGGCCACCACATAATTTTCCTTTTATTTTCATTCATCAGTTCAAAAAAATTATTCCTCCGATGATTATTATGGCATATAGAGTATGGACCAGTATCACCAGCTTCAACATCAACAAATTAGTTCTATTATGAATATGATACCAATCAATTTTTATAACAAACAATTCTACCTCTAATTAATTTGATAACATACTGAATTTGATGGATCAACATTTGTACCCTATTTATTTTTTGAATGCGATTCTCAAAAACATCTTTCTTCAAGGATTTAAATCTTCTAGATTTTGGTCTGACCGAAAACTAGAACCTTTTTTATGACTATCCTAACCTACCTTTAAACAAATCTGTATCCAGAAATATAATTACGATGATCTTTAGACCATAATGATTAAAATACATAAAAATTATTCTTTCATACACTTCTAACAAGTATCATGACTTTATTTATGGCTTTTATTACTTTAATGATCAACTTTAGAATCATCTCACTTACCAATTAAAGTGTTGCAACTTCCCTATCATTCATAAACATATTTATTTCCTACTCATCTTGAATATGATTGGCATGATTACAATCAGACTAAATATGATTTCAATAATATTTTTCTCCCATTTCTTTCATCAAGAATTCATCAAAAGTTTTACAACTTACTTATGATTTATGAGATCTCCAAGATCATAAAAGTAACATCACATTTTCGTCAAAGTTAGGCAGAATCAAATTATTCCACGTTATAATCAAACATTTAATTCCAATATTTGGCTGAGTTCGATGATCCTCTTCATCCAGAAAACACATTCCCAATGTGATGGAATTTCTTAACCATTGTCAGTCTAATTTTATTGAATATGATGGTCAGTCCAATATTTATCAATTACAAAGTGAGTTGATTTATTTTCTTCTTAAACTCCATTGACAAAAAATGAAAATAGCTGAATATGATATTCATCATTATCATCTTGGTCCTAAGAATCTCTCACGTTGGATTTTTTTTTCAACCAAGGGTCATAAATCACTGATATTTTTATCCTCAATATTTGTATTACTTATCAATAATTATAAGTCTATGTGTGCTAAATCATTGTAGGAAACAATAATTATTGACATAAAATTCATGATGTCCAAAATTAGTGATTACAAAAATTTTCCTCATCTTATCTTCCTGAAACTTTAAACCTCTATAGAATACACAAAAAAATTGTTTCCAAAAACCACTCCAACAAACAGTTAGAATATTTCACACACATACAATGATGAATTCACAATTTACCCACAACTATCTCTATTTACGTGCTTCTATAATGATAGATTTATAAAACAATTCCACCCATTGAAAACACTTTCCAAAGATAAGATGAGAGAGGGAACAAAAACACATACCTCAACCTTGATGAGAAATAGGTTAGATGACCACGTTCAAGGTCAATTTAGAGAATGCTTCCTTGGGTAAAGGTTTTGTGAAAATTTCGGCAGCTTGTTCTGATTTAGGAACATAATACGACTTCAACTCATTATTCTACACATGATATTTGATGAAATAATTGTTGATATAAATATGTTTTGAATGATAATGTTTTACTGTATTCTTGGAAAGGTAGATCTCACTTTGATTATCACAACCCAAGAGAAAGGGTAGCTTCAATTCAACAAGTTAGTATTCTAAATGATTATTCATCCACATAAGTTGGGTAGAAGATTGTGTAGTAGAAAAATATTCAGATTCAGTTCTAATGAGAGTTACTGAATTCTATTTCTTTATATTCATAAAAACATAACTTTTACATAGAAATAATACTCCACCTCATGTGGATCTTCTATCATCAACATTTACTTCCCAATTAGCATCTGAATAACCAAAAAAATCAATACATTCTAAGATATCATACCTGATTTCGAACTTTTTTGGGCCTTTGATGTATTTGAGGATTCTTTTTCTAGAAAGTAAATTTGATTATTTAGGATCACTATAAAATATTTCACATAAGGTATCATAATAATAAATATTGGTTCCTAAGGTCGTAAAAAGTAAAAAAAATTCCAACCATGTTTGGAAACTCTTTCTGGTCAACTATCTTGTCTTATACATCATTACTCAACTTGGTTCCCACTGATATTGAGGTGTAAACTAGTTTCGAATTTTCTATACCAAACTTTTTAAGAATTTCTTTAGCATACTTTTCTTGAGAAAGAAAAATGTGTTTCATCTTTTATAAAATTTGTAACCCAATAATGTATTTTATTTCTCCCAATATGGAAATCTCTTACAACTTTTTCATTTATTTAGAAAACTTTTCACAAGATCCTTCATTATTCCTAGTAAAGGTAATTTCATTAATATAAAAAATTATGATGAAGGAAAACTCTTTAATTTATTTAATGTAAATATTTTTATCAACTCTTCCATTCTTAAAAATCATATTCCTTAAGAAAGTATCATGTTTTGAATACTATGCCCTCATAGTTTTCTTTAGTGCATACAATGATTTGTTAAATATTCACATATAACTTTCCACTTTCCCAACAAAAAATCCATAAGTTTTTTCAATGTAAACATTCTCATTGAGATCAAAATTTATAATTGCTGACATTACAACCATTTAAAAAAATTTGTAACTCCATTGTATAGAATTAACAAGAAAAATTATGATTGTTTCTAACCTTTCCACCAGAGAAAAAGTTTCATCGAAATCAACACCTTCAATTTTAAAGTAACCATTACATACTAATCTTTCCTTGTTTGTTATCACTTCACCTTATTCATTCATTATGTTCAGGGAAACCCAGTTTGTACCAATGCCATATTAGTTATCCGGATTAGGTATGAGTTCCTATGAATCATTCTTCTCTATCTGGAATAACTCTTCATTCCTGGACTGAACCCATTCTAGATACTCAAAATCTCATTTCACACCATTCGGCCCAATTTTTGAATACAAAGAAGAATGGGTAATAGAATTTGATGTTCTTATTTTTTAAACCTTTTTATGTTGATCACCAATAATGATTTGAGTTTCCACAAGCTTCCTCATCTTCCGATGAGATTTTAGAGATTCTTATTCATGACTTTAAATAGCTGAGTATGATTATTGTTTTTTAGTAGGATTTCAATTGGATGAGTCCTTATCAGTAATGTTGACAAAACATTCTTAATCCTACTCAACTTCCTTATCTGTTTGAATATATTTATCATTAATTTATTTTTCAATAAAATTCAAACTATTGGAATAAAAAATTATTTCTATTTCTTTGTTGAAACATCTATATCCTCTTCCTTATAGAGAATAACCAAGAAAAATTACATCTTCACCTTTCTGCTCAAACATTCCTAGATTTCCACCTTTCTTCTTTATAATGCATGGACTCCTGAAAACTATTAAGTGTTTCAAACATGTAGTTTTTATATGAAATTTTTTTATAGAGTCATATACAAACATAGACTATAGAAACATCAGTTTTGAATATAAACAATAGTATGCATGGGTTGCCTCCAATATGAATGAGAAAGACCTTGTTCAAGTAACATAGTTCTCCCCATTTCCACCAAACATATATTCATCCATTCATCAACACCATTTTGTTAAGGTGTGTATCAGGAATTATACTCATGCAAAATTCCATTCTTCTTAGGATAAAATTAAAATTCTTAATTCTTATACTCATCACCATTATTAGTTTTCATCTTTTTCACTGAAAACTCACTTTTCTTCTAAGATTTTCTCATTAATCCTTTAAACATTCTCAGAGAATATGATTTATGTTTCATATTCATAACACAAGTAATGTGATTAAATTCATCAATGAAAGTGATGAATTAACTATCATAATTTTTTTGATTGTTTTCTCATTGGTCTATAGATGTCGGAGTGAATAAGTTCCAAGGGTTGTTTTGAACAAATCTCAACATTCTTATACACATACTTTGTAATTTTTCTGTATGAAAAATAATGTAACAAAAATAAATTATTCATTCAAAATAAAGAATATCATGAACACAATATCGCTTTCATAACTTATTATTTTTTATTTGACACATGTTTCCCATAATTTTATGCCATAATTAATTTTCTTTTACCATACCCTAGTAACAAGATTTTTGTACCTCACCAACTTGAAATAAGTTTCCCTTTGTATGTTGGCCTCTTGTAACTATATTTTCATCTTTATCAATTTTCACAAAAAATACTTCTTTCCCTGAGGTAACTTTGTTAATTTCATCACACAATTGTGAAAAACTCAACATGTTATCAGTCAACTCATCAATATATAAATATTTCTTAGATTTAAACTTTTATTTCCCAATGATAGTTGATCCAACACCTTTTATTATTATTGTTTCATCCTTGTGGAATGAAATTGTTACCTCTTTGAAGTATTCTAATTATTTGAATGTTTTAAATATCCTTTCATGTGTGAGGAACACCCACTATCAAGAATCCAAGGTTGTTCACCATTAAATGATTTGAGGGTAGTTTTACCAACAAGAGATTTTTCTTTCTTCACCTTCGGTTTATGTGAAATGTTAAGAAAATTATATTGGGCCGGTAACAAAAAAATAAAACCCTTAGAAAATTACCTGGTTGTTCACATCTTTCACAAATAGTTTCTTGGGGTTGGAACCTATTTTTCATTTTTACACCATCATTGTTAGGTTTCTTTAGAACTTCTTTTTCATAATTATTCTTTTGAGAAGATTGACTCCCCCTAAACTTGTGTCTTTCATAACATATGGAATAGTAGTAATGTTTTTGGTTGAACCAACACATATTTGTTTTATTTATGATTCCATCAAAATACCAGTTGTAACCATACAAATAATATTTTCCCCTATAGCTTTTATACTGACTGGAGTTATGAATATGTTTCTTAGCAACCTTATTATCTGAATTTTGTTGACCACCAACCTTTCTGTTATCAATCAGAATATTCTTTTTTAGCTTATTTCTCCTTTTATACTTGTCATAACTAGAAATAATTGAAACATTTACATATTCATAATTTTTAGAAACATTTTTAGACTCAGGTTTTTCAAAAACTTATGAATTCTCAACATTGTTAATCTTAGCGACATACATAAATTTCTAAGCTTTCTTATTTCCAGAAATAATTCTATCTTTCCTATCAACTATTGATGGTTACTTTTTTTTCCTTATCATTTTTTTCCTTATGAAAAAATTCACCAGCTTCATATATAGAATTTATGGAAAATATAATTTTATTTTCATCTTTACAATGTTTTTACTGGACAAGTTCTCACTATTATTTTTTGACTTTAACTTCAATTCCAGATGTTCATTATGATTCTTTTCATCCTTAAGATATTTTTTCAAATCACTAATACCCAGTTGTATATTTTTATTCTCCTCAAAAAATAATTCATGATTTTTTTATGAGGAACATTCATCTTCCAACTTCATGTTTTGTTTTTCAAGACTTCTAATATTTCTCAAATATATTTCAAATCTTATTTTAAAAGAAATTTATGATCAGTTTCTTCTTAATCAGAACTGCTGATTCTGAATTCTTCATCATTCATTATTACACTAAAAGTATTATTACCAACATGCTCAGTAGAATTTTTGTATTTAGATTTACTATCTTCTTATTCTTTATCTTTAGATAAAAAAATACCCCTTTTAGATTTTGAGAATTTTTTACCCTTCCCTATGGAATAAAATTTTTCTTTTCCACCATATTTCTTTCAGGACCTTATTGGCCTTATTTCTTCTTCATCGCCATATTTTTCTTTCTTTCTGGAAATTTTTTTTTAAAGTTCCCAATGAATCCATATTCATAAAATTTCAAGGGAAAATTACCATAATATTTACCTATACCTCTTCTCACAATTTTAGAAAAAAAAGATAAAATATCATCATGATTTTTACATACCTCATTTTCAGAATCAAAATAATGACCTTCTTCTTCAATAATAATCTTTATTAAATTCTATTTCTTCTCAGTATTGACCAAAATTCCTATATCAAATTTTATTTTTTTTCATATTTCTATACCTTATTGTTTCATAAGTGATGAACGTTCTATGAAAATCATCTATAGATAATTTTTTATGATATCTATCTTCTAATTAATAAACTTTAGCATAAAACTTATCCGGAATAATTCTTAATATCTTTTCAATAACTATAGAATCCTAGAACATTTAACTAAGACATATGATAGTGTTGTTGATTTTATTTAACCTGGTAAATAAGTCCCTAATAGATTCATACCCACCCATTTTTAAGTCTTCATACTTTAGCCTCTATATTTGTAATTTTTCTTCTTAACTTGTGTATTGCCTTCATATATGTTTTTCAGCTTTTCTCATATACCTTTAGGTATGGAAAAACCCTTCACCCTTAAAAATTCACTTTTAGAAAGTGATGATAGTAAATAATTCTTGTCCCTTCTATCACTCTCCTGATTATTCTTATAAATAGATTAAGATGAACTTTATTATCAGTAAGAGGAAATACATCTATTTTTTCTTCAAGAAAATCATATCTATTAGACATAAGATGGGGAAACAATATATCTTTCTAGATATGATAATTATTACCATCAAAAACTAGGATTCCTTTATTGTTGACACAATTCAAATTATCTATCAACTTCTCTTCAAAACATCAACAAATAATAAATGAAGGGAACCTATCTCTGATACTAATTGTAATTGCCCAGTCAAGATAATTGTATCACTAATAGGGTTAGGGGTAAATTAGTGATATATTTTTCTTTTATATTTCCTTATTTATTAAAAAACATTTTCCTCCTGTTAAATATTTCTTTTCCTATTGAAAATAATTAAAACCCACATCTATATGAACACAAGAATTTACAAGGTTTATTATTCAACAAGAATATCTACATCCTTTGTATTTTTTGAAAATGATCTAATACCACAAAATCCACTAGAATACAATCATTTTGTTTGGAATACATTGAGTAGGTCATGCCCTTTCACTTGTGTGTCACTATGTAAAAAATTCAATAGTGCATATTATCCTTCCAGAACAAATGATATAATACAAATTTTTGTAACAAAACAAGTTATGATTCTTCTTTATCAACTTTTAGAAATGTGTTCTTTTTTATAAAAAATATTTACTTTCTTACCTAGAAGTTAGTAAGAACTTTTATGGACTTCGTTATAAAACTCAGTCTGATTCTCCTAGTCAAATTTATCAATAAGATAAATATATGACTTTATTAGAATATATTTGAGAAAATTATGAGCCATTTCTTCTTAAATATAGAAATCCCAATACAATTTTTCTAGTCGGATGATTCATCCCAATACGATGACCAGTTGAATACAATCTTGTCTCTTCTCATATGCTTCTTCTATACGAAATACTTCTTCAACAAAATTCAATCCGGAAACCTATTATTATCTCTAAATCTCTACCTTGTATCTTATTCATCATTAATATTATGTCTATCATAAATTACAAAGAAATTTATCTTTTATACTCACCCCAAAAATGGTTTGGGCAGGATTCCTGAAAATGTTTCCTCTCAATTACATTTTACGAATCTATATGTTCCTTTGAATTTAAGGTGCATCTATCCTTCATAAAATCTTCCCAACACTTCTCGAACCATCATGAATATTCAAATAGATTTATATATACTTTATACTTTCATTAAAAATATTAGTCTGATTGTAACTTCCCATTCTGATTTTTCATTATGATTCGCCCCATTACGATGAAGGCAAATGTAAAATAATATATTCTTCTTTATCTCTGGTCGTGACCCACTTGAATGATAAAAAAATTAACTAAACCTATTTTAAATGGTTGACTAAATTATTGATAAATCTATGAATTTATACTTCATATTGGCCACCACATACGTTTCATTTTCGTTACATTCATCAGTTTCAAACAATTCTTCCTCTGATGATTATGATGGCATACCGAGTCTGATGGACCGATATCAGCAGCTTCAACTTCAACAAATTATTTCTCTTCTAAATATGATACCAGTCAATTTTTATCACAAAAAATTCAACCTTTGATGTATAGGATGACATAAAAAATCCAATAGATCAACATTAAGAGAATATTTCGTTTTTGAATATGATGGTCGCTAACTTCTTTATTTTAGGATTTAAATATTTTTTGGATTTCGTTTAACTAAAAACAAGCACCTCAATTATGATCATCCACATTGGTCATTAAACAATTATTCCTATAGAAATATCATTATGATGATCTTGAGATTGGAATGGTTCAAATTCATCAAATTTATTCTTTCGTAAACTTTCAGCAAGTACCCTTAATTCCATCATGACTTTTATTATGTTGAATATCATTTTCATCATCACATAACCTGCCAAGTAATGTGTTTCTACTTACTAATATTTTATCAAAATCTTTTTCCCTTCTCAACCTGAATACGATTGGTATTATTATGATCAAACTTAATATGATTGGTAGAATCTTTTTATTCTCTTTATTTCATCAATCATCTGTCACTAGTTTCATAACTTACTAATGATTTTTGAGAACTCTAAGATCAAAAAAGCGTCATTTTATTTTCATCGAAGTCAGGAAGACTCTGATTTTCCCCATTACAATTAAACCTTTCATTCTAGACTTTGGGTGAGTATAATGATCATCCTCATCCCAAAAACATATTCCCCAAAAAATGGACTTTCTTAACTATTGTTAGTCCTATTTTCTTGAATACGATGGTCAGTTTTATTTTCACCAAATAAAATGTGCGGTTATTTATTTTCATCTTAAACTTCCTTGTCAACCAAAAATAATACTAAAATATCTTATTCATCATTATCATCTTGGTCTTAACATGTACTCACACTACAAATAACTGGAGAATTATTTGTGATATATAGTGATGATTCAAAGAAAGTCTTGGCTTGTGTACTCTGGAAGAGTGATAAAGTGATATCATATTCCTCAAGATAGTTAAAGATCCATGAGACGAACTACCTGGCGCACGATCTAGAGTTATAAAATATGATCTTTGCTCTAAATATTTGGTCGCACTATCTTTATGGTGAGAAGTTTGACATATATACCGATCATAAGAGTCTAATGTATATTTTTACATAGAAGTATATCAATATGCATCAATGAAATTGGATTGATCTAATCATGGAATATAATTTCTCTGTTCACTACAATCCGAGAAAGGAGAATAAGGTAGATGATGCTTTTAACAGAAAAAACATGCTACTATATCCATGATGCAAGTTGAGAGAGACCTTATATTCTTGTATATAAAAAGGATATATCTTCAAATCATAATGATATGGAACACATCCTACCTCTCCCAAATGATTTCCCAACCATCTATCTAAGAGAATATCAAGGATACATAAAGAGATGATCTAGAGCTAAAAAAATTTGAAATAAATAAAGGAAGGGGATCTACATGACTTCCAAATTGATGAGGATGGTGTAATTTAGTTCTTAATGAGGCTTTGTGTTCCTTAATCACCTGTGACAAAGACCATACTGTTGCATAATGCACATAGCCTATCTTTCTAAACCACCCCCGAAGTACCAATATGTACCATTATCTATGAGAAAACTTTTGACGGGACTATATGAAGAAACAGATTACAGAGTACATATCAAGTTGTTTGGTATGCCATCACGTTAAAGTAGAGTGAAAAAATTCCAAAGGGATGATAAAACCATTTCTTATAACCATGTGGAAATAGGTGAATATCACCATAGACCTTATCACCAGTCTCCCAAAATCATCCATAGAAAAAATATGATATGGTTTGTGGTGGATTGACTCACCATGACTGACCACTTTATCACTATTTAGGATGATTTCTTACTTGAAAAATTTCCAAGATATATTTGAAGGAAATGGTGAGGATTCATGGGGTTTCACTTTCGATCATATTTGATTGTGATCCAAGGTTCTCCTATAAATTCTATAGAAGCATTAAATAATATTTTAGTAGTAAATTTACTTTTAGCATGACCTATCACCCCCAAACTGATAGAAAATATAAAGGGACTATTCAAACACTTAAGGACATGCTAAGATCACACTTGATGGAATTTAATGGAGGATATGATCAGTATATCCCATTGGTTGAGTTCTCATATAAAAACAACTTCCACTCGAGTATTTAAATTGATCTATAAGAATCATTGAATGTAAAGAAATGTAGAACTAAAACAATTTTGGGATGAAGTTGTGGAAAGAAAGATACATGGAACTAATCTTGTTAATGTGATGATAAAGAAGTTGCAATCCATACAAAAACATATAAAAGCTACCTAGAGTCGGTAAAAGAGATATAATGACTACAACCGATGGGACTTTAATTTTGATGTTACAGAAAAAGTTTTCCTTTGAATATAACCATTGAATAGAGTCAAACACTTTTTAATGAAAGGGATGTTTTAGCCCGAGGAATGTTGGACCCTTTGAGATCCTTGATCGCATAGGATTAGTGACATATCAACTTTCATTTCCACAAAGTATGGCTCAAGTTCATTATTTTTCCAAAACCAATTTTATGGAAATAATTTGGCCATTAACCTTCAATTTTTGAGTTTGGTTGGTTTTTTATGACTTTTTGTTAGGTAAAAATGTGGTTAAACCTAAGTTATTTTCAAAATAAAAAGTGATTCCTTTTCCTCCCATATAAAAAGTCACAAACCTCCTCATTCCTCACACCTCTCAAACCAATTAGTTTCAACCAATATCTTCCCATATAGATTCCCAAAATCCCTATCCTAGACCTTGAATCCTCCCTTTGGTTAGAAATCCTTAAAAGGAATCCTTTTGGTACAAACCAAATTTAGTTATTGGATTAAGTGGTAACATATTCTCTCAAGATTTTTAGTTTTATTTCCATTATCCAACCCCTCATATATTATTATTTTATTCTTGTATAAAGAACCATATCCTCCAAATAATAGTATGTTTTATTCAATGGGTAATACCTACACTTACACATACATACATTTAATGGGTAATGAACTTATTGTGTCAGTGTATAGTGAAATACTGCTTCACAAAACGACGATTGTTCATTTCACTTTACCAACTTTTATAGTTGGACATTATGATGAAAAATATATTTTTATATGATATAAATGATATTTATTAATTCTTTATTCTAATTAAATCCTTTTATAATACACACCTTTAATACTTTCCATTTTTCATTAATGTGATAACATCGTTTGAGGAAGTGTGGACTACCGCCCTCTCAAAGCAATATGATTCATTCACACGATCCATGGAATGAATAAAGAATGATTATAATTATAAATATATAAAACAAAAAACCTCTATATGATAAAAATAAAATAAATAACTCTTTGGAAATATACTATATATATATCTATACCAATTTCTTTATTACCCTTTCACACACTTAAAAAGTGACAACGTCGCTCAAGATGGGTGGACTACTGCCTCCTCGACACGATGTGATTTCTTTTTCATCACAATAAATATATATATAAGTACATATGATTAAATAATATTATATTTATTTTATATTGGTCATTCTTGAAATATTTTGTGTTACTTACCTTCTTTACATAATGATCATTGAAAAATAAGAATGTCACTCATGCGTGCGTACGACCTACCTTCACAGTGATTATAATGTTGGTTCATTTTTCATAACCATATTTAATAATTTTTTTATGGTATAATTAATGAATGAATATGATAATTATTTCATGATTATTTTTCTATAGATTTCATATAATGACCCCTTTGAAAATAGATGACCTACCAATGTTGTTTTTGATGCATAATCTGAATTTGGTGTAAACAGCCAATGTAAACAGAATTGTTTAAGTAGTTGTATTCAAAATAGTATAAATTGAAATAAAAGTAATGTTAAAAATGAAAAAATTTCTCATGAAATTAGAAAATTAACATAAGTTTATTATATAGGATGTCAATGGACATTCACCCAAAATGAAACTCATGGTAAGGTATTTACATCTAACTTTTTACATCTATGAGATAAAGGTCATGTTCACCATTTAATTATTTTGTGTGGTGTATCTACTAACCATTTTGATATATTATATCATTAATTATTTTATCTTTATGGTATTTAAAATATTCATTCAATATTATTACTTCATCGGGCTTATGATTTAAATTTTTTTAGAGTGTTATGGGACACTTTGGGATGTTTAATGATTATTTTATTTATTACTAGTACTAATGATCATTCAATGGAATTTCTATTCTTGGATATTATATATCCATTTTTCAATAAATCCTTTCATTATTATCTGGTTATTCATGACCATTTTCAAGTATTAGTACTATATTTTCCACTCTGGTACTCAAAATTTTTTAGAAAATGTTTTTAAGAAAACTCATCATTAATTCTCTCTTTAGTCAGAAAACCTGTTTTCTTCAAAACCCAATTTTTCAATAAAAAAATTCAAAAATATTTTTAAAATGATTTGGTAAAGGAATTTTTACACATTTATTCTTTTACCATTGTTTTCAAAGGAATCTTCTCACCACTTTATAAACAATTCATTTTTTAATCGTTAAAAATAAAAATAGAATGTTCTTTTACCACATATAAAAAGTACATATTTAACCACCATCGCTTATTTATAGATTCCATTTCATATATAAAGGGTTAATTTTTAAATAAAATGTTTTTAAAATTTATTTTCAAAAAAAATGTTCCGAATGGGTTTTCATAATAAAAGGATATTTTCCTCAAGGATATTCTTTTAAATATCATTTTATAGTATTTATATTCATCATCAACAGAAACCATTTATTTTTAATCCACTTGAGATTTATTTATTGATACCATACTTATTATTCCTCTGGGTGGCTTATTATTTATTTGTCCAAAGATAGTATTCACATTCACTTATTTGATTCATTTGTTATTCCCATTGAAATATTCAATCTTCTATGATCATTGTCATTAAATTTCCCCTTAATTATCCATTTCATTCATCATGTATATTACTATTACCTAAACCCTATACTATTTTACATTCAATGTCTATTTTGATAGTTATTTTATTATTTGGGAAAATATTGATAATTTCATATCCTTTATTCAATACAGATATTTGATAAGGCGTATTATTTATTTTGATTATTCAATATGAAAAATGATTTGGACAGGAAATGAAGAGAGGAGCCCGAAATTCATATAGGTCCTCAATTAATCGATAGGTTCTCATGAGAAAAATTAGTTTCTCAAAGTAGAATTGTTTAAACCGTCTTGTGGATGTTATTGATGGTATATGTTTTCATGTGCCTCAAACATGATGTCTATTAAGAAATCATTTCCCTTGTTTAGTTTTAGTTATTATTCAACCATGATATTTTATGTCAACATATCTATGGATACATTTCATTTTCACTTATTTAGATAAAATGTGTTTCAGTTTATTACCTTTCCATATTTATTTTTCCTTATCTGGTTATTTTAATGGAGTGTTTTTTCAGTTATTACCTTTACATAATATTTATGAACTTCCTTCTCATTTTATTGATTATATAGTGAACTTCCTTCTAAATTTATTGATTATATGGAAGGTGAGTTCAGTTATTCACAATGTCATAATTATTATTCCAATTGATTCATTATTACTTCCTCTATATGTTTCCCTTAATAAGAATTTGATATCGTCCTTTTTATGTTTATTTCCCTAGGAATCCATGAAACATACTTAGAAAGATATACATGGATTTACTAGATGGATTAGATTTATCCTTTAAGCGATTTATTTACAAAGAATAAAAAAATATTTTTTAATTAGTGTATTCTTTTCTCATGTATGTATCATGTTTAGCAAGAATAATAAACTCTCGATCCTTCGGGATTTAATTCCTTTTAATATTTCCAATGTAATAGTAGTAGACACTGACTCTGGGCCTTCTGGGGCCAGGTTACTACTATTGGTATCAGTGGAAGTATAGTATCATCCTTGGGAACTAGCTTTAGGAAAACATAGGTTAGATAACATAGACCTAAGGTATAATTTGAGGATAAGTATAGAATAAAACCCTATAATTTTGGTAAGGTAGTGATTATGTGGTTATTTCTAGAAATACATCCATGTCTGGATAATACAAGTGTATGTGGATTAGATATATATGTAGCTAGTATTGATAACTATGACAATGTATTTTGAGCCTAACTTGGGGTAACCTAGTATACAACAACGGGACTTACTGCACAACTACTTTGACATTCCTGGGGGACATGTTTAGGATAATTTATATTTTCTTAAAAACCAACCATGAAGGATTTTGACAATGAATAACCTAGGTTAAAACTAGGGTGTTTAGGAATTATATAATTTTTTTTGGAAAAGGATGACCTATATGCTGGGTGATAACCAATAAAATCTGCCATGGTTGCGGGTCTTAAACCCATGACCAAATGATGATAAGGGTTTATTTTTGACCACTAACCTATGAAATTTCCTGGTTATTTTTTCATTGTTTATAGTTAAACAATTTGATTAATAAATGTTAATGATAAACCAGTAGTTTCACTTTTGAGGATTAGATATTAATCTATTAACCATATTGGTTTTGGAAGATAGTTAAAGAAAATAGTTAGAATTTTCACTGTTTTATAGGCCACTCAATCCTTTAAATTTTTCTTTTAGTGCATCGGGCATAAAAAATCATTATTGGTAATTAATTTCTTGGAGTAAATGAATGAATTAGAATTTGATCAAATCGAAACCAAAATTTAGGATTCTTCATATGAAATTCAAACCTTTCATGTAAGAATATTTCATTATATTCTTAAGTAGTAAAATAATTACCTAACATTAGGAAAATGTCTTAAAAATAAAATTTTTTCCTAATATATTAATTTATATTAAATCTATGGTCTTCTAAATCATCACAGATTTATGGCTTTGGGGTCCTCAACTTTCCATTGATCATTTCACTTGTTTGTGATTGATGACCCCATTCACTCCATATAAAAAATTTACATTTTTTCTGCAATTACATATCTCTACTTTACACTAATGTTCTCCTATTAGAGACATAGTTACATGGTAGTACATGTGTCCTATATACTTTTTATTATCTCTTTTATATAGGATGACTTATAAACCCTTCTCAGGATATGGGATTTCAATCACAAAAGTATCAAACAATTTATCACCATGATCGAGTTTAAATTGCGAGGATGTAATATAAATAAGGTGGGGAGAATGTGATGAACTTAAAATCTAAAGTAAGAAACTTTTATTTAATAGCATTTATGAAACATGACACTAAACATGTAAGGTAATATAATATCTTGATACTTTATAAAATATTTACTATTTAAAATAGATTCAATGTATTTCAATACATGCAATACTGAGTTATCTTGTGTTTCATGCAAGAGAGGCCTTACATGATATAATATGTTACATGCAAGAGTGGACTTCCTCGATATCTTGTGTTACATGCAAAAATGACCTTCCATGATAGCTTCCATTACACGCAAGACCGATTTTTACCAAATTATAATGTATTATTACAATATTATTATTTAATATAATGTGATATAACCTAGCCATTATGTTAGTAGTTATAAATAGTATTAACTAAGTTATGAAAATTTATGGTTTATATAATTATAAAATGAATTCATTGGTTACCAACTAATGATAAATAAAAATAGGAACCAATTGGATAAAAAAAAGAAATATTATTATTTATACACATCCAAAAGAGTTTTGTCTTAATAGACATAGTTAATTGAAATAAATAAATGCTTTTAATGAAATATATATGTTATATATTATATAAAATAATTTTTATATTAATAAATTATTTTTTATAAGCATAAGATAAGAATATACCCTGTTTTACAAATAAAACCTATATTTTTATAATGGCAATTTACCGCCTTTTAATAGAGAACCCATTTTAAATTAGAATTTTGACACTTTAATTGATCAAATATGTGAAAATAAACTTAATCTTGGAAATATAAATATAATAATTATTTGAGGGTGAATTTTTGATATTTTTCTGAAACATTTCATATTTAATGAATATTTATAAATCCCGAATTTTAGTTCAAAACTTCTTTTTTATCTAATTTATTTATAAGGATAAATTATATTTCTAATTGCTTATAAAGTTTAATTAGATAATATCTTTATAAATTAATACAATTTATGCCATTGGAATAAATTTTAATTTTAAATTTATTATAAAAAATAGAAATCTTTTATACATTTTTACCTTAAAAACATGCATTGTCATCACATCATTGGGATTAAATTTAAATTAATTACTACCATATCTGTGATTTGAATTTGTAAAAATGGATTCCATATTTAGAATAAAAATAATTTATAATTTATAATAAGACCCAATTTTTTTTATAAAAATATTATTGACAGTAATTTAAATTAATTGTAATTATTAAGGTAAAATTAAGCGTAATAAAGGACTAAACCTTTAACTTAAGGGGAATATATACCTAGAAACTTATCCAAAACCCCTTTTATGGGCATAATTAGGACATTAGACTTCCATTAGTGAATATGTTTGTATTTTATGAAATTATATTATTTAAAACATGGGTACACCTAACTTGATTTCAAAAGACCAAGTGAGTCATTTTCCACCCGTATAATAGGCCGCCACCTCTCCCCATTCATGACACATCTTAAAACACTTAGATTTGAAAAACAAATCTTCCCATATATCATCCCAAAATCCATCCACTATAACATTAAGCCTCTATTTTAGTATAAATACTTCCAAGGAATCCTTTTGGTAGAAACCAACTGTAGTTTCCTGATTAAGAGGTAATGTATTCTCTCAAGCTTTCTAGTTTTATTTCCATTCTCCAACCCCTAATATATTCTTATTATATTATTATATAACAAAACACTTATCCTTAATATACTAGTATTTTTTTATGCTAAAGGTTATACCTACACTTACACACACTTCAATCTAATGGGTAACGAACATATTGTTTGTGTGTCTGACAAACTACTGCCTCATGAAATGATGATTGTTCATTCTCCTTTACCAACTTTCATGGTTTGAAATTATGATGGACACTCTATTTATATACGATATTTATGATATTTATTATTTCTTTATACTTCTTTAATTTTTTTATAACACATACCTTTAATATTTTCCATTTTTTAATACGATAACTTTGTTTGAGGAAGTGTGGATTACTGCCCCATCAAAGTGAGGTGATTTGTTCACACGATCCATGGAATGTATAAATGATGATTATAATTAAAAATATGTGACATAAAAAAAATATTTTATATTAATAAAATAATTACCTTTCTGTATATAATATATATATATATATCATTTTCTTTATTACCCTTCCACACACATAAAATGTGATAATGTCGTTCATGGACATGTGGACTACCATCTCCTCAACATGATGTGATTCATTTTACATCACAATAGTTCTATATAAAATTATATTTGATTTAATAATATGTTATTTATTATATAATGATAATTTTGGAAAGATATGGTGTTACTTAACTTTTCCCCATAACAATCATTGAAAAATGAGAGCATTACTCATGCGTACGTACAACCTACCATCTCAATGATTGTAATGTTGGTTCGTTTTTCATAACCAAATTTAATGATTTATTTTAAATTCATAATTAATGAAAAAATATGATAGTTATTTCATGATTATTATTTTTGATATGTTATATAATGACCCCTTTAACCATTTTTGACCTACCAATGTTGTTTTTGACACATAATCCGAATTTGTTCTAAACACCTAACATAAACAGAATTTTTCATGTAGTTGTATAAAACATAGTAAAACATGAAATAAAAGTAATTATAAACTTGAAAAAGTTTCTCAATAAATTAGAAAATTAAAATAACTTTATTATTCAAGAAGTTAAAGGATGTTCACTCAAAAGGAAAGTCAAGGTAATGGATTCTCATCTCACTTTTTACATCTGTGAGAAAAAAATCATATGCAAAAAATGATTATTTTGTGTGGTGTATATACTACCCATTTTGATATATAATATCATGAATTATTTTATCTTCATTGTATTTGAAAATTCCATTCAATATTATTCCTTCATGAGGATTATTATTTAAAAAATATCAAAGTTGTATGGGATAGCTTGGAATGTTTAACGATTATTTTCCTCAATAATAGTACTAATGATCTTTTAATGGAACTTCTGTTAGAGGAAGTTGTATAACAATTTTTCAACAAACCCTTTCATTATTATCCAGTTATTCTTGACTATTTTCATGTATTAGTACCATTTTTACACTCTTTGGTACTGAAAATGTATTAGATTTTTTTAATAAAACCCAACATTATTTATCTCTTTAGTTAAAGTACCTGTTTTCTTTTTAAAAGCATGTTTTCATAAAATGTTTTCAAAAATATTTTTAAAATGATTTGGTAAAGAAATTTTTTTCCTTTTTGTGTTTTACCATTTTTTTCAATGGAATATTCTTTTTTCTTTTCTATCAAGGTATTTTTCTAAACATTAACCATGCAAATAGAATGTTCTTTTACCTCGCACGACAAGTACGGATTTACCTATCATCATTTTTTTGAAGCTTCCCTTTCATGTCTAAAAGTTTACTTTATAATGAAATTTTTTTCAAAAGTGATTTTCAAAGAAATTTTTTTCCACAAGGTTTCCATAATCATAGGATATTTTCCCCAATTTTTATTGAAGATCATTTTATAGTATTTATATTAATAAGAATCAAAAGAAACTACTACAAAATTAGGTTTATCCAATACTAGGGCTTTAACTACGCTAGCTAAAAATGATGTTAAAGACCCCCTTTGTTAGTGCTAAAAAATATTATTAAAGGAGGTCTTTAAAAATGATAAAAAAGCATCATTAAAGGGGGACCTTTATAGGCACTTTTAAAAAAGCACTGATAAATGGGATCTTTGAACAGCACTTGTAAAAAAACACTGTTAAATGGGGGTCCTTATCAGCACTTTTTTAGAAGCGGTGATAAAGACCCCTCTTTATCAACACTTTTTTAGTAGCACTGATAAAGGTATAATTAAAAATTCATTAAGTATAATATATTAATATATTAATATATTTATATTGATATAAAGATAATATATACTTTTTCAAATATGTTTTAGATAAGGTAAATAGAATTTTACACTTAATATATAAGATATTATTTTGAAAATGGATTAAAAAATAAATATTTTTAATTAATAATTTTCTTATTATTTTCGATTAATAGTCATTTAATATCAATTTGAAGATAGAAAATTAAAAAAATAATAAAATATCTAAAATAAGTTGAAAACGTAACTGAAACTTCAAACAGTCATAACTTTTGATCTGGGTGTCCATTTATGCCCTACCACATATCAAATAAATTTTTTTGATGAGATGTACACCCTTAATGACAATGGTAAACCTCTATCACATGTTTAAAGGCCAAAAAATCTTATAAGATCTCAAAGATAGAGTTTTTAGTCATGGTACCCTAATTTTTTGACATTCGATGGATTTTTAACCTATTTAAAGGGGTTCTTATTGCCTTTTTTGGTGGTAACTAATTTTATTCCTTGGTATTACATTTTATTGATATTATGGTTTTTAAATTTTATCATTTTTAATAATTTAATGTTATTTATAATTAAATATATGCATGTTTCTTATGTTTGCTTATAATAAATCACTCATATAAATACATATATAAACATATTTTTGTAAAAATGTATATTCTAATATATGTAAATAAATACATACTCTAAATATGTATTTAAAATAATATCTAGCCAATTTTACATTATATATACATATACATGTGTGTGTATTAATAAAGAGATATATATTTATATTCTATTCTATTATATATTAATGAATATAATATATAATATATTTAAATAAATATAAGTATATATATATCACACACACACATATATATATTGTATAAATGTATTTTAAAATAATTATATAAATATATGTATATATATATAAACAGAAATATCATTAAATAGACATCAAAACAATATTTTGTAGTGGTAAAGGTGTTCCATCTTCGGAGGAGAGTTGTAGGGTTTGAATCCTTGAAGATGTTCATAAGGATAGAAATTTAAAAAGTGATGATAAAAGGTGGAAGGGTGAAAAGCACTGATAAAGGGGTGCTGGAGCTCTATTAAAGGTTTCATGGAAGCGCTGATAAAGGGGGTCAAGCTCATAGGTGTCCAAAAAAACATAATTTTACCACCTTTAACAGTGCTTCCTTTATCATCAATAAAAACGTGATATTAAAGGCCCCCTTTAACATCAGTAAAAAAGTGTTGTTAAAGGACCCTTTTAATAGTGTTTTTTATCAGTGTTAAAGGGGAACTTTAACAGTGTTTTTTTAGCACTTATAAAGATTTGAACTTTTAACCACGCTCATATTGTCAATGTTTTATTAGAATTGTAATGGAGTATTCTAGCACTTTTAAAGGCCTATTTTGTAGTAGTTAACCCTTTATTTTTACTGCACTTAACATTTGTTTGTATTGATATCATCTGTATTCTTCTTTTGAGTGGTTTATTATTGATTTTTCTAAGGATAGTATTCACATTCACTTCCTTGAATTATTTGTTATTCCCCTTGAAATATTCAATCTCCTTTGATCATTGAACATTGAAATTACCCCTAATTATCAATTTCATTCATCATGGATGTTACTATTTCCTAAACTAGATACCATTTTACATATGATGTCTACTTTGACAGTTATTTTATTATTTCAGAAAATATTGATAATTTCATCTTCTTTACAAAATACAGATATTTGATAATGAATATTAATTATTTTGATTATTCAATTTAAGGAATAATTTGGAAAATAAATATTGGGAGGAGTCTAAACATTATATAGATCCTAAATGCATCGATAGGTTCTCTTGAGACAAATTATTTGTGCAAATCATAATATTCTAAACGTCATGTGAAAGGCCATGAAGATATAGTTTTAGATGTGCCTTAGACATGACGTCCATTAAGAAATAATTTACCTAATTTAGTTTCATTTATTATCCATCCATGAGAATTTGTGTCAACATATCTTTGGATACATTTCATTTTTAATTATTTAGATAGCATGTGTTTTAGTTTCTTAACTTAACATATTTCTATTTTCTTATCTAGTTATTTTAATGTCATGTGTTTTCATTTATTACCTTTTCATGTTGTTTATGCACCTCTTTCTCTATTTATTGATTATATGGCATGTGAATTTAGTTATTCACCACCATCATGACCATTATAATTTTATTATTAGGCCAAAAGGCTATAGGAAAAGAGAACATCCATGACCTATGGAGGCTGAATGTAATGAAAGCCAAGGGAATCAGCCTGAATCAAGTTCACCCCCTCGTGTTAAAGTAAGAAATCATCAAAAAGGAAACTAAACAGTGTACCAGGAGAAGCCAGGGAGGCCAAATAGTCTGCCACTTTGGTCCCCTCATTCCAAGTGTGGGTGACCAAAATGTTGTCGCTTAGGAGGGCCTTACATTGCTGAATGATGTAAGAGATTGACCAGGGGATGGAGAATTTACCAAGTAAAGAATCATGGATAATAATAAAATCAGTCTCCACCTGGGAAATAGAAATGTCACGTTCCCTACAGATGGACAGACCTGAGAGAACAGCTCTAGCCTCTGCTCCAACAGAATTGCCACTCCAAAATGTCCCCTGGAAATAAAGGGATGAACTGCAGCCACAGGGACACCCAACAAGTGAATGGACAGAGCCTCCATCCAGTTACCAAAATGAAAAATCATCTCAACCATCATGCACTGAACTCTTCCCACGATGGACCTACCAGTGGAACTAATCCCCTAGAAACCTGGATCAGTTCCTGGGTTGCCATAAGCACCAGCAGCCCACGTTAAAGATTAAGGAGTGTTCCATCTTTTCCACCTCTGAACCCTTGGACCCCTCAAACCAGAGCTCTAGGAGGACATCAATGCTGGACTCCTACGGAGAGTAATCTGTAAAAACCCCAATGGTACTCCAAACCATGTGCTCCCAAACCACTTCATGAAAAAATATGGCTCGTGTTCTCTTCTTTTCTGTCCAAACAACACTGACAACAGGAGGCCATGGATATACTTAGGCATTTTACATTGGAATCAAATGCTACAACATTGTTCCGAATTCTCCAGTAGAGAAAGTAGAGTTTAGCATGGATTTTTTTGCACCAGATGATCTGATTCCCTCTATTATACTGATCCTGGGAGATGGTCATCCTATGATAGTCCTTCGAGATAAATTTCCCAGAGACAGATGGGGTAAAAACACACCTATCCTACTCTAAGGTAATGAGAATGGAGTCAAACAGTTCCTATTGAGACGTATTAAAAACTGATCTAAAAAAGCGGGATAGTGGATCGATTCCTTGAAGGAGATCATAGGAGCAGGACACCCGGGAAAGGCAAGAATGTTACCCGACCACTTATGAAACCAGTAAAGTATGTTGCCTTCACCAATGATCCATTGTGAATGAGGAAGGTGGTTAGAAATGATACTACACATAGAAGATGATAAGGAAACCCCATTTGGGGAAGGAGAAGAAGAATTGGTTCAGTGCTTTTGGGACATAAGTTTCCCCCACAAGGTACGCTCCTCGATAATCTCCCAGGTGAGCCTCGCATGCATGAACTGGATTGTGACCACCAAGCTATTGACAATGATCCCTCCCTGGCGAACTGGCCTTGCCATCTTCCTCCATGAGACCCAATGTCTCTTCCCCACTGAATGGTCATCCTTGATGAAATGATCAAGGATCCTATCAATAGATTGTATGAAACCTTTCTGCATAGTAGAGGCATCAAGAGCCTGCACTGGAATTGCATAAAAAATGCTGTTGACAAGAGAGATGTGGCTTCCGAAGGATAGGAAGTGTTTTTTTAGTTGAGAATACAGCTGATGATTTTGTGCATAACTTTGTCGATGTCCCTTATACATAGTCTACCTAGAGACACATGGGTGCTGAGATACTTCATGGGGAATGCTCCACACTGCATGTTCAAACTGATACTTAGATCACATACTCTTCTTTCTTAGCATGAATCAGAAACATAAAAGTTTCTCTTCTCTCTGTTGATGATATGGACACTCCAAGAGCAATATTCCTCCAATAATTTGTTTATTCCTTGGATATATCTCTTCCATACATTCATAAAGATAAATGTATCATCAGCAAACATCAAGTGCGACGTGGAATGGAGCCTAATCTTCTTACGAAAGAGAATAATGACCCCATTGGAAATACCCTTGTTGATCAACCTACTAAGGGTATTCTGTATGAGAATAATGATAGTCGGAGATAGAGGGTCCCCTTGTTGTAGACCTTGTATGGTCTTGAAAAAGGAGTGAGTCATCCCCATGAATGAAACAGCCATCCATGAGGAGCTAACTTATCTGAAGATGAGGTCAGAGGCCCAATATGAAAAACCCATCGTTGTAAGGACCCAATTGATAAAACCCCACTCCATCCTATCATTCTCCTTGCTCATGTCCAACTTAATGACCATGTTGGAACCTCGATATTTGAAGTTAAGATATTTTAGAATTTCTTGCGCCAGCGCCATCACACCCTAAATGGAATGTTCCTTCACAAACCCATGTTGCTCCATGGAAATCCACCTAGGAAGAAGTCTGGACAACCTCCTGTTGAGGATAGATGAAAAGATTTTGTAAGGGAAATTGCACATGCTTATAGGAAGATAATGGTGGAGAGAGGAAGCATCATTGATCCTTGGGAGAAGCACAAGGGTCGTAGATGAGGCGATCCAAGGAAGGACACCCCCACAGAAGAATTCTTGGATGGTGTGGATGATATCACTCCAAAAAACCTCCCAGGAGCCCCTGTAGAAGGATCCAGGGAACCTAGTGGGAACTTCTACACTCTCTACATCCAGGCTCATCATGGCCTCATGAATCTCCTCCTCCATGGGAATACCTTCTAGTAGGCTGTTATCTTGGGCAGACACGAGTCATGGAATCCCCTCCCATAATGAGGCTTCCCCAGAGGGATACCGTTGGTCCATGAACTCAGATCGACCAGCAAGAAGATCCTTATAATGAGAATGATCCAATCCCCCGACAACCTCTCTGTCATTGGTGATAGATCCATCCACTCGAGACAGGTTTGGTTTGATAGCACGCCTCCTCTCGTGAATGCACGCATGGAAAAAATGGTATTCATGTCCCCTTCCTTGAGCCATTTGACCCGCGAGCTTTCCCTTTCCTTTCTCTCCTTCAAGAGAACCATGACCGCCATGTTTTTCCTTTTATCCACAATTACTGCAAAACCAAGACCTCCCAGAGCTCCTTAAGGCTAGCCTCAAGCCGATCGACTTCAAGATTGAGCACATCCAACTCCTAATCCAAAAAAGGAAGGGAACGAGCCCAGATTTGAAGTTCCTGCTTGATGTGCCTTAACTTTGAATGAAAATGCATCCAGGAGTGTCCTTGAGATGGTTAGGCCAAGATGATCCTAACCATCCAATGATATCCAGGGAAACTCGACCACTGGCCAGAGAAGTGGAACCTCTCCTACATAACCTCCCTCCTGCACAAGGATAACAATAGCGGGGGAGTGATAAGAGAAGCTATGAGTCAAGTGGGCCACCTTTTCATTTAGAAAAAAGTAAATGGAGTTGACTTTGGTGATAAAACGTTCTAGTATACTCTACCTTTGACTGTCACCCTTGCTGTTGTTGAACCAAGTAAAGGGGTCTCCTGAATAGCCTATGTCCGACAACCCATTATGAGCCATGAATTGAGAGAAGGACATGCTAGCCCTTCTTGGAATGTCCCCACGACCCTTATTCTCATCCGGGAGGATAAAAAAATTAAAATCCCCCCACAACCCAGGGTTGGTCTCTAGGATCGAAAGCATTCAGCTCGGACCACAAAACTTCCCTTCTCTGAGCGTCGTAACTTCCAAAGACAACAGAGGAAAAAAGCGAGTCCTGCCGAACATAATTTTTGTAGTGATATATTGGACTACCACAAGGACCAAGTCCACAGTAACATCCTTGTGCCAGAAAATCAATATATGATTGTTAATCGGGTTCATATGCATGGAAGCATGGATTTTCACCTTACGAGTGAACTCGGAAATCTTGGTAGGGCCCTGTTTGTGTTCGAGGATCACTAACATTTTGGATTTGTGTCTTTTAAATTCTGAGGATATGAAATATGTTTTCACCCTTTCCCCAACACCTCGAGCATTCCGGATGAGAATTGGAATCATTGCAACAAAATAGGCATGGCTTTGGCCTCAGGAATTGTGGTCTTTTCCAAGAGGAATGAAGTACATTCCCTATCCAACATCTTCTTTAACATCAACCTTGTATGCACCCCCGGACTCATATCGGAGAGATCTAAGGATGTTGATAGGAACCTATAAGAATAATTAGGGGATTTTCACCTCACCTCGTAGGGTGGAAACCCTACCTGGGGACCCAGTTCCACTGGCACATGAGTGCCATACGTAATAGAGGATGAAGAACTAGAACTTGGAACCAAGGAAACTGACTTTGCGAGATCCCGGTCACCGAAGTCTTTGTGAGCTCTACTTGGTCTCCTCCTGGGACTAGGGAGAGAATACAAAGGAAGGAAGCAGACTCCCTGAACCCCATCAACCTTGGCCCATAGCCCATGGCGAGAAGCATGAGATGAAAAGGAAATGGGCCAAAAAGAAGCAGTCAGGGCCCCCAAGGAGGACCGCATGAAGAATTCCAGCAATGCCCCTGCGAGCAGCAACTGAGAAGAAGCCCACGACCACTCAAGAGACACCAAAGAACCTAACCATTTGCCACTTGGCTTGGGGGAAACCGGATCCAGGCAAGGGAGCACCTCCGAGATAGGGGATGGTGAAACGGTCTACATTTTAGGACATGCCACTGGGGTGAGGGAAGGAGAGCCAGACGCTAGGCAAGCTGGATAGGGCATGCAACGGGAGGTATAAACAAGAGAAAAGGAGACATCTGTGGGAGAAGGCTTAACCAAGGTAGAACTGGACCGCTCGCAAGGTTGAGGGAGCAGAGCGCCTGGCATTGTGCCACTGGAACGAAAGAGGGGGCCACTAAGGCGATGTTTCCTACAGCTCAGGGCTGAATGTCCCTAGAGAAGACATGACGAGTAGAACCTAGGAAAAACTTGGATAACAATGTCCAGGGACCAGTCTGTGAAATCCTAAACCTTCAGAAAGAGCTTCTCTGGGATCGGTAGAGAGAGAACAAGAACAATGAAGATCCGAGCCACCATAGTTTCCTCCCCGTGGTGGGTGTGCTCATCCACACAATGAAAACCCCCCAAAGAATCACCAATGGCCCTGAGGAAGGTGCCATTCTGGAAAGGAAGAGGGATCCCTGGAAGGATGATCCAAAACACAGCACGCGAGCTTTCTTTCCCTCTATCCACCTCCATAGACCAGTGTGAAATATTGAAATGCCATCGACCCATCACTCGAGGGGCTTTGCGCAAAGCCTGAACGAAATCCACCTCAGAGTCAAGAACCGGACAGAACAACTTCCAATGAATCACTGAGATGCATTCTGATCCTTGAAAACCCTTGGAGGCCATGAACCGATTGAAATTCAAGAGGGGATGAATCCCCACACCAAGCCTCACCACAAGAGTCCATTTAAAACCAAACAATGTAGTGGTGAACACGGAGGCAGGGGCAACCAGCAACAGGTGAGTACCCTCCCTCAACATAGAATGAGAAAACAGATCGATATCCTAGAAACAAGGGAGAGAAGCGCTAGAGGCCTCCCCGCAGAGAGCCTCTTTGAAGGACACCACCAGGCGCCGCTTAAGAGGAAAATATCCTAGGGACCCCTGGGGGGAAGGGGAGGAGATTACTGCCAGAGGCCCCGATCCCGGATCGATTGTCGGAGCCAAGGCCGCCGAAGGTCCAGGTGCGGAAGAAGAAAAGGTCGGAAAAGATTCAAATACCACGAGCATGTGGGGCGTGTTCTTTGGGAAGTCCATTTACTTAAAAATTCACTTTTTAGTTATTCACCATTTCATAATTATTATTATCATTGATTCGTTATTTCTTCCACTATATTTTGACCTTACTAATCATTTTATCTCACCAATATTATATTTATTTACCTAGGAATACAAGAAACATACTATGAAAGATATGTAGGGATTTACTAAGTATATTAGAGTTATCCTTAGAGCTATTTATTTAGAAAGAAAAAGAAAAATATGTAATAATTATTTCATTATTTTCTCATGTATATATCTATTTTATCAAGACTACTAAACTCTCAGTCCTTTGGGATTTAATTCCTTATAATCATGTAAATGCAATAGTAGTAGACACTCTCTTTGGGCCTTCTGGGGTTGGGTCTCTACAGATCTTCTCTTAGAGACACCTGGGTTAGACTTTTGAGAAGAAAAGAACCTCTAATATGTGTATATGGAGGTTAATAAGTTAAATGGGTAGGTTTTGGTCGATCTAGAAGGTTCAAATTTGTGTAAGAAAGTGAGGCTGAAAGTTCCCTTTTATAATTTAGTTGGGGAAACTCCCAAAATATTAAATTAATATATATTATTTTTAAATTAAAAATGTATTAAAAGTGAGTTATTTAAAACCTAAGATTATTATGGTCTAAATCCTCTCAAAAAATTGTTTTTAGACATGTTTAGGTCACAATGTTATCCTTATCATTTGCCTTTAACCATTAGTTAAACCCTTTAACTCTTACAATGACAAATTTTTTTACACTTTAAGAATAATATAGTTACTATAAAATGATAAACGAACCCCAAATGGATAATTGATGACATATTTAACCTTATTGTAGTTATTTGGCCGAATTTATATTTTTATGAATTTTATATGATTTAATAAAATATTATTTATTTTAAAGTATAATTTTTTTCATTTTTGATACTATTCAATATTTGTCATTCTAAAAAATATCCTAACTTTATGATAACATCGAACTAAAACTTATAATGTATCACTAATATTTCTAAATTATCTATAAAATTCATGGATTTTATTAATTATGTCAAATTTTATTTAATTTAATATTTTTAATATCATTTATTTTGTATTTCCATTAATTAAACAATTACTACATCATTATTATGAAATCATTTAATTAAATTATTTCTTCTCTAAATATTTTAAATAAATTATCATGATGAAGATAAATTTATTATCTTTATAATGAATATGTATAGTCTAATTTATCTTTTCTATAACCATTTATTAAAAATGTAATTCTTATTAAAAAAAGGAGTATGACATTTTTAACTTATATTTAAATAAAATATATATATGTATTATTCTGATCCAAGTGGCTTAAAAAGAATATAATTTCGGTCTAATGGTGATTTTGGTAGAATACCACTCATTAAATTAAATTAGGAAAAGTGTTGGGGTAATTTTATAATATCATTTATATCCATAATTACCTAATTTATCCTTAACTGTGGTAATTAAAATATTACTAAATTTCACTATTCATATGACCAAAAATAAAAGAAACCAATTTACATAATTTGGACCCACTAATTCCAAATATAGAATCTATTTTTCATAATTCAAAACATATAATTTTTAGTAATTAATTTAAAATTAATCATGTTGATGGCATGAGAAAACGAGTTATTAATGTTTAAACCTGCAAAAGATTGAAACATTTTTATATCTAAATTCACTGTAAAATTGAATACAATAACCTAAATTGTATTAAATGATAAAAATAATCTATTTATACTTTAAAATAATTCAATAATATAATTTAACACTATAAATTATTTTGGTGAAAAAAAGTTTCTTTGAATTAAAATTTAGTATTTCTCACTATTCATCAAAACATGAAACATATCAGAAAAATACCAAAAATATAACTAAAGTAATATTTTATATTTATATTTAAAAGATGAAGCTTCTTTTTTCAAATAGGTCTTGTAATATTGTCAAAAAATGGATTTAAAATTGGTTCTCCATTAAAAGATGATAAAACTATTTTTATAAAAAGATAGGTTTATGTGTAATATTGGGTTTGTTATTATCTTATACCTCTCCAAAATATTTTATGAATATCAAAAATATATTTTTTAATATATAATATATATATATATATTTCATTAATATCATTCTATAATAGTAATTAATTTAATTTATTAGAATAAAATGACTTTGTGAGCATAAAAATAGTTCTTTAAAAAAACATCTCATATATATTCAGTTGGTTACTATATTTATTTTTAATTAATTTAGAGCCAATGAATTCAGCCATATATTTTCATATGTTACTTAATACTATTCATAACCACTAACTTAATGGCTAGGTTATATTTAATTATATTAAATAATAATATTTTAATAATATATTTTTGTTTGGTAATACTATGTCTTGCTTGTAACGCAAGCCAACTCATTGGTGTGTGTTGCGTAAACATATTTTTGTATTGAATACAACATAATCTATCAAAGAAAATGAATTTATTTAATAAGTGACATACTGTAAAATCTTGGGGTGTTACAGGTGATGTAGGGACATCAGGTGTTTAGGTTAATGCATTTCATCTACAACGTGGGAATTTTTGAACATTATTCACTCAATATTGTAAATTAAATTATTTTAATTCCATGCATTATGTGATGACCCGACCCCTGAAAAACCAGGAGTCAGTGCCTTCTGAACATGATGTGTCATTTTAAAACAAAAACATGCACTGATAAACACACATCATGTCCCATACATAGGATCGAGATCGGTTCGGGCTTTGGGAAACAGGTAACATCATAAATGATTCATTTGATAAAAGTTGTTACCTGAAAATTTAAAATTAAAAACATAGGGTGAGAATAAGAATGCCGAGTAAGGGGTAGTAAAAGATATCCAGAACAAGTATGACAAATAAATTTTTATGCAGAAATTATACTTTAAAGAGTAATACTTAATCAGAGTTGCACGTGAAGGAAAAAACTTAATTTTCATATGTTGGTTACTATTTTACACGAATAATGACCTAAACTTTTACTTGTGGCATCAACAAGAACAAGATAAAAACATAAGGGCTAGAGTAGTGGAAGAATAGGCATATCATCTTGAAAAGAACTTGTAATATGACTTGAATATGTGGCTTCAACATTTCATTTATAAATTCAGGAACATATCACCGAGGTTCATCCCCATGGAGTTAATGGAGAAAAATTATCGAGGTTATTCGCCAGGGTATCGTGAAGCTTGTAATCTCTAGAGACTAATTCTTTACCCAATGCATTGGAGCGCTATCAGTGTGAACCCTTAATATGTCTTTACTTTTATGTGAGCCACATAAATTAATACTTTACTTAAACGGGGTTTTATATTCAAGATGTACCATACCACCTTGAATAGTTCATTCATAGTTGGTCATAGTAGTTGAATTTACATATCTTATTAGTGAGAAAGGCTTCTAGATGATTAAAAACCAAGATAACAATCATCTGGCCATTATTAGAAGGAATGAACAAGGGTAGATTATGGAACATACATTGACATCTATGGTACTGAAATAATAGAAAACTAGAATTTACCACATGCATGTTTGTTCTTGGAATTCTAAAATTTTATCATCCAATTGATTACAATGTGAACCGAAAATCTCAAGTAGTGTTTTGAGCTTGCACATGCTAAAACATTCATTATTTTTAAGCCTTTTCATAATACTGAATAATGTCCATGATAGAAAGCATTAATCTTCACCATAAGAAACATCATTTAAAACACATGGGAAAAATAAGTTACTCATAAATGTGTATATAAGTTTTGTTTAACACCCTATTTCTTATGTTTTTAAATCTCCACCTAAACTCGAGACTTAATGTGTAAGGACCTTAACCACTGAAATCAAGGTTCACGCAACATATAAAATATATGTATGTACCCAAACTCAAACTAAAATATTGGATCACCCATGTGTGTCAATCCCCTATGAATATTAGTTCAACAACATTTTGAATATGGCCTGTTATTCCCTAAGTCATAAATATTTGTTTATGAAAACCTACAAAAAAATAATTCTATAAAAACACAATCATATATATAAAATTTTCAAAATTTATTTATTATTTAAATATGAAATTAAGTGTATGTGAATATGTGAAGTGCATGAATAATTATACAGAAACTTCATACATATTACCGAAGTAGATAGGTCATTCCCATTCCTGCATATAACTGACGTATATACATATAACCGAAAGTATATATGTATTTTCAAAACAACAAAACGAGGCTAGGTATAATCCTTACATTTTTTAAGCTATTGGAATGAAATAGAACCTGAAGGCCTTGGTTTAACATTTAATAATGTTTGGACTGAGTTGTAAGCTTAAAAAATATATGTTTTTCGAATATATATGTATATATATTCTCAAAGAAGAAAATCATGGAAAAACTAAAAACCATTAATTTAAAATCAAGGGAAAGGAGGACATCAGGGAGTGTTGGTCGGGCTCGCCAGAGACTTGAACGGGATGGAGGAGCGGAGAGGTATGAATTATTTATATACAAAAGCTCACACACCAACTTCCATGCAAAAACATACCCACTTCCATTTCATTCAATGGGGGTGTCGTCCTTGAAGAAAACAAGGAGACAAGGGGGACCCCCATGGTCAGAGGTGAAGAAAACAAGGGGTGTGCCAAAGAGTAGGGTTACTAGTGTAACCCATGCTGGGAGGAAGAAGGAGACACAGCTGGGGGAATTTTTAGGGAAAAACAGACAGTCCATATTGATCCCAACGTCGATTGAAGGGATGAGATGTGTTCGTTGTTTTAAAATAACTAAGCGGATTAGATTAGATCTATGTTTCATCGGACGTTCTATGTTTGATTTGACAATTTAAAAACCTCGAACGGCTACTATTAGATCGTTCCAGATCAAATGGTTGGAAAAAACCGTAGAGAGAGACGTGGTCGCTGAGGGTCGTGTGTGGGATCAAAAACAATGGACCAGATCACGAGCGACACGATCCAATGGTCCAGATCACGTTTCACCCGAAAAACTGCCTCCCACATCGAAACGGAGAGTGGTTTTTTCCTCCCTTATAACCCCAGGCCTCCCAACGAGTTATCATAAACCACACAACACCCACGAAGGGGGGCCAATACATGGGAACCCGCTCGCAGGACTTTGATTACCCAGACCCCGTCGCGGCCTCACGCCTGCACTGGTGCACCTATGTGCTCTTGATCTCTCCTGATCGCCCTTTGGGGAACCTCTGCCCGAGCTCGGGTCAGCCATGGCTTGGGGCTAAGGGTCATGTACAACCACTTCGTTTGAGATGCCCCCCCCGGCCCTATCCAAAAAGGGTTGGCCCTAGTGGGACTTTTTTTTAAAAATCTACACTAAAAAAATTTTATGAAGAGGAAACAATCCATTTATTAAAACTATATAAAATTTTGTATTCTTAAACATTATTTAATACAAATTAAACTAGTTTTAGTTAGAAGTATTTCTAAAATAAAAAATACTAAACCCCTTTTTTAACTCAAAAAGTTATGAAATGGAAATTTTAATAATCCTATATTATAATTTATATTCTAGTATCCATGAAAACATAGTTCTATCAAAGCATAATGTAATTTTAAAAACATAAACATATTTTAAATCATTATTTAAGAAATGAAAATCGTTACATTGTATTTGAAAAATTTGCAAAGTGTTTTGAATTCCTTAATTCTTTTCAAAATCACATAAGGGTGAAATGAAGTTTGACACCATATCATTTTAGAGTTTATAAATGATGGTTTAATTATAACCTTAATCGTAACTCAATTATTTTGAAACTAATTGATATTTAAATAAGTTCATTTATTCAAACAAGGTCCAACAAATATTTTTTTATAATCGTTAGCTTCCAATGGTCACTAGAGCAATGGTTGAAAAAAGTGTCCAATAAAACCCAACCTTACAGTGTCCTAAAACTCAAAGGGAATAAGATGGTGATTCCCATTCCATTGATGCTCAGCATGGTTTTTATGGTCACAGTGGTGATGTTTTTTTCTTTAATTGACTCGAAGGATATCATTTACTTACTAGGCCTTGTTGTGGTGATTGGGGGTCTTCTAGTAGTTCTGATTGGGTTTTTAATAGGTATATTTGGTTAGCATGATTACTCTTTTGATCTCGGTGTATTGAAGACACTACAGTGTTATTATTTAAATAAAGAGTCTTATGTTTATCATTTAAATTTGTGTTCTTTTAAAAGGGATTTAACAAAAGTAAGCGTATAATATCATCATTATATAATACCCAAAATTCGGGGTGTTACATTACTCCCCCCATCAATGAATTGCATCCCCGCAATTCCTTTCATACAATGTTTCTCTGAGGAAGCTCTCAGTTGTTCCTACTATATCCCCCATCGTAGAGTATCCACAGGTGCATTCAGCGGAACACCCAAATTGATGATCAACTCCTCTAGTTCTCTAATCCAGATACACTTCGGGTAGAAGGGGTTAAACTCATGCACCACACACTCGGGCTTATAGAGGGATGCTCGAATGGTACAAAGTTTGGAAATATCCATATGGACAAATGTACAAAGAACATGCCGAATTATTTCTCGATCGAGAAAATCTAAGTTATAGACATTGTCATACAGGCTAACGCTGAGGAGTTGGTACATGTAGGTCACATAAACGTTTCCCTCTAAAGCACCCTCTTGAGATTTCACTATGGCCGTGTAGTTCTGGCCTAGGGTGAAACAAAGGAAGAGCCCTTTGTGGTATTTTCCTCCCCTCTTATGCTTGGACAATTGTGTTGAGCCTATGCAGTAGTAGATGTGAGAATTCCATTGACAGGTGCAGAGAATTCCCGGACCATTTGTCACCTCAAACAATTGTTTGCATGTTCCTCGCAGGTTTGTGAAGGGACGATACTCGTCTTTAGAGGTTTTGATTGTAATAATATCCAGTATCTCAGTAGGAATAGATAACATGTGGGTTTTTCCTTCCATCTAAAATTTTAAAATGAGAGTTCAATCACTTGAAATCCATCCAAAAGTAAAAACAATGTAAAGACATAAGAAAGAATAGATAAAAAAATATATTCTTTATATAACTACTGGGGCACAACATAAAACGGGGCTAATGGTTTCCTCGATTCCATGACACATGAATTCGAAAGACACGATAGAAACTCTCTATCTCCCTAAACTATATGCAACCCGAGCAATCATGTTCGGTGTTGTGGGAGCACTTATGGTATCTCTATAGTCTAACATGTGGGGTGTACAACTATGAGACATACCTATGTACTTGTTGTCTGTACATATAACGAGAGGATTTGTATTCGACGATGCCAAAGTACATCATTAGACCAAAATGGCCATAGGAGAAGACTTCACACATGTATGCTACGTAGAGATCTCCCTCTACAGCAGCCTCTTGGAAAGCCGTGAGGGATGAGACACCTTCCGGTGTGGTGAAGCATCTAAAAAGTCCCTCGTAGTAATTCCCCCATCGTGTGTAAGATGGAAATTGGGCTTGCATCGGGAAGATGTTATCCAGACCCACACTTCGGTGGAGTTGAAGTACTCGGGGATAGTTGGACACATCATATAGATGTCTTCACGGCATACGAATATGGGAATAGTTTATAAAAGATTCATGGATGGATATAGAAATTATGATTTCTAAGGCCTCATTGGGAAAAGACAAAAGATTAGTACCTTCGTTTTCCATTTGAAAATTTAGAAAACTCAATTTTAGTAATGCTGAAGTATATTTTTCTTTGTTTCAGTTCTGGCTTTATAGAGTTATCCAAACTGAATGCTCTGAAACCAACTGTGAAGACCCGACCCCAGAAAAACCAGGAGTTGGTGCCTTCTAAACATGATGTGTCATTTTAAAACCAAAACATGCACTGGTAAACACACATCACGTCCCATACAGCGGATTGTGTTCGTTTCTGGCTCTGGGAAACCAGTAACTTCAAAAATGTTTCATCTGATAAAAGTTTTTACCTGAAAATTTAAAATTCAAAACATAGGGTGATCATAAGAATGCCCAGTAAGGGGTTTAAAATAATCCAATGAAACTTTTGAAGGATGTTTTTAATAACTTATCCAAATAACATTCTATTATAGAAAACTATAACACATGTAACATAACATAAAAGTGCTCAACTAATATTTTCAAAGAATACATGAATCAATTACGAAATTTTCAGAAGGGGGTAGTAAAATATATCCTGAACAAGTATGACGTATGAATGTTTAAGCACAAATTATACCATTAAGAGTAATACTTAATCAGAGTTTCTTGTGAAGGAAAATACATCAATTTCATATGTTGGTTACTATTTTACATGAATCATGCCCCAAACTTTTACTTGTGACATCAATATGAACTTGATAAAAACATAAGGGCAAGAGTAGTGAAATAATAGGCATATCATCTTGAAAAGAACTTGTTACATGACTTGAATATGTGGCTTCAACATTTCATTTAGACATTCAAGAACATATCACTGAGGTCCATCCCCAAGTTGTCAATAAAGAAAAATTACTGAGATTATTCACCAGTGTATCGTGAATCTTGTAATATCTAGAGATTAATTCTTTACCCAATGCATTGGAGCACTATCAGTATGTACCCTTAATATGTCTTGACTTTCTTGTGAGCCAAATAAATTAATACATTACTTAAACAAGGTTGTATATTCAAGATGTCCCATACCACCTTGAATAGTTCATTCATAGTTGGTCATAGTAGTTGAATTTACATATCTTATAAGTGCGACAAGCATCTAGATGATTTAAAATAAACCTAAAAATCATATGACCATTATTAAAAGGAAAGAAGAAAGGAAGATTATGTCACATATATTGACATCTAAGGTACTGAAATAACAGAAAACTAGAATTTATCAAATGCAAGTTTGTTATTGAAATTCTAAAATTTTATCATCCAATTAATTACAAGGTGAAACAAAAATACCAAGTAGGGTTTTGAGCTTGCACATGCTAAAACATTCAATATTGATAAGCCTTTTCATAATACTGAATAATTTCCATGATAGAAAGAATGAATCTTCACCATAAGAAACATCATTTAAAAGATAGGGAAAACAAATAAGTTACTCTTAAATGTGGATATAAGTTTTGTTTAACACCCTATTTCTTAGGGTTTTAAAACTCCACCTAAACTCATGACTTAATGTGTAAAGGACCTTAACAACTGAAATCAAGGTTCATGCTACATATAAAATATATGTATGTACCTGAACTCAAACTGAATGATTAGCACACCCATTTGTGTTAATTTCCTATGAATATTATTTCAACAATGTTTTGAATAAGGCATGTCATTCCCTTAGTCATAAAAATTTATTTATTAAAACCTACAAGAAATAATTTTATATAATCCTGATCATATATATAACATTTTCAAAATTTATTTATTATTTAAATATGAAATTATGTGTATGTGAATATGTGCAGTGCATAAACAACTATACACAAACTGCATACATATAATCGAAGTAGAAAGGTCATGCCCATTCCTACATATAATTGATGTATATACATATAACCAAAAGTATATATTTATTTTCAAAACAAAAAAATAAATCCAGGTATAATCCTTACATTCTTTAAGCTATTAGAATTCAAGAGAACCCGAAGGCCTAGGTTCAACATTTATGAAAGTTTGGACTGAACCGTAAAGTTAATATATATATATATATATCGATTATATAAGTGTATATATTCTCAAAAAATCCAAACAATGAAAAAAATAAAAAAACGTACTTTAAAAACTAGGGAAATGAGGACTTCAGGGAGGGTTGGCTGGGCTCACTAGAGACTTCAACGGGAGATAAGAACTGAGAGTTATCAGTTATTTACATACAAAAGCACACACACCACCTTCCATGCAAAAATGTACCCACCAGCATTACATTCAATGGGGGGTGTCGTGCTTGAAGAAAATGAGGAGACATGGGGGTCCTTGGAGGTCAGAGGTGAAGAAAACGAGGGGTGTGCCATAGGGTAGGGTTACATGTGTAACCCATCCACGGAGGAAGATGAATGCCTAGCTAGGGGAAATTCTGGGGAAAACGGATGGTCCAGATCAATCCCAACATCAATCCAAGGGATGAGATGCATCTTTTGTTTTAAAAGAATTGAGCGGCTTGAATTAGATCTAAGTTTCATTAGACGGTCTATGTTCGGCGTGGAAATTTAAAATCCCTAAAAGACCATGATTAGATCATTCCAGATCGAACGGTTGACAAAAACCATGAAGAGAGACGCGGTCGATGAGGGTCGTGCGTGGGATTGGAAACAACCGCCCAGATCGCATGCGACACGATCCAATGGTCCAGATCGTGTTTTGCCTGAAAAACTACTTCCCACATTGAAACGGAGAGCAGTTTTAGCCTCCCTTATAACCCACGGCCTCCCAATGAGTGCTTAGAAATCACACATCACCCACGAATGGGGCCCTATTCATGGGCTCCCGCCCGCAGGCCTTGGCCTACGCAGACCCCACCGCGGCCTCACGCCCACACAGGTGCGCATATGCACTACTACTTGCTCCCGAGCACCCTTTGGAGAACCTCTGCTCGAGCTCAAGCCGGCCTTGGCTTGGGGATGAGGGTCAGGCTCAGATACTTCATGTGATCTGCCTCCCTCAGCCCTAGACAAAAAGGGTTGGCCCTAGTGGGCTATTTTTTTTAAAAAAAAGCTACACTAAAAAAACGTTTTAAGAATAGGAAAAAATCCATTTATTAAAACCATATTGAATTTTATATTATTAAACATTAATTATTACAAATTAAACATGTTTTAGTAAGATGTATTTCTAAAAGTAAAAATACTACACCCCTTTTTTTATCTCAAAAAGTTATGAAAAAGAAATTTTAATAAAACTACATTATAATTTATATACTAGTATCCTCAAAAACTTAGTTCAATCAAAACATAATTTATTATGATAAACTTATACATAGTTTATTACATTATTTAAGAAATGAAAATCGTTACATTGTAGTTGAAAAATTAAAAAAGTGATTTGAATTCATTATTTCTTTTCAAAATCACTTAAGGGTGAAATGAAGTTTAACACCATAACCTTTTAGTGTTCATAAATGATGGTTTAATTATAACCTTAATCATAAGTCAATTATTTGGAAACTAACTAATATTTATATAAGTTCACTTTTCCTAAAAAGGTCCAACATATATTTTTTTCTAATCGTTAGCTTCCAATGGTCACTAGATAAATTCTTGAAAATGTGTCCTATAAAGCGAAACCTTACGGTGTTCTAAAACTCAAAAGGTAGAAGATGATGCTTCCCATTCCCCTGATGATCAACATGGTTTTTATGATCGTAGTGGTGATGTTTTTTTTCTTTAGTTGACTTGAAGGATCTAATTTACTTATTGGTCCTCATTGTGGTGATTGGGGGTCTTCCAGTAGTTCTGATAGGGTTTTTAATAGGTACATTTGATTAGCATGATTACTCTTTTGATCACGGTGTATTGTAGACACTACGGTGTTCTTATTTAAATAAAGAGCCTTATGTTTATCCTTTAAATTCTTGATAGGTTAAAAGGGAATTAACCAAAGTAAATTTATAATATCATCATTATATGATACCAAATATTTGGGGTGCTAGACATTGTTTTTTTACTAGTCATAATATTCATTTTCATATAATTTTTGGTATTTTTATTTGTTGGATTTATGTATTATTGAGCATGATCTTCTTTTATTAGTTCATGTGGGCCTTTTGTTCAGTTTATACATTGGGAATGTGCCATTATCCTTAGTCTTCTTTCCCATTTGATCTATTTCTTCCTCATACCTGATGTTGATCCATTGATCCTTATGATCCAATAGTTTTCTATTCCACCCTTTTTACATTCTTCGTGAAATGGATTGGCTTGATCTATGGGTGACCCTTGACAGTTTATCCTATGATGTCATATGTCCATATTTTGTTGTTTAAGTGGTTATGTTGGGACACTTATCTAGATTTTTCATATCCTTGGTTATATGCTCTAGTATTCCTCTACCCCTACTAGAATGACTCCTCAATTTGGAATCTACCTCTCCACTTTTGGGAGATTTAGTTGGGCAAAAAATCGCGATGGTTTTGGGAGCTCTAGTTTTCCTTGAGGGAGAGGAGTAGATGAAGGAGCACTGGTGGGATTCCTTGACTTACCAAAGAATAAATAGTGATCTAGATTTGTTTTGATCATCTTCATCTATGCTTAGTGAGGAGCTCTGATGGGGTCATAGTGTTCCTTTGTGTTCCTTTTACCTAGATGGAAATGACGATTATATAGGAGTACAATCTCGATGACCTTAAAAACAAGACCTAATTACATAGATGCTCTATGAAAACAGATAGGAGATATTTATCCCTAGTAAGGGGACTTAGTATGGTATTCTTCTTATTTTCTATCTATGATCTATGCCTTGTATTTGATTATTCTTTGGTTCTATGTTGTGTGTGTTGTTCGATTTTTTCCAAGGTGCATAGTATATGATGAATCCCCAACATGGTTCTACTGTGAGTCCTGACATTTCAAGAACCTGGACTTTGTATATTTTCCTCATGTACCTTTTTCATAAATGGTTATGTTTCGATATTTATCAAATATCTTTTATAATCCCATTTTTTCATAGAGGAATGTTGGTACCCCTGCACCATTCATAATGGCCAAATAGATAAATAATGTTTCCACAAATCTTTTCTATCTTCTAACCATGTTGCTCTTATATCTATGATTATGATTGAGGATTTTTAATATATTAACTTAACAAAGTTAATAAACTTCATCATAAAATTAACCTAATTTTCTTCAATATAAATTTTCTACATATCCACTCTTCATTCCTCCACCACATCTCAATAAACAGTGATATTGTACCATAATGTGCTCTATCTTGGAATGAAAAGATAGATTCATTTTAATTTTCATGGTGCTATGATTGTTACAAAACAATTGGATATACTTCTATCATTGTCTGGGATCCTCTGGAAAACTTCACATCTAAATAACTTCTTTGCAAGACTATGTAATTTTCATGTACTCTACCTTAGTCGTGGATAAATATATAAGAGACTACAACTTTGAATTCCAGCTCACAACTCATCTTATAAAATTAAACACATAACCCAATGCGTATTTTCATTGGTCATAATCACCTACAAAATCTGAATCTGTGTAGGCTCTAAGAGTGAAATTTGATTCTCAATAACATAATACAGCATATGAGATCTCCTTGATATATCTAAGGGTCTTCTTTAATATGTTCCAATGCTCCCGTATTTAATTCTCCACATACCAACTAACTTCTCCCACTACATGTGCAATTTTTAGTCTCATATAAACCAAAGATAATATCTTACTACCCACTGCTTGTGCATAAGGTAATCCATACATCTCCATCCTCTATACTACACTGTTATCACTATTAGGATTCATCATATGGGATAACATAAAATTAATAGTAAGTGGGGTAAATATAGGCTTATAATGTCACATGTGGGTGTATTTCAAGATATTCCTCATGAAATTTTTTTAGCTAAATCATAACCTTATTTATATCTCATTAAATCTGTATCCCAAGATATTATTTTTTGGACTTAATTCCTTCATATCATACTCCCATGAAAACTATCAACATGTCATCAACATACAATAGAAGAATGATAAAATCATTACCATCCGAACCCATGAAATATGCACAAGTATATGAATGAAGTATTTTGTGTCTAAATATCATGATATAGGAATAAAATCTCTTGTACCAACACCTTGGTGCATTCTTAATACCATTAAAACTTTTTCTCAACCTAAAAACCAAGTTCACTTTTCCTTATTTTTTAAAAACATTCCGATTAGAAAATATATATTTATTTATCAAGATCACCATGTAGAAAATTTATCTTCACATCTAGCTACTCTAGAGTTAAACTATATATTTCACACATCCCCATAACAATCTGAACAATCGTTATTCTAACAATGGGATAAAATATGTCCTTGAAATCAATAATTTCTACCAATGCATATCCTTTGACAACAATTATTTCATGATATCTTTAAAATTATTCCTTTTCATCCCAATTGTCTTAAAGAACCTATTTTTTCTGATAGTCTTCCTTCCATGAGGTAATTGATCAATATCTCAAGTCTTGTTATTTTGAAGGGCACCAAGTTTCTCCGGAATTGCTTCTATCCATGTGGATATTTCTGAACTCCACATCACCTCCAAAAAAATAATATAGATTACCATCCTCCATAAATAATTAGTACACAATATTTCTCTCAGTGATAAATTCTGAGTTCCATATTGGTTATCTTTTATCTTGAGTTGATCGTCATAGTCCAAAATCAATCATAACTTGATCATCATGGTCCTCAAAAGAAATTGGTTATTCTATGGATTATTCCTCCACCACAACTATTATAGTATATCTGTTCTCTTTCTTCAAGTCCCCATTAATCATCACTTGCACCTTATCTTCTAGAAATATAACATCCATGCTGATGATAAGTCTATGGGTATTGGGGTCCCACATACGATACACCTTCACACCATCAACGTATCCTAAGAATATATATTAATTGGATCTTGAATCCAACTTCAATCATTCCTGATCATTAAACAATACAGATATGTGACCTCCATAAGTATTTAACCAAGCATAGTCAGTAGGTTTATCACTAAACATATTCATTAGTGTTTTTATATCAATCATCACAAAACTAAATAGATTGATCACATAACATGTTCTCTTCATTACATTATCCCATAACTTCTTGAAAATTCCTACAGTCTTCAATATCTCCCTTGTTCTATCCAACAAGGTTATATTCACCCACATTGACAAATAATTTTGTTGAGGAGTGTATGAAACCATGAATAGTCTCTTGATGCCTTTTCATTGAAAAAAAAGTATCAAAATCCCCACTTGAATATTTTCCACCACTGTCAATCCTCAAACAATTGATCATTATTAAAGATTCCATCTTCATCCATGCTTTGAATGTTTTGATGACATTAAAAATTCCTGATTTCATCTTCATTGGGTACACCTAACATCTCATGGAATAATCCTCAATGAAATATACAAAGCACCTTTCTCTTCCCAGGGATATAAACAGTGCTTGCCAAATATTGGAATGGATCAACTCTAAGATATCCTTGTTCCTCATTGCTCACATCACAAAATTCAACCAATGTTGGTTTCAAAAATAACAATACTCCCAAAATGGAAAGGATATCGTTGTAATCTAGGAAGAAACGTATGTTCAGTAAGAATCTTCAAGCTTCATTCGAACATATGACTAAGCTTTTGATACCATGAATTCCTTAATGCTTTTGTTGAGGTAGTTAACATGAAAAATATTGTAATGCCTTGGAAATTTCATATAATTTTTTTAATTATATAGAATTATTTTGAGACTGCAAAATTTGACGGCATGCGATTCTGAGGCCCGGGGTGCTTAGAATGATCCTTCTAAGTATTGTTAAGCTTTAATTAGCACACGTAAGCAGTTTTCCTGAAAAATTAGAATAATTCTTAAACGGTTACTCGAATAAAAAATCTAAGGTCATTGTTGCACTCAGAATGGTGGGTTTACTCGAGGAACAACTTATGTTTATTCAGTGCAGGCCTCCAGTGAGAAAACCTGAAAATTGAATAACCGTAAATAAAATTATTAAATAAAATTATTTTATTTTCCAAATGCTTATAACTCACAAACGGTAACAAGGATTAAAAATCAGAGAAAACCACTGAGCTTGTGAGGGTATTCTCTTTTTAGGAAGATAGTAACTTTGGCCGGTGAGGGCCACCATTGAAAGATAGTTTTTGGCCATAAATAAAATAATTAAGTGACAATTTTTTTATTGTAAAATCCATAGCTTTTAAACGGTAACTCGGATTGGAAATCCAAGAGTACCGTTGGGTTCATTGGGGCGTTTTTCAATTAGGAAGATCCTAACCTCAACCAGTGTGGGTTGAGGGTGACTGTTAATAATTTTCCAAACTTTTGTTGGGGTATGTTCAATAAACGCGTGAGCGGCGTTTTCTAACTTTTGAACTATTGTTCGGCTCAAAAATATGAGGGCATCGATGAACCGGCAGCGCCGGGATTAGCTTAAAAGAGGCATAACTTCAACCACAGTAGGTCGGGTGAAAAAGATATTTTTGTGCAGTTCTGAAAGATTAATAAAATAACATATTTTGTTATTTTATTTCCCTTCTTTCCTCCAACGGACGAACGACGCTGGTAGGACCGATGATGTGTCAAGCCAACAAATGGCTTAACACTTCTTTTCTTGTAACCACACCGTTGGAAATTTAGGAAGTTCATTAATTAAATGAACCTCATTAATTCCTCGAGCGTTATACACTCATTCTCCTCTCCTATTTATATAGATATCGGGGATGGGTGTTGGCATGTCTTCACAAAATGACGAAGATCTGGAAAAGTACTGTGACGCCAACCACCAGGAGGACGAGACTGGTTCCAATGATCGGTGACGAGTGCCACCGAGTCACGAACGGACGACAATGATAAAGAAGGTTTCATCAGCTGTCGTCAGCATACATCTCTTCCAAGTAGGGGTTTATTTTCATTTGTGCATTTTTGTTTCCCTCTTCCACATTCTTGAAATTATACGAGGAATGCGGGTCAACTGACTAATGTGTTGACCCGTGATTCATCCGTCCTTGCAGGAGGTGATTGCGGGGAATCTTGTGTGGTTAATCATGTGTGCAATACAACTGTTTATTGATATCCCATAATATCCTTCATATTGCTAGTTAACGTGGAGGGTGAAGGCCAAAAGAACCCGGCCCGAACCCTCGGATATCTTGCTTTCCCTTGCACCACCTCAAAAGACCGTGAACACGTCGATGCATGCTGCACGAGGAGAGTCACGGATCGTCTGCCACGGCGAACGGAGGAGGTGGTCGGCATGATGGCCAACCGCGGGAAGGAAGACGACACCACTGCCGCACCGCCGATGAATGGAAGCTTAGGCAGAGGCCGAACCCACCTACGGAGGGTTCTGCAGCGCCCACATTGCGCTGCCACCTCACCAACCGAATGGCCTCCGGGCCTTTCGGGAATCCAGGTGACTGTGGGGTTACAGCCCCCCCCCCCCCCCCCACGAATCAGAATTAACTGGGCAGCAACCCTTGGTGTGGGCCGCCACCCTCGAGTGGGGGCACTGCCCTCACACTGGGTCATTGCACTCGGACTAGGCCACCGCCCTCAGATCGGGCCGCCTCCCTCGGGTTGGGCTGCCACCCTCGTACCAGACTGCATCTCTTGGAGGGGGCCGCCGCCCTCGCACCGCGCCCCAACCCTCGCATTGGGACCCTGCCCTTGGAGCGGGCTGGTGCCCTAAGACCGGGCCGCCACCCTCAAGGCGGACTACCCCTGGACCGGGTCGCCGCCCCACGTGGGTCGGCCTTCCCCTTTTTGGGCTTCCCCCCTTGTAGGCCACCCTATTCTGGTCGGGCTTCCCTTGCGGGCCGCGGTGGGTTGCCCTTACGGACGGCCCCCCTTGAGACTTAGACCAAACATCGGCCCATTGAGCCAAGTCCTCCCTGGCCCAGCCCAGAGCGAGTCGGGCCGGGTCGGTCTGACCAGGTCAGACCAGGCCCAGGCCCAACCGGACCCTGGAACACTTAAAAGAGCATATCATGAGAACTGGACGTCTGTTTGACGAACCGTCTATAGTTTTGGGATCCTTGGATTTATACGGTCCTTTTGGTATTCTCCAATTGAGTTTTTTAGACAGTTGGAGTAAGGCCAGGTTGGATCGAACCTGAATCCAACCGGGCCCCCGAAGCTAAAACGCTTATAACTCATAGACCGGGCGTCTGATTGATGCGTCTTATATCACGTTGGAACCCTTACGACATGGAGGTCCTTTGATTTATTCCTTTGTGGAGCATAGTGGCGGTCAAGGTATGACCGGTATCTCAAGGGGAAGATTCTACGGAACTTGAGCATACCAGGTGCAAGGAAACCTGTGGCAGGTTACAACGTAAAGAAAGAAAATCGATCCTATTTGGGTCAGATCCTATGTGGGTCAATGCTCAGCAATTCTGTGTGGGTCAACACCTATTGATCCTTTGTGGGTCAGCGGGGGTTAGTTACCCATCGATCCTGTGTGGGTCAGCATTAGTACTTCTTAATAGAATAAGATTCTATATTTTACGACTACTCATCTATACTTTTGTACTTATGTTATATCTGATTGTGTGATCAGTCTTTTGATTGTGTGACACTTCTTTCTTTATGGTGTTACTTGTGTGGTACATATACCTTTGTGGTATTGTCTTTGTGGGGTTACATGTGTGGTATTTCTCTATTTGTGGAGTTACTTGTGTGGTACTTCTACCTTCATGGAGTTACCTTCATGGTTTTATCTTCGTGTTGTTACATGTGTGGTACTTCTACCTTCGTGTTGTATTCCATTTTCATTCAGTTGTATTGTACTACCAGTCGTAATTGAACTTTTATAGTTGGGCTTGTATTCCGGATCCTTTTTACTTTCAGCCCTGTTTTACGACAGTTGTTTACTTTTTGGATGCATCTTATTGTGTTCTATTCTGTATGGTTTCATCTTGTTTTGTTCTTGGACTGTGTGTCTATACAGGTTAAAAAAGCAATGTGTTCCCATTTAAGGGACACACATTTCCGGTGCTAGTTTTCAGCCTCTGGCCTATGGAAGACAGGTTTGCGTAGTCACGGCATGGGCCCTGAGGGATGGGTTGTGACAACTATCTCCACCTCCATGTATTCTTAACCATAAATAATGCATAGATTCTTTGAGATATTCTTTGCCTTCATCACCACAAGCACACCCTTCACAATCTTCCCCACTCCATTGTTAGTGTGAGTCTTACACCTGATGTCATCAAATCCTCCAAAAGAAAATATGTTAATATTCAGGATCTTCGCATGGCTTAATCCATAGGTGGTTTGAATTATACCATCATGCATCTTCAGTTTGTTGGTATTGACTCCAAATATCTTCAATGTGTGATTGTTCCCCATGTAAACAAGTCCTTTCGAGATATGTTCATACTGATCAAACCATTCCCTTTGAGCCATGTTTCTATTGAATCAATTATCCATGCATTGTTGAGATGATGTCTACCTCCATCCATCATTGATGTTTTTCTGACTAGTATGTCTCCATTTCCATAATTAATCATCATATTTCATTGAGAGTTGTTTCCACCACTCTCATTGTGTCAACTATTCATTTTTGGTGTGAACGTACTTTCCAAAACCGTAACATGTGATTTTTTTATTCTTCTTGATTTGGACCTTCCATGATTTTGGATCCCACATAGAATCATGATCCATCATCCTTCCTCCCTCTATTGACAAGTTCTTCGATTGGTGTAATGTTTTTTTTCTGTCACATTGCTCTTGCATTGAATTTTTTCTTCAGGAACCACAGCTCCAACTTTGTTGAGAATAATCATGTACATCATGATATTGTTGGTAAGGATGATGATCAACTGATCATATGGATTTGTAAATCTTTTGAGCAGAATACCAGCACATTCAGTGTCCCTAATTTTGTAGCCTAGTGTCATGAGTTGAGTGAATAGGGTATTGACAGTTTTGATGTGATCAGTCACTGATAATGAATCTTCATTCGAATTTTGATGCTTTATAGAGCTATCGACCTTTTTTCCACCCGCCAGACTTTTCATCATGGGCCCAATTTTAATGTGTTAATCTAAAATAGATGTGGTAGGACTTGTTAGGGATGACATTAGGTTCTTTGAGATACGTTGTTTGTTGTTTCCCCAACCCAAGGCCACATATGGAACGCGTCGTGCTTTTGCTATGATCTTGACCATTAAAGAACTGCCCAAGGGGTGTGACCACAAGTTTTATTAGTTTAAGGATGCTCGGTTGTACCTAAATTAGGATGAATTACTTGCACAAGAGATTAACGCATGCCTTTCACGGGGTGTGGAAAAAAACAATTAAATTTTTCCTAGTGCAGCACAATGGCTAATCAGGGTCGTCTATCTTAAAGAGCCTTCTCAATGTAGACCACTTACATTATCTAATTCACCTATTATTTATCTTTCTTTGGTTTTTTTTATAAAATTAAAGTGATAAAAATATTTTTGGGTTTTTTATTATTTAAAATAATTAAATGTGAAGCATGAATTCTAAATTTATACTAAGATGCAAGTCTAAAAATAATAAATTAATAAGAAAGAACATGGTTTGGGGGGTTGGTTAAATGTTCAATCAGTATTCTCCTTTATATGTTTTATTTGAGTTTGATAATCCAAACATGAAATATCATTTTTGAACTATTATTCATTATTTATAAATTGTGGAATAACATTGAATGTTTGAGCACTCTCAATTCCACCTCCTACTTTAATCCAAGTTGGTGACACACCTTTTTCTAGAATGTGTCATCTTCCGTGACCAGGTTCAATCGAAGCTATTTCATCCATTTATTAGCTCAACTAAAACATGTGAAGAAAAAACCAATGGAAAGAGGTAAAGAAGATTAAATAAAAGAATAAGGATAGGTTGAGTTGCATGTCATCGGAGAGAGTCACATGATCGGGGACATTCACCTTACCCATGCATGCTACTCAAATCTATCTAAAAACATAAAATTAGACATTAAATAAAATTCATGATCACCTTCACCTCCCCTAGGGCCACGTCTGGGGGTTATACAAAAATTTCCGAGAGTAAGAGATTACATGGAAGAGTGAGGGGAAGAAGAGAGAGAGAGAGAGAGAGAGAGAGAGAAATGAAGAAAAGTGGATGGAGAAACACAAAGGTGTGGATTAATAAAACTAAAATTTGTATTACAATTGAAATAAAACACAAAACTAAAATCAAAATAAAATTAAATTAACAAATGAGGGGGGAAGATAGGAGAAGTAGCGGCATGTGCCCCGATGGGATCCCTCTTTAGTTGTGGGTGTCGAACTGATGATTTGGGAAGGAGTCAAGGGCCTCCTTTTATAGAGTACACCATATCCCCCCCACCTTCACAATGAGGTATAGCTTGCATAGTGGGGTAGGATGAAGTATGAATCATCCTCCTTCTAGGTTGCTACTTGTGCAACCTCTTCTTCTCTTTCCATTGGTTCCTCATGGTATGCTTTATCCAAATAATAGTCAATAGGAAATTCATAGTGTAAATTTATTTGAATAATATTAAAACATGAAGTATCAAGAATAAATTATTTCCCATCAAAGTAAGAATCATTTATCATGATTTCCTTATGGAAATCCACTATAATAACTTCATGAACTACTTTCAATAAATATTCAACGTGTCCAGGGAGCTCTATATGTTCCTCAGCATGTGCACATCATGGTTCTTCTTCATCCTCCAATGCATAGCTGAGATTATCAAATTCGATATAATCAAAACCACAAGGAGTGATGTAGAATTCAGATTCAATAAAATTAGAAGGGATAGAGTAAATGAATGGTTCAACTACCTGAGTCGGTTCAGCTTCAGTCTCTACCTCAGTGGTAATGGCCTCTTGGAGTAGTCTCTCTGAGGATGGAGGCAGGTAGTCGGACTCCTCCATCTTGACTTCAAATTCCACTGCTTGGGTGGTTTCTTCCTTTAGTGGTGAGGTATCTTCTTATTTTCATTATATGTGGAGGTCAGGTAGTTCCTCACATTTAATCAAGAATTCATCCAAACTTTTTTGATCTCCAACTTTTAGCTCACCATGTAAGTCTTCCTCCCTTGACTTCTCATGTTATTTAATTTCAAATATTTGTGGTGAAATTTCTTCCACCACTTTCTCAGGTTATTCCTTTGGATTAGGTTTGGGTTACTCCATTAATGCACAAACATAATAAAAATCTCTATCAGCCATTCTGGTTATTTGTTCAATGCTTTCTCTAAGTTCATGCACCAAAGCTCTTCTAAAATATTTATCTTCTTCTTATTGTTGTTGTTGCACCTGTGAGTAATTTTTCCATGCATAATATTCTGAATTTGAATACATCATGGAAGTATTTTTTTAGTTTTTTTAAACGAAATGAAATCTAACTAAGATGTGAAAATAGAAATTTTAAATAAACTAATGATTGTCTCCTTAGAAACAAAGTTAGTTTTGATGCATGCCTTTCGCGGGGCGTGGACTAAAATAATTATATTTTTCCTAGAGCAACATAGTGGCTGACCAGAGTCATCTCTCTTGAAGTTCATTCCCAATGTAGTTCACTTAATTTATATAATTCACCTATTATATCAATTTTTTTGGTGTTTTCTATTAAATTAATGTGATGAAAATATTTTTGTGTTTTTTATTATTTAAAATAATGACATGTGAATCAAGAATTTAAAATTTATACTAAGATACAAGTCTAAACAAAATGAATTAATAAGAAAGAACTTGGTTTTGGGGGTTGGTTAAAAGTTCAATCATTATGATTCTTTATATTTTTTATTTTAGTTTGATAATCCAAACATGAAATCTCATGTTTTAAATAATATATTTAATTATAAATTGTGGAATATCATTGAATTTTTGAGCACTCTCAATTCCACCTCCTCCTTTAATCCATGTTGGTGACACACCTTTGTCTAGAATGTGTCATCGTCCAGGACACAGATCAATCGATGCCCTTTCATACATTGATTAGCTCAAATCCAATGTGTGAAGAGCTAACCAATGGATAGAGGGAAAATTATTAAATAAAAGAATAGGGATAGGTTTAGTTGCATTTCATTGGAGTCAGTCACAACATCGGAGACATTCGCCTTACCTGTGCATGCTACTCAAATCTATCAACAAACATAAAATTAAACGTTAACGAAATTGATGATCACTTTCACATCCCCACGGGCCAAGTCTCAGGGTCCACCTCACTTTTATGAGAGTAAGATATTACTCAGTGGAGTGGATGGAAGAGAAGATAGAGAGAGGGAATTAAATGAAGAAAAGTGGATTGATAAACACAAAGGAATAGATTAATAAAACATAAATTTGAATTACAATTGAACAGTGATTTAAAAATAAAATTAAAATAAAATATAAAGAATAAATTAGGGGGAAATAGGATAAGAAGTGGCTCGTTCCCTGGTGGAATCCCTACTTAGCTGTGGGTGTCGAGCTGATGATTTGGGAAGAAAGTGAGGGCCTCCTTTTATAGACAGAATTCATTCCTCTGAAATTTTCACATTTTGGCCTATTAAATATTAAATTGACATTTGAATTCCTAGATAGCAAGTAAACATAAATCTTGGTAGTATCCCCTATGTTGGCCTTGATTATTGACTACCTCTAAGGGGTAGTACCGACTGTTATCTAATGTCTGGTGGAGGATGATGCTTCTTTTATTTGAACCACTACATGTGGATTTTCCCAGCTTGTGCTTCATCCTTCTGGGTGAGTAATGATCCAGGGATAGATTACACCATATCCCCACCCCTATAACATTTATTTATATCTTTCGTGGTGGGGGTAGGATGAAGTATGAATCATCCTCCTTCTTGGTTACTATTTGTGAAACCTCTTATTCTCTATCCATTGGTTCCTTGAGGCATGCTTCATCATAAGATTAGTCAATGGGAAAGTCAAAGTGTAATTCTATATGAATAATATTAAAACATGAAGTTTCAAGATCAAATTCTTCCCCATCAAAGTAAGAATATTTTTTCATGGAATCCTTAGGGAAATCCACTAGTATCTCCTCATGAACTTCTTTCAATAAATATTCAACATATCCAGGGAGATCCATATGTTCCTCAGCATGTGCACATCTAGTTTCTTCTTCATCCTCCAAGGCATAGCTGAGATTGTCTGATTCTGTGTAATAAAAACCACAAGGAGTGATGTAGAATTTAGATTCAATAAAATTAGTAGGGATAGATTCAATGAATGGTTCAACTCTCTGAGTTGGTTCAGCTTCAATATCTGCCTCAGTGGTAAGTGCCTCTTGGTGTAGACTCTCTGAGGATGTAGGCAGGTAGTCGGGCTCCTCCATATTGACTTCAAATTCCACCACTTGGGTGTTTTCTTCCTTTTGTGGTGTTGAATCGTCTTCTTTGTATTGTATGGGGAGGTCAGTTAGTCCTCACATTTAATCAATAATTAATACACACTTTTTTGATCTCCCACTTATAGCTTAGTAGGTACATCTTCCTCCCTTGCCTCCTTAGGTTCTTCAATTTCAAATATAAGTGGTGAAATTTCATTCAACACTTTCTCAGGTTATTTCTCCCACATAGGGCTGGGTTGCTCTATTCATGCACGAACATATTCAAAATCTCTATCAGCCTTTCTGGTCAGTTGTTCATTGCTTTTTCTATGTTCATGCACCTGAACTCCTCTAAAATATTCATCTTCTTGTTGTTTGTTTTGCTGCACCTATGTGTAATTTTTCTATGAACAATATTCTGATTTAGAATACATCATGGAAATATTTTTTTAGTTTTTTAAATGAAATGAAATCTAAATATGATGTGAAAATAGACATATAAAATGAACTAATTATTAGATCCCTGAAAAGAGCTTCAGTTTTGGTGCACGCCTGTCATGGGGTGTGGACAAAAATAATTATATTTTTCCAAGTGCAGCACAGTGACAGACCATGGTCATCTATCTTGAGGGTCCTTCTCAACGTAGTTCACTTTCTTTATCTAATTCACATATTCTATCTCTTTTTATGGTTTTTTTATTAAATGATAGTGATTAAAATCTTTTTGGATTTTTTATTATTAAAAATATAGACATGTGAAGAAAGAATTATAAAATTATACAAAGATGCAAGTATAGATAGAATGAATCACTACTAGAATTTTACACTTTACCAACAGTTGTAAACCATTGTTAAAGGCATGAAAACCATTCATATATAGCATATCATTGGTTCCCTCAACCGTGGCCAAGTAAGGCATGAAAATAGGCCTATACCAATAGTTCTGTGAAAACCATTGGTAGAGGTGTCAAAATAGAAGGTATACCAACGGTTTGCTACAAACAGTTGGTATATGTGTGTTAAAGAATAACATTTACCAATGGTTTGTAAACCGATGGTATATGTGTGTTTCACATATACCAATGGTTAAAATCTGTTGGTATAAAGGGGATATGGGAATCCATAAGGCTATACCAACGGTTTTGTTATAACCATTGGTATAAACCTATACCAACGATTATAATAAACTGTTGGTATTGTTATATTATAGTATCTATACCAACGGTTTTGAAACCATTGGTATAAAATTGCTCAGCTCCAGAGAAGTAGGCCTCTCTCCCCTCTCCGGACCTGCAACAACATAGCAACCCCTCTCCAGACCTGCAACAACACCAATAGAAAAATCCTCATCCAAAGTATTCAAAATTTTGAATTCATTCCAGAATTTAGAAATTTTAAAATTTAGAAATTCAAATGAAATAACACCCATAAGAAAAAAAGTCTACATGTTATAGGAAATACAATAACACCCACAAGAGTATTCCAAATTTAGAACTCATTCCTCACTCAAACCACAACACCAACACACATCAGAGTATTCAAAATTTAGAATTCATTCCTCACTCAAACCACAACACAAATACACACAAGAGAAAAAACCTACATGTTATAGGAAGAACATGGGATGTTTAGTCACGGTCCTGGGTTGAGTATCTTAAAACCAATATAAAAACTTGGGTAGAGTGGCAAGGATCCTGACACCCATAAGATAGACAATGGTAGTGGTCGGGTTCTTAGACCTAGGATGAGTTTAAGGAATCACGTGGGATGTTTATATTCCTCTAATGATTATGTATCCATGTATAAGTGGTTCCTGGTGTGTTTGTGGGAAACATTGGCCAATATCGACATCTGAGATGGGTTTCCAGAATAGCCTACATGTTTTTTATAGACATTTCAATTTAAATAAGGGGGTATGTGGCTAATTGTAATTTTCTCTCCTGGGTGTGATGTGAGATGAATCGCCATCTTGGGTAGTGGGTATGAATATTCAATTAAGTATTTGGTATTGGGTTCCTAAAGGGACTTTGGTTTGGTCCTAGAACCCACTTTTTGAGGATGGGATTGAGGTGATTAATGGGGCTATGGTGTCACCATATGTATTCCTCACCATTGGGGAATTTTTATGAGACTTTGAAACTTATTTTTCATGAATCTATGTGTAGCCTTGTTGACCAATTTGTTATATGGTATGCTTGAGTGTTCATAAGTTTCATATGAAATCACTATATGATATTTATGTGTTGTATGTTATTGTATATAATGAACAACCCATGATTCAGAATTAGAACATGAGTGTTGGTGCATGTTCATGATGGGATGTCGAGACTCATTACTAATATAATTCATGTTTTTCTATATATACTATGACTCATTGTGTTTCAATCTATGCCTTGTGAATATTTTCTTCTAATAACATATGACCAATAGACCATATTTTCTTTTTTATCCCTTAACTTCAAGAATATATGTGTATCCTTGTGAGGATTTTCTATATGTCAATTGTTGTTTTCACATAAAATGTTGTCCACTTCAAACAAAAGTGACACACATTGAGTGATACTAGGCACACCGTGCCTCGGATTGAGGTGGGGTTGACTCGTACCCACTAAAAATGATCCATGGATGATTGGTTGGGGGGCTTTCTGAGGGGTGCGGGGTCTATCTGGGTGTGTGGGGGGGCTGTCCAGGGGGGGCTGTCCAGAGTGCATTTTCGACCACCGCGGTCACACCACACATCTGATTGACGTGTTGTCTAGCTGAACATTTCACAATTAACCCACTTTTATTGTCATCTGATTTCATGGTATTCTGAGGTCGTTCGGCCAGTTTTGACCACCCCACGTACGTTTTTCAAGAGCGCCAAACACCTAAAAAACACATATTCTACCATGTCGCACAAACCGCACTTCCAAATGACGTGTTGTATTTTCATACACCTCAAAAATAATAATTAGGGTGTTTTCTTGTGATTTCATGTCATTCTGATGTCGTTCGGAATGTATTTGACCGTAAAACACATGTTTTGGCCATTTAAGACATGCAGAGTGTTTTTTTGGCCACCGTGGTCACACGACATCTCCGATTGGCATGTCTTCTAGCTGACCATTTTATAATTGACCCACCATTTGTTGTCGTCCGATATCATGGCATTCTGAGGTCGTTCATCCAATTTTGACTAACCCATGCACGCTTTTCAAGCACGCCAAACACCTAAAAGACACATATTCAGCTGTGCCGCACAAACTGCGCATCTAAATGATGTGTTGTCTCCTCATACACCTCAAAAATAATAATTTGGGTGTTTTGTGTGATTTCAAGTCATTCTGATGTCGTTCGGTATGCATTGGACCGTTAAACGCATGTTTTGGCCATTTACGACACGCAGAGTACGTTTTTTTCCATCACGGTCACACGACACCTCTGATTGATTTTTCGTCTAGCCTACCTTTTCAAAATTCCCCCACCCTTTGTTGTCGTCTGATTTCATGTCATTCTGAGGTTGTCTGGCTGGTTTTGACCACCCTGAGCATGCTTTTCAAGGGTGCAAACACCTAAAAACACATATTCAGTAGTGTCGTGCAACCCGCAGTTCTGAATAAAATGATGTATTTTCATACACCTAAATAATAATATTTTGGATGTTTTCATGTGATTTCAAGTCATTCTGATATCGTTTGGTATATATTTGACCGTAAAACACATGTTTTGGCCATTTACGACACGCAAAGTGTGTTTTCAGCCACCGCGGTCACACGACACCTCCGATTAATGTCTTTTCTGACCAACCATTTTAAAATTCACCCACCCTTTATTGTCGTCCAACTTCATGGCATTCTGAGGTTTTTCGGCCGGTTTTGACCACCCCACGCATGGTTTTCAAGTGCACTAAACACCTAAAACACACATATTCAGTCGTTTCGTGCAAAACATGCATCGGAATGACATGTAGTATCCTTATACAACTCGTGAATAATAATTAGATTGTTTTCATGTGATTTCAAGTCATTTTGATGTCATTCGGCATGCATTTGACCGTTAAACACATGTTTTGGCCATTTACAACACGTGGAGTGTGTTTTCGGCCACCGTGGTCACACAAAACCTTCGATTGATGTGCCATCTAGCCAAAAAATTCACAATTCACCCACCCTTTGTTTTCGTCTGATTTCATGGCATTCTGAGGTTGTTCGCCTGGTTTTGACCACCCCAGGCACCCTTTTCAAGCGCACCAAACACCTAAAAACACATATTCAGCCGTTTCGTGAAAACCACACGTCTGATTGATCTTTCATCTCCTCATACACCTCCAGAATAATAATTATGGTGTTTTTTTATGATTTCAAGTCATTCTGATATCATTTGGCATGCATTTGACTGTTAAACCCATGTTTTGTCCATTTACGACACGCGGAATGTATTTTTGGCTAGCGCGGTCACATGGCGCCTCTGATTAATGTTTCGTTTGGCCGACCATTTTAAAATTCTCCCACCCTTTTTTGTTGTCCGATTTAATGTCATTTTGAGGTCGTTCGGCCAATTTTGACCACCCCACGCATGCTTTTCAATCGCGCCAAACACATAAAAAACACATATTATGTCGTTTCGCACAAACCACGGGTCTGAATGATGTGTCGTCTCCTCATAAAAATAAAAAAATAATAATTATGGTGTTTTCATGTGATTTTAAGTCATTCTGATGTCGTTCGGCATACATTTGACCATTAAACACGTGTTTTGGCCATTTACGACATACATAGTGCGTTTTTGGCCAGCACGGTCTCACGACACCTCTGATTGACATACTGTCTAGCCTATCGTTTCACAATTTACCCACCATTTATTGTCGTCCAATTTCATGGAATTATGAGGTCGCTCGTCTGGTTTTGACAACCCTGTGCACGCTTTTCAAGCACGCTAAACACCTAAAAAACAAATATTCAGTCGTGACGCGCAAACCGCGCATCCGAATGACATTCTGTCTTCTCGTACACCTCACAAATAATAATTAGTGTGTTTTCGTGTGATTTCAAGTCATTTCGATGTCGTTCGGCATGGATTTGACCGTTAAACACATGTTATGGCCATTTACGACACGCAGAGTGCATTGTCATCCACTACGGTCACATGACACCTCCGATTGATGTGTCGTCTAGCCGACCATTTCACAATTCACCCTCCCATTGTTTTCATCTGATTTCATGGAATTCCAAGGTCATTCCGCCTGTTTTGACAACCCCACACATGCTTTTCAAGCGCACCAAACACCTAAAAAACACATATTAAGTCGTGTCGTGCAAACCACGCATCCGAATGGAATTACTTCTCCTCGTATGCCTCACGAATAATAATTATGGTGTTTTGTGTGATTTAATGTCATTCTTATGTCGTTAAGCATGCATTTGGCTGTTAAAGGCATGTTTTGGCCATTTACGACACGCAGGGCGCATTTTCAGCCATCACGGTCACACGACACCTCCAATTGATGTGCTGTCTAGCAGACCATTTCATAATTCATCCACACTTTTTTTCATCTAATTTCATGGCATTTTGAGGCCGTTCACCCAGTTTTGACCACCCCACACACGCTTTTCAAGCACGCCAAACACCTAAAAAACACATATTCAGTCGTTCCATGTAAACAGCACATCCAAATGATGTTCTGTCTCCTCTAACACCTCCAAAATAATAATTAGGGTGTTTTCGTGTGATTTCATGTCATTCTGATGTCTTTCGGCATGAATTTGACCGTTAAACCGATGTTTTGGCCATTTACGACACGCGGAGTGCGTTTTTTGCCATCACGGTCATACGACACCTATGGTTGAGGTGGAGTTGACTTGTACCCGTTACAAATGACCAATGTATCATTGTCATAATGTATCAACACAATCTGAATGCGTTTGATCAGTTTTTTGAATGTCAGTTGTTGTTTTCACTTAAAATCTGGTCCATTTAAAATTAATGTGAGACCCTTTGAGTGGTACCGTCCACACCGTGCATTGGATTGATGCGGGGTTGACTCCTACACATCAAAAATGTCACATGGATCATTTTTTTTAAATTATCAACAGTATCTAAATACGTTTTTTCCATTTTCTGTATGTTAGTTTTTGTTTTCAATTAAAATATTGTCCATTTCAAATAAAAGTGAGACACTTTGAATGGTACCAACCACACCATGCCACAGATTGAGGTGGGATTGAGTCGTACATTTCACATATGACCAATGGATGATTTTACTAATGTATCAACACAATCCAAAAACGTTTGTTCAGTTTTCTATATGCTAGTTGTTTTTATTTAAAAATGTGTCCATTTTAAACATAAGAGTGACACGTTGAGTGATACTAGCCACACCGTGAAACAGATTGAGGTGGGGTTGACTCGTACATGTCACATATGACTCATGGATCGTTTTCCTAAAGTATCAATACAATTTGAATGTTTTTGGTCGGTTTTCATTATTTCATTTAGGAAAATCGTGCAACAACAGTGATAATATCTTATACTAAAACTATAGGCATTGTGCATGTTGTGCATCCCCTGGTGCATGGTTAGGGAAAATCATGCGCATTTCATATAATATATATCCCTATATAGTTGGTAGATACCCTGTGGGAAGGACTTAAATTTTTTATTAACCGTGAGGCATAGTGGTTTTTTACGCCGATCGGGGTTCTGAGCTCCGAACAAGCCCTAGAAGCCCCATAAACCATTATAACATCATCAGGCTTCCATATTTGGTAAAAAAATATAGAGTTATTCTGAATTCAAAAATATCAATACCAGAGTGAACTACAAGGTTAAAAAATAAAGAGTTATACAAAATTCAAAAATTTAATGGATCAATCTGCCCCTGATCACCATCACCATCACCACTTTCATCATCAGCCTCATCCTCTCCGCAATATTTTTCCTCATCATCATCGTCCCCATGCTTATCCTTGGCCCCATCCTCACCCTCGGCCTCATCCTCGCCCTCGTCCTCATCCTCATCCTCACCCTCGTCCTCTTCAGAATCCTCATCATCACCAGGAATTTCATCATCTCGACCACCACTAGAACTGCTGCCTGGTGCATAGGATAATGCACCCATCAATGAAATATATGTGCGATAAGCCGCGCTGGCCTTTGGTGGAAGTGATGAAGATAAAGCTTTGATTAGTTTCATAAATTCCTTCTCCCTCGTTTTAACCTGTTCTTTCAACTCTGGGACTCTTTTATCAGACTATCTTGCATGCTTCTTGGGATATTCCAACTTGGTGGTACTAGAATGGATACCTGGAGAGGACCAATACCTCGTCGGGACTATATTCATACAATGTCGGCAGCATAATCGACCAGAGTTCTCATCTCCCAAAACCTGAGATAAATGATCATATGTACCTAAATTGTCAGGCTCTTGGGAATCAAGGGCCTCTAAATCAGTCTGTTAAAAATATTAATAGATTATTAAATTTCAAAATAGATATTAATCTTTTAAATAAACAAATTAAAACTTACAATCTTTTCTTGTGTCGGTTCATTAACCGCAGTTCCATATTTTTTCCATTTACTCGAGCAAAACAATTTTGCCCGAGGGAGACGTCCTTCAATATTCAATTTTTGCTTATGTAATGACATTGAAACAATATAAAGTGAAAGTATAATCATATATTCCATATTCATAAATCACATAATTTAAGTAGGAAACAATAAAAATGGAATTTCCTAAAAATATTATCAACAACTATATCGTACCGGCTGCCTCTCATGATCTGACGTAGTAGTGCACCCCAAAGTGTGGAGGTATTGCATTGAATCAATATTTTTTTTGTTTTTTTTTCAGAACATTACTAAATAATTTTTAATAATAAATAATATAATACTAATGAAAAATATGAAAATGTTCATTTAAATACCTCAAAATGGATTAATACATTAAATTTGGCAGACGCCCAATGGGTTATCATATGACGATATTTCTCTATTAGGCAGTCATCCATGATAGGTGTTGTCTCCAACTCTTTTCTCACTCTATCACACCATCCAACATAAAGCTTATGCTTATAACCTCTACAAAGCTCTCCTAACTCCTTTTAATGTGTTGGTCGTGCACCTTCACCATCAAGGAAGTTATACCAGAGCTGAAACCCAATAGATTAATTCATATAAACACAAAAAAATACTAAATTAAATCCAATAGATTTTTTACCCATATTTGTGCCCAGGAATTATCCTTGACTTCGTGTGGCATATGTCTCCATGAGAGAGGTATGACCGGAATGATGTCGGAGTATTTGGCTGGCATCGCCAAAATACCCCAACATTCCTGCCCAGATATATCAATCATTTTCCATTCATCAGTTTATTCAACCATCAATTGTGTCTGGCGGTTCCATAACGCACGTAAAGGAGTACTCCCCCTCCCCAACCTCCAATCAGTAGATGGATATGTTTTTAAAGAAAAAAGTATTAGTAAAAGTTATAATAAAAATAAATTTTGGTATAAAAATTTGTTAGAGTTATATAAATATACCTGTAGTAGTCTGATCAATGGGATTATCGGGATGTGCAGAAGCTAAAGGAATATCCTGTACAGGTGGAGTGTCCCTCAGTGTACTCCCCTCATCCACATACTATGTCGGATCAAGAGTCGAAGAAGGTGGAATATAATAGCTCAAAGATAATGAACTAGAAGAAAAAGATGATGGCACAGACTTCAGGCCAACTGGTAATGTAAACATCAGAGGCCTAAATATCTCGTGTGTCCCTAAAGACACACTAGGATCAGAATGGGGCACATAAGATATGTTTGTGGTAGGGGCATAGTCCAATCGTTTATGACTAGTAGATCGTATAACTCTCACACCAAAAGCCCTAGTACCACCGGCCTCAGTACCGAGATCCCCAGATGATGGTCTAACTCTAACACCACCCCACTCCTACCACCAGCCTCTGTACTGAGAGTAATATCAGGTTCTTCGTCAGATATTTCTTGTCTAGGGGGTCGATCCTGAAAAAGATTTTAACACAAAAGTAAACACATGATATTATAAGTTATTGAAGTATATATATTTGAAATAAAAAACTCACAACATGGATGAGTGGAGGAATTCCGATCTGTGTCATGAGACGATTTTTTTATGTCATCTTTTTCCACCACATCTCTTCAATGGGTGTCATTTCCGGTAATGAAAACAAATATGGAAGTAATTTGAAACAAATAACTAATGTGTAACCCAGAAAACATAATATAGAAAATCCATTCTGATAAGAAAACATAATGAAACAGAAGATTTATGGTGGTTTGAAGGTAAGTACAAGGATACACACTCTGAATGATGTAGGTGTATTCATTGAATCATGGCCCAATTGATTTTTGAGAGGGACCATCAATAGTTATAGGTATGGATTTGATTGGAAACACCTATAAAAAGGATATCCAGGAATTGTGATGTCCCAGACCAAGATGGCACTCATTAGTGACCCAACCCCAGATGGTCACATGGCCTCAAGCACGTCTACCAAAATTCCAAATGTTATTGACTAATAGTGAGAGCCTTTGTTGTGTCTAAGGGAGGATATTCCCTCAATACCTAAGTTTCACAATTTTAATATTATCAGTTAAAAAGTATAAGAAAGATAACAATGTAAAAATATTGGAAATGGATGAAACTAACCAAATTAGTAATACCAACTAATAACAGAATCATAAATCAAATGATGGTAATGTATGTCATGTATAAAGAAGAAAAACATAGTTACAATTATTAAGAAGTAGTACTATACAAGAGGATCAATAAATTCTAAAATTAAACCTTGCTTCTTGAGCTATAACCCATTCATCAGGTTCATCGTTGGAAAGAGTGTGAGTCATGTCAATAACTCGAAATTCATAATCATCAATAAAGGTGCATTGCCTCATCATTGAATCAAACCATTAATAAAAAGAATAGTTTTACCAACGGTTGCACACAATAGTTGGTAAAAGAGGACTTCAAGGCCCCTTTATAGGCATCCCAAATAGAGGCACATGCCTCAGGCCCCATTATGTGTTACAGGAATCCCAAATCATTCACTCATGTTCAATAAATCATTCTTGTCACTTATATAGTCATACCTTTAATTACCCAATTAGTTCCTCAAGTCAAGTGCACTCCATGGGTGGATAATGTTTAGGCTTCTACACTAATAGATAGTTCATGGGTTGTAAAAAGGTTTAATTTCATAATGTATAGACAAAAAAATTATTTTTAAATTTGAGAATAATAGGAATGTATGTAAATTATAACAAGATTACTGAATTAATCTTGTGACTTATCTTACATTGTTATAGATGTATACACATGCCATCATGGCTAGGTAAAAGCACCACACCATAATAAAAGTGAGTATTGGCCAATAAAAAGACATATTATACAATGTACAATGAGAACCATATTTAATTGACCCAAATGTTATATTAGTACAGTCGTCTTAGGAATACAATTATCACTCATCACTAACCATGCCACTATAAACAACATGGAGTTTATGTGTTTTCTCTATGATATTAACAACAACATCACAAATTCTTACCATAATGTGATTCATATGGAATATGGATTAAATTAAAACAAAATTCACAACAATACCAAGCCTTATAAGAACTGAAAATTTATGGATGATATAAACACATAATTCATTTTGAATGAAATTTGATTCACTATCAAAGCCCAACACACACACCCAAATCAAACAGAAAAAAAAGTCATACACACCCAAATCAAAATATTAAACAAAAACAGTAGATGTAGAACATTTAAAGGAATTTATAACTTACAAATTAGAAGTGTATAACTAATACATTTTTAAAATGGATCGGAACGAAGAATTTCCAATGTAGGGTAAAAAGAATCCCGCTTCTCCACTTCCCCCAAATGAAAACATAAAACCAAAATAGTAGATAAAGTATCACTTACATAATAAAAGTGAAGAACTGATAAATCTTAATGATAGAAGGATTTTGGCCGTAGGGGAAGGAAAATCCCAATTCTCCCTTCTGTTTAGGGATGCAGTTGTTCAGAATGGGTGATTTCGAGCATCTCTGAATTTGGGGCAAAACATTCCCAACAGTTTTTAAAAACTGTTGGTAAATGATGATTTAAACCTCTCTATACCAACGGTTTAAGAAAACCGTTGCTATAGAGTATACTTTTCACAGCATTTTTGATAAACTGTTGGGAAATTTTAATTAACCATCTTTTACCAACGGTTTCCTTAAACTGTTGGTAAAATTACTCTACCAGTGTTGGGAAAACCTCTTTTTCCAGAAGTGAATTAATATGAAATAATTTGGTTTTGGGGGTTGGTTAAATGTTCAATAATTATTATCCTTTATATGTTTTATTTTCATTTGATAATAAAAACATTAAATCTATTGTTTTAACTACTATTATTTATTTATAAATTGTGGAATATCATTGAATGTTTGAGAACTCTCAATTTCACCTCCTAATTTAATCCAAGTTGGTGACACACCTTTGTCTAGAATGTGTCATCTTCTAAGACCTGATTCAATAAAATCCATTTCATCCATTGATTAGATCAACTCCAACGTGTGAAGAACTAAACAATAGAGACAAGGAAAAATTATTAAATGAAAGAATAGGTATAGGTTGAGTTGCATGTCATCAGAGGTAGTCACAACATCAAGGACATTCGCCTTACTCATGCATCCTACTCAAATCTATCTACAAACTTAAAATTAAATATTAAAGAAAATTCATGATCACTTTCACCTCCCACCTAGCCAAGTCTCAAGGTCAACCTCTCATTTTCGATAGTATTATAATACTTGGTGGAGTGGGTGGAAGAGAAGAGAGAGAGATTTAAAGAAATGAAGAAAAGTGGATGGAGAAACACAAAGACATGGATTAATAAAACCAAAATGTTAATTACAATTGAAAACTAATAAAAAATAAAATTAAAATAAGAAATAAGGGGGGGAAAGAGGATAATCGTTGTCTCATGCCCTGATGGGATCCCTCCTTAGTCGTGGGTGTCGAGCTGGTGATTTGGGAAGGAGTCGAGGGTCTCCTTTTATAGGCAGAATTCTATCCGCAGAAATTTTGCGTGTTGTTGGCCCATTAAATGGTCGATTCACATGTGGACCCCTTCATAATTTTTTTTTTCATAAATATGTTTTCCATTCTCCCTCCATCATTAATCTCATTTATCCATAGGATTAGGGAGTTATATAATTTTCATTGAATAAGGATTTTTATGGCTGAAATTTCCATGAAGATTCCTTCAAATGTATAACGATCAGTAGAAACCTTAATGACTTAAAAACTCCCCCAAATTTGTTTTATAGTTTTTCCAATGTGTACTAGTGTTATCCCAAGTGTAATAACCTAAATGGGAGGTGAAGAGACTGATTTGTGCATATGTTATTGTGGTGGGGTCCACGCTGTCCGCCCGGAAAGGTTTCCAACTTCAATGATTTTTTTGGACTAATAGATATTCGAATCAACTCCAAGACCTAAAGAGAAAGTTTTATGATATAAAATCAGGATTCTAAAAAAAATCATGAATTTTGGAATTATATTTTTTACGAAATGAAAAAAATACCCTTGTGGTAAAAATCTTTCAAAAATAAAAAATTATGCACTTTTATCAATTTTTATCATAGTCATTCTAAAATTAAAATTGTCCATTATTTTAATAAAACATTGAAATCCATGGGTTTTATCATTGAAAAACATTAAAAAGCCTCATTATTTGATCAAAAAATATGCACATAAATTGGAATTGTCAAATACCCTCACACTTAAACCATGCTTGTCCCCAAGTATAAAATCTCAAAATTGAAATCACAAGACACCAACATTACCAATATTTAAATTCCAAGGTAATAAAATCAAAAAAAAATCAATGTGAAAACAAACATTCAAAATTCTGCATAAAATATCAATTTAATTACCCATTTTTCAATGAAACAAATAATTTGCATATTTTACTTTTACACTTTGAAAATTTATGGAACATATCCATTCATTCATTCAAGATCCTTGATTAATTATTATTAAACAAGACAATTCATGATTTACCTCACTTTTGATTCTTTTCTCTCATCACTCATGATACAATTCAAGTAGAGTTATTCTCATCTCACAAGAACATGCTCCTTAGACATAGACTTTTAAATGAACTAATTTCTCTACTTTGTAATGAAAAAATCCAATTAAAATCATGAGGACTTTAAATTAAGGTTTTATTGACTCTTTGGTTTATGGTTGGTAGGATTTGATGTTTTAAAAATTAAGGCTCAAGCAGGAAGCTAATCTCTTAATTACTCTCCATGACATCAAAAGTAAAAATATAATGAAATTATCCCCTTTGAAGTAGGAACACCTAATTCCAAAAACTCAAAGAAAAGTTTATGATCAAGTAAGCATAATGAATGATTTGTGCACCCTCTTGATTTTTTTTTAATTTTTAACTTTTTTTTATTTTTTCGAAAGTTATGATTATATCAAATCTCACATCCATCATCAAACCATATATGACCATAAGATCATCGGTCTAGAAAATTTTGATTATCGGTTTTCCCAAATCCCAACCCATTTTTTCACTTTTTGTTGGTTATTTTTGTCATTTTTGTTATTTTTTTTAATTCATGATCGGAAAAAATAGAGTATAATGAATGATTCCACAACCTTTTATAATTAACACAACAATACCCCCACAATTATTTTTTACAATGTATATTATACCATCCACCATGATTTTGTTTAACCTCACACCTCAACTTTGAAATATCAAGAAGATACTCAAATGAGGGTAATAATGTATAAAAATGGATTGAAACATGGATCATTCCAATAAAGGTCATTCATGGTCTCTATGCGATAAAAGAAAGATTGATATAAAGGTGGTATTTTAAGGAAAATTGGCTTTCCAATAGATGCCTCAATCATTTTAAATGTATTTTTGCATAGTCATGTCTTTGATAAGTTTCCATGCAAGGTTTTTTTGGTTACATGTCCCATGATCATCCAAGAAATATGCTCAAGATTAAATAGGAATTAAATGGTCTATAAATCCTCATGGGAATGGAAAATATAACATTGGACAATCACTAATAGCATGACTAATAAATCAATTCACATGAACTTCAAAAATTCAATGCATGAAGGATGGTAGAGAAATTTCATTTACATGAATCAATTTATTCTTTCAAATCATGAGTCATTACATCAATATCCATGCTTCATTTTAAAAATTCAATTATTCATTTCAATCATTTAGTTTTATCAACATTGAAATCTAAAATAGGGAATCACAGGATTACTAAGAAACTCATGTCTCTTTGATAAGTCAAGTAAAATGTGAATTTAAGTGTGGGCATGTAATTTTATCATTAAAGATAAAAAAATGTTATGGACAAAATTGTGGAGAGTATAAAAGATAAAGCACTAAAATTGAACACCCTTTTTACATTAAAAATGGTCCTTCCCACTTAATGTTTGGGGATTCCTTATACCATCATGATTTTACAAAAGAAAATTACTCAATTAATTAAAATGATCAATTTTTTTAATAACAAAATAAAAGAGCGAGTGGACCACATGCTAAATTATTTAAATAAAAAAATTGAAATATAAAACCCTATAAAGAAAGTAATGGTAAATAATGGTATTATACCCCAAGTGGGCCCTAATTTTTGACTGCCTCTAGAGGGCAGTACCTACTGTAATCCAAATTCTGATGGAATATAAATCTTCTTTGATTTGAATGAACACATGTAGCTTTTCCCAGCTTTTTATTCATCCTTCTGGGACAGAGTACACCATATCCCCCCTTTTCAATGAGTTATAACGTTCATTGTGGGGGTAGGATGAAGTATGAATCATCCTCCGTCTTTGATGATACTTGTGAAACCTCCTTTTCTCTTTCTATTAGTTACTTGATGTATTCTTCATCAAAATAATAGTCAATGGGAATGTTAGAGTGTAATTCAATTTGAATAATATAAAAATATAATGTATCAAGATCAAATTCTTCACCATCAAAGAATCCTTTTTCATAGTTTCCTTAGGTAAATACACAAGCATCTCTTCACGAACATCCTTCAATAAATATTCAATGTATCTAGGGATATCCATATGTTCCTCAGCATGTGCACATCAAGGTTCTTCTTCTTCCTCGAAGGCAGAGTTGAGGTTGGCTAATTCAGTATAATCAAAACCACATGGAGTGATGTAGAATTCATATTCAATAAAATAAGAAGGGATAGTTTCAATGAATGGTTCAACTCCTTGAGTCTGTTCACTTCAATCTCTGCCTTAGTGGTAAGGGCCTCTTGGAGTATACTCTCTAAGGATAGAGGTAGGTAGTCAGGCTCCTCCATCTTGACTTAAAATTCCACCACTTGGGTGGTTTCTTCCTTTAGTGGTTCTGAATCTTATTATTTGTATTATATGGTTAATTTAGGTAGTTCCACATATTTAATCAAGATTTCATCCAAACTTTGTTGATCTCCCACTTGTAGCTTAGTAGATACGTCTTCCTCCCTTTCTTCCTCAGGTTCTATAATTTCAAATATAAGTGGTGAAATTTATTCCACCACATTCTCATGTTCTTCCTCTGTATTAGGTTTGGGTTTCCCTATTAATGCATGAACATAATCAAAAACTCTATCAGCCTTTCTAGTTAGTTGTTCAATGATTTCTCTTTGTTCTTACATCTGATCTATTCTAAAATATTCATCTTCTTCTTGTTTTTGTTGCTGCACCTGTGAGAACTTTTTCCATGTATAATATTCTGAATTTGAATACATCATGGATGTCTTTTTTTAGTTTTTTTAAATAAAATGATATATTACTAATATGTTAAAATATAAAAAGTATAATAACTAATGATTGGATCCCAAGAAATAGCGTCAGTTTGGACGCATGTCTGTTGTGGGGTGTGGAAACAAATAACTATATTTTCCCTAGAGTAGAATAGTGGCTGACCAGGGTCTTCTCTCTGGAAGATCCTTCTCAATTTATTACACATAATTTATATAATTCTCCTATTATATATCTTTTTTGGGTTTTTTATTAAATAAATGTGATTAAAATATTTTTGGGTTTATTATTATTTAAAATAATGACATGTGAAGAAAGAATTCTAAATTTATACTAAGATTCTTATCTAAATTGAATGAATTAATAAGAAAGAACATGGTCTTGGGGGTTGGTTAAATATTATATCATTATTCCCCTTTATATGTTTTATTTCAATTTGATAATCCAAACATGAAATCTCATGTTTGAACTACTATTCTTTATTTATATATTGTGGAATATCATTGAATGTTTGAGCACACTCAATTCCACCTCCTCCTTTAATCCAAGTTGGTGAAACACCTTTCTCTAGAATGTGTCATCTTTCAGGACCCGATTCAATTGATGTCGTTTCATCCATTGATTATCTCAACTCCAATGTGTGATGAACTAACTGATTGAGAGGGGGGGAAATTATTAAATAAAATAATATGGACAGGTTGAGTTGCATGTTATCGGTGGTCGTCACAACATCCGAGACATTCGACTTACTCGTGCATGCCACTCAAATATATCTACAAACATAAAATTAAACATTAAAGAAAATTCATGATCACCTTCAACTCCCCTTTGTCCATGTCTTGGGTTTATCCTCTCATTTATTAGGGTAATATATTACTTGGTGGAGTGGGTGGAAGAGAAGAGAGAGATAGGGAAAGAAATGAAGAAAAGTGGATGGAGAAACAAAAAGGCATGGATTGATAAAAATAAAATTTGAATTAAAATTGAAAAATAATACCAAAAGAAAATTAAAGTAAAATAAAATGAATAAATGTGGTGGGAAGAGAGGTTTTGCATCTTCCCATGCCTCGTTGGGAACCATCCTTGGCTGTTGGTGTTGAGCTAATGATTTGGGAAGGAGGTGAGAGCCTCCTTTTATATGTAGAATTATATCCCCTAAAGGTTTTCACATTGTTGGCACAATAAATGGTTGATTAACACATGGTATCCATCTTAAATGTTGTTCCTAAATGTATTTTCCGTTAAACCTTCACATTTCATCTCATTTAGGCATTGTATTAAGGAGCTATGGAATTTTTATTCAATAAGACTTTTTATGGCCGAAATTTTAAGGAAGCTTCCTTCAAATGTATAATGATTAATGGAAACATTAATGACTTAAAAACACCCCCAAAATTGTTTTAGAGTCATTACTATGTTTCCTAGTGATATCTCAGGTATAATAACCTATGTTAGAGGCGAGGAGACTGATTTGTGCATCTGTTATGGTGGTGAGGTCTAGGCTGTCCGCCCGGAAAAGTTTCCAAATTCAATGAATTTTTTGGACTAATAGATCTTCGAATCAGCTCTAGGTCCTAAATATAATGTTGAAGAAAATATAATTTGTATTATAATAAAAAATTAACCAGTAATTTTTTATTTATATTTTTTAATAAATGACAAAAATACCCTTGTGGTAAAATTCTGTCATAAATCCAAAATTATGCACTTTTCTCAATTTTTCTCGTAATCATTCTAAATCTCAAATTACCCATTATTTTAATAAAACATTGAAATACATGGGTTTTATCATTAAAAAAACAAAAAATCATCATTATTTGATAAAAAATATACACATAAAGTTTCTTTGTCAGATATGTCCTACCACCTTGTCTTGTGTTATCATAATATGTTATGCCTAAATTGATTAAATGCTTAAATGGAACTTGTTAAATGAGTGGGTATAATTGTTAGTTGTTTTTAGATTTCTTAAATGGATTTTTGGTAATTATGATTAATGGGTGGGTATATCCATGTGATGTGTTAAATGGAAATTGGTGATTGGTGGGTGGGTATAACAATGTGACATGATTAAATGGAAGTGGAGTACATAAGTGGATATACTCATGAGATATAATGGTTTAAATGAGTAGGTATACTCGTTGAATGGTTTTGAATGTAATTGTTTATATGAGTGGGTAGACTCATATGGTTGGAAATTGTTAAATGTATGGAATGGTTGATGATTTACATAGATTCCAAGGATGGATCTCAATAGATTTGGAATGCAGTAGTGGACACCTTGGTTGAGTATTCACATTGGGTCTTGATTCTGTGTGATGTGTCGGGATTTGTTCTCCATTAGACCAGGCTTGATTGGACTCACGTAGGACATACTGGTACACTTTCTCCTTGGACTCCAACCAGTGCCTATACTGACTTTCTATCGAGATGATACTAGGACTTGATGATGATTCCATGGTCTTTAATACATTGGATTCAGCCCTTCATGGTCTATACTTCATTATATGGAACGATCATGGGGTATATGAATGTGGTTGTACGACAAGGTCATGTGTTTTTTATATGGTTTTCTTTATAGAGTAAGGCTGTGTGGACAGGATATGGATTGTTTTATGATAAGGTTGTGCTATTTGTTTATATTTCCTATAGGTTCCTTGTTGGGAGCTACCACTTGTTGTAGGGAGCCACAAGAGGTTGTTCGGTATAACTTGTTTGTGTTGGTTATATGGCTTGGGCTTTCACACATACATTACTGCTTACTTGTACTTGTTTCGCATATTTCATTGTGCATCACAGAATTGTATAGATCTTTGGGTTGAAACCTACTGGGATGTTTATCTCACACCTTGTTTGGGCCTCCTTGGGGACCCAAACAAATTATATGGTTTCAGGTGATAGTTGGGGAAAGCACCCTAACACAAGTTGTTTTCATTTCATCAGAGCATGGGAGCATGATACCCAGCCGAGGCTTGCGATGCTACTGTGACACTTTTTGATCTTTTTGGATTGTGGATACTTGTATTGTACATTATTTCCATGTATACTTTTTGGTTGTTTTCTAGATACATGTATCATCTGCATCATGGTATATGAGACACTTATGGCTTGTTATATATTCATGTCTTGCTTATCTATTTTAACTATTGTCCACTTATTGTATTTACTTATGCTATTGAATTTGATTGACTTCCACTATGATATACTCTGGTAATGTGGGAATAGTCTCCTCAAAAACTCAACTAGGCCCTCACCACTAGTCAGAAGCATCTGGCATTTGAGGAGTGCGCTTGAGGCCATGTAGCCAACCGAGCTTGGGGCACTATTTAGTGGAATCAGAGTTCAGGACGTTATATAGTGGTATCAGAGACAATTTCTTTTTTGGTTTGATTTACTGTTTGGAGAAAATAGACATGGATATGAAGGAAAATGGAATTTTTTAATGAGCTATGCTCGAGCGTAGCTAAACCGTGTACAAGAAAAATCCAAATTACCCTAAATGGAATTGTTATTTTCTGGTTTTGACTATTACAGTTGAATTGATTTCACCTTTAGGGGACACACATGATTTATGTTGATACTATTGATGCAATTGTGGGTTCTATTTTTTTTGCAACCCGATGAGATGAGGGTATTCCATCTCATGCATCATATAGTCTCTTGTTAGAAATAACATATCATGCATTATGTCATTACATTTAAGATGAATTTTTTGATGCATTCTATTGTGATCAATGCTCTAATATTTGTTCCTAATTTTGTGATATACATTGTTCAAAGGATAGAGAAGTGACATCATCATTCAATTCTTTAGGTGTATATGCCCTTATGAAATAGAAAATGACGTACCTTTTAAATTAAAATTTTAAAGCTAAATTGATGTGTATAGATTATATGGGCATCGAATTTTGGTTCATGAGGAGTTATGGGTCCTCAAGGATCAGAACTTGGTAGAACATTGGTTAAATCATGCCATATAATGACTGTTAAATGAAAATAAATATAAAATAGAGACTTAACCTACACCCGGATTTTGAGTGGCTGAGAGGTAGTATAGCATCCCGCCTTTTTATCACATAAACTTTCATTACATTATGCAAAACTGAGTATCTTTAAGGTTTAGTGTCTTGGAAACCAGGAACTTAAAACATGAAAACATAAAACATTCTTCTAAAAGACTTGAAAGGCTTCTCCTCATGTTCATCCTAGGTTCATTGTGGCATCCCATAACCTGGGAGCATACATCAAAAGAAAGGGTGAGCAGAAGGCCCAGTAAGGGAAACAAGGGAAACATTTAACATGTGAACTTGAGATACATCAACTATGTCATGAACAAGAACTTTATGGCATGATAAAAAAAATCATGTGGCATATCATAATAAAAATAACATTTTCATAACTTGAAGATGTGGCTACATCATTTAAAATAGACAATCATGAACATATCACCAAGGTCCATCCCCAAGGTGTCATTTGAAAATTACCAAGGTTATTCACCAAGGTATCGTGAAAATTGTAATCTCTAGTGGTTACATCATTACCCAATGCATTGGAGTGCTATCAGGGTGAACCCTTAAATTTGCCTTTATTATCATGTGAGCCACATATATAATCATCAAACATTTTATAAATAACCCATATAGCATAAAATAAATGGGTTTCATTTCATAATCATAACGTTTTAAAAACTGCTTTTAAGACATGATCTTTACGTCACTTTAAACCCACGGAAAGGGAAAGAGGGTTTCATGTATGTAATTAACAGAATTTAAAATAGAACATTTTGATATATATGTGAATACCCATATAGAAATAAGATCTTTTATTATTCACTTTATAACATAAAATAATTTTTAGAAAAGAGAGAGAGGTGTTTTGAGACTGAAAATTCTGCAGCATAACGGCTATGTTACAAGGTTCTAGAAAACATTGAGAAAAGAGGGGACATGGGTAAAACATTCATAAATGACCCATCAAATAGTAGAGGGACAAAATATAAGAGATTTAAGAACATGGTAATGAAATTTGAAAATATACCATATGAAATGAAGAACATGAAAGGAAGAAAAAAAATATTTCTCTTGTGAGAATTCGGCAGCCTAACGGCGTCACTTAAACTTCAACAAAATTGAATTGAAAAGGTCAAATAGGGTCTCTCATCATATGAACATAAGAGTCCAGTATGATAGATATAGAGATCATACCCCAACATAATATAAAGGAACTTTAAAGAATTAACATGAAAGTAGAACTTCAAAACGAGAATGGTGAAGAACCACTTAAAAATTCAGCAGCCTAACGGCGCCACTTAAACTTCTAAAGAATACTGAATTGAAGAGATAAAATGGGGTCTCTCATCATATGAACATAAGAGTCCAGTATGATTGATATAGAGATCATACCCCAACATAACAAAAAGGAACTTGAAAGAATTGACATGAAAGTAGAACTTCAAAACGAGAAGGGTGAAGAACCACTTAAAATTTCGGCAGCCTAACGGCGCCACTTAAACTTCAACAAAATACTGAATTGAAAAGATCAAATGGGGTCTCTCATCATACGAACATAAGAGCCCAGTATGATAGATATAGAGATCATACCCCAACATAACAAAAAGTAACTTGAAAGAATTGACATGAAAGTAGAACTTCAAAACGAGAAGGGTGAAGAACCACTTAAAAATTTTGCAGCCTAAGGGCGCAACTTAAAACTTCAAAATACTGAATTGAAGCGATCAAATGGGGTCTCTAATCATATGATAATAAAAGATCAGTATGATAAATTTAGAGATCATACCCCAACATAATAAAAAAAGAACATGAAATAATTTACATGAAAATAGATCTTGAAAAATGAGAAGGGAGAAAGAATCTGTTACAAAAATTTCGGCAGCCTAACGGCGCCACTTAAAACTTCATAAAACGAAATAATGAGAGTAAGAGGGGATCTCTCATTATATTAAAATGAAAAGGGCAGTAAGAGGAGTATAAAATAACATCCTACAACATAAGAACATGGAGCATAAAAGGAATGACATAAAAGAGATTACTTGAAATGAAAGAGAGAGGTCGGATCCCTTACCTTAAAACGTGACTCTTGAAACTCAATGGTTTGGACCTTGAGGGCTTGGGGGAACCTTGGGAGGACTCCTTGGGAGGTAATGAGACCATAAATTCGTTGGGAATGAGTGGGGAGTCGAATGGATGAGAGGAGGGCTTGGTATTTATAGGGAAAGTGAGGGGACAAGGCATTAATGGCCAAGGGACACCTCACATGTGCTTTTCTCAAACCCATGTGCTCTCCCTTGGCATTTACCATGGAGTTAGGCCACATGGGCCCCCAAAAACAATAATTCATCACCCTTGGCCGGAAAACCCTTAAAATATCTCATGACATCATCATGACACAGCTATGATGTCATTAAACATACCGAAACCCTAAAACTGCATTTTTACTATTCACTGAAAATTCAACTTTCTCAGAAAAATCCCAAAATTTCACACTAACCAAATATCAATGCTCTGATTACAAAAATGAAATCCATTTTATAAAAATAATTTTCTAAATATTTTTAAATTTATTTTTAAATAAATACACTATTCACCGAAAATTCATTTTTTCAGAAAAAAACCCAAAAATTACCATAACATAATATCGGTGCTCTGAGTTCAAAAATGAAATCCATTTTATAAAAATAATTTTCTAAATATTTTTAATTTAATTTTTAATTAAAAAAACACTATTCACCCGAAAAAACTAATACTTGAATAATAATTTATGAAACCATTATTTAACCATTTTATTGAATCACATTACTTAATCAATGTGCCTAGATTATATTAATACTTTCTTTAAGTGAGATTACTAATCCATTTGGACACGTTACTATTCCTAATCATAAAATCACTATTCATAATTTACTATTCATCAAAAATTAAGTTGATCTTATTAGTCACTAAATTTTGTACTGAACATAATCGTAGAAGACCATTTTTTAAAAATCATTACACATTATTAATTATCTAAGGTTTACACAACCATTTTTAAAATATCATTTTTCTAAAATTCATCAAAAATATGCATATTATATTTATCTGGTCATTTGAAAATTCATAAACTTCATCATAAGAAGAAATCACAATTTTTATTTAAAAAAAAGGATTACACAAGGCAGTTACGGTCTCCTTACATAGCCCCTTATCACACCATCATAGGACCTAAGTGTAAGGTGTGCTAAGGTGAGAGATTCTGAGGGAGGCTCGGCCAACATCGCACGAGTAGTAATTTCTATCAGTTTGAACTTCTCGCGAAGGAGATCACGTTCTAGCTTCACACGATAAAGTTCAGCTTGGGTTTGGTCCAGGGCAAAGCCCAGTGGTGCTACCTCCTTCCCAAGTTCTGTTAGATGGGCTTCGATCGGTCCAAGACTACTGGGTGAGGCCATCGAATCTTCTTTCTATATTAATTAACCAAGACTGCTTGTATTTAGAGACAATAGTAAAAACGTTTAGTTTCCAGTGGTCATATTGACCAATGGTCAAATAACAATCAAAACCCAACAGTCTCATTTTAATTATACTCATGTTATCAAATGAAACTTTTTTGTTGAGTATAAAAATAAAATAAAATAACACATGAAATTAGGAAACAAGATTTATTCAAAATTTCGGGCCGTTAGAATCTTCCCCCCTTAAGAAATTGCGTCCTCACAATTTTAAAAATTGGGTTTTGAAATTTCATTGAAAGTCCCACATCGGAAAAAGAGTCTGTGACACCATTACTTTAAAAGAAAGAAAAGGAAGTACAAAGGCCACCCGAGTTTACTCATACGAGGATTCCATGTAGGAAACATGGACATGGAGGAGAAATCAAAGGGTCACGTCCTAAAGGTGAGTGATAGAAAACACGATTAGTAGGAAGTTAACCACAAGAAAATCCCAAAATTATGATGTGTTCAAGTGGTCTTTGATTACCTAGTAGGAAACGTAAACCAACAAAATTTTTGTTTTACATTCCTTTTCATAACTTTGAGGAATTCATTTACAACATAGAACAAAAACATAAGGAAATATATCTACCTTCATGTAGAGTTTTATCCTTTAATAAGTTTCTACCCAAAACTAATCTTTTCTCTAAACTATGATCATTAAAAACTACTTGGTCTCATCCAAACACAAGAATCATCTTCTAGAGAATCACATAATCCCCAAAAGATTAACTATCTATTTCTTTCATCTTTAAACATTATCCCAAAAACCGAAAGGGTAAGGTAAAACAACTCTTCAAAAAGAAAGAATCCCATAGGAATGGAAGCTACTTTTAAATCTTCAAAGTTCCTTGGTACTACCCAAAGTTCATCATAGTCCATTCCATAAATAATGGTCCTTAAGATTCCTCAAAATAAACCAAACTAAGATTGAAACCCAAATACAAGAAAGATTTGATAACATAGTCTTCCAAAATAAACTTCATTGTTCAACTCCAAACAACATCAACCACTCCTAACATCTTATAACAAAAGTAGCTAACCTAAACATATTTTACACAAGATAGGTTAATCATTCCCATAAGTAGCCTAAATTACTATAAGGCCACCTTAAATTCATTGATTCTTCAAAATATAAGTCAACCTTACTACTCAATGAAAACACCGTAGTAATCTATTTACCTTGATCATATATGGTCCTCAAAATAGTGAACGTCTTCCAAAATAATAATCATCTTTTAATCCCCTAATCATCTTTGTCGTATTAATACGGCAATAGTAGCATTTCATATCACATTGGTTGTTGGGACATGTTCTTCCATTTCCCGCCATTAACTAAGAAAAGAAGCTATAGTTAGGGGCTTAAATACATAGCCAATAATCATGAAAAGAAACTTAAAGCATCTAAGGATAACATGTAGAAGTAAAGTATACCCTAACTTGTGATCCCCTAGGTTCCCTTCTAGGTTATCCATGATCATATATTCTTATGTGAATATTTATTTTATTTTATCTTTGTTCCTTTAACAATGGTTCATACTAAGCTTATGGATTTACCAAAGAATATCCCCCGGGAGTGTCGTAACCAAGAGTGCAGAAAGGCCCGTTGTCGTGTACTAGTTCCCGTTCGAGTCTAGCTCAAAGCGGTGTTTTCAGGTTTTACCCCTATGTACATCTGTGCCAGAGCCACCTCTACCTGCTCGTATCCAGACAGGGATGTATTTGCTTGGAAACCCCTTACTCAATACTCACCAAAATACCAGGAATATTTCCTATATTTAAACTTTTATATAGGGTTCTTCCTAGTGTTTTCATATCCTAATTTCCACAAATAACTAAACCATCCTTTGATACCAACTATAGCATCCCGCATTTTTATCACATAAACTTTCATTACATTATACAAAACTGAGGATCTTTAAGGTTTAGTGTCTTGGAAACCAGGAACTTAAAACATGAAAACATAAAACATTCTTCTAAAAGACTTGAAAGGCTTCTCCTCATGTTCATCCTAGGTTCATTACGGCATCACATAACCTGGGAGCATACATCAAAAGAAAGGGTGAGCAGAAGGCCCAGTAAGGGAAACAAGGGAAACATTTAACATGTGAACTTGAGATACATCAACTATGTCATGAACAGGAACTTTAAGGCATGATAAAAAAAATCATGTGGCATATCATAATAAAAATAACATTTTCATAACTTGAAGATGTGGCTACATCATTTAAAATAGACAATCATGAACAAATCACCAAGGTCCATCCCCAAGGTGTCATTTGAAAATTACCAAGGTTATTCACCAAGGTATCGTGAAAATTGTAATCTCTAGTGGTTACATCATTACCCAATGCATTGGAGCGCTATCAGGGCGCACCCTTAAATTTGCCTTTATTATCATGTGAGCCACATATATCATCATCAAACGTTTCATAAATAACCCATATAGCATAAAATAAATGGGTTTCATTTCATAATCATAACGTTTTAAAAACAGCTTTAAAGACATGATCTTTACGTCACTTTAAACCCACGGAAAGGGAAAGAGGGTTTCATGTATGTAATTCCCAGAATTTAAAATAGAACATTTGGATATATATGTGAATACCCATATATAAATAAGAGCTTTGATTATTCACTTTATAACATAAAATAATTTTTAGAAAAGAGAGAGAGGCATTTTGAGACGAAAATTCTGCAGCATAACGGCTATGTTACAAGGTTTTAGAAAACATTGAGAAGAGAGGGGACATTGGTCAAACAATAAAAAATGACCCATAAAACAGTATAGGGACAAAATATAAGATATTTAAGAACATGGTAATTAAATTTGAAAATATACCATATGAAATGAAGAACATGAAAGGAAGAAAAAAAAGATTTCTCTTGTGAGAATTCGGCAGCCTAACGACGTCACTTAAACTTCAACAAAATTGAATTGAAAAGGTCAAATAGGGTCTCTCATAATATGAACATAAGAGTCCAGTATGATAGATATAGATATAATACCCCAACATAATATAAAGGAACTTGAAAAATTTACATGAAAGTAGAACTTCAAAACGAGAATGGTGAAGAACCACTTAAAAATTCAGTAGCCTAATGGCGCCACTTAAACTTCAACAGAATACTGAATTGAAGAGATCAAATGGGGTCTCTCATCATATGAACATAAGAGTCCATTATGATAGATATAGAGATCATACCCCAACATAACAAAAAGAACTTGAAAGAATTGACATGAAAGTAGAACTTCAAAACGAGAAGGGTGAAGAACCACTTAAAATTTCGGCAGCCTAACGGCGCCACTTAAACTTCAACAAAATACTGAATTGAATAGATCAAATGGGGTATCTCATCATATGAACATAAGATTCCAGTATGATAGATATAGAGATCATACCCCAACATAAAACAAGGAACTTGAAAGAATTGACATGAAAGTAGAACTTCAAAACGAGAAGGGTGAAGAACCACTTAAAAATTTGGCAGCCTAACAGCGCAACTTAAAACTTCAAAATACTGAATTGAAGGGATAAAATGGGGTATCTCATCATATGATCATAAAATATCAGTATGATAAAGTTAGATATCATACCCCAACATAATAAAAAAAGAACATGAAATACTTTACATGAAAATATATCTTGAAAAATGAGAAGGGAGAAAGAATCCGTTACAAATATTTCGGCAGCCTAACGGCGCCACTTAAAACATCATAAAACGAAATAATGAGAGTAATAGGGTATATCTCATTATATTAACATGAAAAGGGCAGTAAGAGGAGTATAAAATAACATCCTCCAACATAAGAACATTGAGCATAAAAGGAATGACATAAAAGAGATTACTTGAAATGAAAGAGAGAGGTCGGATCCCTTACCTTAAAGCGTGACTCTTGAAACTCAAAGGTTTGGACCTTGAGGGCGTGGGGGCACCTTGGGAGGACTCCTTGGGAGGTAATGAGACCATAAATTCGTTGGTAATGAGTGGGGAGTCGAATGGATGAGAGGAGGGCTTGGTATTTATAGGGAAAGTGAGGGGACAAGGCATTAATGGCCAAGGGACACCTCACATGTGCTTTTCTCAAACCCATGTGCTCTCCATTCGCATTTACCATGGAGTTAGGCCACATGGGCCCCCAAAAACAATAATTCATCACCCTTGGCCGGCCAACCCTTAAAATATCTCATGACATCATCATGACACAGCTATGATGTCATTAAACATACCAAAACCCTAAAACTGCATTTTTACTATTCACTGAAAATTCAACTTTCTCAGAAAAATCCCAAAATTTCACACTAACCAAATATCAATGGTCTGATTTCAAAAATGAACTCCATTTTATAAAAATAATTTTCTAAATATTTTTAAATTTATTTTTAAATAAATACACTATTCACCGAAAATTCATTTTTTCTGAAAAAACACCAAAAATTACCATAACATAATATCGGTGCTCTGAGTTCAAAAATGAAATCCATTTTATAAAAATAATTTTCTAAATATTTTTAATTTAATTTTTAATTAAAAAAACACTATTCACCCTAAAAAACTAATACTTGAATAATAATTTATGAAACCGTTATTTAACCATTTTATTGAATCACATTACTTAATCAAGGTGCCTAGATTATATTAATACTTTCATTAAGTGAGATTACTAATCCATTTGGACACATTAATAATCATAATCATAAAATCACTATTCATAATTTACTATTCATCAAAAATTAAGTCGATCTTATTAGTCTCTAAATTTTGTACTGAACATAATCGTAGAAGACCATTTTTCGAAAATCATTACACATTTTTAATTATTTAAGGTTTACACAACCATTTTTAAAATATAATTTTTCTAAAATTCATCAAAAATATGCATATTATATTTATCCGGTCATTTGAAAATTCATAAACATCATCATAAGAAGAAATCCCAATTTTTATTTAAAACAAAGGACTACACAAGGCAGTTACGGTCTCCTTATATATCCCCTTATCACACCAGCATAGGACCTAAGTGTAAGGTGTGCTAAGTTGAGAGATTCCGAGGGAGGCTCGGCCAACATCGCACGAGTAGTAATTTCTATCAGTTTGAACTTCTCGCGAAGGCGATCCCGTTATAGCTTCACACGATGAAGTTCAGCTTGGGTTTGGTCCAGAGCAAAGCCCAGTGGTGCTACCTCCTTCCCAAGTTCTGTTAGATGGGCTTCGATCGGTCCAAGACTACTGGGTGAGGACATCGAATCTTCCTTCTATATTAATTAACCAAGACTGCTTGTATTTAGAGACAATAGTCAAAACGTTTAGTTTCCAGTGGTCATATTGACCAATGGTCAAATAACAATCAAAACCCAACAGTCTCATTTTAATTATACACATGTTATCAAATGAAACATTTTTGTTGAGTATAAAAATAAAATAAAATAACACATGAAATTAGGAAACAAGATTTATTCAAAATTTCGGGCCGTTACAGGTAGTGCTTCTAGTTGTGTTGTGGTTGTTCATTATATAGTCATGGATTTAGGATTAGTTTTTGTGTTATGACTTGTTTTTAGGAGGGTTTTGACATGTCCTACACTTTTGAGATGTGACACTGATATCATTCCTTTCCGAGGCGAGTTTTTGGCATTCCAGAGGCATATCACCATAAAGACCTCCAATGGTATGCCAAGAGGGTGGCGATGACCATGCTTCGAAGGTGGTGGGCCATGAGATACTAGTGTATCCTATTTTAGTGCTTTTTGTGGTATAATAGACTATTTCAGACATAGGTGCTGAGGAATAGGTCCACAAGGTGTTATTTTGCTATATGCAGGCATTTCAAGGAGCACCGGAGCCTACCATGACTATGTCCGAGCTGACATGGGTGTTCTAGCAGAACCATCCTTTCACATTTTTGGGGGATGATGGTCCACAAGCTTATGAGTTGTGGCTTGATACCACACTAGATATCTTCGAGCATCTGGATACACCTCTTGATAGGAGGGTCAAGCTCACCCCTTATATGATACATGGAGTAGTAAAGTACTAGTGGGATGTTCTGAACCAAGCTGAAAGGCTATGAGGTATGGGTTGGACTGATTTCTAAACCTACTTCCTTGACTACTTTTACACCAAGACACTATGGGCAGAGTGAGCTAGTGAGTTCATGTGTCTAGAGCAGGGCACCATGACGGTTATAGAGTACTCAACATAATTTACAGTGATGCATTGTTTTTCACTGATGTACCATATTGATGAACTGTCAAGAGCGAGATGTTTTGAGGAAGGCCTCTGACATACTACCAAATCCCAGGTCAACATGTTCAGGTTGACCTCTATCACTAAGATTGTGAATCAGGCACTGATTATAGAGTGGATCATGAGGGAATTTGAGGATATATAGCAGGGAAATGTTTCTTCTCAACCTAGTAGTTATATATATTTTGGAGGAAAGCACCATTTTGATGCTTTCCATGAGATGAGAATCAGTTAGGCTATGAGTGCAAGTAGCTCAGTGTTTTGTCACTAGTGTAGTAGGAGAGGACACATGAAGAATCAGCGTGACTGCGACCCTGTCAAGTGCCGAGCTTATGGAGGGATGGGGCACACTCTATGGTTTTGCAAGACCTTCCCTCCAGTTGTGAGTGGTAGGGGGTCAGCTCTGATGTTAGGTTTAGGAGTAGGATTCTAAGAATATGTCAAGCAGGGAGCTAGAGAAATTTAGGCCGATCAGGCTACTGAAATAGTGGTCTTTGCAGAGGTTTCCATACACCAATTACTACTATACATCGATGAGGACCTACTCTAAGCAGTGAGGTTTCTTCACAGGGTTATGGTATAGGTCAATTATATAATGTACAACCTACCCCTGAGGAGCAAGGTTTCATACTGTCTACAGTGAGAGGAATGATCTTAGTAGCCTCTACTGTTGCATCTACTCTTTTTGATACTGGTGTATCTCATAGTTTCATATCTGCACCAATGGTAAAAATCCTTAGGCTTGTTGTGTGGTATTTTGAAATCGTTTTAATGCTAGAAATACTGTTGGGAATCATAATGGATGATGTGCTCTAGTAGAGGGAGTACCCGCTTAAGGTTGGTCGGTGTCACTTCATTTGAGATATTTATGTATTTAAGATGATAGGGTTTGATTTAATTATTGGGATGGTTTGTTTAGTATGTTATCGATCTTACATTGTCTACTATATCCTAAGGGTATCTTTCACAGCACTAGAGGATATAGTGTTTACTCATAAGGGTGAATGGGGTGTCCAGGTGAGTTGAGATTGACTAGATCTTCATGAGTTGGGTAGAATGACAGCCTATATTTCTATTTTGTAATGTGGATGATCAGGGAGTGAGTCAGGTAGACATTCCTCTAATGGTGGATTGTTTTAGAGATAGGTTCCAAGATGAATTTTCTAGTTTACCTCTCAAGAGATAAGTTGAGTTATCTAATTAAATAGTGTTATGAGCTGCACCAGTATCCATTTCTACATACTAGGTGGCTAGGATGGAGTTGTAAGAAATTAAGTGGAAGCTAGAGTATTTGGAGGCAAAGGGGTTTATCCGACCTAATACTTCTCTGTGGGGTTTGCCAGTACTTTTTTCAAAAAATGTGGTTATAACTCTCAGGCTATTTGGGGACTATCATAATTTGAATCAGCTAATGGTTAAAAACGGATATCCCTTTCCACAAATAGATGAAATGTTTGAAAAGATTCTAGGTTCTCGAGTATTATTTAAAATTGAACTATGGTTAGGATATCACAAGGTATATATTTGACCCACAAACATACCTCGTACAATCTTTCATAGTAGGTTTGGTTTATATGTGTATCTGGTTATGCCATTAAGTTTCACAAACATGACAATAGTTTTCATAGTGCTGATGAACAGAGTGTTCCATCCTTAATTGTGACACATCAAGTATTGGGCTAGTAGTAGTGGAGATGTAGGGGGTATAGTTTTGGCATATGAGTCTCTGTTTCTAAGCCCACCTGAGAGGAATTACCAAATGCATGATCTTGAGCTAGATGCATTTGTTCATGCTTTTCACAATTGGAGACATTATTTATTGGGAGATCATTTTTTGGTGTATACATATTACAAAATCCTCAAGTATATATTTACTCAGTATTATTTGAATATGAGGCAAAAAAGGTGGGTGGAGTACCTACTATCTTGGACTTCAAGCTTGAATACATGACTGGTAAAGGTAATGTAATGTTCGATGCACTGAGCATGTGGACTCAGATACAGACAGTGCAACAGGTAAGTAGCAAGTGGCAACTTATGGCGTTGTTCTCTAAGATCTATATGGAGGTTCACAATAGTTAGGGATAAATATAACTAACATCCATAGTTGTGACTTATAACCTATTGTATAAATTAAGGATGAGGTAGTTATCGAATTCAGAGGGTCTAGTCCTATGGGAGAGTTTGGAAGGTGAAGACCCTCCTCCTGGTTGGACCGTTGGTGTTGATGAGATCTTACATATCCATGGACGTGTTTGTGTTCCAGTGGATATACGTAGGGATATGATGTGGGAGTTTCATGCCTCCTATTGGGAACTACATCCCAGAGTCAGCAAGATGTATCGTGACTTGCATCATCAATACTAATGTCCAAGTATGAAAAGTGAGGTAGCTAGTTTTTTTATGAGGTGTTACACCTGTCAGCATGTGAAGGAGGAACATCAACGACCAGCCATGATTTTATAGCATTTACTTGTTCCAAAGTGTAAATGAGATGATGTCATAATGGATTTCATGACTAGTTTACTAAAGTCGCCTTAAGGTAATGATGTTTCGTGGGTTGTTGTTGATGGGATCAAAAAGTTTGATCATTTGTTACCCATCAAGGATACCTTTGATATTAATGTTCTTGGAAGGTTTTATATCAATGAGATAATACAACTTCACAGGTTCTCAAACACTATCATTTAATATAGGGACATCCAATTTACATCTCATTTCTTAATGAGTTTTCAGAGGGCACTGGGTACATAGGTGCTTCTGAGCACAGTCCACCACCCTTAGAACGATGTCCAATCATAGTGTATGATACAAGTGCTAGAGAAAATGATGATGGAATGTGTCTTTGATTTTGGGGGATCATGGGAGAGACACATTAATCTAGATGAGTTCTCCTATAAAAAAATTTATCAAGCAACGATACAGATGTCTCCTTATGAGGCTTTGTACAGTAGGCTATGCCAATCACCCTTGAGATGGCTAGAGGCAGGCGAGGTAGCTTTATTCGGACCTAGTGTCATGCAAGATAATTCTGAGTAGATCCAGTTGATTCAGAATCAGATGGCTTCCACACAATCTTGATAGATATCTTATGTCAATTACATTATATGACCTCTAGAGTTTGAGGTCAGGGATCATGTCTTTTATGTGTTTCACTAATGTTGGGAAATATAAGGATCATGATACGGGGTAAGATTTTTCCACTATATGTTGGGCCATTTGATATTCTTGAGAGAGAAAGATCAGTATACTATTCGTTTTAGTTACCTCGGAGGTACTGAGCCATGCATGTCGTCGTCCACGTATCACAACTATGCCATTATAATTTGGACCCATCTCACGCTTTTCAACCCAAGGAGGTTGAGTTACAATTTGATGCATCATTCAAGGAGCATCTAATTCGTATTGTTGATAGAAGCATTAAGGTTATACAAGGCTAGTCAGTTCCTCTAGTACAGGTTCTATAGAATAAATACCGTTCACATGATGATACTTAGGAGCGGGAGGCCGACATACGTGCTCAGTGACAAGAGTTTTTTCAAATGGATCTTGACTACCCTTGAGAGGGATATTCAGGGAAGAATTTCATTAAGGGGGGAAGATTGTAAGATCCTAGGTTTTTCTTGAGGTATGAATCTTTTACATTCTTTTTTGGATTAGACCCTAATTTGGGCCATGGGCTGGTTGGGTTGTTTCAGGGAAATAACAGGAAGAAGGTTGTGTACTGGTTGTAGGCCAATTACACGATGGGTAATTGGATTAGACACTATGTAGTTCGATTTCATAACATGTAATGGTTTTTCTAGGACCTTTCACGATGTGTAAGGGTTTTACCCCATTAATGAAAAACTAAGCATTACAGACCATGTATGGAAATTACTTATCATATAATTTCCCGACTAAGTTTTTTAAATATAGAGGTAGGGACCTCTATTTTTTGGACAGAAGCCTTTTTTCTCTCTTTTGAAGCCTGAAAACATTCTCATATATCTTTTCAGATCTAGCGCCCATTTGGATACCATTTCATTCCTTGTAATTTTTTTGGAACCACGATGGTAAGATATTAGGACTTGATACTAGATGAGAACTCCACTAATGAGATAAGGTAGGTTTTCTATACTTTTCTTTCAGCTTTTGATGCTTTATAGAGCTATTGACATATTTTCTGGCCGCTGGACCTTTCTTTCAATTTTTGATGCTCTATTTTATTTTCATGTTTTTTTTAAAAATCATCGTTAAATAAAATGAAAATCATTGCTAAATTCTCAAAAAATCACATAAAAAACCAGTGCTAAATGAATCAAACTACTATGAAATGACTAGAAAACATGAAATACAGGGAGATTTAAGTAACCACCGCTAAATAATTAGGCAAAGATTTAATCTACATCCACTAGAAGAAAAAACAACTACTAAGAACGATATTTTTTGTACTATGGAGTCTTTTTTGAAGGATTTTGTAATGCCTTCACCTGAAATGTCGTGTTCGAACCGGAGTACTACAAGGCCTCGTGTATGCCTCCCCGCACACAAGAGGTTTCTGACTAGCAGTGAGGGTCTAAGCCCATTAGTGGGGAGACTATACCCATATTTTCATGTCATAATACAAATAATACATAATAAACAATATAATAGAAACTAGAGTAATTATGTGGAAACTTAAAGATGAGACACATGTCATACAATAATAAATTGGACTCTAAAGTGGAAATCCAAACTAGTGTAATAATAGGTAGATAAATAAATAAATAGAACATCAGGGTCCTCTAGAGTCCATCTCGATATACTACCATCTCCATTCTCATTTTCTCAGCCATCAGCCACATGGCCCTTTTCCTTATCTAAATCCCTAAATAGAATGACTGAATGTGCATCAATATTTTTATGCAAGGTGTGAGTAATAAAATTCAGTAGGACACCACTAATTCATCCTTTACAATTGTGATCAATATTAACTGGTGTATTCGGTGATAATAATAAATTAATAATAAATCGTAAAATCTAAAATCACATAACGAGTGGTTGTGTGTTAACCAAGATGCTACAACCCCCGACTGTAATTGCATCAACTCTATATTGAATGTAAAGTCAATATATATAATGTAATCAAGATATGGCCATGAGACTATTGACCATAATTCTTGTAATTGTGTGTACATACTACTCGACATCCACTAAGATCGAACATCAGACTTCCGGTACCACATCTCCTCTTGGATCTATCCATACTGCCAAAGGATCTACAAATGTGGCACCTTATGATGGTTCCAGGAGTAGTGGAATCATGTGGTGGTGGGAAAAATGTTAAAATTTCCTTTAATGTTTATATGCTCAAAACCTAGAGTGAGTAGCTTGAACATAAATTTTTTAATTAATTTCTTTAATGTCATAAAAAATGACAACCTTATCTTAGGAATATTTATTCATTAATAATGTTAATCATATGAAAAGTCCTTTTCAAATTACCTTCATTGTGCTTTCAGGATCCATGAATAGAATCCCTCTAGTGGAAATCAACACATGCTCCGTTGATACTCGATAAATGTTAAATGATCTCTATGTGCTAGTGTGGGGAATAAAATGTCTTGCATTGTTCATTCTTGATCACTCATTCTTTAATAATGAAAAAATCTTTCAAACCATTATTTTTCTTGAGAGGGAGAGAGATAGAGGAGTTAAACAAAATTTCATTATTTGAAACAATTACATATTTTCAATTACCTTTTCAATAGCCATAACAGGCTATTTATTGAGGTAGATTTTAGGTTAGGATATTTTATTATTTCATTCTAGCCATTAAAAATAATAAAACCTTTAATAAACATCATTCCATAAAATAATAATATTGTTATTATTATTCTATGGGGTGCTCCAACTTGAGCATCGAAAAATAATATCTAACCATCTTTTTAATTAATATTATTTATTAGACATGGTCTTAGTCTATTCAAACTCTTCTTTTATTTATTAAATACCTAAATATATATTTAATTTAAATATTTCATTAATCAATATATATTTTTGATCAATAAAACATGAAAAAAATTATTCCTCAGTCTTGAGAATAATATTTATTCCATTAATTGAATTCAAATTGTATTTAATCAAGATCATCAGAAACACTTAGTGTTTGACCCTCTAGGATACTTTCTAATTGGAATCAAGAGAGCTTGCCTAATGTCCAAAATTACTATCTATATATGAGTCAAGGCACCCAAGAGAAATAACTTAATTTCAAAATGATGAACAAAAAAAATGAACACTCACTATATAATATAATCCCTTTATCATAATATCTCACCAAGAAGATTGCACATCTATGTCACCAACCTATTTTCATGATACATCTTTCATTAAATATCTATAATAAACACATCGTTACACCATGTGAATTGAATTTAATGCAATGGTTCTATTTCAATCAAATGGATGAGATATGAGCTTCCATAAATATATAAGGGATAAATCCTTCTTTAACTTATTCATTAATGACATGCGAGTCATGACAATAATAATATAACCTAACTTACCACGAATATATGTCGTCATGGTCATCATCATAAAATCTAAGTTCATGAGTTATAAAATTCATTAATGATAAATTTAAAGTCCAAGTACCATTACACATGCTCGCTTATAGAAATATCTGATGACACCAAAACATGTGGAATTACTACTAGTGATTATTTCTTATAATCTCCCATATTTGTGATTACCAAGTAAGAACTTCATGATATTAAGAATCATCCTCCTATTAGTTCTCTCACTTAACATTTTATGAACTATGTGTCCCATCATAGTACGTTATCCAAGAGAAGAACATTCTTTAAGAATATCATCATAACACTTCAAGGTTCTCAATATAACAGAGAACTAATATGACCTTATCAATGTGACATATACTCTAGGACATTATTAAATTAGAGTCTTACAAAACAATGGACAATATGTAATAATATATTTTATTAATATTCAATATATCGAACATACTTGTAATTAATGAACAAATAGCTAATCCTAGGACACTAACTCCAAGAAACTCCCATGAGGACTAGATCCAACTACCTACAACATTCAGTCCAATTGTACTCACTTAATAATCATATTTATGGTGAGTCAATATTTTAGTCAAGGGGTATGATATATTTTCTTCTTTGGAAATACTACTCACTAAAACCTTGCCTATCTAAAAAAATAACTCAAGAGATGATACTTCAAAAATACATGTTTCATTTGTTGATGTGTACTTGGCTCTATTATGAGAGACACCACTACAATATTATCACAATAGAGTTTAATATGATATTTACTATTTTATACCAATTCATGATCTTGAATGATTTTTTGCATCTATAATGCTTATTTAGCTGCCTTAGAAGTCACAATATACTTGGACTCTTCTGTAAAATCCATGACTATAGCCTTTTTTGAGCTCTTCCATCTCTCAATACCTCCATTCAAAGTGAATATGTAACTCATTTGTGACTTCATTTCATCTAGATAATTTTGAAAACTATAATCTTCATATATTTTGATGAATAGTTCCCCATATCCTCCATAAACTAGGAACATATCCCCAGTACACCTCAAATAACTAAAGATACTCTTTATTGCAATCTAATAGAGGTCAACTGGATCATCTTGATATCTTATAACTGCACTTGATGCATAGGAAGCTTTTATCCTATTACATATCATAATTTACATGAATGAACCAATCACTGATTCATATGAAATCCTTTCCATTCTATTTATTTCCCCATGTATATGAGGAAACATTTTCCCAGAAGGATGAATTCCATGTGACATTGGAAACAATCCCCTCTTGGATTTTTCAATACCAAATCTCTTAAGTATCTTATCAATTTATGTACTTTGAATTAGGTTGAGCAACATCTTGGATCAATCATGATAGATCTTGATTTGAAATATATATGATGTCTCACCCAAGTCATTAATAGAGAAGTATTTATTCAACCACATCTTAAAAAACTGTAAGACTGGTATTTGATTTCCTATAAGTAATATGTCATCAACATATACTATTAAGAAAATGAATGCAATCCCAATAAATTGTTTGTAGACACAAGGATCACACTCATTCTTTATGAAACCACATTCTATTATAGATTCATCAAAATGAATGTTCCATATCCTAGATACTTGATTTAATCCACAAATGGATTATTTTTCAATTTGTATATATTTTCATCCTTTGGAGTCACAAACCCTTCAGGTTGTTTTATATCAACATCTTCCTGATGGTTCCCATTAAGTAAGGCAGTTTTGACATCCATTTCTCATATCTCATAGTCACGGTATGCCTTAATGTCAAGTATAATTCTGATGGATCTCAACATAACAACTGGTGAAAAGGTTTTATCTCAGTTAATTTCTTGATGCTATTTCAATCCATTTACAACTATTCATACCTTATAGGTACTGACATTTCCTTCAATGTCTAGTTTCTTATTGAATACCCACTTGCAACCAATGGCTTTTACATCCATTGTAGGATATACCAAAATACAGACATGATTTTGGTAGATGGAATCAATTTTAGAATTGATGGATTATTTTCACTTGGAATCATCTGTGCCACATACCGCTTCCTTTTAGGTTATAGTATCATTATTATAAACTAATAATTAGTCACCATCCTTGGTGACAATAAAACCATACCATTTTGGTGCTCTAACCTCTCTTGTACTCACACACATTACTTCTGTCTCTAGAACAGTTTGTTCTTCCATGGGGATTTATAGAACCTATTCCTATGATAAGTCTTATGTACCTTTTGTCTCAACTTCAACTAATTCTACCTCCCTCCCACTATCACTTTTAGAGATGTTTTCCTTCTCAATGAATCTGGAATGTCTTTCGACTATTAATTTTTTTTTATAAGGGTTCATATTGGTAATATCCCATTATTTCATTGAGTTATCCTATAAAGTCACATTCTACACCTCAAGGTTAAAGATTATTCCTAAAATAGGCCTTAAAAACACTTTCCAAACCAAAAAATTCATGTATGATAACATAGGTTTCTTTCCATTTCATAAATGGTATGGAATACTGAATAACCTTGATGATGTTTTTAAAAAAAATTCTATTTGTAAGAAACTAATCTTTTGAAAAATAATGATTTTTGAAAAACTGGTGAATGTTTCTATATTTTCAAAACTAAACAAAAATAGGAAGAAAATTTTTGTTTTAGAGAAATTTTTTTCTGGATACAGATGATCAGACTGAGCAGAACCAAACACAACGTATCAAACTGTGTAGAACTGATCATATAAGTTGTTAGAATAATAAAGTTGTTGATCAGACACATCATTGGTCTTAGATCCATTAACATGAAGTTCAAGTTTCATTCGACTCGGTGTTGGTTATAAAGTCATAATGTTGTTGAAGATTTTGAATGAAGATGGTCATGTTAGGAGTTAGAAAGTCTTAAACATTCTAACATTCAGTTAGATGAAGATTTTATAGTTTTTAATTCACAAATATCATAAATTGTCTATAAAAATTGTGATACAATACATATGAAGAAAAGGGGGAGAATAGGTGAAACAACTCATATTGTGTTTTGGTTGAAAAGAAACATGGTTTTCAAAGTAATAGAAGTCATAACAATTTCTTATGTAATTCAGAAGGTCCTTTTCCAATCTTGAAGTTATCATAAATCATGAAAATTCTCATGATAAAAGCTTTCGTAGAAATTGAGGAATCATAAAGATTTTTTGAGTTATAGGAATCAAGAAAAAGTTTGCATCAGATCCAGAAGTACCGAGCACAGAATCTTTTATAAGAATTAATGAGTTATAGCTAGTGAGGTTTGAAGAATTTCAAATTTGTAGAATGCAGATTCCATCGTAATGAGAATTCCGTCGTTATGAGGATTCTATCATACTAAAGCAAAGTATGTTCCATCAGACTAACTATGAGGAGGAAATTCAATCAGACTGACTCTGAGGAGGAAAGTCATTTATAATGACTTTGAGAAGGAAATTCAATCATGATTTCCTTTAAGAACAAAATTCAATTAGACTAACTATAAAAAAAATTCATCCAGACTAACTCTTATGAGGAATGTCAATTCAGAATGAGATGAGGAAGTTCCATCATAATGAGTTGAGGAAGTTCCATCCTAATAAGCTAAGTAAGTTACATCATAATGATATAATGAAGTTCCATCATTCCAAAGAAAATTTAAGAAGTCTGATAATAATAATTACAAATAAGACTCAATAATATTTCAATAGATTTGTGAAGAGTTTAAGTGGTCAAAATTCATATTCAAATATGCATAGATCTTGATGTTTTTGAATTTAATTAAGTAAGAAATGTTTCCAAGTTTCCTGCCTTTGTCTTTCTGGAATTTCTATTAACAAAAGCAAAATACATTCGTACTTTACATATTTTTTATGTGATTGGAAAAGGTGGAGCACTGAAAATTCATGTCAAAGTTCTCTTTTTGGACTAATACCTCCTTATAAGGTTGGACATTTAATGTTTTGTTTACCGGAATAAGGAATATCTGACTGAGAATTTGAGAAGAGTTTGAGTAATATATATTGATAATTAGTTCATCGTAATGTTTCCATTATACTAAATTCATTGGAGTAAGTCCATTGAACCCATCCCCCTCGGAATGAGAGAATCAGGCCTTGCCACATCGGACTGAGGATTCCAAATAGAGAATTTTTGGAGATGTTTCTAGAAAGTATTTATTATTTTATTTTGGCTCAATTGTTTGTAATGAAATTTGTATGGTGATGGGAGTGAGTATAATAATTTCTACTGAGACATAGAATCTATCTAGAAAGATTTGGCACGAGTTGTATTCACTTATTCATTATAGACAATTTATATAGACCCACAGGAGTTACTATGTAAAGAATGCAGGTTCCCCCACTGAGGGAAAACCCTTTAAATATTACGTGATTTACTTAATTTCCTACATTTCTATGCATGGGTATTTACTAAAAGAAAATAAGGATATAAACATTAACAGGTTTCAAGGGTTATGTTTTTTAAAAGTATTGCAACTTATAAAAGTGACCAACTGATTCAACCCCCTTTTAAGTTGTTATTTAATCCTTTGAAACATTAATTGGTATCATAGGGAATGTTCCCTTATTTAATCCTTATCATGGATAATAACAATACTATAAATAGTAGAGGAATTCCTACTTTTTATGGAAAAAATTATTATGGATGGAAAAATTAGATGATTCTTTATCTCCAATATTTTTTCCTAGAAGTTGATGATGCTACTACAATTGGTTTTACACCTATTAAGAAATATTATCCTATGTTTTTTACAAATAAAATAAATATAGGATTTGATGGAAAGGATAGAAATTCTATTCTTATGTCCTTATCAAGAAAATGGGTATATGAAGGTGATGGGTTTCAAAACATCAAAGAGTATGTGGGATAAGATGGAAAGTATATTCAATGGGAATACTAAAGTGAAGGATGAAAATATAGAAATTTGGTATAGTAAGTATGAAGTTATAAGAATGAGAGACGAATAATCCATTGATGAATACTTTATGAGAGTAAATGAGATTGTTTTTGTAAGATGTCAACCTTTCCTGAAGATGACTCGAGATTAATTTCAGGTATTTATTTTTTTCTTGTTTGAGAATACTTGGGTCGGGTTTTACCTTGGGGTGTGTTTGGGTGAAAATTTGAGAAATTGGAAGGGAGAAGAGAAATTCAGGTTTGGCGCATGGTTTTCCCTAACCATCTGCCCCAACCCATCAAATTGTGCATCACTGGATAGAGGAATTTCACGGTTAGTGCACGGTTTTTAAAACCATGCACCCTCTTAGGAGAAACTGTGCACCCCCACAATAGAGGTTCATGGTTAGGCTCATAGTTAGGGGAAACCATGCAACCCTTCCCAACTAACCATGTACGACCTTTTAAATAACCCAAAAATTATTTTTTTTATTCACTCAAACCCCAATTTTAAATTTTATTCGACCCCTATTCAACCCTAGATGATATTTCATGATTTTGGAGCCCCCTAGATGGATTAAAAGACTTCATGAACTCCATTATTTGTGATTCAAAGACTATATCAAATATATGAACCCTTCAAAGTAAGGACCTCATCTCACTTGGTTTCTCATTCCTTCTCCATTCATCTCCTATTTTAGATAGGGTTTGTTATTCTTATTTTGATTGGATATATACCTTGTTTTTTATCTAGATATATTATTATATATATATATTTATATATTTAAGAGATCTTTATTTGTTCAATCTTGATTTAGGGTTTTAAATTCAGACCTTGTTCTATGTTTTTGTGCTGCTCAAATTTTGGGGATTTCTGTTGGAAGACCGCTTGTCAACGAATCAAGTTAGTTGGTCTATAATCCAAATCCCAAAGTCTTCATTTAAATTATGTATATGTTATTTTATAATTTCTATTAGATTTTTGGAAATTGTGTTCTTGACTGAATTAATTAATTTGGTGAATTAATTAATTAAGGAAATGTGAAATTGGGGATCTAAAAATTTTAGATTGAGATAATTAATTATAGAATTAATTGTGAGATATTGAGATTTGAGGATTGAAATGTTTAATTTTTTGATTAATTATGATCTATTGAACTTGTTATTGAGATAATTAATTGTGGAATTAATTATGGAATTTTGACTTTTTGTATATTGATTTATTAATTGAAGAATTAATTAATGTGATTGATGTAATCAATTAATTGGGGAATTAAATAAGGGTATTTATGTGATAAACTAATAGTTTAATTAGTAATGAAATTTTTGGGTTAGTTAATTGTTTAATTGACTAATATAATTTATGTTATTAATTAATTGTAGAATTAATTAATTTACATGACATGGTTAATTAATTTTTGAACTAATTAATGTTATTTATGTCATTAGTTAATTATTGAATTAAATAATGGAATATTTGTGTTTAAATAATTATTTAATTAGTAATGGAATTTATTTGGATGTTTAACTGTTGAATTAATTTTGTGTTATAAATGCAAACATGGAAATTTAGTTTAGAATTAAATAATGGGAACATGTTCATTCTAATGTTTAAGTTATGAATGGTGACATGGTTATTTAGTTGTGAAATAATGAATGGGAACATGATCATTATAATGTGTAAGGTATGACTGGTAACATGGTAATTTAGCTGTGAATTATATAATAGGAACATGTTCATTCTATTGTGTGATGTATGAATGGTAACTTGGGAATTAAAGTATGAATTAAATAACAGAATCAATGACATTATGAGATAAGATATTCATCACACATACTTTATGACCCAATATGAGACAAAGTAGGTATTGAATGATAAAAATGGAATTGTGATATATGAAATCCAGTAGACATACTTCAGGCTTCAGAATGAGCCAAATAAAACATTAAGGTACGAGTGTCTATGAGTGTTCAGGGGGTCATGTTGTTAAATAAAGAATAATTGATAATGTGAGAACAATTTAATTATGAATTGTAATTCAGTATTTATACAATTACATACACTTTCTATTAACTATATATTGTTTTATACACCGTTGGTGGCGGCCTACTAAGCTGTACTCACACCCTACATGGGATGCCTTATTATTACCCAAATAGACTTTGGGTTTTCTGGATATGTTAAGGGAAGAAGATCATTTCTCTATGGGTGATATGGGATAGAGCATAGATGAGGGAACTAGAAATGATTCGGGACCCAATTAGGGGTGTCATCAGTGTATTTATTTTGTGTTTAATTTTAGACACTTGACACGTACATTGGAATGGCATATTTTCTTCTTTAGTTTTGATATTGTGTTTCAACTTTTAGCCATCTCGTGATACCAGTTATTTCAGGTTATGATTACATGTCATATAGTTACTGTTTCATATTTTCTTCTAGTGTATTTAATCTAATAAAAGGGGGTATAGTCTCCCCATTATCGATATTCCAGATCCTCACTGAAATTCGGTATCCTCTACCATATGGGGAGGCACAACTGGGGTCATGTGACTGATCGACTCGAGGCACCGACGTGTGGAACCTGGGACATGACCTTACAAAGTGGTATCAGTGTCCATTTTTATTTTCTTTTTTATTTTGTATTACTATTTGGAAAAGGTAGTCATGAAACTAGAAATAGTTGGGCCTTGGTTATGATCTCATGCATGGGAGTATCTAACCCATGTATGGGGGAGAACCCAGGTACCTAGGGTTGGATTGTTGTTATTCCTATTTGTTGTTACAGTTGAATATTATTTCAACTTGGGTGACTCACATGTTGTGTGTTCTGATTGTTGATGTTAATTTTTTCTGATTTTTGACTCGTGGACCAGTATAGCACAAGATTTGAGTTACATGTATCATTATAGGAAGTTATGCTTATTGTGACATGCATCATTTTAGGAACACATAGAAAAATGGGTTATGGGTAAGTTATTGAGCTTGAACTGTTTTTCCTTCCTTGTAAAGTTGGCCTCATACTTTGCGACATTCTCATCCTCCTTCTCCTCAGATTCAGAAATTTCCTTTCCATATCTGTTCAATGGTCATGTGGAAAGTATTTTTCTAAGAAAAGATCTTTGAACCCTCTCCATTCCATACATGATACTTCTTTTATCTTCCTTTGTGTTTTGAATCAGCGACCACCATTGATCATCATCTCCAGTAAGGCGGTAAACTTCTAATAAAACCTTCTACCTTTCGCCACTCCCCAAGGCGTAGAATATATTCTCTAAAGAGTTTATCCATTGCTCAGTTACTAATGGATTTGTACCCCGATTAAATGTTGGCAGTTGTTGCCTCATGAAATGATCTAACATTGATCCTCCACGTTGCGGATTAGGGTGCTCTATACTAGTAAGGTTATTATTCATAACCTGAGTGAGTTGTCCCAGTATGGTGATAAGGTGATCAGCACCAGTTGTATCTCCAGCTCCACAATAATTATCTTGAGCAGGAGGGAAATCCCTACATGGAGTGCGTGTATTTATACGATTTCCATTCCTCCCACTAGACTCCATTTCTAAACAATGGAATAAACTAGATTAGTTTATGAATCAAAATACATAATTCCATACTTGTAAAACACTTAACATAAATTGAACAATTTATGGATATAATCCATAATCAATTTTTTTTCTTTGAGGGAGTATATACTCATAAACCCTTTATAATGGTTTGTAAATAAACTGATAATTATCCTAAGCATATCCCCTGGGAGTGTCGTAACCAAAAGTGCAGCAAGGCCCGTTGTCGTGCACCAGTTCCTGTTCAAGTCTAGCTCAAAGCGGTGCTTCTGAGTTTTACCCCTAGGTACATCTGTGCCAGAGCCGCCTCTACCTTCTCATATCCAGATAGGGTTGTATTGCTCGGAAAACTCATAAAATCTCTATAATACCAAAATTCTATGATGTTCTTCTATACTAATCCTCAAAGTCTATCGTAGGGCTATGTGCTCTAATCAGAGTTTATCTAAATCTAGCTTACGTGGTTATTACTAAACAGCCTTTGATACCAACTATAACGCCCCAACCCTGATTACCAAGAGTCGGTGCATTATTGCGTAACAATGGCATAATCACAAAAGATCAACTCTCGAAAGACCGATTAGTTTAGTAGCCTTGGAAAAACTAGATACATTCATAAGTCTTACATTACATAATAACGAAAAATAACTACAACAACATCTTGTATTCATATCCCCTCATACTATCCCTACAGTTCATTCATAATATACTTCTTCACATCCTGGAAAAATTAAAACACTGGAAGGGGTGAGCTTAGATGCTCAGTAAGGATAACAATATAGCGGAAGCATTCATAAATAAACATAAACATTTAAGGGAATGTATAACTAAAACAAAAACCTTTCAAACATAAACTACGACATAATATGGAAAATGTAAAATGAGATAATGCCATTTACATCTTCACATGGATATTCTACTGGTTGAATAATCACATGAAATATCAATAACCACTTTCATAATGATGTAATTCATAATGAAAGACTATCATAACCACGTAGCCAAGGCCTCGTGCCATGCCTACAAATAAGATTTTGTCAAATCCTCATGCCAAGACACTAGTTTGTCTCATGCGATCTGCCGATGCATCAAGGAGCTATAGCGAGCTCCACCCGTCACTTATTAAGTCCAATGCATTCCTCATATAAACAGGTTTAAACATATCATAAACCATAACATAATAATATCGCAAGAAACATGCATGAAGGAAACATAACATTTCCACATTTAAATGACAAGTTATCAATACAACACATTGATAAAATAAAAACATTATCAAAACCATTTTCAATATAAAAATAAAAGAAAATTAAAACTTTGTATTTATTTTTCATTTAAAAATGTTATGGCTTGTAGAGGAAGCCGAAACTCAAATAATGGTCATGGCGGTGGAGAAGTCGGTGTCGCCGCATATGTACAAAAAAACATTCCATTTTTTCGTTTAGTAAAATGCTTCGTATAAAAATATTCTTTTTGAAAAAAACATAAAAGTCAAAGGGGTTTATACACCGTATAAAAGAATGTTGTGTATAAAACAAAATATGCCTCAATGAAAGGAGATTGAGACGAAGTCCCATAAAAAGATCATGTTTTAAAATAAAATAGATCTATTATCTCTATTCACCAGATTTACACATAAATAAAGTATAAATACCGGATAGGAAATAATAATATCATGACATAATTTGAAAGTAGGAGATTAACCCAAAGAATGGAAATTGAGTTAAGAAGTTCCCTTACCTCATGTCCGACTAGACTCGACCTTTGTTTTACCTCATGAATAATAAACTATAGTCAATTTATATTTTCTTAATAATCATTTTCTAGTTTATTATTCCTTTTATATCACTTATTACCATGTTATGAACATTATGTAATTATTTATGTTAATAACGGTTGTTTTGTCGATCTTTGGTACTTGAGTCAAAAATAAACTTCTTATAATTACAAGTTGTTCATGAGGTGAAATATCCATTATATACAGAATTATATTCATTATGTAGATATCATATATATCATATATATCCATTATATACATTCATTCATAATATTACGTAACATTTAGAGGTAAGAAATTAAATGCATCGTTCATGGAGATGGTAAGCCGTACGTACGCATGGATGCTACTTTCATTTCTATTTCGTATTTAATGGAATTAAATCATAATAATATAAAGGTGTATTATAATTCCAGTATAATATCTTATATAATATCATTTACACCATCCTTTATACATCCCACATATGGCTTTAATGATTAAAATCACTTTGAGGGGGCGGTAGTCAGCACTTCCTAAAATGAAATTATCGCATTTACCCATAATGGAAATCATAAAGGGATAACATAAATGAGAAATAAAGAAGCATAATGAAAACCTTAACATAATATATATATCATATATGAAAATAGTTTCATCAAAATGGCCACCATTAGAGGTTTTAAAAGAATACTGAACAATCATCGTTTCATGAGGCAGTATTTTTCCACCCACAGAAACAGAATGTTCTTTAACAATTATACAAAGGTGTGTGTAAGTGTAAATCAAATAATTATCATAACACATCCTAGTATATTGATTATACTTTTGTTGTTACAAAATAAATGAATAAAAATATTTTACGGGTTTGGAGAAGCAAAATAAAACAAAAGAACACAAGTGAAGACATTACCTTTAAAATCGGGTAACTCTTTTTAATTTGAGCCAAAGGCTTCCTTGGGAAGACTTCTATCCAATGTGAGGCTTCTAATAGTAATAGAGGAAGTTGAGAGAGTATATGGGCAGAGTTTGGCCGAGCCAAATGGCTTTGATTGTGTGAATAAGGTGGTAGTGGTGGGGGCCTTTTATAAGAGGAGAGGAGGGGCACTCTTGGAAAGATTGAAATGTTACATTATTATGAAATGATTTTCGAATTCTAAAAATCCCACAATTATATATTTCGAGGATAATGTGATAAGGGTTTTAAATCTGCTCATCCATTAGGTTTTTGACAAGTTTATGCCATATATTTTACATTATCTTTTCATTTTATTTAAATCGTTAATTAATGAGGTAATCACTGCATCATCATTGTGTCATAAAAAATTTAATTTATTTAATTTCTAATAATTCTAAAACAATTACCATGATGTATGAAATCTTTTTATCTTTCCAATTATTATTTATAGTAAAAAAATTAACTTATATAACCCCATGTAATAATTGTTTTAGTAAAACAACACATGTTTGTGACAATTTTATTTTTACTTTAAATAAAAAGATATTAATGTCATTTTCTTAACCAAGTGGCTCCATGGGGTCCCCAAATTGACCCATGGATTGTATTGGTCGGCCATGACTCATACAATAAGGTTAGGATAAGTTTAAATGTATTTTCATATTTTTATAATATCATTTTTACCTTAAATTTCACTAATTACCTTTAACCGCGATTAATTAATCTTAAAATATACTATTCACCAAAATATTATTTTAATCACATTAAACCACATTTTACATCTTAATGACAACCATGTATGTCGTATTTTTTAAAATCAAATCACAGAAGTGGTAGTGTTTCATTTAAACGAAAAATCAGTTTTTAACTATCACTTAGTGGTTTCACTATTCATCAAAAATTGAATTTTTTCAGAACGATGCCAAAATTTCACCCTAATCCATAATTGAAATTTAGAATTCAAAAATGATGTATAATTGAAAACATTCCAAACATAAAATTTGAATTAATTAATTTTATAATTGATTCCTGTTGTCACAACAAATAGCGTGTTTTTAAGAAACAATATATATCAAAAGATTTACAATTGTTTATGTCCAATTTCAAAGTATAATTAATTATAATGACCACCAATGGATATAATGGTAAAAATATATTCTAATTATATATTGAAACCACTCAATTTAATAATTTATCACTATAAATTTATTTTATTAAAAAACTTGTTTTTAAGTATTTTTCACTATTCATAAAAAAATGGAAGTTCTCAGAATCATACCAAAAATTCAACATAGGCTAATTTCGATATTCTGAATCCAAAAATGAAGTTCATTATGGAATATTAAATATATATAATTTCAAAATGTGGGTATTACTATTCATAATGGCTATTTTTTTTGGTCGTGGTGTGTTATAATCTCGAACTTGCCTACAATGCAAACTATTGCATTATTGAAAGAGAAGCATATCGTGGAAGCTCGGGGTGTTACATTTTCACTTATTCATTTTAGTGAATTTATATTGACCCATAATAGTGTCTATGAAAATGATATAGGTTCTCACACTGAGGTCGAACCTTGTAAATATAATGTTCTTTACTTTTTTTACTAATTTTTCATACATTAGTATTTACTAAAAGATGATAAGGATATAAACTTTAACAAGTTTCAGGGTTTAATATTTTCAAAATTATTGAAACTTATTAAAGTAAACATCTAATTAAACCCCACTTCTGAGTTGTTATTCAATCCTTTGGAACTTCATATACTATTTATCACTTTATTTGAATCTTTTTTTTAATATTTGTGATACTTTTTTGTAATTAAAATCCCTAATAGAGTAATGGAATACTCTCATGACTCATCATTGATCTCTCCATGTCCAACAATATGTGGTTCCTCCTTTCACTTACATCATTACACTTATGTGTATAAGGAGGAGTGAGTTAATATAGGATCCTAAACTCCTATAAGTAATCAATGAATTCTTGATTGAGATATTCACCTCCAATTTCTAAGAGAATTTTCTTCATCATATTACCAATTTGGTTCCCATATTCATTCTTGTATTTCTAGAATTTTTCAAAATAACCTGACATAAACCTCATTAAGTATACATATTAATTTCTACTAAAATCATCATAAAAATTTATGAAGTATGAGAACCCACCCCTACCTCAATAGGAAATGGTCCACACACACATGTATGAACTAATTCAAGAATCTCTTAAGAACATTAACCTTTTATACTAAATGGGGATTTATTCATTAGACCATATACATAAGTGTGACACATACCAATTGGTTTTAGTTCAAAAAAATCTAAATATCCATTTTGGTATAACTTAGTCAAGCATTTTTCATTTACATGACCAAGACAATGATGATATAATTGGGTGTGGAACGAGTTATGTGAAGTAGTTTCATTATAAATTTCCATTACTTGGTTTGTATAATAAGACAATAAAAATTTGTTATTGAAATTCACCTTACCATAACAAATATTATTTTTATAAAAGAAGGAACATTCATTTACAAATATTAAAATAAATCCATATATATCAAGTTTATATATAAATAATGTTTTTTGTAATGGATGAATCATAATAACAACCTTTCAAAATCAAGATCATTATAAGATACCGTATTTTTCATTGTACGTCCCACTCTGAGGTTTTCATTGAACATATTTTGTTGAGTTTTCCTTTGATATTAATCCTTAGGGACTAAGGCTTATTTGATGATAGAGATCCTTTTTGGATAAAATAACATTAATTTTAGGCATGTATGTCAATTTAAATTAATGGATTCCGTGTATAAATATGTTAAATCGGATTAATAGGGTTTTCGATGAGTTTAGAAGGATCATAGGTGGTTTGGTCACTTTTATAGAAGCTGGTATAAAAACTATTCAATGAAAAATTATATGTTGTGTACATGTTTCATGACATGTAACAATTTCTAGATGCATTTCATGAACTAGTTTATGATGTGATGTGGTTACATGTCGTGAACCTGATTCACATCGTGTAAATGTTGATCAAAATAAATATTAAACTGGGACAAAAGTTTTTTCCAGCATAACTTAAAAATGAGGAAATACATGACATGAAAGGATTACACATCATGTATTCCTTGAACCCAATAGTTTTAAGTGTTTCGTGTACTTATGACTCTAATTATTTTTTATTATAGCCTCTACTCTCTCGCTCCTAGGGTGAACTCCAAGAAATTTTGAATTATCTTCCCCCCTTCCAGATGTCCCATTTTGACATTCGATCCTTGGTGAGTTTATTCACTTTGGTTTCTCTCTTCTCAGCTGTCATTACATTTCATTTTAGTGTACATATTTTGAACATGGGTTTTGTTTTGGGAGTTGATCTTGTTTTGGGTTAATCTAGGTTCTTCTTGTGATCTTCTGTGACATCTTCTTTAATGGATTTTGTCATTAGAAGTGTTTTGATAATCATATGTTAATGGTATAGAGACTAAACCTAACCCAATGGTATATTTAATTGTGAATTATATGATATATTTTGATTATGAACATGTAATGTGCACTATAATTAATCTGTTGATTTATAGTAAATCATGGATTGGATTCCTTTAGATTCAATGGTTGATGCAACCTGGATTATGGATACCTGTTGGGTGAGAAAAAATGTGCTTAAAAATAACTTGGCTAATGGTTTAAATCATGGTGAGTATGACATGATACCTTAGGTTATTGCTTGATATAGAATCCCTTGGTAATATATTATTGATTATTGATATGACTGTTGATCATTTGAGAGATAAATTAAATTTTATTAGAAAGAAAAATAATGATTTTCATAATTATCCATTGAGATTTCTGATGTGATATTATGATTTCCATACTATTATGACTTGTTGAGTTGGTGATGAAATTATTATATATAGGGACATCCTAGTAATTTTTAAATTATTATATTGTAGTCATGGCCCAGTGATTCATGCTAAAATTCTTATATATAGGGATTTTCTTGGAGGATGAAATGCTTTTATAGTAGGCAATTCCCAGTGATACTTGCTGAAATGCTTATATACCAGGCTACACCCAAGAAAACACACTGAAATGCATTTATATATAGTGATGATGGGAGGATGTAATTATTATACAAATAGAGCTACCTGATTATTTGATTTTTCCATGGTATATGGATATAGATGTTATGGTTGTCTTACATTCTCAGAGACATTTCATCATGGTTTTGAAATAGGTTAATTGATATATTATAATAATTATTTAATTAATACATCTTTTTATCACTTTATTGAATATAATTATTATCAGGATGGGTGTGTTTAGGGATGGTGGTGTCGAACTACTGAGTTTTATTCAAACCCTATTTGGGAACTGTTTGGTACTTAAGCAGACTACATGGAAGCAGGTTTGGAAAAGGGAAAGGGACATTATTGTTGATTCTTTTGTTTCTTGCTGGATGGGATAGATTTTGGAGATGGGTCTGACCTGGGGATTAGAACCAGAGCCTTTTGGGATTATTTAATGTGAGTAGATTTTATTTTTTGTATTGGTTTCAGTTTTACTTTTGGATATATCTTAGTTTGTCATTACATTATTCATCATTATAGGTTCCTCCTTTTATTTTCCTAGCTGTATGATATACTATTTCCACTATTTCTCTGTTACTCTAATTTTTATAACTATGGTTTAGTTCCACTATGTTTTACCAGGGGGTATTGTCTCCCCACTATAAGTATCATAGCCTTGCTACTAGTCAATAGCCTCTAGCATATGGGGATTCATGCTTGATGTATAATAACCAAATCATTGTGACCATGTGAGAGAGTATCAGATTGGAGGACATTACAAAGTGGTATTAGAATATCAACTTGTTATTTTCTATTACTTTATTTTTTTGAAAACTAGAAAGTAGACTAGGATCTATTGGGACTTGGTAATGAGCTTATTTATTGGAGTAGCTAAGCCATGTAAGGGGAAAAATTTGAGTTCCAGGGATGGGATTATTGTTTATGTTGTTCCCTTGTTACTATTGATGTTATTTCACCTTTTTTGTTTTATATGTTGTGTGATGTTATTATTTTGTGATGTTATTGTTTATTGATATTTACACTCATGGAATAGTATAGTGAGATATGAGTATTCATGAATCGTGATAGGCACATAGGGATAATATATATATATATATATATACATGCATTGTTCATGACAGGGACATGTTTATTGCATGTGTTATATACTTTCCAATATGAATTGTGAAATAATATATCAATTATATTTGACAAATGGGATGAAATAAACTATTATTTCATTATAAAACACTTATAATCCATGGTTAGAGAGACCCAGACTAATGGTTCTCTACTATCATCACCTCTTGAGGATGACTATATTTTTAGCTAATGTTTTTAGGAGTGTGTTTTTCTTATAGATAAAATGACTCCTCATCATCTTTGAGTTGAGTTCTAAGAGAGTGGAAATAATTTATCTCCTAACATAGATGAACTGAAGCTTCATGTATCTCTTGAGGATCAAATGGATGTTTATCATCACAACAACTTCTTAAGGGTCATGCAATCCATGGAAAAGGAGACTATTTCCATCGTTCCTTTGATGTATGAGTTGATGAGAGAGATTCAGCTACAACATCCACCTATGTTCACTAGGGAGGGAGGCCCTATGGTAGCTGAGTTCTAGATCGAGTCAATCTATACAATCTTCAAGCATCTTGAGACACCCATAGATAGGAGGGAGAATCTTGTTGTGTATATGCTCAGTGGACCTACCAAACAATGGATGGATATTCAAGAGAAGGATGGGAAGGAGGATGAGTTATCTTGGAAGTAATTCGAGGAGAATTTATTGAGCCACATATCTACATAGATGCTGAGGGATGAGAAGTATTATTAGTTCATGCATCTGATATAGGATAGAATATCAGTGAGGGACTATGTTGAACATTTCACCAACCTTCAATGCTTTGTTCCATATTTATCTATTGATGAGATCACTAGGGAGAAACATTTTCAGGATGGTATTCACTATGAGGTAAGGTCATAGGTGATTTTTTTTATTCTGAGTATCTTTTTAGATTTGACGAATCATGATAACATCACATTAAAGAATCTGAGAGAGGACCCAAGAGGTAGCCAGGCTATTTCCACAAGGTAAACTAGGATCACTTATTTTTGTGGCAAGTAGTGATTCTATGACAGCTTTTCCAAGGAAATAACATGAAGACTAGTTAGGGTAGTGGGAATCCATATTAGGGTAATATTCTATTGTAGTGCATTAGTATAGAATGTTAAACCACAACAAACCTTAGTTTTCATACACCACTTTGGAGTTCCATGTTTGCGGTAGGATGGTCCATCTTCATAAGTTTTTTAGAACATATCATAGTATAGTAGTGGTAGGGAAGTAAGATAGGTACTACAGTATAGGAAGTTCTCAACTACTCCTCATCAGATAGGTAGCTAGAGTTCTATAGTATGTTTAGGTTGGGGCGGGAGATATGGTACCCCATTGTAATGACAAAATGTTTATTAGTAAAATTTGTTTCTTGAATAAATGTGTGGTTTATTATATTATATATTATACACATAAAAAATATAGAGAAACCCATAAAAAACTATATTAATAAATATTGTTACATTAATCAGCAATTAAACCAATTAAATTTCCGAACATTACAACTGGACAAAAAGTATAAAATAGAAAAGCTAAAATGAGAAAATATGGATCATCCTCATCTACCAGAATTATTGGCCTGACTACCAACACTATATAAAAGAAACAAAATTATAGTAAACCCATAAAAATTATTTAAAATGGAAATATAGAACATTTAGAGTAATTGATTGGAATATTGAATGAAATAATTGAGTGGTATATATATAAGGTAATGTGAATGTTGGAATAGTAATGTGACCGTTGGAATAGTAACCAGATCGTTGGAAATAGTAACCTGACAATTGGAAGAGTGATTTTACTAAAAAATAATAAATTATGATATAAATTACATTTATCAAGATTAATTTTTGCAAATAAAAATACAATAATTCAATAAAATAAATATCAAGATTAAAAACCTCAAAGAAAATAAAGCATATTTTTAATAAACTGTATTTTAAAGTATTTTGAAAAAATCATTATTTTCCTATTAAAAATTATATTTTATATATTTTAGATAATTATTTTTATTAAATTAATATCATTTTTGAAATGATCATTTTAAAATTTTCCTTGGGTGAGTTTTTGGTAATTTTCTGAAATACTACAATTTTTAATTGAATAGTAAAAATATAGTTTTTCACATAATCAATGTATCTTAAGTTACAACATTCATGATGTACTAATGGAATAATCTTTTATAGAAATTTATTTTATGCCATTATATATTTAATTTCATAAATGAGTCATTAAAATACAATAAAATTAATTTTCATACCTAAAAATCACATTCCAAAAACTAAAATCAAAAGTGATTCCTTAAAATATCAGTTTATTTTTTTCTTCACTTTTATTTTTAATAAGTAAATAAATTAGAATTATAAAGATGATTTAAAGTCTTAAACCCATTATATTTAATTTATATATAATTTATTTTGTCAAAAATGCAATATTACATATTTTTCCTTTGATATATTATTTTATTAAATATTTTATTCTAAACATACCTCTCTCTTAATGTACAAATAATCCCTCTCCCTTCCCTTGGAAACACACTCCTCTCAAACATTCCAAAGTACAATATCTTCCTAAATACTCCCTCTAAATCCCCTTACATTACATAGGGAAATTTTGGGGCAATCCAACTCTAATCACCAAGGGTGATATAGCGTCTTATAAGAGAAGCTACATTGAAGAGAGAGTAAGTCTATATTACCTTTTCCCTTTTTTCTTATTTTGTTTCATATTTTTACCAATTAATTTAAAGTCATATACTATAAAACTAATTATTCAATAATTTAAAATTATATTATTTATGTCAACATGTTGTAATTTTCATATTTTTGACAAAAATAAATGCAATACTTCTCTTTCCCTCTCTTTTAACAACGTCCCATTAAAGGTTGATTAACCACCTGCAGAGACATTTCTAAGACAATTCTTATAACCACCTTGATGGATGGATATTATTAATTATATATAACATATAAATAATTTTTTAAATTTATTATAATCTACTGAAGTTAATCCTACTTTCCTATAAATGACTTTGAATGAAAATTGAGAAATCAAAGTGAAACAAGAAATTTTTTGGAAAATCATGATATCAAAACACTTCAATTTCATCAATAGAAATTAATAAATATAATAAAACGATTATAAATGATAAATAATTGTATAAATTGATATAATTAACATATTTATTAGTTTTTTAATAAATATATGTTTATTATTCAAGAGGCACAAAAGTGACAAAATAAAGAAGGAATTATGGTAAGGGGATTCTTGAACCCAACTCTTTTTTCATTGGTTTATCCATATTTCATGACATATTTCCATAAATAGTCCAATAATGTTCCTTAAATATAATTTCATTATTCATCCCTCTTCTTTTTTTGGATATTCATGTTTTCTATTTGAATTTTTTGAAATTACAATGATTTTCCAAAATAACTCTTCTTTCCAAAACACATCTTTGGCTCCTCTTGAGTAGTTTATTATTAACTAAAGAATGATGACTCTCATAGAAAATATGGTTTTAAATTTTTCATTTTAGATCCTAAAGTTTATTTATGAAATCATAATTTTTGAAATCCTCATGAAACCCATTCCTTTCCATGGGTTATTTCATGAAATGATTGTTACACATTCTATGTGACATTCATGATTATGTAAATATTAGGATGTGATGACTAGAACAAAATTATATATCCCTCCAATTCATTGGGTAATATGTTGTATCTCATGAGATAATGTTTATTATATGTGAACAAGATGCTAGATTTGTTTACAGTGATGATTTTAGGATTATTCACATGTGTTGTGTGTTAACAAGATGCTAGCTTTATTCCCAACTATATGTGGCATTTGACCACTATAACATGATGTTTCGTTTTTATGCATTTCTACATTCTATGAATTTATCACATTTTTACCTCATGATATTGATAATGATTCTAGGCTTATGATATGATGATTATTCTCACCCATGTTATATTAATTCAAGTTCCTTTTTCATCCTCTTACAGGGCTTTTATCTTACCCCTTTCATTGATGTATATCCTTAGATAATTGTATGTACTATGGATAATGTGAGATTTTAGAAGGATAATGAAGAATTATTTAAATAATTATTTATGTTTTATTATGTACAAGTTATTTATTAGCCGAATTATTCTAAGACATAAATCTTTGGATCCTAGATTTGTAACTCTATTATGTTGTTTATCTTTAAAATGGTGTAATATTTATGTATGAAACATTTGGGTCACTATAGTTGGTATCTAAGAATGGTTTAGTTAATTTGGGAATTATGATTAGAAAACAAGAGTGAAAATTATTAGTATAAGTCTATGTATAGTTAAAACATCCTAGAATACTATTTTTAGGAAAGTATAGACATAGGGATCCCATAAGATATTCTTTTAGTGTTAATTTCATAAAATAATAAATTACTCCTGATTTATTTACTTATGTTTTGTTCTAACATTTTCTATTCTAGAAAATGGTAGGAACTCGGAGAAACTTGGACTAAAACCTTTCTGAGTGACAATGAAACAATTATCCATATAAGATCCCCAATTCTATGGGAGGTTGAGTTAAAAACATTGTGGAAATGATTACCTAGTTGTCTCGAGATATGAATAATAACATGAACTATGTGGAATTTTCATATTCCCCCAATAAGTATCAATTATCTATTGAGTCCTTAATGCAAAAATGACCATCGATGTTTAGTGGAACATCCAATCCACTTGATGTAGAATAGTGGGTTTACTCAATAAAGAAGGTCTTTTCTATGATCTATTCTCTAATAAAAAGATGGTGACTCTTGCAATTTAACATTTATATGGAGACGATATTCAATAGCAGGAATTGATAAAGAACAAAAATCTAAAGGATTAAATGGAAGAGATAGAGTGGGAAGAATTTAAGAAAATATTTCTTACAAATCATTTCCATTGAACTCTTAAAAAAATATTGAAAGAGAATTCATATAGCTAAAAAAGGAAGGTGAAGTTGTCAAAACTTATGATGAAAACTTCATAATGTTTTAAATGTATTCCTTGGGTTTTTTATTAATAATGATAGAAAAATAGATATGTTCTTTATTATTTTAAAAATACATCTTCAAAATATCTAAAAATATAAGAATTTGGTAATTTTGAAGATGTTGTTAAATGTGCTCTTAAAGTAGATATGGAGTTCAATGAATGGTCCCCTGTTTGTGGAGATAATAATAGAAGAATGGGGTTTCAAGATTGTGGGTCAAATGAAAAATGAGGAAATTGGATCCTACTACCCACATTTCAAAAATATGGGAAGAAGCATCATGTTAATTTCCTCAAAGGGATAGGTAAATTCTTCAAGCGTGGGAGAGGAGGACACCAAGCTAATGAATATTGAAGATATATGAAGAAGCTAACAAACATGATAGAGGAAAGGAAGGAACATCCTAATGAACCACCCATGGTTCAATGCTTCAACTATTGGGACCAAGGGTGTTATGCAAGCAAGTGCGCTAAACCAAATGTCCTTGAGGGAAACCGATGTCAGAAATCACTAATGTCAATGGAGCAAGGGAAAGATTATATCATCACTACTAATGAAGTGGAGTGTGAAAATGAATTCATACAAGGTATGATTCATATTCACTAAATAATAGAAAAGGTATTGTTTGATTCTGGTTCTACTTATTCATTTATATTCTACATTTTTTCTAGAACTATTGAATTGATGCCCCAATAAATTTAAGTGGAGATATCCATAAAAAAACATAGTGGTGTAATCATTACAACCCAAGTGTTGGACTCTTCTCCTATAATCATATTTGGGATGATTATTCTTGCAAATATTATTATATTTCCCTTGTTGAAATTTGATTCTATATTAGACATGTATTGGCTTTCATTATATAGAGAAGAAATCAACTATTGGAAAAAATCAATTTCTATATTCTGAACCTTCCCATGATCCTCTAAAAATCCAAGGAAGATCACGAATCTTCATTGGAAAATCCATCAACAATGTCGGTGTTGATACCTTGTAGAGAATCATACCTTGCCCAAATGGTTGAGTCAGAGGAAAGTATTATCCTGGGGGAAATGTCAATTGTTAGGTTATACATTGATGTATTTCTCCAAGAGTTACTTGGAATCCCTTGATCGTCAGGTAGAGTTCTCAATAGATCTCCTACCCAGAGCCACTCCTAACTCATAATTCCCATATAGGATGGCCTTGATTGAAATGGAGGAGATAAAGAAGTATCTATAGGGGCATTTGGAAAAATGGTTCATACGCCCTAGTACATAACCTAGGGGTGCACTAATGCTCTTTGTCAAGAAGAAAGATAGATCAAAATAGGTGTATATCAATTACCAAGATATCAACAAGATCACCATAAATAAAAATTATCCTAAAAGAAGGATTGATGACTTGTTCAATCAACTACAAGGAGTGAAATAATTCTCAAAGGTGTCTTTTTTTTATGGATATCATAAACTAACGTTGAAGAAGGAAGATATTCAAAAGACTGATTTCCTTACAAGGTATGGGCACTATGATTTCATAGTAATTCCCTTTAGACTTACTAATTATCATACTATATTTATATATTTGACGAATATATTCTTTAGAGACCTCCACAACAAATTTATCTTAGTGATTATCGATTATATTCTCATTTATTCCATGATTATGTAAGAACATGAATAGAATTTAATTATTCTGTTGGTGATATTAAGGATGGAGAAAAGGTATTCTAAGTTAAAAAAGTGTGACTTTTGGATGCAAGAAGTCAAATTATTGGGGATAATGATAAAAAGTGATGGAATTTATAAGGACCATTCAAAGACAAAGGCAATTAAAAAATATCCTAAACCCACTAGTTTCATAGAGATCTATAGTTTTATAGATAAGTTGGTTACTATTTACATTTTGTGATAAATTTATCATTATTTTTTATCCAACTAACTAATTTACCCCAAAATGGGGTAAATTATTTATGGATGAAAAATATGAGGAAATATTTAAGGAGATAATGAAGGGGTTAATCACAATTCTTGTACTGTAATTTCTCATTCAAGATAATTGTATCACTGAGAGGGGAGAGAGTGAATCAGTGATATATTTTTCTTTTATATTTCCTTAATTATGTAATAAACTTATAATCCTATTAAATATTTCTTTCTCTATTGAAAATAATTAAAACACACATCTATAGGAACACATGTATTTATAAGTATCACTATTCAACAAGAATAGCTACATCCTTTCTATGATTTTTTAATGATCTAATACAACACAATCTGTTAGAAAATAGTCCTTTTGTGTGGAATACAATGAGTAGGATATTCCATTTCACTCATGTAGCTCTTTATAAACAATTCAATAGTGAATATGATCCTTCTATAAAAAATGATGAAATACAAAGTTTTGTAAAAACACATGATATGGTGATTCTTTATCAACTTTCACAAATGTATTATTTTAAAAAAAATCGCCAATTTCTTACCTGGAAGTTGGTAAAAACATTTTTAAATTTTGTTACAAAACTCAATCTAATGTTCCAATCTAATTCTCCCAATCCGATTATCCCAGTTTTATTTCTCAATATGAAAAATTTATGACTTTTTAAGAATATAGTTGAGAAAATTCTGAACCACTTCTTCTTCAATCCAAAAATCCCAATATGATTTTCCATGTTCGATGATTCAGACCAATACAATGACCAGTTGAATACAACAAAACAAAATATTGATACCTTTTCTTCTCGCTAGATCTATTTCTTATCTATTCTTCTCTGTGAATAGTAAATCTGTAAAAAGTACAAAGTACTTTCCCTTTTATACTCACCCAAATAATGGTTTGGGTGGGATTCCTAAAAAATTTCCCACTCAATCAAATTTTATGAATCTACACATTCCATTGAATTTGGGGATCATATTAACTTCATAATCTCTTCTCAACACTTATTTACCATCCTCAAATCTTCTCACAACTTCAATTATGCTTTAGAATTTCTGTAAACATCATTCTAATTCTGATTTCCCATTTCAATTTGTTCTTATGACCTGCTTCATTAGGATGAATACAAATTTAAAACAATATATTATTCTTCATCTCTTCTCTTGACCCACTTGAATTATAAACAAAGTAATTCAAACAATTTTAAATGGTTAAATAAATTCTTGATATAGCTATTAATTTCTTCTTCATATTGGCAGCCACATAATTTTCCTTTTCTTTTCATTCATCAGTTCCAAAAAATTATTCTTCTGATGATTATTATGGCATACCGAGTGTGGACCAGTATCACCAGCTTCAACATCAACAAATTAGTTATCTTTTGAATATGATACTAATCAATTTTTATAACAAACAATTTTGCCTCTAATTAATATGATGGCATACTGAAATCAATGGATCAACATTAGTAACTTATTTATTTTTTGAATAAGATTCTCAAAAACATCTTTCTTCAAGGATTTAAATCTTCTAGTTTGTGGTCTGACCGAAAACTAGAACCTTTATTATGACTATCCTATCCTACCTTTAAACAAATCTGTATCCAGAAATATCATTATGATGATATTTAGACCAGAATGATTAATATACATAAACTTTCTTCTTTAATAAAATTTAAAAAGTATCATGACTTTATTTATAACTTCTATTACTTTGATGATCAACTTTAGCATCATCTCACTTACCAAGTAAAGTTTTGAAACTTCCCTGTCATTTATAAACATATCTATTTCTTACTCATCTTGAATACAAATGGCATTATTACAATCAAACTAAATATGATTAGAATAATATTTTTCTCCCATTTATTTCATCATGCTTTCATCACAAGTTTTACAACTTACTTATGATTTATGAGAACTCCAAGATTAGAAAAGCAACATCACATTTTCAACAAAGTTAGGAAGACTCCAATTATTCCCCATTATGATCAAACATTTGATTCTAATCTTTGGCTGTGTTTGATGATCCTCTTTATCCAGAAAACATATTCCCAATGTGATGGAATTTCATAACCATTGTGAGTCTAATTTTATTGAATAGGATGGTCTGTCCAATTTTTATCAATTACAAAGTGAGGTGATTTGTTTTCTTCTTAAACTCAATTGAAAAAAAATGAAAATACCTGAATATGATATTCATATTTATCATTTTGGTCCAAACAAACTCTCACTTTGGATTTTTTTATCAAACAAGGTTTATAAATCACTGGACTATTTATCCTCATGATATGTATTATTTATCAATAATTATAAGACTACATGTGCTAAATCATTGTAGGAAACAAGAATTATCGACATAAAATTCATGATGTCCAAAAGTAGTGGTTATGAAAATTTTCCTAATCTTTTCTTCCCCAATATTTAAACCTCCATAGAATACACACAAAAAAAATTTCCAATAACCACTCCAACAAACAATTAGAATAGTTTACACACTTACGAGGATGAATTCACAATTTACCCACAACTCTCTCAATTTACATGCTTCTATAATGATAGATTTATTAAACAATTCCACCCCTTGAAAACTATTTCCAACGATAAGATGAGAGAGGGAACAAAAACACATACCTCAATATTGATGAGAAAGAGGTTATATGACCTTGTTTAATCTCAATTAAGAGAATGCTTCCTTGGGTAAAGTTTTTGAGAAAATGTCGGCATCTTGTTCCGATTTAAGGACATACTCCAACATAAACTCATTATTCTACACATGATATTTGAAGAAATAATTGTTGATATCAATATGTTTTGAATGATAATGTTTTAAAAAATTCTTGTAAAGGTTGATTTCACTTTGATTATCACAACCTAAGATAAAGGGTAACATCAATTCAACAAGTTAGTATTCTAACTGATTCTTCACCCACATAAGTAGGGTAGATGATTGTGTAGTAGAAAAATATTCAGATTCAGTTGTAATGACAGTTACTGAATTCTATTTCTTTATATTCCAAAAAATAAAATTTTACCTAGAAATAAAACTCCACCTAATGTGGATCTTCTATCATAAACATTTACTACCCAATCAGGATCTGAATACCCAAAAAAATTAATACTTTCTAAGCTATCATACCTGATTTTGAAATTTTTTGGGCCGTTGATGTATTTGAGGATTATTTTTCTAGAAAGTAAATTTTATTATTTAGGATCACTATAAAAGTTTTCACATAAGGTAACATAATAAACAATATTGGGTCCTAAGGTAGTAATATATAAAAAAAATCCAATCAACTTTGGAAACTATTACTGATCAAATTTATTGCCTTCCCCATATTTACTCAACTTGGTTCCCACTGATATTGAGGTGTAAACTAGTTTAATTTTCAATACTAAACTTTTTAAGAATTTCTTTAACATACTTTTCTTGAGAATGAAAAATGTGTTTCCTCTTTTAAATTTTTTTTAACCCAATAAAGTTTTTTATTTCTCCCAACATGGAAATCTCAAACAACTTTTTCATTTATTTAGAAAACATTTCACAAGATCTTTCATTATTCTTATTAAAGATAATGTCATTAATATAAAAAATTATGATGAAGGAAAACTCTTGAATTTCTTTGATGTCAATATTGTTATCAACTCTTCCTTTCTTAAAACTAATATTCCTTAAGAATGTATCCAGTTTGGAATACTATGCCCTTATAGATTTCTTTAGTGAATACAAAGATTTGTTAAATATGCACATATAACTTTCCTCTTTCCCAACAACAACTCCACAAGGTTGTTCTATGTAAACTTCCTCATTAAGATAAAAATTTATAATTGCAGTATTTACAACCATTTGAATAAATTTTTATGTCCATTGTATAAAAATAACAAGAAAAATTATGATTGTTTCTAACCATTCCACCAGTGAAAAAGTTTCATCGAAATCAACACCTTCAAATTTAGAGTAACCATTACATACTAATCTTTCTTTGTTTTTTATCACTTCACCTTATTCATTCATTTTGTTCTGGGAAACCCACTTTGTACCAATAACATTTTAGTTATCTAGATTAGGTATGATTTCCTATGAATCATTCATCTCTATCCAGTCTAACTCTTCATTCATGGAATGAACCCATTATAGATACTCAATATCTTATTTCACACCATTAGGCCCAATTTTTGAATACAATGAAGTACGTGTAATTGAATTTGTTGTTCTTATTGTTTAAACCTTTTTATTTTGATCACCAATAATGTTCCGAGTTTACACTAGCATCTTCATCTTTGGATTAGATATTAGTGATTCTTCTTCATCACTTGAAATAGCGGAGTCTAATTCTTGTTTTTGAGTAGGATTACAATTGGCTGTATCCTTATCAGAAATGTTGACAAAACATTGTAAATCCTGCCCAACATCCTTATCTTTTTTATTATATTTATCCTTAATATATTTTTAAATAATATTCAAATTATTATAATAAAAAATTCTTTCAATTTTATTGTTGAAACATCTATATCCTATTCCTTCTAGAGAATAACAAAGAAAAATTCCACCATCACCTTTCGGCTCAAACTTTCCCAGATTTCCACATTTCTTCATTATAATGCATGGACTCTTGAAATCTATTAAATGTTTCAAACATGTAGTTTTTACATGAAATTTTTTTTATGGAGTCATATACAAACTTGGCCTATAGAAACATCAATTTTGAATATAAACAACAGTACTCAGGGGTTTCCTCCAATACGAATGATAAATACCTTGTTCAAGTAACATAGTTCTTCCCATTTCCAACAAACTTCAATTTTTACATTCATCAATCCTATTTTGTTGATGTGTGTATAGGGAACTATACTCATGAAAAATTCAATTCTTCTCAGGATATCTATCAAATTCATCATTCTTATACTCTCACCATTATTAGATTTCATCTTTTTCACTAAACACTTACTTTTCTTCATATATTTTCTCCTAAAACCTTTAAACATTCTCAGAGCATATGATTTATGTTTCATATTCAAAACACAAGTAATGTGATTAAATTCATCAATGAATGTGATGAAGTAATTATCATCATTTTTTGATTGTTTTATCATTGGTCCATAGATGTCGGAATGAATAAGTTCCAAGGGTTATTTTGAACAAATCTCGACTTTCTTATACACAGACATTGTAATTTTTTCCTTATGAAAAATAGTGCAACAAAAATCTCTTATTCATTGAAAATCAAGAATATCTTGAACACAATATTTATTTCATAACTTCCTCTTTTTTATTTGACACTTGTTTATCATCCTTTTATTCCATAATTAGTTTTCTTCTACCAAACCCAATTAACAAGGGTTTTGTACCTCACCAACTTGAAATAAGTTTCCCTTCGTATGTTGGCCTCTTGAACTATCTTTTCATCATTATTAATTTTCACAAATAAATACATCTTTCTTGAAGGTAACTTTATTACATTCATCACATAATTGTAAAACACTCAACAAGTTTTGTTTCAACTCATCAATATATAAATATTTCTTAGATTAAAACATTTATTTCCCAATGTTAGTTGATCCAACACCTTTGATTATTATTGTTTCATCCTTGTTGAATGTCATAGTAACCTTTTTATAGTCTTTTAAATTATTCAAAATTTTTAATTCTTCATTCATGTGTGAGTAACACCCGCTATCAAGAATACAAGTTCATTCACCTTTAAATGATTTGAGGGTAGCTTTAACATCAAGAGAGTTTTCTTTTTCACCTCCATCTTATGAGAAATTTTAAGAAATTTATATTTTGCCTGTAACAAAAAAATAAAACCCTTAGCAAGATTACATGTTTGTTCACATCTTTTAAAAATATTTTCTTGGGTTTGGAACCTATTTTTAATTTTTACACCATCATTATCAATTTTCTTTAGAACTTCTTTTTCATACTTATACATTTGAGACGATTGACTCCCCCAAAACCATTTACTTTCATAACTTATGAAATAGTAGTAATGTTGTTGGTTGATCCAACACATATTTTTTTATTTATGATTCCATCACAATACTAGTAGTAACCATAAAAATAATATTTTCCTATATAGATTCCATACTGACTGGAGTTATGAATATGTTTCTTCGAAACTTTCTTATCTGAATTTTGTTGACCACCAGCCTTTCTGTTATCAATCAGAATCTTCTTTTTTAGCTTATTTATCATTTTATCCTTGTCATGACTAGAAATAATAGAAACATTTACATATTCATCATTTTAAAAATCTTTTTTAAACTCAGGTTTTTCAAAAACATATGAATTCTCAACTTTGTTATTCTTAGACACATACATAATTTTCTATTCTTTCTTATTTCCAGAAATAATTCTATCTTTCCTATAAACTTTTGATGGCCATTTTTTTATCTTTATCAGGTTTTTCCTTATGATAACTTTCACCAACTTCATATATAGAATTTTTGGAAAATATAATTTTATTTTCATATTTACAAAGTTTTTACTAGACAAGTTCTAACTATTATTTTTATGCCTTTAACTTCAATTCCAGATGTTCATTACGATTCGTTTCTTCCTTAAGATATTTTTTCAAATCACTAATATCCAGTTGCATCTTTTTCTTCTCATCTAAAAAAATTTAATGAATTTTTTATGAGGAACATTCATCTTCCAACTTTTGTTTTGTTTTTCAAGACTTCTAATACTTCTCAAATATATTTAAAATCATAATTTAAATGAAATTTAAGTTGAGTTTATTCTTAATCCGAACTGTTGATTCTGAATTCTTCACCATTAATTGTTACACTAACAGTATTCTCACCAACATTCTTAGTAGAATATTTGGATTAAGCTTTACTGTCTTCTTATTCATTATCTTTAGATAAGAAAATACACCTTTTAGATTTTGATAATTTTTTAACCTTCACTATGGAATAAAATTTTCTTTTCCACCCTATTTATTCTATGACCTTCTTGTCCTTATTTCTTCTTCACCACCATATTTTTCTTTCATTCTTTGTAGAGTTTTTTTGTAAAGTTCCCAATGAATCCATATTCAAAAAAATTCAAGGGAAAATTCATTTTATATTTACATATACCTCTTCTCACATTTTTAGAAAAAAAAGATAAAATATCATCATGATTTTTACATTCCTCATTTTCAGAATCAAAATAACCACCTTATTCTTCAATAATAATCATATTTGAATTCTCTTTCTTCTTAGTCTTGAATGACATTTCTCTATAAAAATTTATTTTTATTTTCATATCACTATACCTTCTTATTTTATAAGTGCTGACAGTTATATGAAAAGTATCTATAGATAATTTTTTATGATATGTATCTTCTAATTAATAAACATTATCATCAAACTTGTTGGGAATAATTCTTAATATCTTTTCAATAACTATAGAATCCTTGAACTTTTTACTAAGACATCTAATAGTGTTGATGATGTTATTTATCTCGGTAAATAGGTCTCTAATAGATTCATACCCACCCATTTTCAAGTCTTTATACTTCAGCCCCTAGATTTTTAATTTTTCTTCTTCACTTTTGCATTTCATTCATATATGTTTTTCAGCTTATCCCATATACCTTTAGTTATGGAAACACCCTTCACCATTAAAAATTTACTTTTATAAAGTGATGATAGTAAATAATTCTTGTCCCTTCCATCACTCTCAAGATTATTCTTATCAATAGATTAAGATGAACTTTATCATCAATATTAGTAAATACATCCTTTTCATCTTCATGAAAATCATATCTAATAGGCATAATATGGGGAAACATTATATCTTTCTAGATATGATAATTATTACCAACGAAAACCAGGTTTCCTTTATTGTTGAAAAATTTAAATTATCCATGAACTTCTATTCAAAAGATAAAAAATGAATAAATGAAGGGAACCTGTCTCTAATACTAATTGTAATAGCCCAAACAAGATAATTGTATCTCTGAGAGATGGAGGGGTGAATTAGTGATATAATTTTCTTTTATATTTCCTTATTAAAAAACATTTTTCTCCTATTAAATATTTCTTTTCCTTTTGAAAATAATTAAAACCCACATCTATAAGAACATAATAATTTACAAGGTTTATTATTCAACAAGAACATCTACATCCTTTGTATTGTTTGAAAATGATCTAATACCACACAATCAACTAGAATACAATAATTTTGTGTGGAATAAATTGAGTAGGATATTCCCTTTCACTTGTGTGTCACTATGTAAACAATTCAATAGTGCATATTATCCTTCAAGAACAAATGATGTAATAATAATTTTTGTAACAAAACAAGTTATGATGCTTCTTTTTTAACTTTCACAAATGTGTTCTTTTTTATGAAAAATATTTACTTTCTTACCTAGAAGTTGGTAAGAACTGTTATGGACTTTGTTATAAAACTCAGTCTGATTCTCCTTGTATAATTGATCAATAAGAAAAATATATGACATTGTTAGAATATATTTGATAAAATTATGAACCATTTCATCTTCAATCTAGAAATCCCAATACAATATTTCCAGTCTGATGATTTAGCCCAATATGATGACCAGTTGAATAAAATATTGTCTCTCCTCATATGCTTCTTCTATCTGAAATACTTCTTCAACAAAATTCAATAAGGAAACCTCTTATTCTCTCTAAATCTCTTCCTTGTATCTTATTCACATCTATCATACATTTTAGAAATCTATATGTTCCTTTGAATTTCAGGTGCATCTTGCCTTTATAAACTCTTCTAAACACTTCTCGAACCATCATGAATCTTCAAATAGATTTATCTACACTTTATACTTTCTCTAAAAACATTATTCTGATTCTAATTTTCCATTCTGATTTTTCATTATGATCTGCCTCATTATGATGAAGACAAATGTAAAATAATATATTCTTCTTTATATCTTCTCTTAACCCACTTGAATGATAAACAAAGTAGTTAAACCAATTTTAAATGGTTGACTACATTATTGATAAATATCTAAATTTATTCTTCATATTGGCCACCACATACTTTTCATTTTCTTTACATTCATCAGTTTCAAACAATTCTTCCTCTGATGACTATGATGGAAAACTGAGTCCGTTGGACAGGTATCAGTAGCGTAAACATCAAAAACTTATTTCTCTTCTAAATATGATACCAGTCAATTTTTATCACAAAATATTCAACCCTTGATGAATATAATTACATACTAAATCCAATGGATAAACATTAATAGATTATTTATTTTTTGAATATAAATCTTGCTAACAACATTCTTTGAGGATTTAAATCTTTTTGGCATTTATTTTAACTAAAAACTAGCACCTTCATTACGATCATCCTCCTTGGTCATTAAACAATTATTCATCCAGAAATATCATTATGATGATCTTGAGACTGGAATGATTCAAATTCATCAAATTTATTCTTTTGTAAGATTTCAGCAAGTACCCTTAATTTCTTCATGACTTTGATTATGTTGAATATCAGCTTCATCATCATATAACCTACCATGTAATGTGTTGCTACTTCCCTGTATTTTATCAACATCATTCTTTCCTTCTCAACATGAATACTAATGGTAAGATTATGATCAAAATGAATATGATTGGTAGAATCTTTTTATTCTCTTTATTTCATCAATCATTCATCACTAGTTTTATAACATACTAATGATTTATGAGAACTCCAAGATCAGCAAAGCATCATTACATTTTCATTGAAGTCAGGAAGACTCTGATTTTTTCCCATTATAATTAAACCTTTCATTCCAGAATTAGGGTTAGTATATTGACCCTATTCATCCCAAAAACATATTCCTAATACAATGGACTTTCTTAACCATTGTGAGTCTTATTTTCTTGAATATGATGGTATGTCTGATTTTTACCAAATAAAAAGTGAGGTGATTTATTTTCTTCTTAAACATCCTTGAAAACAAAAAATAATACCTAGATATGATATTCATCCTTATCATCTTGGTCTTAACATGTACTCACACTACAAATAAGTGGAGAAGGTTTTGTGATATACAGTGATTATTCAAACAAATTATTGGGTTTTTTACTCATGTATAATGATAAAGTGGTATCTTATTCCTCGTGATAGTTAAAGATCTATGAGAAGAACTACCTGGCGCATGATCTAGAGTTAGAAGATATGATCTTTGCTCTAAATATTTGGTCGTACTATCTTTATAGTGATAATTTTGACATATATACTGATCATAAGAGTATAAAGTATATATTCACATAGAAGTATATCAATATTAATCAAAGATAATGGTTTTATCTAATCATGGAGTATTATTTCTCTATTAACTATAATTCGAGAAAGGAGAATAAGGTAGATGATGCTCTTAACAGAAAAAACATGCTACTATATCCATGATGCAAATTTAGAGAGACCTTATCTTCTTGTATATGAAAAGGATATATCTTGAAATCATAATGAAATGGAATTCATCCTACCTCTCCCAAATTATTTCCTAACCATCTATATATTAGAAGATCAAGGAGACATAAGGGATGATCTGGAGCCAAAAAAGTTGAAATCAATAAAGGAAGGGGAGCTAAATGAGTTCTAAATTGATGATGATGGTGTAATTTAGTTTTTAATGAGGATTCGTGTTCCTTCATTACCTGAGATAAAGATCATGCTATTGTACAGTGCACATACCCTATCTTTCTACACCACCCCAGAAGTACCAATATGTACTATGATATTTGAGAACACTTTTAATGGGACAACATGAAGAAGGAGATTATGGAGTATATATCAAGGTGTTTGGTTTTCCATCAAGATAAAGTAGAGTTACAAAATTCCAAAGGGATGATGAAACCATTTCTTATAACCATGTGGAAATCGGTGAATATCACCATGGAATTTATCACAAGTCTCCCAAAAACATCCATAGGAAAAATACGATATGGATTGTGGTGGATCGACTCACCATGACTGGCCACATTATCACTATTTGGGAAGATGTATCACTTGAAAAAATTTCCAAGATATATGTGAAGGAAATGGTGAGGTTTCATGGGGTTCCACATTCGATTATATTTGATTGTGATCCAAGGTTCACCTCTAAATTCTATAGAAGCATTCAATAAGATTTTATTACTAAATTAAATTTTAGCATAACCTATCATCCCTAAACTGATAGAAAATCTAAAAGGACTATTAAAACACTTGAGGACATGCTAAGTTCACGATTGATGGAATTTGAAGGATGATGTGATAAACATATCCCATTGGTTGAGTTATCATATAAAAACAACTTCCACTCGAGTATTTAAATTGATCTATATGAATCATTGAATGAAAAGAATTGTAGAATTCAAAATTCTTTGGGATGAAGTTATTGAATGAAAGATACATGGACCTAATCTTGTGAAAGTGATGACAAAGAAGTTTCAATCCATACAAAAACATATAAAATCTACCTAGAGTTAGTAAAAGAGACATACTGACTACTTCTGAAGGGAATATTATTTTGATGTTAGAGAAAAATATTTACTTTGAATATAACCATGGAAGAGATTCATACACTTTTTAATGATATGGATGTTTTAGCCCGAGGAATATTGACCCCTTTGAGATCCTTTATCGCATAGTATTAGTGACATATCAACATTCATTTCCACCGAGTATGGCTCAAGTTCATGATTTGTCCAAAACCAATTTTATGGAAATAATTAGTCCATTAACCTTCCATTATTGAATTTGGCTAGTTTTTATGACTTTTTGTTAGGTAAAAATTTTGGTAAACCTAACTTGTTTTCAGAATACCAAGTGAGTCCTTTTCCTCCCTTATAAAAAGTTAGAACCTCTCCTCATTCCTCACACCTCTCAACCCAATTAGTTTCAACCAATATTTGCCCATATAGATTCCCAAAATCCCTCCCGTAGACCTTGAATCCTCCCATTAGTTTGAAATCCTTACAAGGAATCCTTTTTTTACAAACCAAAAGTAGTGACCCAATTAAGATGTAACATCTTCTCTCAATATTTTTAGTTTTATTTCCATTATCCAACCCCACAAAACTTCTTATTTGATTCTTGTATAAGAAACCGATATCATCAATATAATAGTATGTTTTATTCTAAGGGTTTGACCTACACATACACATACTTACATTTAATGGGTAATGAACATATTGTGTTTGTGTATAGTGATATACTACCTCACAAAATGATGATTGTTCATTTTACTTTAACAACTTTCATTGTTGGCAATTATGATGGAAAATATATTTTTATATGATATAAATGATGTTTATTAATTATTTATTCTAATTTAATCATTTTATAATACACACCTTTAATAGTTTCCATTTTTCATTAATACGATAACATTGTTTGAGGAACTATGGACTACCTCCCCCTCAAATTGATGTGATTCATTCACACGATCCATGGAATGTATAAAGAATGATTCAAATTAAAAATATGTGAAATAAAAAACCTCTATATGATATAAATAATATTGTTAAATTTTTGGAAATATACTATATATATATCAATTTCTTTATTACCCTTTCACACACTTAAAAAGTGATAACTTCGTTCATAGATGTGTGGAATACTACCTCCTCGACACGATGGGATTATTTTTACACCATAATATATATATATATAAGTATATATGATTAAATAATATAGTATTTATGTTATATTGGTCATTTTGGAAATATTTTCTGTTACTTAAATTCTTTCCATAATGATCATTGAAAAATAACAACGTCACTCTTGCGTACGTATGACCTATTGTCCCAATGATTGTAATGTTGGTTCATTTTTCATAACCATATTTAATAATTTATTTTAAAAGTATAATTAATGAGGGAATATGATAATTATTTCATGATTATTATTCTATAGATGTCATATAATGACCCCTTTAACAATATATGACCTACCAATGTTATTTTTGACACATAATCTGAATTGGATGTAAACAGCCGATGTAAACATAATTGTTTATGTAGTTGTATACAAAATAGTAAACAGTGAAATAAAATAATGTTAAACATGAAAAATGTTCACAATAAATAAGAAAATTAACATTATTTTATTATACAGGAATTCAAAGGACGTTCACCCAAAATGAAACTCAAGGTAAGATATTTAAATCTCACTTTTTACATCTATGAGATAAATGTCATGTTCAATATTTAATTATTTTTTGTGGTGTATCTACTACCCAATTTGATATATATATCATTAATTATTTTATCTTTATGGTATTTAAAATATTCATTCAATATTATTCCTTCATCAGGCTTATTATTTAAATTGTTTTAGAGTCGTATGGGACACTTTGCGATGTTTAAAGATTATTTTCCTTATGACTAGTACTAATGATCTTTCAATGTAATTTCCATTCTAGGATATTATATATCCATTTTTTAATAAAACCATCCATTATTATCTAGTTATTCATGACCATTTTCAAGTATTAGTACTATTTTTTCCACTCTTTGGTACTCAAAATGTTTTAGAAAATGTTTTTAATAAAACTAAACTTAATTTATCTCTTTAGTCAGAGAACCTATTTTCGTCTAAAACCCATGTTTTAATAAAAAAATAAAAAAAATTAAAATTATTTGGTAAAGAAATTTTTACCCTTTTTTTCTTTTACCATTGTTTTCAAAGGAATATTCTTATCACTTTATGAAAAATTCATTTTTTAACCTTTAATAATGATATAATAATGTTCTTTTACCTCATATGAAAAGTATGGATTTACCCAAAATCATTTATTTGAAGCTTCCTTTTCATGTATGAAAGTTTAATTTATAAACAAAATGTTTTTAAAAGTGATTTTCAAAGAAAAAAAATTCCAAAATGTTTTTAATAATAAAAGGATATTTTCCTCAAGGATTTTTTTTAAATATCATTTTATAGTATTTATATTCATCATCAAAAATAATCATTTATTTTTACTCCACATGAGATTTCTTTATTGATACCATCCTTCTTCTTCCTCTGGGAGGCTTATTATTGATTTGTCTAAGGATAGTATTCTCATTCACTTCTTTGAATCATTTTTTATTCCCCTTGAAATATTTAATCTTCTATGAACATTTAACATTGAATTTCCCCCTAATTATCAATTTCATGCATCATGTATATTACTATTACCTAAACCCTATACCATTTTACATAGAGTGTCTACATTTATAGTTATTTTATTATTTCGGAAAAAATTGATAATTTCATATCCTTTATTCAAAACTGATATTTGATAAAGCCTATTATTTATATATGTCCTTAATGAATCGATAGGTTCTCATTAGAAAAATTATTTTAAAAAATTATAATTGTTTAATCCATATTATGAATGGTATTGATGGTATAGGTTTTCATGTGCCTCAAAAATGATGTCTATTAAGAAAAAATTTCCCTTGTTTAGTTTTAGTTACTATTCATCGATGATATTTTACATCGACATATATATGATTACATTTCATTTTCAGTTATTTATATAGAATGTGTTTCACTTTCTTACCTTGCCATATTTATTTTTCCTTATCTAGTTATTTAAATGGAATTTTTTTTCAGTTATTACCATTCCACAATATTTATGAAATTATTTCTCAGTTTACTGATTATATAGTGAACTTCCTTCTCAGTTTATTGATTATATGGAATGTGAGTTCAGTTATTCACCACGTCATAATTATTATTCTCATTGATTCATTTGTACCTTTTCTATATTATTTCCTTAGTGAGAATTTAAGCTCACCCTTTTTATGTTTATTTCTCTAGGAATCCAAGAAGCGTACTTTGAAAGATATACATAGATTTACTAGACGGATTAGATTTATCCTTGAAGATATTTATTTAGAAAGAATAAAAAATTATGTTTTAATTAGTGTATTCTCTTCTCATGTATGTATCTAGTTTACCAAGAATATTAAACTCTCGATCCTTCGATATTTAATTCCTTGTTATATTTCCAATCTAATAGTAGTAGACACCGACTCTGGGCATTCTGGGGTCAGGTTACTATTGTTGGTATCAGAGGAAGTTTAGTATCATCCTTGGAAACTAGATTTAGGAAAACATTGGTTTGAGAACATAGACCTAAGGTAGAATTTGAGGATAAGTATAGAATAAAATCATAGAAATTTGGTAAGGTAGAGATTATGTGGTTCTCTCTAGAAATATATCCATGTATGGATACATCAAGTGTATGTGGTTTAGATACATATATAGATATGATTAATAACTATGACAAGGTATTTTGATCATAACTTGGGGTAACATGGTATACAACAAAGGACCTTATTGTATAACTACTTTGAAACTCCTGGGGAATTTGTTTAGGATAATTTACATTTTCATTAAAAACCACCATGAATGATTTTGACAATGAATAACCTAGGTTAAAACTAGTGTGTTTATATTGAAAATAGGGTATCATGATTTAAAAATCTTATAAATGATATTATGGATAAACTCTAGACTAAAAAAATATCTATTTTGAAATAAGTGGTTGAAGTATTTATGTATTAGGGTTTTATTGAAAAATTTAGTTAAAAGTATATTTTGTGATTAACCTAATTTAAAGGATTTCCATCATATATATTTTAGGAATTATATTAATTCATTTTTAGAAAAGGATGACCTATAAGATGGGTGATAACCAATCTAATCTGGCAAGGCTACGGGTCTTAAACCCCTGACCGATGGATGATAAGGGTTTCTTGCCAACCACTAACCAATGACATTTCCTGGTTAATTTTTCATTGTTTTTAGTTAAACAATTTTATGAATAAATGTTAATGATAAACCAGTAGTTTCACCCATGAGGATTAGATATTAATCTATAAACCATATTGGTTTTGGAAGATAGTTAAAGAAAATAGTTAGAATTTTCACTCTTTTATAGGCCTCACGATGTTTTAAATGTTTCTTTTAGTGCATCGGGCATAAAAAACCATTATTGGTAAATAATTTCTCGGAGTAAAGCAATGAATTAGAATTTGATCGAATCATAACCAAAATTTAGGATTTTTCATAAGAAATTTAAACCTATCATGTAAGAATGTTTCATTATATTCTTAAGTAGTAAAATAATTACCCAACATTAGGAAAATGTCTTAAAAATAAAATTTTTTCCTTATAACATAATTTTTGTTGAATCTGTGGTCTTCTAAATTATTAAATATTTATGGCTTTGATGTCCTCAACATTCCATTTATCATTCACTTGTTATGATTGATGACCCCAATCACTCTTTATAAATATTTACATTTTCCCTGCAAGTACGTATCTCTACTTTACACAAATGTTCTCCTACATATAGACCTAGTTACATGGTTGTCTATGTCACCTATGTACTTTATATTCTCTCTTTTATAGAGGATGAATTATAAACCCTTCTCATTATGTGGGATTTAAATCATAGGAAGTATCAAACAATCTATCACCATGATCGAGTTAAAATTGCGAGGATGTAATTTAAATAAGGTGGGGACAATTTGATGATCTAAAAATCTAAAGTAAGAACCTTTTATTTGATAGCATGTATGACACGCGACACCAAACACATAAGGTAATATAATATCTAGATGCTTTATAAAATATATACTATTTAAAATAGATTCTATGTATTTCAATACATGCAACACTGAGTTATCTTGTGTTGCATGCAAGAGAGGCCTTCTTTGATAGATTATATTACATGCAAGAGTGGCCTTCTTCGATAGCTTGTGTTACATGCAAAAATAACCTTCCTTGACAGCTTCCATTACACGCAAGACCAATTTTCACCAAATAATAATGTATTATTAAAATATTATTATTTAATATAATATGATATAACCTAGCCATTATGTTAGCAGTTATAAATAGTATTAACAAACTTATAAATATTTTTGGTTTATATAAATATAAAATGAATTCATTGGTTACCAACTAATGATAAATTAAAATAGGAACCCATTGGATATAAAAAAGAAATATTATTACATATATACATCCAAAGGAGATTTGTCTTAATAAGCATAGTTAATTAAAATTAATGAATGATTTTAATGAAATATATATGTTATATATTGAATAAAATATTTTTTATATTAATCCATTACATTTGATAAGCATAATATAAGAATAAACCCTATTTTACATATATAACTTATATTTTTATAAAGGCAATTTTACCACCTTTTAATAAAGAAACCATTTTAAATTAGAATTATGACACATTAATTGATTTAATATGTAAAAATAAACATAATCTTGGAAATATAAATATAATAATTATTTTAGGGTGAATTTTTTATATTTTTCCGAAACATTTCATATTTATTGAATAATTACAAATACTGAATTTTAGTTCAAAACTTCTTTTTTATCTAATTTATTTATAAGGTTAAATTATATATTTAGTAGATTTTAAAGTTTAATTAGATAATATTTTTATAAATTAATACAATTTATGTCATTGGAATAAATTTTAATATTAAATTGATTATAAAAAATAGAAAACTTTCATAACTTTTTAACTTAAAAACATGCATTGTCGTCACATCATCGGGATTAAATTTAAATTAATTTCAACAAATTCTGTGATTTGAATTTGAAAAAATGGATTCCATATTTGGAATAAAAATAATTTATAATTTATAATAAGATCAAATTTTTTTTAAAAAAAATATTAGTGAAAGTAATTAAAATTAATTGCAATTATTAAGGTAAAATTAAACTTAATAAAGGACTAATCCTTTAACTTAAGGGGCCAAATGACCTAGAAACTTCTCCAAAACCCCTTTTATGGACATAATTAGGACTTTAAACTTCCTTTATTGAGTTTGGTTGGGTTTTATGACATTTTTTTGGTTAAAACATGGGTAAACCTAACATGGTTTCAAATGACCAAGTGATTCATTCTCCTCCCTTATAAATGGCCGCCACCTCTCCCCGTTCTTGACACATCTCAAACCACATAGATTTGAAAAATATCTTCCCATATACCTTCCCAACATACCTCCACTATAAAATTATGCCTCCATTTCAGTATAAATCCTTCCAAGTAATCCTTTTGGTAGAAACCAAAAGTAGTTACCCGATTAAGAGGTAATGTCTTCTCTCAAGCGTTCTAGTTTTATATCCATTCTCAAACCCCTCATATATTGTAATTATATTATTATATAACAAAAAAATATATCCTTAATATACTAGTATTTTTTTATGCTAACGGTTATACCTACACTTACACCCACTTCCATCTAGTGGGTAACGAACTTATTATTTCTATGTACGACAAACTACTGCCTCACGAAATGATGATTGTTCATTTTACTTTACCAACTTTCAAGGTTGGAAGTTAAGATGGACACTCTTTTTATATATAATATATATGATATTTATTATATCTTTATACTTATTTAATTTTTCTATAACACATACCTTTAATTCCTTCCAATTTTTTAATATGATAACTTTGTTTGAGGAAGTGTGGATTACTGCCCCCTCAAAGCGATGTGATTTGTTCAGACGATCCATGGAATGTATAAATGAAGATTATAATTAAAAATATGTGAAATAAAAAAACATTATATGATATTAATTAAATAATTACCTTTCTGTATTTATACTATATATATATATATCCTTTTCTTTATTACCCTTTCACACACTTAAAAAGTGATAATATCATTCATGGACATGTGGACTACCGTCTCCTCAACACGATGTGATTCATTTTACATCAAAATAATTCTATATAAAATTATATCTGATTTAATAATATATTATTTGTGATATAATTATCATTTTGGAATGATATGGTGTTACTTACATTCTCTCCATAACAATTATTGAAAAATAAGAGCATTACTCATGCGTACGTACAAACTACCATCTCCATGATTGTAATGTTTGTTCTTTTTTCATAACCATATTTAATGATTTATTTTAAATACATAATTAATGAAAAAATACATTAATTATTTCATGATTATTATATTTGATAAGTTATATAATTACCCCATTGACCATAGTTTACCTACCAATGTTGTTTTTGACACATAATCCAAATTTGTTCTAAACACTCAATGTAAACAGAATTTTTCAAGTAGTTGTATAAAACATAGTAAAAAGTGAAATAAAATTAATTATAAACTTGAAAAAGTTTCTCAATAAATTATAAAATTTAAATAAGTTTATTATACAAGAATTGAAAGGATGTTCACCCAAAAGGAAACTCAATCTAATGGATTCTCATCTCACTTTTTACATTATTGAGATAAATGTCATATTCAAAATTAGATTATTTTGTGTGGTGTATATACTATCCATTTTGATATATAATATCATGAATTATTTTATCGTCATTGTATTTTAAAATTCCATTCAATATTATTCCTTCATGAGGCTTATGATTTAAAAATTTTCAATGTTGTATGGGATACCTTGGGCTGTTTAAAGATTATTATCCTCAAGAATAGTACTAATGATATTGCAATGGAACTTCCATTAGAGGAAATTATATAACAATTTTTCAATAAACCCTTTCATTATTATCTAGTTATTCATGACTATTTTCAATTATTAGTACCATTTTTACACTCTTTTGTACTGAAAATGTTTTAGAATTTTTTTATTCAGAAAACCCAACTTTATTTATCTCTTTAGTTGGAGAACATGTTTTCTTTTAAAAATCATGTTTTAATTAAATGTTTTCAAAAATATTTTTAAAAATATTTGATAAAGAAATTTTTATCCATTTTGTCTTTTACCATAGTTTTCAAAGGAATATTCTTTTCTCTTTTCAAAAAATGTATTTTTTTAACTTTTAACCGTGAAAATAGAATGTTCTTTTACCTCACACGAAAAGTACGGATTTACCTATCATTATTTCTTTGAATCTTCCCTTTCATGTATAAAAGGTTAATTTATAAAGAAATTTTTTTCAAAAGTTATTTTCAATGAAAAATTTTTCCAAAATGTTTTCATAATCATAGGATATTTTTCCTATTTTTTTTAATGATCATTTTATATTATTTCTATTCATCAGCATCAACAGAAACTACTACAAAACTAGGTTTATCCAATACGAGGACTTTAACATCGCTAGCTATAAATGATGTTAAAGAACCCCTTTATTAGTGATAAAAAACATTAATAAAGGAGTTAATTAATAATGATAAAAAAACATAGTTAAATGGGTACCTTTATCAGCACTTCTAAAAAAGCACTGATAAATGTGATCTTTTAACAGTACATGTAAAAAAAACACTGTTAAAGGGGGGTCCTTATCAGCTCTTTTTTAGAAGCGCTGATAACGACCCATCTTTATCAACACTTTTTAAGTAGAACTGATAAAGGTATACCTAAAAAGTTCATTAAGAATAATATATTTATATATATATATATTTATATTGATATAAATATAATATATATTTTTAAAATATGTTTTAGATAAGGAAAATAGAATTTTACACTTAATATAAAAGATATTTTGTTAAAATGGATTACAAAATAAATAAATAAATATTTTTAATTAATAATTATAATATTATTTTCGATTAATAATCATTTAATATATATTTGAAGATAGAAAATCAAAAAATAATAAAAAAATATCTAAAATAAGTTGATAACATAACTCAAACTTTAAACAGTGATAACTTTTTATTTGGGTGTCCATTTATGCTCTGCCACATATAAAATTAAATTTTATGATGAGATCTACACCATTAGTGACAATGTTAAACCTATATCACATTTTTAAAGACCAAAATATCTCATAAGATCTCAAAAATAACGTTTTTATTTAGGGTACCCTGATTTTTGGACATTAGATGGATTTATAACCTATTCTAAGGGGGGATTATTGCCTTTTTTGGTGGTGACTAATTTTATTCCAAGGTATTACATTTATATTGATATTATGGTCTTGAAATTTTATCATTTTTCATAATTTAATGTTATTTATAACTATATATATGCATGTTTCATATGTTTACTTATAATAAATCACTCATATAAATACATATATCAACATATGTATGTAAAAATGTATATTCTAATATATGTAAATAAATACATATTCTAAAGATGTATTTAAAATTATTTCAAGCCATTTTTAAATTATATATACATATGCATATGTCTGTATTAATAAAGAGATATATATTTATATTCTATTCTATTATATATACATGAATATAATATATAATATATTTAAATAAATATAAGTTTATATATATCACACACACACACACATATATAGTATAAATGTATTTTAAAATAATTATATAAATATATGTATGTATATATATAAACAGAAATATCATTAAATAGAAATCAAAAAAACATACTGTAGTGGTAAAGTCATTCCATCTTCGAAGGAGAGGTGTAGGGTTTGAATCCATGAAGATACACATAAGGATAGAAATTCACTAAGTGATGATAAAAGGTGGCGGGGTGAAAACCACTGATAAGGGGTGGGGGAGCGCAATTAAATGGTTCGTGGAAGTGCTGATAAAGGGGTTCAAGCTTATAGGTGTCCAAAAAATATAATTTTACCTCCTTTAGTAGTGATTCCTTTATAATCACTAAAAAAGTGTTATTAAAGGCCCCCTTTAACATCACTAAAAAAGTTTTGTTAAAGGAGACTTTTGACAATGTTTTTTATCATTGTTAAAGGGGGACTTTAACGGTTCTTTTTTAGCACTGATAATGGTTTGAACTTTTAACCACGCTCATATTGTCAGTGTTTTATTAGAATTGATAAAACATATACCATTTTTCATATGATGTCTACTTTGATAATAAATTTATTATTTCAGAAAATATTGATAATTTCGTCTTCTTTATTCAATAAATATATTTAATAGGGCATATTATTTATTTTCATTATTCAATTTGAGAAATAATTTGGAAAATAAATGATGGGTGGAGACTAAACATTATATAAATCCTAAATGCATCGATAGGTTCTCATGAGACAAATTATTTGTTCAAATCAGAATATTTTAAACCATCATATGAAAGGTCTTGACAGTATAGGTTTTCATGTGCCTTAGACATGACGTCCATTAAGAAAGAATTTACCTAATTTAGTGTCATTTATTATTCATCCATGAGATTTTGTGTCAATATATCTATGGATATATTTCATTTTTAATTATTTTGATAGTATGTGTTTTAGTTTCTTACCTTGCCATATTTCTTTTTTCTAATCTAGTTATTTTAATGTCATTTGTTTTCATTTATTACCTTGTCATGTTGTTTATGTACCTCTTTCTCTGTTTATTGATTATATGGCCTGTGAATTCAGTTATTCACCATTTCATAATTATTATTCTCATTGATTCGTTATTTCTTCCACTATATTTTGACCTTACTAATCATTTTATCTCACCTTTATTATATTTATTTACCTTGGAATACAAGAAACATACTATGAAAGATATTTAGGGATTTAGTAAGTAGATTAGACTTATCCTCAAACCTATTTATTTAAAAAGAAGAAGAAAAATATATAGTAATTAGTTAATTATTTTCTCATGTATATATCTATTTTATCAAGACTACTAAACTCTCATTCCTTTGGGATTTAATTCCTTGTAATCATGTTAATGCGATAGTAGTAGACACCAGCTTTGGGCCTTCTGGGGTTGGGTCTCTATAGATATCCTCTTCAAGACGCTAGGGTTAGTCTTTTGAGAAGACCAGAACCTATAATATGTGTATATGGAAGTTACAAAGATAAATTTGTAGGGTTTGGTTGATCTAGAAGGATCAAATTCGTGTAAGGAAGTGAGGGAGAAAGTTCCCTTTTATAATATAGGTAGGTCATTTTAGGAAACTCACAAAATATTAAATTAATATATATTATTTTTTAATTAAAAATTCCTTAAAAGTTAGTTATTTAAAACCTAAGATTATTATGTGTCTAAATCCTCTCAAAAAGAATTTAGACATGTTTAGGTCACGATGTTAACCATATCATTTGTCTTTAACCCTTAGTTAAACCCTTTAACTCTTACCATGACAACTTTTTTTTACTCTTTAGCGATAATATAGTTACTATAAAATGATAAACAAACCCCAAATTGATCATTGATGAAATATTTAACCTTATTGTAGTTATTTGGCCGAATTTATATTTTTATGAATTTTATATCATTAATAAAATATTATTCATTATAAAGTATCATTTTATTTCATTTTTGATGTTATTCAATATTTGTCTTTTTAAAAAATATCTTAACATCATGATAAATACCAACAAAAACTTATAATATATCACTAACATTTCTAAATTATCTATAAAATTCATGGATGTCATTAATTATGTCAAATTTTATTTATTTTATTGTTTTTAATAACATTTATTTTTTATTTCCATTAATTGAACAATTACTACGTCATTATTATGAAAGCATTTAATTAAATTTTTTCTACACTAAAAATTTTAAATAAATTATCATGATGAAGGTAAATTTATTATCTTTCAAATTAATATGTATAGTCTAATTTATATTTTCTATAACCATGTATTAAAAATGTAATACTTATTAAAAACATGAGTATGACATTTCTAACTTATCTTTAAATAAAATATAATAAATGTCTTATTCTCATTCAAGTGGCTTAAAAGAGTATAATATCGTCCTAATGATGATTTTGGTAGAAAAAAACTCATTAAATGAAAATAGGACAAGTGTTGGGGTAATTTTATAATATCATTTATATCCATAATTACCAAATATACCCTTAACTGTGGTAATTAAAATATTACTAAATTTTACTATTCATATGACCTAAAATAAGAGAAACCTATGTACATAATTTGGACCCACTAATTTCAAATGTATAATCAATAGTTCATAATTCAAAAAATATATTTTTTTGTAATTAATTTAAAATTAATCTTGTTGACGGCGTGAGAAAACGACTTATTAAAGTTTAAACCTGCAAAAGATTGAAACATTTTTATATCTAAATTCACTGTAAAATTGATTAAAATAACCTAAATTGTATTAAATGATAAAAATAATCTATTTATACTTTAAAAACATTCAATAATATAATTTAACACCATAAATTATTTTGATGAAAAATGTTTTTTTCAATTAATATTTAGTATTTTTCACTATTCATCAAAACATGAAACTTATCAGAAAAATAATAAATATTTAACTAAAGTAAAATTTTATATTTATATTTAAATGATGAAGTTTATTTTTTCAAATAGATTTCATAAAATTGTCAAAAATTGTATTTAATATAGGTTCTCCATTAAAAGACAATAAAACTATTTTTATAAAAAAATAGGTTTTATGTGTAATATTGGGTTTGTTATTATCTTTTACCTCTCAAATATATTATATGAATATCAAAAATATTTTATTTAATATATAAAATATATATTTCATTAATATAATTTTATAATAGTAATTAATTTATTTTATTAGAATAAAATGACATTGTGAGCATAAAAATAGTTCTTTAAAAAAACAGCTCATATATATTTAGTTGGTTACTATATTCATTTTTAATTAATTTAAAACCAATGAATTCAGCCATATAATTTCATAAGTTAGTTAATACTATTCATAACCACTAACTTAATGGCTAGGTTATGTCTAATTATATTAAATAATAATATTTAATAATATATTGTTGTTTGGTAAAACTCAGTCTTGCATGTAACGCAAGCCAACTCATTGTTGTGTGTAGAATAAACATATTTTTGTATTGAATACAACATAATCTATCAAAGAAAATGAATTTATTTAAGAATTTACATACTGTAAAATCTTGGTGTGTCACAGGTGATGTAGGGACATCAGATGTTTATGTTAATGAATTTCATCTACAAGGTGGATATTTTTGAACATTATTCACTCAATATTGTAAATTAAATGATTTTAATTCCATGAATTATGTGAAGACACAGCCCAAGAAAAACTAGGATTCGGTTCCTTCTGAACATGATGTGTCATTTTAAAACAAAAAAATGCACTGATAAACACACATCATGTCCCATACAGAGGATCGAGTTCTGTTCGGGCTCTGGGAAACCGGTAACTTTCGAAATGTTTCATCTGATAAAAGTTGTTACCTGAAAATTTAAAATTCAAAATGTAGAGTGAGAATAAGAATGCCCAGTAAGGGGTTTAAAATAAACCAATGAATCTTCTGAAAGCATTTTTTGAAAACTTATCCAAAGAACATTCTCATATAGAAAACTGTAACACATTAAACAGAACATAAAACTTCTCAACTAATATTTTCAAGGAATACATGAATCAATTAGGAAATTTTCAAATGGGGTAGTAAAAGATATCCTGAACAAGTATGACATATGAATGTTTAAGAGAAAATTAAACTGTTAAGGGTAATACTTAATCAGAGTTGTGTGTGAAGGAAGAAAACTTCAATTTCATATGTTGGTTACTATTTTACTTGAATCATGCCCCAAACTTTTACTTGTGACATCAATAAGAACATGATAAAAACATAAGGGAAATAGTAGTGAAATAATAGGAATATCATCTTGAAAAGAACTTGTAACATGATTTGAATATGTGGATTTAACATTTCATTTAGACATTCATGAATATATCACCGAGGTTCATCCCCAAGGTCTCAATAAAGAAAAATTACTGAGGTTATTCACCAGGGTATCATGAAGTTTGTCATATCTAGAGATTAATTTTTAACCCAATGCATTGGAGAACTATCAGGGGACACCATTAATATGTCTATTCTTTCATGTGAGCCACATAAATCGATACTTTACTTAAACGGGGTTGTATATTCAAGATGTTGGATACCACCTTGAATAGTTCATTAATAGTTGGTCATAGAAGTTGAATTTACATATCTTATAAGTGAGAAAGGCATCTAGATGATTAATAACTAATATAACAATCTTATTATCATTATTAAAAAGAAAGAAGAAATGAAAATTATGGCACATACATTGACATCTAAGGAACTGAAAGAACATAAAACTAGAATTTATCACATGCACGTTTGTTCTTGAAATTCTAAAATTTTATCAGCCAATTGATTACAAGGTGAACCAAAAATATCACGTATGTTTTTGAGCTTGCACATGCTAAAACATTCAATATTGTTATGCCTTTTCATAATACTAAATAATGTCCATGATAGAAATCATGAATATTCACCATAATCAACATCATTTAAAACACACGGAAAACAAATAAGTTACTCCTAAATGTGGATATAAGTTTTGTTTATCATCCTATTTCTTATGTTTTTAAAACTCCAACTAAACTCGAGACATAATGTGTAAGGATCATAACAACTGAAATAAAGGTTCATGCAACATATAAAATATATGTATGTAACCGAACTCAAACTGAAATATTGGCACACCAATGTGTGTTAATCCCCTATGAATATTAGTTCAACAACATTTTGAATAGGGCAGGTCATGCCCTTAGTCATAAAAATTTGTTTCTGAAAACCTACAAAAATATAATTTTATAAAACCCCGATCATATATATAACATTTTCAAATTTTATTTATTATTTTAATATGAAATTAAGTGTATGTGAATATGTGCAGTGTATGAACAATTATACACAAACTTCATACATAAAACCGAAGTAGAATGTTCATGCCCCTTCCTGCATATAACTGATGTATATACATATAACCAAAAATATATGTGTATTTTCAAAATAACAAAATGATTCCAGGTATAATCCTTACATTCTTTAATCTATTTGAATGCAAGAGAACCCGAAGGCCTTGATTCAACATTTATGAACATTTGGACTGAACCGTAAGGTTAAAAAAATATACTTTTTCGAATATATAAGTGTATATATTCTCAAAGAAGAAAAACAACCCAAAACTAAACACCCTTACATTAAAAACTAGGGAAATGAGGACTTCAGGGAGGGTTGGTAAACCTCGCTGGAGACCTGAATGGGAGATAAGAACTGAGAGGTCTCAGTTATTTATATACAAAATCTCACACACAACCTTCCATGCAAAAAACGTACCCACTTGCATTGCATTCAATGGGGGTGTCGTGCATGAAGAAAACGAGGAGACATGGGGGTCATCGGCGATCATAGGTGAAGAAAACAAGGGGTGTTCCATAGGGTAGGGTTCCTGCTGTAACCCATGCGTGGAGGAAGAAGATGAAAAGGGTATGAGAAATGTCGGGGGGGAACAGATGGTCCAGATCAATCCCAACGTCGATCCAAGGGATGAGATGTGTCCGCTGTTTTAAAATAATTGAGCAGATTAGATTAGATCTAAGTTTCATCGGATGGTCTATGTTTGACACAACAATTTAAAAACCTCAAACGGCCATGATTAGATCATGCCAGATTGAACGGTTCCCCAAAAATGTGGAGAGAGACGTGGTCGCTGAGGGTCAAGCGCGGGATCGGAAGCAACAACCCAGATCTCACGTGATGTGATCCAACGGTCCAGATCGCGTTTTTCCCGAAAAACTACTTCCCACATCAAAACAGAGAGCAGTTTTCACCTCACTTATAACCCTCAGCCTCCCAACGAGAGATCAGAAATCACACAACACCCATGAAGGGGGCCCTATACCTGAGCTCCCACCCGCAGGCCTTGGCCTACCCAGACCCCGCCGCGACCTCACACCTGCACTGTTGCGCCTATGCACTCTTGCTCTCTCTTGAGCGCCCTTTGGGGAACCTCTTCCCGAGCTCAGGCTGGACATGGCTTGGGGATGAGGTTCAAGCTCATCCACTTCATGTGAGTTGCCTCCCTCGACCCTAGCCAAAAAGGGTTGGCCCTAGTGGGCCACTTTTTTTAAAAAAATCTACACTAATAAATGTTTTAAGAAAAGGAAACAATCCATTTATTAAAACTATATATCATTTTATATTCTTAAAAATTAATTAATATAAATTAAACTTGTTTTAGTTAGAAGTATTTCTAAATTAAAAATACAAAAACACTTTTTTTAACTCAAAAAGTTACGAAAGGGATATTTTAATACACATACATTATAAATTATATACTACTATCCATGAAAACATAGTTCAATGAACAAATAATTTAATTTGAAAAACTTAATCATATTTTATAACATTATTTTATGATTGAAAATAGTTACATTGTATTTGAAAAATTCGCAAAGTGTTATGAATTCCATAATTCTTTTCAAAATCACTTAAGCGTGAAATGAAGTTTTACACCGTATCCTTTTAGAGTTCATAAATGATGGTTTATTTATAACCATTATCATAACTCAATTATTTGGAAACAAATTAGTATTTAAATAAGTTCACTTATCCTAAGAAGGTCCAATGACTATTTTTTTATAACCGTTATCTTCCAACAGTCACTAGAGAAACGGTCGAAAAAAGTGTCCCATAAAACCAAACCTTACGGTGTCCTAAAAATAAAAAGGAAGAAGATGTTGCTTCCCATTCTGTTGATGCTCATCATGGTTTTTATGATCACAGTGGTGATGTTTTTTTCTTTAGTTGACTCGAAGGATCTCCTTTAATTACTGGGCCTCGTTGTGGTGATTGGGGGTCTTCCGGTAGTTCTGATAGGGTTTTTAATAGGTATACTTGGTTAGCATGCTTACTCTTTTGATCTTGGTGTATTGTAGACAATACAATGTTCTTATTTAAATAAAGAGCCATATTTTTATCCTTTAAATTTTTTTTCTGTTAAAGGTCTTTAACAAAAGTAAATGCATAATATCATCATTATATGATACCCAAAATTCGGGGTGTTACATTACTCCCCCCATCAAAGAATTTTGTCCACGCAATTCCATTCATACAAACTTGCTAAGAGGAAGCTCTCAGTTGTTCCCACCATATCCCCCATCATAGAGGATCCTCAGGTGCGTTCAGTGGAACACCCAAATTGATGCTCAACTCCACTAGTTCTCTGATCCAGATACACTTCGGGCAGAAGGGGTTGAACTCATTCACCAAACACTCGGTTTTCCAGAGGGAGGCTCAAATGGTACAATGTATGGAAATGTCCATATGGACCATCGTACGAAGAACTTGCCGAATTATTTCTCAAATGAGAACATCTAAGTTATAGACATTGTTGTACGGCTAACACTGAGGATTTGGTACATGTAGGTCACATAAACATTTCCCTCTAAAGTATCCTCTTGAAATTTTACTCTGGCCATGTTGTTTTGGCCTAGGGTGAAACACTGGACGATCCCTTCATGGTATTTTCCTCTCTGCTTATGGTCGGCCAATTGTGCTGAACCTATGCAGTAGTAGATGGGAGAATTCCTTTGACAGGTGACGAGAATCACCGGATAGTTTTTCACCTCAAACAATTTCTTGCACATTCCACACAGGTTTGCGAAGGGATGATACTCATCTTTAGAGGTTTTTATTGAAATAATATCCAGTATCTCAGTAGGAAGAGATAACATGTGGGTTTTTCCTTCCATATAAAAGTATAAGATGAGAGTTCAATCACTTGAAATCCATCCAAAAGAATAAAAAAAGTAAAGGCATAATAAAGAAGAGATAACAAAATATGTTCTTTATATAACTACCAGTGCACAATGTAAAACGGGTCTAATGGTTTCCCCAATTCCCGAACACACAAATTCCAAAGACAAGCTCAAAACAATCTATCTCCCTAAACTATATCCAACCCAAGAAATCATGTTCGATGTCGTGGGATCAATTATGGTGTCTCCATAGTCTAACATGTGGGGTGTACAACTGTGAGACATCCCTATGTACTTGTTGTCTGTACACAGAACGAGAGGATTTGTATTCATGGATTCCAAAGTCAATCATTTGACCAAAATAGCTATAGGACAAGACTTGACACATGTATTCTACGTGGAGATCTCCCTCTGCAGCCTCTTGGAATGTCATGAGGGACAAGACGCCTTCCACTGCAGTGAATCATCTAAAACTCCTTCGTAGTACTTACCCCTTCGTGTGTAAGATGGAAAATGGGATTTCATCCTAAAGAGTAATCCAGATCAGCTCTTTGGTGGAGTTGAAGTACACGGGGAGAGTTGGACACATCATAGAGATGTTTTCACACTTACGGATATGGGCATAGTTTATAAAATCTTCATGGATGGCTATGGAAATTATGGTTTCTAAGGCCTCATGGGGAAGAGACAAAAGATTAGTACCTTGGTTTCCATATGAAAATTAAGAGAACTCATTTTTAGTAATGCTGAAGTATATTTTTCTTTTTTTCAGTTCTGGATTTCCAGAGTTATCCAAATCAAATCCTCTGATACCAACTCTGAAGACCCGACCCCAACAAAACCATGAGTCAGTGCCTTCTAAACATGATGTGTCGTTTTAAAATATAAACATGCACTGATAAACACACATCACATCCCATGAAGAGGATCAAGTTCGGTTTAAGCTATGGGAATCCAGTAACATCAGAAATGTTTCATCTGATAAAATCTTTTATATGAAAATTTAAAATTCAAAACGTAGGGTGGGAATCAGAATTCCTAGTAAGGGTTTTAAAATACACCAATGAAACTTTTTAAAGAATTTTTAAAAAACTTATCCAAAGAACATTCTCCTATAGAAAACTGTAACACATGTAACTTAACATAAAAGTGTTCAACTAATATTTTCAAGGAATACATGAATCAATTAGGACATTTTCAAAAAGGGGTAGTAAAAGATATCCTGAACAAGTATGACGTATGAATGTTTAAGAACAAATTAAACCATTAAGAGTAATACTTAATTATATTCACGTGCGAAGGAAAAAACAAAAATATTATATGTTGGTTAATATTTTACAAAAATCATGCCCCAAACATTTACTTGTGACAACAATATGGACTTTATAAAAACATAAGGGAAAGAGTAGTGAAAGAATGGGCATATCATCTTGAAAAGTACTTGTAACATGACTTGAATATGTGGCTTCAACATTTCATTTAGACATTCATGAACATATCACTGAGGTCCATCCCCAAGGTGCCAATAAAGAAAAATTACTGAGGTTATTCACCAGGGTATCGTGAATCTTGTAATCTATAGAGATTAATTCTTTACCCAATGCATTGGAGCGCTATCAGGGCGCACCCTAAATATGTATTTACATTCATGTAAGCCACATAAATCAATACTTTACTTAAACGGTGTTTTATATTCTAGATGTCCCATACAACCTTGAATAGTTCATTCATAGTTGGTCATAGTAGTTGAATTTACATATCTTATAAGTGAGACAGGCTTCTAGATGATTAAAAACTAAGCTATAAATCATATGATTGCTATTAAAAGGAAAAAAATAAAGGAAGATTATGGTAAATAAATTGACATCTAAGGTACTGAAAGAAAAAAAACTAGAATTTATCACATGCAAGTTTGTTCTTGAAATTCTAAAATTTTATAATAAAATTAATTACAAGGTGAACAAAAAATCTCAAGTAGGGTTTTGAGCGTGCACATTCTAAAAAATTCAATATTGTTAAGCCTTTGCATAATACTGAATAATGTCCATGATAGAAAGAATGATTCTTCACCATAAGCAACATCATTTAAAAGATAGGGAAAACAAATAAGTTACTCTTATATGTAGATATAATTTTTGTTTAACACCCTATTTCATATTTTCTTAAAACTCCACCTAAACTCAAGACTTAATGTTTAAGGACCATAACAACTTAAATCAAGGTTCATGAAACATCTAGAATATATGTATGTACCCGAACTCAAACTGAAAGATTGAAACACCCATTTTTGTTAATCCCCTATGAATATTAGTTCAACAACGTTTTGAATAGGGCAAGTCATGCTCTTAGTCATAAAAAATTTGTTTATGGAAACCTACAAAAAAATAATTTTATAAAAACCCGATCATATATATATAATTTTAAAAATTTATTTATTATTTAAATATGAAATTACGTGTATGTGAATATGTGTAGTGTATAAACAATTATACACAATCCTTGTACACAGAATCGAAGTAGAAAGGTCATGCCCATTCCTATATATAACTGACGTATATACATATAACCATAAGAATATATGTATTTTCAAAACAACAAAATGAGGCCAGGTATAATCCTTACATTCTTCAAGATATTTGAATGCAAGAGAACCCGAAGGGCTAGGTTCAACATTTAAGAACATTTGGACTAAACCGTAAGGTTATATATATATTTATATATATATATATTCGAATATATAAGTGTATATATTCTCAAAGAAGCTAAAAAAGGAAAAAATAAAAACCTTTACTTTAAAAACTTGGTAAATGAGGACATCAGGGAGGGTTGGCCGAGCTCGTTGGAGACTTGAATTGGAGAGAAGAACCGAGGGGTCTTAGTTATTTATATACAAAATCTCACACACCACCTTGCATGACAAAAATGTACCCACTTGAATTGCATTCAATGGGGGGTGTTGTGCTTGAAGAAAACAAGGAGACATGGGGGTCCCCGGTGGTCATAGGTTAAGAAAATGACGGGTGTTCAAATAGGGTAGGGTTACTGGTGTAACCCATGCACGGAGGAAAAAGAAGATGCAGCTAGGTGAAATACCGGAGAAAAACAGACGGTCTAGATCGATCCCAACATCGATCCAAGGGATTAGATGCGTCCATTGTTTTAAAATAATTGAGCGTCTTAGATTAGATCTATGTTTCATCGGACGGTCTATGTTCAACGAGGAAATTTAAAAACCTCGAACGACCAGGATTATATCATGTCGGATCAAACAGTTGACAAAGACCTAGGAGAGAGACGCGGTCACTAAGGGTCAAGCATGGGATCGGAAACAACGGCCTAGATCGCGCGCGGTGTGATCCAACGGTCCAGATCAGGATTCGCCCGAAATACTGCTTCCCATATTGAAATGGAGAGCATTTTTCACCTCCCTTATAACCCCGTGCCTCACAACGAGTGCTCAAAAATCACATAGCACCCATGAAGGGGGACCTATAAATGGGCTCCCGCCCGCAGGGCTTGGCCTACCCAGACCCTGTCGTGGCCTCACGCCCGCACTGGTGTGCCTATGTGCTCCTATTTTCTTCTGAGCGCCCTTCGGGGACCCTCTACTCGAGCTCGAGTTGGCCTTGGCATGGGCTAAGGTTCAGGCTCAGCCACTTCATGTGAGCTGCCTCCCTCGGCCCAAGCCAAAAAGGGCTGGCCCTAGTGGGAATTTTTTTTTGAAAAATCTACACTAAAAAACGTTTTAGAAAGAGAAAACAATCTATTTATTAAAAAGATATATAATTTTATATTCTTAAACATTAATGAATAAAAATTAAACTTTTTTTAGTTAGACGTAATTCTATAATTAGAAATACTAAACCCCTTTTTTTAACACAAAAAGTTACGAAAATGAAATTTTAAAAAACCTACATTATAATTTATATACTTGTATCCTCAAAAACATAGTTCAATCAAAACATAATTTAATTTAAAAAATTTAAACATAGTTTATAACATTATTTAAGAAATGAAAATCACTACATTGTATTTAAAAAAATTTCGAAGTGTTTTGAATTCCTTAATTCTTTTCAAAATCAATTAAGGGTGAAAAGAAGTTTTACACCATATCCTTTTAGAGTTCATAAATGATGGTTTAATTATAACCTTAATCATAACTCAATTATTTAGAACCTAATTAATATTGATATAAGTTCACTTATCCTAACAAGGTCCAACAACTTTTTTTTTATAACTGTTAGCTTCCAATGGTCACTAGAGAAATGGTCGAAAAAGTGTCCTATAAAACCAAACTTTACGGTGTCCTAAAACTCAAAAGGGAGAAGATGGTGCTTCCCATTCTGTTGATGCTCAACATGGTTTTTATGATTTCAGTGGTGATGTTTTTTGATTTAGTTGACTCAAAAGATCTCCTTTACTTACTGGGCCTCATTGTGGTGATTGGGAGTCTTCCAGTAGTGCTGATAGGGTTTTTAATAGGTATATTTGGGTAGCATGATTACTCTTTTGATCTCGGTGTATTGTATACACTACGGTGTTCTTATTTTAATAAAGAGCATTATGTTGATCCTTTAAATTTATGTTTGGTTAAAAGGGATTGTTTCGGTGCGGATGTGCGTCGGGTTACGCTGTTCCGCCAGGACGCGTTCGCGCGTGCACCCGTCAACCCGAGGGGATGGGCGCGCGGCTTGTGGTCCCGCAGTCCCGCTTTCCAAGGGCGGGCGGCATTCGTCCCTTATTCAGGGGCGTCTGCTCCTTGATCAAAATCGGGATGATGGGATGTCGGCTCCTCCTTCCTTGGACGTCTCCTCGGAACTCGTCGCCTAATCCGGGTCTCCCTCATAGACTTAAGAATTTTCGTGAATCTCGTTCCCGGCGCCATATCTTCATGGACACTGGTTAATTACGCTGCTTCCGCCCGGACGCTCCAAGGAGTCTGGGCGGGGCAGCAACCTGCGGTGAGAAGGCCGGGTGGCTCGTGGTGCTGGGGGCGTGTCGTAGCACTGCGGCTCTGCACGTCTGTCTTCCGTCCCTAATAGGGCTTCTCAAAGGCATGATGGCCTGAGGCATCCCGTACTAGGTGCGGGGAACTGTGTCACCTGAGGTTTTCCTCAGCTTCCCATGTTTAACACGGGGTATGTCGCGAGTTTAACGTCCAACGGGGACGGCATCGGACCGATCAACACGAAAAGTGGATCAGATGACGGAACCCCTTGCGGGGAACCTCCGACGCTGGGGCCAGCACATGGGCGGCTTCCCAAATGATGTGGAGTGGAGTGAAGTGGCATGACCCCACCGGGATGTGGCGGCCCGGGTAAGGATCAGGATGGATGATGGAGTGAAGAGCTTGGACCCCGTAGAGGCTTCCTACGTACCGCGCGTTAGCACGGATCAAAGTCAACGTAGTTCGGGTATACAGTTTAACGTCATGCTGGACGTCGGCAAGCCGACTCACGAAGAGGTCGAGGCCGCCGGGCGGAGGATTGAACCGGACCACCTCGCACAGAGGGGGGTGGAACGGCCGGGTGGATCACAGTTTCACGTCATGCTGGACGATAAAAGGAGAAATGGGAAAAGGGGCTGTGGGGAGGCACAGTGGAGATACACACGGGCAGTCTCCCACAGGGGTGGATTCATAGGTGAATCGACGCAAGCGTGAACCCTGGAGGGGTCCACTGATGGACGAACCGACGTAAATACGACCGGGACGACCAGGTGGCGGGCTTGGACCTCAGGGAGGCTTCCTACATAGCCTGTATAGAAGACAGGGATCAAAGTCCACGTAGTTCATTCTGTCAGGACTTACGCACTTGGGGCAGCCCGGGTGGCAAAACTCAGTTGGAAGGGACTTGGACCGAAAGCAGAAGACACCTCGATCCCAGTCACACCCTCTACTGGCTTCGGCAGTGGGGAGGCGCAATGGAGATACACATGTGCAGCCTCCCACGAGAAACTAGGGGTTTGTAATACCCTGCCCCCGTAGGGAAAAGCCACTCCCATTAAATCGTCCCAAAAGGGGGACAATCCCGACATCCCTGCAGAGACGAGCGGGTGGGGGCCACGTCCAAACCGGGGGGAGACCCTGCGTGCGAGGCACGGGATCGAATGACGCGGACGGTTTAGCGTCTTGCCAGACGAAGTACAGTTTAACGTCGTGTGTTGAGGACGAGGCGGACGGTTTAACGTCTTGCCGGACGAAGTACAGTTTAACGTCGTGTGTTGAGGACGAAGCACTTGGCAGTTTAACGTCTTGCAGCGCGGACGATGGGGGCTAGGCAGTTTAACGTCGTGCAGCCTGGACGTATACAGTTTAACGTTGTGCAGGACGTGGTGCAGTTTAGCGTCATGCAGGACGAATGCTGAACAGTTTAACGTCTTGTAGCTCGGACGTAGTGCAGTTTAGCGTCATGCTGGACATATGTGCAGTTTAACGTCATGCAGGACGAATGTGCAGTTTAACGTCATGCTGGACGAATATGCAGTTTAACGTCATGCTGGACGTACGTACGTGTCACTTCGCGCAAGCCTGGAGGGCCGCACGGGAAGACAACGCATGGTGCGGGCACCCAGGATGAGGATCATCGGGCGCCACGCAGGCGGGTACCCTCGGGGGGTCAAGGGAGGCGACCCTGGCGGATTGCGCGCAAAAGAGGAGCTTTGCGCGCAAAACCGCGGGTCGGCGCGCAAAATGGCGGGCTGGCGCGCAATCGGGCCAGCGCTTCGCGCGCGGATGGTTGGGATTGCGCGCACCGGGCTTCGGGTAGCGCGCGGGGGCAACGGCTCATTCTCTAACGAATGGCCACTTTGAAGATGGGGGGTGCGCGCAATCGGGTTGGATTGCGCGCACCCGGGGGCAATTGCGCGCAAGAGGCTTCTTTTGCGCGCAAAGGCCTTCGGGTTGAAATTTATTCAAAGGGAAGGAGCCAAGGGGATTGCGCGCGAAGGCGGACCCGAAGGCTCTATTGCGCGAAAGAAAGGAGGTTACCTGAAGATCGGCATTGCGCGCGGAAGGGGTTGAATTGCGCGCGCGGGAGACCGTTCGACTTCCAGCAACCTTTGAAACGTTGGGGGTCGCCTAGTATTTATAGGCAACCCCGGGCGCGGAATCCAAGGCACGAGCGCGGAATTCTCCTCGCGGGCGCGGAATCGGGCACGGCGCGCAAGGGAGTTGCGCGCATCCCGGGGGTTTTGCGCGCAGATCATCATCTTTGCGCGCAGACCTCTGAAATTCCGCGCAAGGCCTCCGGGCCCTCCGAAACATTCTTCCGACTCCAAATATGACCTCGCTTTCCGCATCCGGAGCTTCGTTTGGGAACAACGGACTTTTCCGGCGTCTACAAAAGCCCCCCTTGGAATCTGATCGGCGAGAGGTCGCAACGATCGGGTTCCGAGGGAGACGCCGGAATGCCGAAGTCCTGGGCGGCGCGGGACTTAGGCGCGCAAAAAGGGGCGCCGGTCGCGAAATTCGCCGCTGCGGTCGCGCAAAGCGCTTTCCGCGCGGCGCGGACCCCGGCCTCGCCTATAAATAGGGGCACTGGGTCCCTCCGTGCCGTACACTGGCCTTCCGCGCGATAAGCATCTCTGCTCTCGTGCGCGAAATTGCCCTTTCCGGCGCGGAATTCGCCCGCTCGTCGCGCAAAACCGTCCGGATTTCGCCTGTCTTTGCGCGAAAACCCGGAACATTGCGCGACAGTCTTCCCAATTGCGCGCCGCCTACTTGGATTGCGCGCCAACCTTCAAACTTCTCTACCAGCCTCGTCCGATCCCGCACGCTTCATCCCTTAACCCGCACGACTCCCGAAACTTCTGAGATGGCCGCGCACAGAGGAAATGAGGGGGATGCCGCCACTCGCAGGGCTGAGATGGCGACGAACGAGGAGGTTTACGGAGCCAAGGAGATTGTTTCCAACAATCAATCCTTGTTCGACTTACTGACGCCGGCCCAGAAGACATATCCACTGTCGGACAACCTGCCGCTCTGGAACTTCGGCATCCTAGATGAGGTTCCGGTGCCAGGGTTCGAGATTGATGCGCCGCGGACCTGGGTGACCCGGGAGGACGAGCTTCTCCGCTATAACATCACCAACAATGGGCATCCTGCCAGGGAGACCAGACACTTGGATGTCTATGTCCTGAACCCGAGGACGCGAACCATTGATGGGGGTGAGCCTACTGCGGAGAATTCTCCAGCCCTCTACTCGAGCATATATCGCCAGAGCGTCACGGACGACACCAAGGGCTGGCTGAAGGACTGGGACTTGCGGTCTGGGGGCAACTTCACCAGCGAGTGGGCCTGGGCGTTCTGGGTACGCCACACTTGCGATCACTTCGCAGAGGAGCTGCGGTACATCGGCCTGTTCGAGGCGGTGTGGACGTCGCAGTTCCACTTCTACCAGCAGTCCGAGCTCGGGCCGGAGCTGTTCACCCGATGGTCTCCGGATACCAACACCTTCCATCTTCACCATGGGGAGGTCGGCATCGGCCTCTGGGACATCCACTGCATCGGAGGTATCCCGCTGGAGGGCTACCAATACGATGAGTTCCTGCCACCGAAGAACATCTGGGAGGACAGGTCACGGACTCCCATCCTGACCTGGCATCTGCTTGACCTGGCTACGCAGCGGCTCGGGATCAAAGACTTCCAGAAGGACATAGCCTACAAGGAATGGTTCGGCCAGTTCTTGGAGCATGACCCGGCGGTCAAGATGCCAGGCAGGGGGAAGCGGTGCCCGACCGCAGCTCAGAGGAGCCGGAACGGGTCGTACTGGCGGGTCCTGGAGACGGGCGATTACCGCTCATGGGGGTACCGCGTCATCGAGGCCCGGGACCCAAATGTCCGGTACGCGGCGTTCCTGGCCGCCTTTCTGAGTGGGTGGCTCCTGCCAGTGCGGGACGCGAGAATGGGCGTTCGCCCGGCGACACTGGCGGTGGCGGGCGCTATGGCCGCCAACAAGAGATACAACCTCGGGGTCCCAGTGCTGGCGAGGCTGTATGACATCCTGGGACGCATCTCACGAGGGGGGTCGCCACGAAGGATCTGTGGGCCCTTTCAGTTCTTCCACGGCTGGGTGGCTGCTCACCTCGGTGGGTACACGTTTCCGAACGCCATCATTCCTCCGGGCAACGGCCTGCGACCCTCCCTGCTGAACATCGCGGGGGTCGCTCCGATGACCCTAAGTGAGGAGGGCGTGTGGATCCGGATTGGCAATCATGCCAACATCAACTTCAGTCCGTTCCCCACTCCCATTGGCCAAATGATCTACAACGGGCAGGGTCCGCTGGAGCAGCATGAGTACTTCCTGAACATGCGGGGCGGGGTGCTCGTGGCTCGGATCGACGGGAAGGTGATCTGCGAGCCTTACGTGCCGACCCGGTTCGCCAGGCAGTTCGGGTGCCTTCAACGGATGCCGAAGAGGGTATTCACTACTGTCCGGGAGGAGACGAACCCTGGCGTCCTTCGCCAGATGTGGCTGATGTTTGCCGCTTTCGGCTCTGGCGACGTCATCACTCTCCCTCCTACCGGAGTTGACGCAGGCTTGGCAACCGAGTACGCCGAACACTGGGCCATCGCGTACCCTGAGGGGCTTTTGCGGAAGCTAGTTCGGCGGCTCGAGGTTACCCGTGCGGAGACCGGGCGTCAAGGAAGGAGGCGAGGCGCCGCCACACGGGGGAGAACGGAGGCGCGCCAAACAGCGGAGCCGGCGCGGGCAGGGACTTCGGCGGCGGGCACATCGCAGGCTGCCGCTACGACCTCGGCGCCCAGAGAAGGGGCACATGCGGCGGTCGAAGAGCGGCCCGGGAAGCAGGTGAGACGTCTGCTCGAACCCTCCCACGATGCAGTCTTCCCGGCGCTGTGGTCGGCCTGGATGACCCTGCGGCAGTCACTGGGGACCGACGCCATCTGGCGAAAGATTCTCAGAGAAGGAATCCATCTGCCAGAGGTCGGGCGCCTCCACATTGCCGACAGGGTGGACTTCAACCGGCAGTATGCGTATCTGACGGCCATGGACGAGTACGCGCGCCAACGTGGCCAGCGCGCGGAGCCATCCCTTCTGGTGAAGGTGATGCTCGGTCTCGAGCCCGCTCCGGAACAGATGCCGCCGGAAGAAGACGACAGTAGCAACGACTCCGAAGAAGAGGAGGAAATGGGGGAGGATGAAGGCTCCGAGGGAAGATCCCATCAGGGGAGCCCACGGGAGAGCGGCGAGGTGGCCGGCTCTGACAACGTTGATGTCACTGAGCTCCTCGAGGTCCGCTTCTATCCCTACTCAATCTGCTTCATCCACTCTCTTATGCAGCTTCTAACCCATTTCTCCATCTTTCTCAGGAGCGCACGGATGTTGGTCAGGCATCCTCAGCGGGAGTAGGAGGGGCGCCAGCAGGACAAGGTGGGGGGCAGACACCCATCATCGAATTGACAAGCGCTAAGGGGTCCCCTGCTGCAACTGTTCCTGTGGCGACCGGGGTAGCGGAAGATGACGCTCCGAACTCCCGTAAGTCTCCTTACTTTACTGCTGGTGCTTGCCGTTGACGATCCGTGACTAACCATGGCATGCCCCGCGCAGTGATCTCAACATTGGAGGCTCGTCGGGTTGCCGAACCCGGGCCATCTACGAGTGGACCAGTGGTGGACATGCCGCCTGCTCCGGAACAGACTTCCCAAACCAAGTTGGCCCCACCAACTGCTGATCAGGGGGCTGCGGACGTCGGCGGTGCTGCCATCGGAGAGAGGTTGGGGGCTGAGGAGGGTGTCAGCGCCGCTGGGGAGAGAGAAGAAGGTCGCCCGGATGTTGGGGAACCTATCCCTCATGAGGACCTCCCAGGGGCGGACCCTGCAGCAGACCTGCTGGCTGCCTTCCCTGCCTACCGGCCTGCCGATCCCGAGGAGATGGACGACTCAGACACGGAGGCGGTCGAGGAGAGCCGGATAACGCGCCGTAGGGGGTGGAAGTGCATCCAGCGCTTCCTCAAGCGAGACCCATCGGAGTGGCTGGGGCGCATGGGATCACTTCAGACCTGGCTGCGCTTCCTGTGTGCCGGGGGAGCTGATGCTCAACGCCTCCATCTAACGGTCCGTGATTTCATGGCCGAAAAGATGCGCGAGAGCTGCCGGCGTGCCGACGTCACACAAAGTCGGGACATGTCAGAGAGCACGCGGGCGCTCCTCGCGGCGGAGCAGGAAGTCCGGCGCCTCGAAGGGCAGGCGGCAGAGAAGGAGGCCTTCGTCGCGACGTGTACCGAGCTTGTGGAGCAACTAGCAGCTCAGCTGGTTGACGCCCAAGTACAGCTGACGGAGGCGGGCCAACAGATGGTCACAATTCAGGTCGAGCGGGAGCGTGCACAGGCCAGAATCGACGAACTGCGTGCTGCGACCGCCGACGAAGAGAGGGCACGCAGAGAGCGAGAAGCAGCTCTGGAGGCCACCAGCCAAAGGGTAGCGGCATTAGAAAGACTCATTCAGCACGCTAATCCCTAAGGGCTTTGTTTTTCCATTCCCAAAACATTTGCTTCCGCTACTTTGATCCATCTGTATGAATCAATATATTTATCTGCATCTTTTGGTTTAATATGCTCAACCACAATTCACTGTCTTGCGGGAGTGTTAACCAAGCATCAGGCATCCATAATTGGGCCTGGATTTCTGGAGAAAAGAGGGAGGTCATTCCTAGGAAAGGGGACCTCAGACCTAATCAATGTACCATTCCCCCAACCTGTTCCAACACACGAGCGGGACGATGCTAGGGGCGTTGAGATTTTATCCGAACATAGGGAAATGAGAAAGGGTGAATCGCGTGTCCCGAATCTAGACATCCACAATGGTCGGCCTTCCAGGAAATGCCCAAGACGGTAGGCGGACAGTGGATCGACCATAACAACTGCAATAGACAGACCGAAAAAGGCCATCATTCATATTGCAGGAGGCGGAACACATGTCATCATGAATACCGCTTTGGGGTTCCTTCAGACACAAGGGTGGAAAATCCAGATCAACAGGGCATGCGAAGCGTGGGGCGAAGTGACGATTTGTTCGGACAGAATCCAACGCTCTCAAAATTGCGCCACCGTGGGGAAAACGTATTAGGCGGATGCACTAATCTGGCCGTGAGTCACCTCAATTCTCAGACAGCACCTCTCTGACGAGGAAACCGTCGCTTCCCACCATTGCAGTGGGGCATCCCGAGCTGAATCGGGGAGAATGTCACAACTGCACCACTCTACCCGAAGTCAGGCCAGACGGCCGGCGACGAGGAGGGGCGGGACTTAACGATCCCTGAGGCTGGACCCGAGTCGGAATGCTCGGGCGTTCCTACGTACTCCATCAGGCTGGAGATCAAGCCACACGTAGTTCTGAGAGTGCAGTTTAACGTCATGCAGGACGCAGAATCCCGTTTAGGGGAGATCTTAGTTTAAGGTCGTAGAGCTCGGACCATAAGGGCTAGATCTTAGTTTAAGGTCTTAGAGCTCGGACCATAAGGAGAGATCTTAGTTTAAGGTCTTAGAGCTCGGACCATAAAGAGAGATCTTAGTTTAAGGTCTTAGAGCTCGGACCATAAAGAGAGATCTTAGTTTAAGGTCTTAGAGCTCGGACCATAAAGAGAGATCTTAGTTTAAGGTCTTAGATCTCGGACCATAAAGAGAGATCTTAGTTTAAGGTCTTAGAGCTCGGACCATAAAGAGAGATCTTAGTTTAAGGTCTTAGAGCTCGGACCATAAAGAGAGATCTTAGTTTAAGGTCTTAGAGCTCGGACCATAAAGAGAGATCTTAGTTTAAGGTCTTAGAGCTCGGACCATAAAGAGAGATCTTAGTTTAAGGTCTTAGAGCTCGGACCATAAAGAGAGATCTTAGTTTAAGGTCTTAGAGCTCGGACCATAAAGAGAGATCTTAGTTTAAGGTCTTAGAGCTCGGACCATAAAGACCTCAAAGTACGCCGCATCTGGTCATATCCCCTGGATATGCGAAGATGCACTGAGGGATAGTGTCGAGAGTGCCGAGGTTTCGCCTGGTCAGAATGGGAGGTGGGAAATGTGAATCATGTGGCCATTCACTCGAGGACCGGGAGCACCGGCGTGACGATATGAGAGTACTGCCGACCGTGGCGGAAAAGCAGCATCAACATCGCACTAACCGTTGGTGGAATGAGGCAGCAAACGAGCATCGACCGCTCAATCGCAGGATTCATATCGATTTGCTGCCCGAGGCCATTGGGGGTACCGGCCCGAGTCGGTGGGAGAGCACTGAGGCATTGTGTCCGAACCGTTCACGGGGGCTCCACCCAGGGCGTAGACGATGGGTCCGAATGAAAGGGAGCACGAAGCCTGAAAAGCGGAGGAAACCTGACCAAGCGGATCCTGACCCTCCTGGCAATAAACCAGAGTACTCTTGACACCGGTGGACCACTGCAAGGGGTCGGGGAACGCGCCTTGAGGGTGACCTGAAGGCGGCGGATTCCCCAGAGAAGGGGGAATCTCTAAGAGGTGGGGGGCTGGACCCGAAGTTCCAAACATTCGGGCGTTCCTACGTATCCCATAAGGATGGGAATCAAGCCGCACGTAGTTCTTGAAGCGCAGCGCAACACAATCGGGCACCAGCGCGGGGAAGAGTGCGGGTCTGACCCTCGCACACAGAAGGAGCGGCATTTGATATTTCTTGTTTGTCCTTAAAGATGAATGGTTTTTCTTTGTGCGGCGACATGCCTGTGATTGAGAAATCTTTGGCATCTCCACAATAATCAAGCCATGGAAGGCATTGATGAATGGCGTGGTTATTAACCAGCGCCCAACATGAGTGTCCCCTGAGGGGAACATCGCGATGCAGTGCCGTTTTCTCGTCGGGCGGCCAAGACGATCACAGTTTACGGTCGTGTGGTAGGACCAGACAACACAGTTTAAGGTCGTGTGGTTCGGACCATGGAGGAATCCGCTTACCGCGGTACGGCGGACACGGCGGAGGTGGGAGCATACCCAGCCTTGCGGTCACGCACGATTCCAGGAGAAAAGTCTTGGGATAGGGGCCTGCATATGTCCATCATCCGAGGGGCAGAGATGCTAGCCTCCAGGCATACTGGGCTCAGAACGCGATTGTTCGAGCGACTCCTCCCTCCTTATGGGGACGAGGGTCCAGCTACGCATGGCCCTTGGGGAGAACATCCGCATATATCCTTGGTGCTCAGATCATGGGAGCCTCGAACGACATCATTACCTTGGTTGGTCTGCCTAACGTGTAAAGGTGTACTGAAGGTCAGTATGAAAAGAGTGTCCAGATTCCACTACAACGCATAAAGGCGGAGTGTGATGAGGACTGCGCAACCAATGTTCAGAGCCTGAAGGAGCTGACATGGCGATCAAGGATGTTGCTGACGCATTCGCAACACAACATCCGATCGCGTCAGCCTAAGACGGGGCAAGCAAACGAGCATCAACCGCTCAATCGCAGGATTCATATCGATTTGCGGCCCAAGACCCGCCGGTAAATCGACCCGGAGCGGTGGGAGAGCACTGAGGCATCGTACCCAAACCGCTAACGAGGATCCCTTTGAGTGAAGGCTCGAATAAGAGGAAGCGCGAGGCCTGACAAGCAACACAGGACTTGTCGGGATTGAATCTGACACTACGAGTCATAGACCGAAGTACCCAAAACATGTTAACAGATCTCCGGAAAGGGTCGGAGGACTCACCCTGAGAGCAACCAAAAGAGGGCAGATTCCCGTGATCAACCAAGGGACGGGGTTGGACCTGAAACACAAGCGTTCAGGCGGTCCTACGTATCCCATAAGGATGGGAATCAAGCCGCACGTAGTTCTTAAGAGGCAGTTTAACGTCATGCAGGACGATGAGGGGTGTGAGGTAGTCCCACACACGGGGGGAGGCGTACGGCGCGGCCAGTAGACCGACGTGAATGAGGACATAATCCCCCGCTCACGCGATACGCCTCGCACAAAAAGGAGGGGAACTGGGGCCAGAGGCCCAACGCGGGATAGAGATTCCCGGGAAATGGGGCTGGGCCTGAAACATGAATGTCCAGGCGGTCCTACGTATCCCATAAGGATGGGAATCAAGCCATACGTAGTTCTTGAAGTGCAGTTTAACGTCATGCAGGACGATGAGGGGAAAAGAAGGGGGGAGCAGAAGGCATCCCCAAACGTGGGGGGGCGTACAGCGTGACGAGCAAACCGACGTGAATGAGGGCATAGCCCCGCACTCACACCATACGCCGCACACCCGGGGGCAACTGGGCCAAGGGCCCGAGATGGGATGGAAATTCCCGAAGGATGGGGCTGGGCCTGAAACATGAATGTTCAGGCGGTCCTACGTATCCCATAAGGA